>JADILM010000003.1:1200000-1800000 GCA_016617785.1 Sporobolomyces roseus
GTTCTCTGTAATGTGCAATCTCCCTCTGAACTCTTTCATGTCGACTCAATCCGCCGGACTTGTCAAGGCAACATCGAGCCTATCAGCTTGAGAGAGTCAAGTGGAGTGAGAGACATAGAGAAGAGCTCACAGAAAGTCGTTGAACCAATTCTTGATATCCTGCAATCAAGAACGCTCTCTGTTTCGAAGGATCCGGAATTTTCTTGCTTTGATGTACGAGTAACTTATCCAGCTCTTTTCTCAATCTCATCAACCTACGTTCATCACAAAACCCTTCAGCTCAAGATCGACGAGAACTGAAAGAGCAAGATTTGAAACGTACGGTTGAAAGATGTTTTCCTCATCACCTTCTTCCCCTACTACTTCCTTCTCACCTCTCTCCCCCTCCTCTTCTCCACCACCTGAGAACACTTCGACAACCGTACCGAACCACTCTGCATACCTCTCGACGACACCTTGTACTGTCGAATCTTTGACACTCGCACCCCAACCTCCTCCCGTAACTCTTCCCAATAACCCAGTCGACGCAGAGGGAGGTGCAGGGGATCCGTTGATTTTCTGAAGGGACTCGATTTGGGTATTGAGGGTTTTTAAGAGGAGCGGCCAGAGGAGTAGTCGGATTGAGTAGAGGTGAGAATTTAGGGGCGAGGAATGGAGGGAAGAAGTGGGGGAGAGGAGGAGAGAGTTTAGTCTGATCATGGAGAGTAATGAGAGGGGGGAGGGGGAGGGAGTTGGTGGTGTCAAGAGGCCATGAATGAAATTCTACGCATTCCTCGATTCCGAGAATGAGTGAACAGAAGTAAGGAGAGAGAGAGAGAGAGGAAGGGAGATAGACCGTACGAATGAGTATTCCAAAGCGGGTTCCATAACTGTTTTCCACATTCCCTCTATCACACTCTTTCTCATCTTGTCATCACTCTCCCCCCTCCTCTCTCCCATCGTACTAGTCACAGTCCTTCCACTCTCACTCTCCGGTCCCCCCGCTGCTTGACCCTCAAGAACAGAATGTAATCCAGTTTGAGGTGGTCGACTTTCGGTAGAGAGGGTGCTGATGAAACTCCCATTTGAACCCAAACGGACCATTCGGGACTTCATGATTGGGGTTGAAGGACCTGGAGGTGTCGGCGTAGGAGATGGGGAGGGGAGAGTCGAATGGGTACCGAAGAATGTAGAGAGGAATTCGAAAGCTGTTGAGGAATTGTGAGAGAGGACGAGCGAGATCGATTTGAACAAATGCTCGGGAGTAGGTTTCTGTACCGCGCACGATCCTTCATCACTGAGCTTTCGAGTGATGTGATGAGTAGGGAAAGGGATATTGAAACGTACGAAAGTTTTGTCGTTTGTTTGAGCCAAAGAGATGATTTCCGATATTCCCTCATTTCCATCGATCATCGAGTTCGAGATTGCTGATCTACTAGCCGCCGAAACAGTAGCAGTAGCAGCAGTAGGAATCACCATTCCACCTCTCTTCTTCGCATTCAACAAGGCTGTTTCCCCTCACAAAAACTATCAGCTCTCGTTCCCTCGCTTTCTTCAGAAAGGTGAATTCACCTAAACTAGCCTCACTACCCCCACTTCCAACACTAGCGATCCCTTCCCACTCGATCACACCCCTCGCCCTACACCCCTCCAAACTTCTCACGTACCTCCTGAAACTAGTCTCGAAATACCACCTCATCGTGTTCAAATAGTTCTTTTGAAACTCGTGGGCTTGACGTGCTGAATGACGACGGAGGAAATCGAATAGGGGTTTGTAGGATTCTAGGGAGGAGTGGAGGGGAGAGAGGGAGGGGAGAGATATAGTGTAGGGTTTGAGGAGGGAGTTTAGGTGGGAGAGGATTTTGGAGGTGGCCTGTACGCGCGACTCTCCCTTCAGATGGAGGGATAGTGAGCTGAGAGGAAAGGTGGACGCACGGCTAATCGTAGGTTCTCTGCGGTTTGATCAAGGTTCTTTCGGTTCTCCACCCTGACTCCACCCCTGATACTACCCAACTTTAAATCCAACTCGATGATCGCATCTATCCAGTCAGGAGAAACACGAGTGTCGATGATAGTATTGATCAATTGAGGTGAAATCGTGATCGAGTTTAAATAGGGCGATAAAGATTTCTCTACTTCCTGTTCCAATCCCAACATTCGACACCTACTCAGCTGATGATAGGGAGAGTAGGAGGAAGTAGGGAACGTACTCGTCGTGCGTTGAGACGGCCTTGGATCGTTTTGCTACGAGATTGTAGTTCGGATATGTGACCTGAAACTTGGGACAAATCTGCTTGAAAGTTACCGAGGAACGTTGACAGTTCACTCAGTAGTTGTGTACTAGTCTACAGTGTCACTCAAATCAGCCCAGAGGCGGGGGAAGAAGAATAAAGGAGGGGGAAACCTTACTTGAACTTGATCATTCAATTCTACGAATTCTTTCGCTCTTACAAGAACTGCGAGCTCTTCACCGAGTCAGTCTCTAATTGACGACGTGACTGAGTAAAGGGAAGAGAGGTTACTTACATTGTCTATCGAGTTGTTTCTCTTTGAGTTGTTTGTCTAATAATTCATCAGAATAAGCGATCCTGATATCCTTGTTCAACCCTTTCGCTTGCTTTGCGAATGATGGATAATCTTCTGGATTTACTGTCGATTGAGAGATGTATGTCGACTAGAAGAGAGGAGACAGAGAGGAGAGAGTGAGTTGACGAGGTGGGGAGAAAGGAGAGAGAGAGGAGGAGAGGGACTGACTGCTGATGTGGATGGAGTATGGGTATCTAACCCTATTAAACTTGATATTGAAGTCATTGAGAATGAGCCAAGTGTTGAAAGGAGTTCAAGAGATGAAACTGAGTCGAGTTCACTTCTTGACTTGTTACCTCTCACTCTCTCCGATACTACTCGACTTGTATGGCATCCAAGCGTGCACCTTCTCTCTCACCAGGCAACCTATACCTCTCTCGACTCCTCTCCTATTGATTTGCTGACTGATCTCAAGTCACTCCAGATCCTTCCACTTCCTCTGCCCCTACTACTCACAAACGACAGAAGAGACAAGCAGCATTAGAAGCTACGTTCGCAAACAAACAACAAGCAGACCCTCAATCATCAGGATCAGAAGATGATGAAGAAGACCCAGATCGAACAGACGAGTTCAAATTGAATAGGAAATTGGTCAGGGAAGAGAGGGACGATTCAGATGATGGAGAGTTCGGAACCGATCAACAACAAATAGCAGAAGAGGCGAGAGACGCTCAAGAGGAATATTATAGGGATGATGGCGAATTCGATAGTGAAGGGGATGAATTCGTACCGGAGAAGAGAGGAGGTGCTGCTTCGAAAGGGAAAGGAAAGGCAACGGGAACTGCAAAGGGAAAGGGGAAAGGGAAAGCAAACACTTCGAAACAAGGAGGAGGAGGAGGATTAAAAGTCAAGTTATCGAAAGCTTCAAAAGCAGCTTACGCTACAGGAGGAGGAGGAGACACTGGTTCCCTCGCATCCTCTTCGAAACTACCTACGATCAAGATTCCAGCCGTACAAGCCGCCGACGCCTTAATTAGCTCCACCTTCCGACAAGATCGAGATTACGGTTACTTACCTTTGAGACCCGATCAAGTTTCTCGACCATTCTACATCGTCCCTTCTACCGGTCACATCATCTTGGAAAACTTCCACCCTCTCGCCAAATACGCAACTGACTTCCTCGTAGCGATCGCCGAACCCGTCTCTCGACCTAAATTCATTCACGAGTACAAATTAACTCCTCATTCCTTATACGCCGCCGTATCAGTAGGACTCGAAACGGAAAACATTATAGAAGTTTTGAATCGAATGTCGAAAGTACCCGTTCCGGAAGAACTGAGTGATTTCATTAGGGAATGTACTCACTCTTACGGCAAAGTGAAAATGGTACTCAAAAAGAATAAACATTTCGTCGAATCTGGAGATCCGGAAACTTTGAGGATCTTGTTGAGGGATGAAGTGATTGCGAAAGCTAGGGTTCCCGTAGAGGTTCAGGAGGAACAACAACAGAGGGAGAAAGAGTTGGATGGGACGGCGAGTTTCGGATTGGAGAAAGAGAAAGCTCCGAGGAGGGATGGGTTGGTCATTCCTGGAACTAAGGAAGCGGGTGCACCTAACTTACCTGGGAAGGATGGACAAGCTCAAAAGGAGAAAGAGGGGGATAAGAATGGGAAAGGGAAAGAAAAGGAATCGGATGAAGATCTATTCACTGCTGTTGTCGGATTGGAGAAAGGTAAGGCAATCACCCACAATCTCCCTTCTTCACTTTGCCAATCACTCACACTTTCCGAGAGTTTGTGTAGACGACGACGTCGATGATGATGATGAAGTTCACGCCTTCGAAATTCAAGAAGCAGAAATCGAAGCTGTCAAACGAAGATGCCTCGACCTCGACTACCGTATGATGGAAGAATACGATTTCAGGCATGACGACGTCAATCCGACGCTCGAAATCGACTTGAAACCTACAGCTGCTTTGAGACCTTATCAAGAGAAATCTTTAGGGAAAATGTTTGGAAATGGGTGCGTTCCTAGTTCTCTCCACGCACACATCTCTCTTCAATATACTGAGTGAGTGGTGGAACCATGGGCGCAGTCGTGCTCGATCAGGAATCATCGTTTTACCTTGTGGAGCGGGCAAAACTCTAGTTGGAGTAACTGCAGCAACGACGATTCGCAAGTCCTGTATCGTCTTGTGCACGAGTTCAGTATCGGTCATGCAGTGGAAACAACAATTCCTACAATGGTCAACGATCAAAGAATCCTCAATCTCTGTGTTCACGGCAGATCAAAAAGAAAAAGTACGTTCTGACATTCTCCATCCATCGACGAGAGAGGTACTGATGAGGAGAATTGGGTCGAGTACAGTTCACGGGAGATGCAGGAATCGTAGTATCGACTTATTCAATGGTCGCGAATCGACAGAAGAGGAGTCACGACAGTCAGAAAATGATGGATTTCTTGACTAGTAGGGAATGGGGTTTCATCTTGTTGGATGAGGTACACGTCGTACCGGCAGCTATGTTCAGGAAGGTCATTACGAAGATCAAGGCTCATACTAAATTGGGATTGACTGGTGAGTTCAATACTGCCCTCTTCTCACCTCTTGAGCGCTCCTCACTCGAATGAGAGAGAAGAAAGAGACTGCGACGGCTGACTCGAATGGTCGATTCGTGTACAGCCACCCTCGTTCGAGAAGATGACAAGATTGACGATTTGAACTTCTTGATCGGACCCAAACTCTACGAAGCGAACTGGATGGACCTCGCCGAGAATGGACACATCGCAAAAGTTCAATGTGCAGAAGTATGGTGCGACATGACTCCCGAGTTTTACCGTGAATACTTGAGGGAGAAATCGAGGAAGAAAATGTTGCTCTATTGTATGAACCCGAAGAAGTTTCAGGCGTGTCAGTTTTTGATTCAATATCATGAGAATCGTGGGGATAAGATTATCGTTTTCTCGGATAACGTTTTCGCTCTCGAGGTAAAAGTTCCTACTTTTCTCTCCTTCTTTGAGCCCAGCTGACTTTCTCGCTTTTGACATTGAGGCTTACGCCAAGAAACTCGGTAAACTCTACATTCACGGAGGCACTCCTCAAGTCGAACGAATGCGTATCCTTCAAAACTTCCAACATAATCCCATCGTCAACACGATCTTCCTTTCGAAAGTTGGGGATACTTCGATCGATCTTCCCGAAGCGACGTGTTTGATTCAAATCTCGAGTCATTTCGGATCGAGGAGGCAGGAGGCTCAAAGGTTGGGAAGGATCTTGAGGGCAAAGAGAAGGAACGATGAGGGATTCAATGCGTTCTTTTACAGTTTGGTTTCGAAAGAGTGAGGACGAAGATCTACATAACTTCGAGTTTGAGAGTGGGTACTGACGTTAGTTGGTACTTTCGTTCTCAGCACTCAAGAGATGTACTACTCTTCGAAACGTCAAGGTTTCCTCGTCGAGTGAGTTCAGATTCCCTTGTCTTTCTCTCTCAATCTCGTCTATAACGCCTCTTCCCATCTACAGTCAAGGATACGCATTCAAAGTGATCACCTCCCTCGAAGGTTTGAACCAACTCGACAACCTCGTCTACCCAACGAAAGCCGAACAAATCGAACTACTTCAATCAGTCCTCCTCGCTTCAGAATCAGATGCAGATCTCGGTACGGACGTCAGTGCTAAGAAGGACGACCTCGCAGGTACGATCACTTCGAAATCGTTTGGTGGACCAAGTGCTGCGAATGGAGGAGGAGGAAGGAAAGATGGAGCGGGTCAAGCTACGAGGGTCGCTGGTTCTCTTCAAGCACTATCTGGGTGGGTCCTCGCTCTCTCTCAGCGCGACTGCTTTACCTTGCTGATAAAGTGGTTTATTGGATCCACAGTGGTCAATCTATGGCTTACTCTGAACGACAGAAATCAGCAAACAAACAACTTGCGAAAGATACGGCAAAGAACCGTCATTCATTGTTCAGGAAGAGGGACGAGGCTGCAAAGAAGCGCGCGAAGGACAGAACCTAGGGTGTCGACCTGTTTGTGTATAGAATAGCTTGTAGTTCCGTCGTCGTCGTCCTGTTGTTTCCCCCATTTCTTTCGCAATTTACCTTTCTTCGCTTTAATTCAGCTCGTCTGCTCTTCTCTCGCAACTTCGCTTTCGTTCCATTGTGGAGCAGTATCACTACCTATATGCAGCGGTCTCAACTGAGAACAAAAGAGTAGATTGTTAAAAGTCGTGCGAAGTTGGGAGAAAGCGAAATTCGCAAGTTCCTCTCTTGACACCTCACTTGAACCTTTCGTACCGACTTTCGACCTCTCCAGCACATCTTACTCTCTCTAGAGATTACACACGACTGTCAGCAGCCCCCTCTCCCTCTCCTGGTCAATCAACCGGCAATCAATTCAACCCCCGGACGACGACCTCGACACTCTCCCTCTTCAACAATGTGTGATTGCGAGTGTGGGCATCATGATTGGGCAGATGATGACTCTGTACATGGTCAACTAGTATACGATTTGAAGGATCGACCGATTCATCCTTTGCCCAAGAGGAAGCGATTACTCGACCCCGCCTCCCTCGACCCTCATTCACCTGATCAAGTCCCGAGTGGTATCACAGGATCAATCAGTGAGTATGGAAGTGATCAAGATCAAGAAGAGGAGGAGGAGGATCGATCAGAACGAGGAGTCAGATCTCTCTCGTCAAAGTCGCAGGAGCCAGCTCTTGACCTCAGAACATCAGGAGAACAAGAGTATGGAGATGGAAGAGCTTATTATCCCCCTCGTAAACGTACCGAATCACCTTCAGCGAGCCGACACCTTCTTCACCAACCTCAATCAGATTCAACTTCAACTCCTCCCGCTGAATCAACTCGTCAAGATCTATCTTTCCCTTCCTCCGATTCCGCTCCGACGACCCCTTCTTCTCATCCTTACCCTTCATCGGATACCTCGAACCAGGAACCGGCAGAACCGAAAGACTATGGCTTGTTTGGAGAAGATGGGGTCAAGATTGCGAAATCTCTCACGAGTGCTTCATCGTTCTCAACAGCTGGACTATTCGGAGGATTAGGCCTGGCGAGCTTACATCCTACAGTTGGATCTCCGTCAGCAGTGGAGAGGCATTACGAAGAGGAGGAAGACGGAGATGAGGATACCTATGGAGTCGTTGATCGAAGTCGTCCTCCCGTCGAGCCTACTCCGGAGAGCACGGTCGCTGCGACTGCTCTCGGACTAGGAGGTAGCAACAAGAAGAAGCGAAAGATTCCAGGTCTCATCGCTGGCAACGCTCCTCCGATGGAACCCTCAGAAACTCCCATTTCAAATATTCCTCCAGCACAGAATCGAGTGAGAGCGAGGGAGGAGGAGCCAAGTCCTACAAGAGAGCATACGAGGGATACAAGTAACGAATGGCTACCTCTGAAAGGTGAGGCGATGAAAATGGGGAAATCGCTTCGAAAGTTATTTCAACTGATCTTCCTACTTCCTCCTTTCACAGCTCCCGTCAATCTTCCTACCACCGCCAAAGCAGCACTCGCCAAACTTCGCGTTCGACCACCTCACGTCTCCCTCTGTTCTTCCTGCTTCACTACTCGTCGACATCGCCGAAAACGCTTTCGCACGACTTGCTCGAAACAACAACCACTCCCTCTTCCCTCAGCACCCAACTTTGTTCCTCCCGCCATGCCTCGAGAAGGTCCTCCGAAACTTCCTCCAGGTTCAGGTTTGAAGGGGAGTAAAGCGTTGAAAGCGGCAGCGAAAATGGCGAAAGAACGAGAGAAGGAGAAGGAAAGGATCAGGAAGATGTTTGGAGGAGTCAAGTTGCCAGACTTGTATGATCCAGAAGGGAAGGAGAATCCGGCACCTTCAGTTGTGTCGCGAATGATTGCGAGAGAGATTGAGAAGAAACGGTCAGAAATCAATGAGGCAGCAAGATCAAGTTCAGAGTCACCGGCGAAGAGTCCTTCAGGTTATCCGACCCCTCCAGCATCCTCCGACGATGGAGAAGGAGATCACTCTTTCCCTTGGGCTTTCGAATCTTCACCTCCCGAACTCGACTCTTTCGATTTCCACCAACCTGCATCGGAGTTGATTGAGAGTAGATGGGCGGGCTTGAGGGATCAAAAGAAACGGATTAAAGCAGCGAAGGAACGAGCAACGAAAGCTAGGGAAGAAGAGAAGGAACGTAGGCGTGAGAAAGAAGAGAGAGAAAAGGCAGAAAAGGCGGCTGCAATCGCTGCACCTCCTACACCAGCTGCAACTCCTCAACGCAAATCTACCACCATTCCTCCCCCTCCTCCTCTTCATCAGCATCCTCATTCGACCCACTCTCAATCTTCCGCTTCACGACTCCCTCCTCCAACTCTTCCTCCCACCGATACCCCGCCAGCTCCTCCCCCAGCTTCTGCTCTTCCTTCACCTCCCCTCGCTCCCACCTCGAGTTCCCCTCTTCCTCCTCGCAAAGCTCCTCTAAAGAAGGGTCGCAAGAAGCGTTCAGCCCACGCCAACGCTCACAACGTTCACCACCGAGACAACTACGTTCCCTCTCGAGTCCCCGTCGCTTCCGCTCAGCAATCCTCCCATTCAAACGATCCTTCTTTCGGACCTACATCTTGGCCCGCATCCGAAGAAGCAATCGCATCTGCTGGTCCCTACGCTTCAACTTGTGGAGGAGGTCATTACTGTAGTCCAGACGAATGGCTGTGCTTGTTCTGCGAGTATGAATTGTTCTATGGGGAGGAATCAGCGTTATTGAGGGCAGTGAGGAAGAGGAAAGGAGTTTTGAAAGTTAGGCAAAAGGCGAAAGATCGAGCGATGAAAGCCACTCAGGGGAAATCACATTCAGTACCGGTGTCGATGCCTGAGGGGTCGAGTCAGGTGGAAGCCGGAGGAGATGGGCAGGAGGAAGAGGAGGAGGATGAAGAGTAGTTCTCACTTAGCAGTTTTTCTTTCACGTTTTACACGCATTTCTTGTCTCTCTCTCTCTTTTGCAGGTTTGTCTCTCTCGTTTTTTTGCACACCCTTGTTATGCTTCGTTCGCAATCCTACTAGCACTCTAGCACTCTTTTCGTTTGCGAGCCTTCTCAGTTATACCTTTTTTCGCCCAAACTTTTCGTATTCCCTAGCACTGCTCTCACCCTTCTTGCTCAAACTTCTTCCCAACGTTTCTGACCGTCGTTTCGAGATCATATGAAAACATTTCCACCGATTCAGTGTCGCTCACGCGATCTCGAAGTCGACGGTGACATCTTCAGTCAACTTTTTCATTTACACCTCTCTTTGCGACCTCTCGCTCTTGCTCTTCACTTGTACTCACTCTCAACCGCAATCGTGAGTGCTATGCTCAACTCTCTCCTCTACGCTCTCGCTGATCTCTATCTCCTCAAACAGTCCGAACTCATAATGTCAGGACAATCGACTCCCGCTCGCTCTCCTTCGCCCAAGCGTCAAAAGACTGAAGATGATAGACCTCAAGATCACGCTCACAAGCAGGACAAGAACTTTACTGAGAAGGAAGATGGAACTTTGGATGATTTCCCTCATTTGCTCCCGTGAGTCTGTCGTTTGTAGTCGTTTCGGATGGAGCTGAACTGAAGTTGTGACCACCTCGTGTAGCTACGAGAACAAAGATCCCAACTTTGAGGTCAAGTGAGTTTTTCGTCATTTCGCTCGAAATCTCGTTCGTAGATTATGCGAATACTGATCCTATCGCTCGGCGCTGCAGATACAAGGCTCACTGTCACTGTGGAGTAAGCGCTTGATCCAATTGCTGTCAACCGACTCGAAAGTCGCACGCAGAACTCGAATTGATTCACTTTACTTACTTTTCGCAGGCTGTTCGCTACGAAGTCAACTCGGAACCCGTCTCAAGCGTCTGCTGTCATTGCGATACATGTCGGGTCACTCACGGTGCGACCTCGCAGCGTGCAGTACTCTTCAAGAAGGACATGCTTCGCTTTGACCCGGAGAGTCTCGACTCGCTTTCCTTCTATCAGACTCACGATTCCGTAAGCTCCCTGCCTAGCGATGTTGAGGCATCGAGACATGATATCAAGGCTCTTCTTGATGCATACGGCCATGACTGACAAACACTTTACACGACACCCTCGAAACTTCACGTTCTTACAGAAAGTTGGACGACACCTTCCATGCAAGGTCCGCTGTAAGACGTGCGGATCACCCATCTTTGATGAGGGTCGTAACGTGAGTCTTTCCCCCGATTCCCCCCGACCTCCGTCGACATCCCACGACTATCCCCGACTTTTTTCGACTTCCCTCGACTTCCCTCGACTTCCTCAGCGTCGGGTTCGAATATACATGAATCTGACACCTCTATATGCTGCCAGATGATGTTGTGCTATCCTGCTCTATTCTGCTTCGAGAATGTAAGCCTCTTTCGCCGTTTTCGTTTTTCCTCTCGGAATTTCGCTGATCCTGCGCTTCTCCCGCTTAACCAGGACAACGAGCCCGAGAGCTGGCAGCCAACGGATCACATCTTTTATGGACAGGCCAAGCTCAAGATCGAGAGGAGTGAGGGTGTCAACTTCTGGGAGGGAGCAAAGGAGAAGTCGAAGAAGATGTAAAGGACGAGATCAGTGCCCTTTCCACTTACACCGCAGCTTAGCAACACATAAGAACGACAACATGTAGATGTAACACTATGTTCATAGCAGGACAGCGACAGATCGAGAGAATCTGGAACACGCTTTCGATGGAAGTTGCGAAATCTTTCGCAGACAGAGCTGCCGTGGTTTCTACTGAAGCGTTCGGAGCGATTCAAGTGTGGACTATCTAGTCTCGATTCCAGCTTCTCAATGAGCATAGAGAGACGTTCAGCGATGAGGGTTGAATCGAAAGCTTGTTTGCGAAGTGTGCGGACTTAGCAAGAAAAGTCTGCGGCGAGAGGCTACTCCCAAACCCTCGAAAACGCGAGCGACACAACCACGAGGCGCGCTCACAAAGTCGCCAGTTAGCTTCAGAATCCCTCTAAGAGCCCTCACCACCTAGTTTCAGACCGTCAAGAGTGGGAGAGAAAGAGGGGGAATCGATCCATTTTGAGGAGAGATCGAGATGAAGGTGAGTCGTCACTTCATTACAACACCCTCTAGAGTAGAAGCTAACCCGTGAAGAGTATTCTCAGTACCTCTTTGCTGCTATAGACGCCAGACAAGCGCGTTTGAAAGAGTCTTCAAAACAAACTTCATCTCGCTCCTCGAATCGATCGACACGACCAAAATACAACTCTCTCGAACTCAAACGATTGGTCGTAGAAGCTTCTGAAGCAGTCGTAAGCACTTTCCCGTTACGCGTACATGAGGAAAGACAGAGCTGATGGAAGTGCTTCATCTTCGCAACAACAACCGAAAAATAGGATGACAAGTCTGCAGCGAATGACTTCCAGGATACACTAGAGCGTATTGTCAATGAGATCAAGAACACTACTGTGATTAACGCGCTCTCCTGATCAACTTGTGACCATTGTAGCTGACCTCCAGCAACATTTCTCGCAGGAGCACTCTGGTCCTTTCTTGCAAAAAGTTCGAAAGGCAGACGTGCCAGACTACTATGATGGTGAGTTCCATCGTCGCATCCAGTGTCTGAACACGTACTGAATCGCTGTTGGGAGTTTGCAGTTATCAAGAAACCGATGGATCTCGCATCTCTGCTCAAGAAAGTCCGGCAGCAAGCATATCGAACAAAGAAAGCGTTCTCGGAAGACTTGGATCTGATATGGTCGAACTGTTTGCTGTACAACAGTCATCCTGTGGGTCTATCCTCAAAGCTAGACCTATACCACGAAGCTAATTCTTTCGCTTCAACAGGACCATCCTTTGCGAGTAAACGCTCAAGCGCTACGGGAAAAGTCACATCAGCTACTCGAGTTCATCACAGACCCAGTCATGAATCAACGGAATCTCTTAGCAGCTTCTCTAGGTCCTTTAGATCGACGGAGGGGAAGGAGTTTCCTGGCGGGAACACCGGATCATGATGATGGAGATGCGGATGGGGAGAGCGATGATGACCGAAGTAGGAGAGGTATGAGTGAGCGAGTGTTTCATGGTTTGAACGGAAATGGTGCGTCGAGGTTCCCCATCTGAGCGAATACCCGGATTTCAGCTTACACTCGCTAGTTTCATGCAGCTCGTGATTCTTCAGCTTCACCTGCACCTTCAGGATCAGGAACTCCTGGTGCAGTCGACAGAAGGATGAGTCGGAAACTGAGTCGAGGTCCCGTAAGTGTCGTTTCCTCTCGTTTTCTACGCCTTCTCGACTAATCCCATCGCCCATCGCAGCTTGGTCGCGTATCAACATCACCTGAACCTGCAGCTCCTCCCGAAATCCCATTCGAAGAACGACCCGCCCTGATCCGAACAGCTCACACGATGAACGACTTCCTCGTTCTCGAAGCTGAACTTTCTCGACTCGAACGCTCCGACTTCAAGCCCGTACCTACATCAGCTGTCCTTCCTCCTTCCGACCTATCTTCCTCACCCTCGACTTCGACCCCATCTACAGAAGAACAAAATCGAGTCGCCTCGCTTATTCGCGCTCTCAACCCTACCGTCCTCCCTGCACTACCCGTTCCAACTGTATCTCTACCAAACGGCGACTCGACACATTCTCCTTCCACTCCAGCCTCCTCTCAGTCTCTTCCATCTCGACCCCTCGGTTCAACTCGAGATCCAGCAGAACCCGTCGAATCTCTCTGGTGGGATCTCGTAGCTTCCACTTCTGTCTCCTCACAACTTTTCCCCCAATCTCATCCTACGCCTCGACCGACTTTGAACGGCACAAACGGTCACTCAACCGATCATCACCCTCGACCCTCCTCTTCTTCGACTGAAGAAGTTCCAATCGCCGCTCTTTCTGCAGGAGTTCCAAGAATCCCTTGGGTAGGATACAGCGCGACACCTTACACTACAACCTCGACTGGAGTAGACTCGAAGGGAAATGGAAAGGGAAAGGGGAGAGCGATTGAGAACGGGATTGAACCGAAAGTCAAGAAAGCTAGGAAAGTACGGAAGGAGAAGAAGCAATCAGAGAGTGGACTAGGCATGAAGATGAGACAGAACTGTGATCAGCTGAGGAGGATCAGGAAAGAGGGAGACCGTTTGATGAGAGAATCTCAAAGTGGAGATGTGACAGTGAGTTCTACCTTTGCCTTGTATTCCTAAATCTCGCTCACCTTCTTCCTCGTCCGCAGGATTTGCCCGCTATGTCTGCCGATGAATCAGATGAAGACGTACCTCAACCTGGCTCATCACTCGACATGCCGATGAATGGCGACCAAGTTCGACCTCGACCACGAAAACGAGCAAGGTTCTCTGAAGCTATACCCAAATCCGCCTTCCGATGTCCTTCGACTGCACCAATAGCTGCAAGAGAAGCGCTGAAGGGGGTTACCGCTGGAGTGCTGGATCATGCTGGATTCGAAGGTAAGTCTCGACTATTTCACTTGTGTCTCTCGACCAGAAGCTCGAATTGCTGATGGCTGTGAGTTACAGGTTCGAGTGGGATGGCCCTCGACGTTCTCACTCATGCAGCTGCCGAATACATCTCGAATCTTGGACGGACACTACGGTTTTATTCAGATCGATATGGTTCGGAAATGTCGAAAGAGGTGAGTTGCAGCTCTGCATCATCAGTCCCCTCTAGATACTGATGATTCATCGAGCAACTTTATAGCAAATCCTACTTCATTCACTCTCGGAAAGCGGCATCTCTTCACCTTCTTCCCTCAAATCTTACGTTTCCGACGATATTGATCAATACGGGAATCGACTCTCAGACTTGCTTGGTAAACTCGAAAGAACAAGACAGGATCGTTTGAACGCTTTGTCGCCAGAGGACGAGAAGAGAGTAGAAGAAGCGGATGAAGTAATTGAGGCTGACGAAGGAGAAGCGCTGATTCGGTGAGCAAACTTTCCTCTCTCTCTCTTGTGACGAGTTTCGCTGACTCTCCAGCGTCGCTCCTAGCGGTGAGATCGCTTGTTGGACTGGAGAAGACTTCTTCGGCATTCGAGATTCAGGTCTCGATGCGGAACTTGGTGTGACTTCGCTTGTCATACCGAAACGAGTCTTTCGAGGGGACACATCTTTGCCTTCAGATGCGTAAGTTGCTTTGCCTTCAATGGCTCTCCGACCTATGGCTGATTCAAGCTGTCTCCATCTCATAGATCAACATCCGCCGTTCCTTATCCCCCACCACCTCCCTTCGTTCCCCTTACTCCCGACGCGATCTCGTCACAGATCGGTCTTCTACAACCCTACCTCTCCCTCCGACAAACGACGGAACTCGGTCTCGTTGACGACGCTTTCCAACCGAATCGACCCAAAACAACTCGTCACAAAGTCCCACTCAGCGGCAAGATTCCTTACAAGAGCAACAAACCACGACCTCAGGATCCTACTCTACCCGCTTCGATGCAAGCGAATCTCGATCCACCTCGGAAAAGGAAGAAGAAAGACAAAAATGCGAAATTCGCTGCTCTTCCCGCCCCATCGACTGGAGGAGGAGGAGGAGTTGTAGAGGAGATGTGAGATGTGACGAACGAAAACGATGTTGATTATGAAATAAAGAATGAGTGCAAGTAGTAACAAAGAAAAGAAGACATTCTACTCGAGAGAAAAGCTACAACATGCGAAAAGGACGAGAGAACGACGACTCTCAGGTTAAGCTCAGACTATCTCCCCTCGAATGCGTATCGTAAGTGTAACCCTGTGGTGACCAACCCGATGGACCTTCTGTAGCTGCTCCTCCGAAAGGTTGTTGATCGTAAACCGAACTATCTTCGCCATAAACGTATTCCTCGTCCCCTCGTCCATTCTGATCCGGTTCGTGTTCGACGTGCTGCTCTCCCGACGTCGGTTCTGGTGCATAATGATCCTGCTCTGTCACTTCCGGCTGTTGCTCTGCTGGAGAAGGTTCCTCTTCTTCTTCTGAATCTTCCTCCTCATCTTCGCTAACCTCCATGTTCGCTCTTCTCATTTTTCGTTTATCTGCTTTTCGCTTTATTGACAGATCCTCCAAGAGTACCAGGAGATCTTCCTGTTCTTTATCCGTTTCCTCTTTTTCGTTCTTTGCGACTGAGAGTTGCGAGGCGAGAGTTGAGATTGTATCGCTCAAAGAGCCGACTTCGGTTTGGAACGCGATGCGCTGTGTAAGATGAAGAGCATCAAATGGCGTACGGAAGCTGTAGACGAGACCAACTCACCTCTTCTTCTCGTTCTGCCTGCAGTTGATGGACTAGTTCTCTCATCTCTTCCAATTCTTTCGCTTGTTCCGAGAGAGAAGCTCGAAGTGCTGTCACCAGGTCTGATGTCGAAGAGGTCGAGATCGATGTGCCTGAACGAGGGAAGTGAAGAAGGTAGCAGATCAGTCGTCGAATCAAAGGAAATGAAGAGAGGAAACTAACGCATTGAGGAAGTAGCATGAGGAGCGACGAGGATAGCTCGCTGGACAGCGACTGTAGGTCACAAGAATTATTCACGATCAGTACATCGACACGCAGAGATTGAAACGTTGTGTGTGTCACTCACTGTAATTTGTCTTGAGGAATTCAACGAAAGTGAAATCGAACCACAATCCATCTCCTTCTCCAACATCATCCAATACTTCATCATCATCTGAGAGCTCGAGGACATTTGGTCCGACAGTTCGGAACCGAGGATCTTCTCGCAGTCGGAGGATTCGGGAGACGAACTGATCTGGACCGACTCGAGATTGGAGGATCGGATGCAGCGTTTCCCTACAAGCGAGCAAGGGAGTGAGTGAAAGCGTTTGTGAGCAGAATAGAAGCGAAGACGTACCGAGTGATTGGACCAGGTTCTCTGTTGTACTCGTAGCAGATTCCGAGTACGAAAGTACACAAACCTTGCACGAGAGAGTCGACTCCCGAAGCTTGTGTAATCGGTTGGATGAGCTGTGAGCAAGCGGGCTACTTCAGCATACGATCGAGGAGGTCAAGCTGAAGATTCGATGAAACTCACGACTTGTAAATTTGAACCCTCACTCAAAAACTCCTGTACCGTGCCGGGACTCTCCCACAACCACGTAGCGAGGCAAGTCAAATACCCGACCATAACTCTCGACCATTCCAAACTTCTCTCGATCCCCAACCCTTGGTTCTGACTCATCGCTTGTTCCCTCTGTGCCATCATCAAATTCCCAACGATGATTGCTACTAACGAGACCCTGTCGTCTTCGTCCCCTTCCCCACCGGGCTCGGTGTCGGATCCAGCGAAGTATATTCGACGAGCGTAAGATTTCGAGACTTCTGAGTGCAGGAGGAGGTGAGAGAACAAGAGAGAGGCGAAGAAGGAAGGGTGGGAATCGAAGGGTTCGTTGCGGGATGGAGAAGGGAAGACTCGGAGAGCGTGAAGGAGGATTGAACCGGCTGAGGAAGTCTTTTGACCTGCGGAATCCGATTGCGAGTCAGTTTTCAGTGACATTGAAGATGAGAGGTGCAGACAAACCAGGTTGACCATCTGGACCTGGAAGTTCGTCAGGTTGAGGTGCAGACATCGTCGATAAGATACCTAATTGAGTCTCCGTTGAACCAGCAACGTAGTTCTGTGCGCATTTAAACTTTGGACATCAGCTTCCCTTTTCTTCGGGATCTGGTGTCGAAGAAGGTCACCACACACCTGGAAGAGGTTCGCAGCAGCCGCTCTAATCCTCAATCCCTCTCTTCCCTCACTGACACCATCTCCTTCAACCGCTAATGAAACCACAGCAACAACCGCCGGAACCGGTTGACCTCTCTTCCATTTAGCACTTCGTCTCGGTGTCATCTCCGGTTCCTCATATCTACTCTGCTGTTGCTGGTGATGTTGATGAGAGTGTTGAGAGGAAGAGAGGGATTCGTTGTATTCTTGAGATCGACGGTGAGGTGAATCGTAACCTTCGCTCCCGTTCTGATGTTGCTGCTGTTGGAAGCCGTTGGGGTCTTGATCGTCGAAGATCACGTCGGGAGAGAAAGAAGGGGCGCGAGGTGGAATGAGGGGAGTAACAATGAGGGAAGTGAGGAGTTCTTGATTCGGTGGTGAGAGTTTAAGGATGTCTGCAAGAGCGTGAAGAGCCTGTAGAAGCGGGAAAGCGACTTCAGTATTTGCTTGGGCGGAGTCTGAAGAGATCGAGTGTTCCTACCTGTGATTTGACAACGACTGGAGCGTTACTAGCCAAACCCAATTCGATCAAACATCTCGTCACTCCACTCGCGAGCAATCCTTTCTGATTCACCATTTTCCCACTCCCCGCACCTCCCACCAGCATTCGGATCAGCGAAATGACGAGACCTGCGTTGATCGTTTTCTGTTCTGACCAAGATTGGAACGCGAAAGTTGCGAGTGACGTCGGAGAGAGGGCATTGGGTCGAGGGAAGAGAAGGAGGGGGGCGAGGAGAGGGATACAGGACGTTTCTCGAAAATAGTTCTGAGGCAAGTACGAGTTGTTTAGTCTGCGGTACGAAGAAGACTGAAATCGTGTCGCTGCTCACCTGATTCGATACGTTCCATCTCAGTAATCCAGCAATAGCAGCCAAACAATCTTGTACGACGATACCACCACTCCCGATTCCTCCTTCATTCCTCACTATCGAAAAGAGTTTGTCGAAAGCTCCTTCGAAAGCCAACAGTTTTTGGATTTCCGCGTTCGAGGTCGTCAGGGCGATGATCAATAGCAGCGATTCTGTTCGGAATCGATGGACTGAGTCAGTCATTGCCAGCGGTACATCTCGAGAGCAAAGAGTCACGAACCATTTCTGATAATCTCCCTCGAATCATCTAGCGTCTCTACCAATCTCCCAATCCCTCCCGGACTCGTCAACACGTATCCCTGTACTTGTTGACTCCTATTGTTGAGCAAGATGCCGAGTAGTTGAAGGGAGAAGAAGCGGAGGTAGAAGTGAGTAGGAGTCATGAGGGTCAAGAGTTTGTGTAGTGGTGAAGGAGTAGCGAGGAATGAATCTGTGTTTCTTAATCCAGAATCATCTCTGACTGGCTGTGGAAGAGTAGAGAGAGAGAGCCCAAGATGAGCATGGAGTAGAGGGGAAAGAGGGGAGGGATTCGTCGAACGTACTCTACCGTCGACTTCTTCGACTTCGCACAAGAGGGACAAAGTTTCAACTACCGCTTTCGCCGTTTCTACATCTTCTGCCGCATCGTCCTCTAGTACTCCCAACAAGATTGGTAAAGCTCTACTTCCAACTTCCTACACAAACAAACGAGAGAGAGAAAGCGTCGATCAATTCACCCTTTCCACACGCGTTCGAGAGTGAGAGATGTGGCTTACAGATTTCCAATCCCTACTGAGACCTTTCAAGGATAGTAAAGCAGCTCTACGTTCTTCTATCGATTCGTTGTTGAGTAACCTGTCACACAGTTTATCAATTGTTGAAGCGGCAGATTGAGGTTGCGCTGATTGTTGTAGAGAGTTGTAACCCCTCGCCAAAGTCGAGAACATGCCTCTACAAGTCGACTCTACTGGATTGGTGAGAATGCGAAGAAGGAAAGAGATTTCCTGATTATCGATTCTGCCCCACTCAAACATCTCTCTCTCCTCTCCACCCCTCACCAAAGCCAAAGAATGCCTCAACCAAGAACACCAGCTACCACTCTGCCCTGGCCTACGATCCCACCTCCCACCTCCCCTCTCTCGCTCACCCAAATCTCTCCCGGTATCTCAATAATCGATTCCCTCTTCTCCTCCAAAACGCTTCAATCCTTCATTTCATTCCTCTCGACCTCTTCACAAATCACCTGGGTCTCTCCCACACCCCCAAAGAAAGGAGAAGCGACTCGAACGAACCATCGTTTCTCGATTCAAGATCCGAATTTCGCGAGACAATTATGGGAGATGAGTGGATTGAGGGATGTGTGTGAGAGGGATGAATTGGAAGGGAAGAATCGGAGGAAGCCAGTAGGGTTGAATAAGAATATTAGGTGTTATAGGTATGAGAAAGGGAGTTTCTTCGGTCGTATGTCTTCGTCTCTCCTTCTTACTCTTGCTTGCAAAGCTGGAGTTGAGCGATGCTACGAGACTACAGCTCACTACGACGATGATTTCTTTGATCCCGAGACTGGAGCAACGAGCGAATGGACCCTGTTGATCTATCTTTCAGGGAAAGAAAACGGTGTAGTCGGTGCGTTGGATTGCTTCCCTCCTTGATCTTGCCTTTGGCAGACCCTCAATTAGCCATCCCGACTGATGCGCTCGCTCAGTACAGGTGGTGAAACAGCGTTCTATCCGAATCCGACGAAGAAGGGAAATGGAACCGCTATAGTTCCTGAACTGAGAGCAGGGAGAGCTCTCCTACATAGACATGGCAGACTATGTAGTCTACATGAAGGTGTGAGTATGAGATTCTCTAATTAAAACTTCAGGAATCGCAGCGTTGACAGTCTTGAATGTGGTTATCGGCTATAGAGAACGGTTGAAGAGGGAGTTAAATGGGTACTCAGAAGCGACGTGATGTTCAAATAGAAGACACTCATCCGGACTTCTCTGACTCGCACGCAGGGTGTAACGCGAGAATGAATCGCGATTCTGCTCTCATGGAGAAACTGTTCGACGATCACTCTCTTGACATCGCTCTCGGAAAGATGCCAGAAATGCGTAGCTCGGAACACATCATTCACAGGCTCCGGATTTCTTGATCAGATCTATTCGGGTCTCGTACCGTTGAAAGCGTCCGTCAATAACTTCAGAATCTTCTCCTTCTCTAGCGGCGCTGGATTCGGGCTGCAGACACCAGAGCTCTCGCGATCAGCATACTTCTCAGATTGGATTGAGAGAGCGTGGGAACGTACTATGCCGCTTTACAAGCTATATCAGTCGCTTTCTCCAAATCCTCTTCTTTGAACCCAAACTCTTTCAATCCCATTTTCGCTCCGTTCTTCTCGGCCAAATCATACAGTCCTTGAGCTACCGTCGTCTCTTGAGGTAGTTCGAGCGCGTTGTGGATTTGAGAAATCGCTTCTTTGGCGTAAGGTGCGTTGTACGCCGTTGCGTGAGGGAGGATCAAAGTGTGAGTCTCGGAGTGGGGCATTCCGAAAGAACCTCCGAGGGTGTGACACTACACCCGAGAGTTTCGAGTCAGTAGAGAATAATGGATGAGGGGGAGAGAGAGGGACTAACAAGCTTGTGGTGTAGACTCATTCCTACTGTTCCGAGCACTGTTCCACAAGCGTACGCTCCGAACAATGCTTGACTCCTCGCGTCCTTACTCTGACTGTCCTGTGCCAACACTGGGAGAGCTTTCGATAACGCAGAGATCCCTTGTAAAGCGAGGAGAGACGTGATCGGGTTTGGGGAAGGTGCCCAAAGGGCTTCGACTGAATGAGCGATCGCGTTCAGGGCGGAGGTGACGGTCATGGAGAGGGGAAGGGAGAGGGTTAGGGAGACATCGTAGATGATCGTTTCGGGAAGGACTTTGTTCGTCTTTTGAGTCGTTTTGAGTGGTTGTCCATCTTTGTCTTTCTCTGTTTGACCGATGATGGGTGTAGCTTCACTTCCTGCGTCTTTAGGTCATTCATAATGATCGGCAGCGTTCAATGAAGCTAGAAGGTTTGAAAGAGCACCTACAGGTCGTGGGAATAACAATCTGTTTGATCTTGTCTTTCCCTTCTCCCGAGTGTAGAGCCAGAGCTTTGCCCAATCCAATCGTCGAACCACCTCCGACCGATACCTGTAAGTTCTCACCTACTCTCGACTCAGTGCTGCGGCGAATACGAGATTCAGAGAAAAGGGAAACGCACAACGCAATCCACCTTTAGTTCTTTCGCCTTCTTGAGCGCTTCTTGAGTGACTTCGATCGGAGTATGCATCGTAGCGTTCGTGTAGATACCAACTGCTAGATCTCCCTTTCGAACGAATGACCAGAACCTACCTCAGTCTCGAGACTCCGAGTTTCGCAGAATCATGTAATAGAGGGACTTACGAGGTAACCTTTAATCGTCTCTCCCGCTTCTACTTGATGAGGAGTCGTCAACACCAGTACTCTCGACTGTGATTCGGGAATCAGCTACAGGTAGAGCGAAGTAGCGAAGGAAGAAAGGGAAACGCACACATCCGAGGTTTTTCACTTCTTGAGCGACCTGGTCAGAAGTATCATGGCCGAAGATGACTCGAGCTGGTAGAGCGTTGTATGTGAATGGTTGCATATTGCGAAGTCTTGCTATTGAAGGAGAAGAGGGGAAGAGGAAATGAGTGAGGGAGGTAGTTGGCGGTCTCGGACTAAGGCGAGGTGAGGGGGAGATGGCGGATGAGTAAGACGCGAAAGATCGGAGTCAGCCGGGGTGAGGGAGGAGAGTGAAAGGCAACTTGTTAGATCAAGTCAACGGAAGTTGCTGTTCCGAAAGATCCATCACCAAACTTGCTCCCCTCTAGCTTTTCCACCACTCCCTAACCACTCAGCTACCTTGAAAGAATGTCAACAGCTCAAGAATTGAACGAACAGACGCCGAAATCTGCCCCGAAAGTGAGGATTTCGCTCTTCCTTTTCTCCCTCCTCCTCCTCCCTTCACTTTAGCTGATCACGGTCTGTGACCTCTATTAGATCGGCAAAGCAGTAGAAGAAGCGATTCGTAATGGAGCCCCCAATATCGACCTCGTACGTCTCCCTCACTTTCCTCTCCCTCTTTCTTCGTCGAATGTGGGGGATTGACCCCCTCTCCCTCCTCTTCTCCCCGTCCCTCTGCTCGTGATGTACGCAGGATCTACTACCAGACTTGACGGATCTCTCTCCCGACAACATCACTGAGAACGTTCATGCGATCAACTCACTCTGCGAGAACCCTCGGTGAGCGCTCTCTCTCTCTACACTGAATTCTGTATTCAAAGCTATCGCTGATTCAGTCGAGAGTTTGAATTTACAGACAGAAATTCGTATTCGAGAAATTAGTTCGACACTTGCACGATTTCGCGAGAGAAGTTTCTCTCACTACGGAAGAATGGATGTATGTCCCCTCTTCTCCGCTCTCCTCCCTCTGTTCTGCCCAGCTGATCTCGTGAGTGTGTGATGTAGGACGGCGATTCAGTTCCTTACGAAGACTGGACAAATCTGTACGGATTTGAGACAGGAATTCATTTTGTTGTCGGATGTGGTTGGTTTATCCGCTTTGGTCGATTCAATGAATCATCCTGCGTCGAATGGGGCGACGGAAGGAACTGTTTTGGGTCCATTCTTTACTGAAGATGCCAGAGACGTTCGTTCACCTTTTCCTGAGCGATCACGAAAGAGTCTAGCTGATTCGTTGATAAGGGTGGAATCAACAGGTACCGCAAGGCGAGAGTATTGCGAGTGAGGGCAAAGGTGAATACATGTTCTGTGAAGGAAGAGTGTTGGATCTCAAAGGGAATGGAATCCCAAATTGTTCGATCGAGACTTGGGAAACGTACGCTTCACTTCTCTCCTCAGCACCGAAGCCAATCCGCAGCTGACGTGAATCGAGGGTTGTACAGGGACGATGATGGATTGTATGATACGCAATACGAGGGGAGGACTGAACCGGACTGTCGAGGACGATTGACGACTGATGAGAATGGTTACTACTCGGTGAGTACTCTTTTCATCTCCCTGTCCTGCTCAATCATCCCAGTCTATTCCGACACGAATCTCCACATCTCGAGCTGGTGTCGGTATAGCACGGCGGTTGCTCAAATTACGATCAGATTCTTGACTATAGACTAGCTATTCGAAATTCACTGATGACTCTTCTCTTCCTCCTACTCTAGTACCGCGCTATTTTACCTACACCTTATCCCATCCCCAACGGTAAACAATATCTTCGATTTCCGGATCTGAACAAGGGACCAAAAGCTGATGTTCCGTTCTTCATGGCTTTAGATGGACCCGTCGGAAAGCTTCTCAGATCGTTGAATCGCCACGTCTTCCGGTAAGCCTACCTCTCACTCTCTCCCGCTTATGCCGTGAAGGACGACGCTGGCTCCGCCATGTTTGAGTTTCCTTCCCGAAAGTAAGAAAGAAAAAGCAGCTGACTCTTCTCGCATCATCTCCCTCACCTCGACCCCGTCTCCTTTCTCACCTACAGTCCCGCACATCTTCACATGTTCGTCTCCTTCTATCTTTCTTCATATCTCTTAAGCAGCAAGTTCGCTGACTTGCGTTTTCTTTCAATCACTAAACTTGCAGGATGTTCAACGCTCCCGGTTTCGAGCAACTCATCACCGCACTCTATTTCAAAGGTGATCCATACCTCAAATCCGACGCCGTATTCGGAGTCAAAACTTCCCTCATCGTCGAACCGACTTTGATCAAAGATGAAAAGAAGAGTCGAGAGCTCGGATTCGGGGAAGGAAAAGAATATTGGCAGCTAACGAAAGACTACGTGTTGCTGAGGGAAAGTGAGGCGGAAGAAATGAAGAGGGAGAGCTTGAAGAACTATTATGCAAGTTTACAAAAGTAGGGACGTTTGTGCAGTTCTATGATTTCTATGCTCAGTGACCGTGTGACTGCTAGCTCTCTCTCTTTCGAGTGTCCCAGATTGGCGTATCGCTCGACTTTGCGAGCATGCGAGGGAAAACGAGATAATACGATTGCGATCAACGAATCTCATCTAACTCCACTCTCAAACGACCCTTCCCTCCCCCTCTGCAAATCCTTTCCTATCAATCTCCCTCCCGTCCTTGCTCTCCCCTATTCTCGCTTCCCCCCTTCTTGATGTCGCACCCCTCGCAACCCAACTCCTCCAACCAATCGCGCTATCCTCCTCCTCACTCTCTTTCCCCACTATCCGTTCCCCCTTCTCAACCTTCTCCAATCGTCCATCTCTTGTCGGTCTAACCACTTCCTCTTTCCTCGAGATAGGTACCGGATCCTCCAACCATCTACTAGTCTTTCCTTTACCTTTTTCTCTTCCATTCCTCCTCTCCTCCTCTTCCGCTCCTACACCTGCTTTCATTCCCCCTCCAGGTCTCGCAGGACATCCAACAACAGTTCCATTCCCGATACTACCAGACATGGTTAATGAAACGGTAGTGATTGAAACGATAGCGCAGAGGTAAAAAGTTAGGTTGGTTAAACGGAGTCGGGTCGTTGGGTGTAAGAGATGGGGGGAGCGGGAGGGGGTAGTCGAGGAGAAGTAACGGGGACGAGGATGGATGGAAGGAAGGGGAAGGGGAGGGAGTCGAGATGTGGATGCTGTGGGTTGAAGTGGGAAAGGGAAAAGTGGCGGCATGGACGAGAGCGGGCAATGAGATACTCTAGATGATTGATTGAGGTGTTTTGGGGGAGGTCTGGTAGATAATGAAAGTGTCTAGTGAGGTCGAGAGGTGAGATGGGTTGATGAGATTCTCGAGGGAAGGAACTGTTGACTTTCGAGATCTGTGAGAGAAAACGATACGAGCCAGTCAGCTATGAGCCTTGATTTATCACTAGCTCGTATCCTGCACTCACCTGGGGCTCGTCTCAAAGAAGTGAAGTGTTTGTGAAAGAGAGAGAAAACGAATCATTGCAAAATGCATCTTGCTCTCTCCCCAATCACCTGCTCCTGCCTAATCGACCTTACAGAGCTCCTGTAACAAGCTCCGAAGTAGTTCAGCAGCGCGCCCACTTTCCTCCCTCTTCCTCCCTCATTCCTCTTTTCCTCGTCTCTTGGCCCGTCCCGCATCCCTCGCTTCCTCTGCCTCTCACCTTCCAATTCAACACAAATGGGTGCACTATGCGGTAAAGAAGATCACTTTGACGCCCTCTCTTCTCAGGGAAACAAACTGGGTTCATCTTCTGCACCTCTCGCAAGAACTCCAACTCCTCACGAACCGAGAAGGAAACCACCTACTGCTGCACAATCAGCTGGACGCAAATTAGGAGGAGGAGGAGGATCTGGAGAAGGGGGAGGGACAGCGGGAGGAGGTGGACCGGATAGGGAAGCTATGTTGAGAGCTGCAGAACAACGAAGTAAAGCCGTAAGCGTCTCCTTTCCTTTTCGGTCACAGGAGTAGCTTGAGCTGAATCCGTAAAGCGGGATGTTGGGCGTACAGAGTGAATCGCGGGGATTGAAGAGTGAGGGGAAACTGGCGAGGCAGTTGCAGGAACAGAAGAAAGATGGTGGGAGAGCTGAAGAGGCTAGGAGGGAAGCTGAACAGAGAGGCGAGAGATTGGTCGTAAGTAGACACTGCTCCTCTATTTCTCAAGCTGAAGGATTCGCTGATAGAAGACGTTGTCGCTGGCAGTGGGATTGATTCTCTCTATGTTTCCTCTCGTTTCTCTTTGCCGAGTTCCTTCTTTTTGTTGTAATCATCGATCCTTTCAATAGCAACCCTACTTCTCGGCCCAGTCTCTTTACCTGCCCCTTCCTCTCCCTCCCCCTCTTCCTCGTCCCCCTCCTCTCCCTCCTCTCCCACTCGACTCTCTCGGTCTCCCTATCCCTTGCACCCTCTCAATCTCTCCTTTACTCAACGAAATCTGTCCCCTCCCAAACGTCCCAATCGCACCCTTCAATCCTCTCTCCCTCTTATCCTCCCCTCTCTCCTTTCTCGCCTCTTTCAAACTCATGGCTTCCCTCGCTCCAGTTCCCAATCCACCTCTCTTAGATCCTTGCAAGATACCAGCCGCGTCATCGCGTGCTTGAGCGCGTCGGAGATTCGCCGCGTTCTGACCAGCTCGTAAAGAACGAGGTGCGTTCTTGGGTAAGGGAGTGTGACCTTTGAGAGGTTTTGATGAAGCTATCGGTAGCTCCCTTAGGAGATCGGGAAGTGATGAGGGACCCGATGTCGAAGTGAGGGATTTAGTCAAGGTTGAAAGGTGTGAATCCAATTTAGCGAGATGTCTATTAAATTTTCAACTCAAAAAGTCAGCTTCCTTGAAGTGATAGGGAGAAAGATTAAAGGGAAGAATAACTGACGATTCTTCAGCTGCATCTTCTGGAGCGTCCTTTCGTCCAGATCCACTAGCTCCCTCCTCACCACCCTCAAGTTTACTAGTCTTCTTCCCTCCCTTTTTGCCTCGGAATTTCATGTTGACTTCGTCAGCTACACTGGGTTTACGTAATACATCACTTTTAACTTTGCCTGACTGCACTCATCAATCACTTCATCAGCTTGGGGTAAGATGGGAGGGAGGGGAAAAGAGAGAGAGGAACAATACCATGAAATCTCTTAATTCTTTCTTTGACATCGAGACGGGAGCTGCTCCTGGTGTTGAGGAGGACAAATTTCGACCCGGTTCAGAAAATGCCACGATTTCAGCGACTGTAAACTCCCAAGGTCAAAGCAAAGGGCTTGTCAGCGAAAAGAAAACTCTGCAAAAGTGATCTTTGGAGAGCGTACCTCGTTTTCTAGGTCTCTCTTCCTCCTCTTCTTCCTCTAAATCTGATTCCTCCTCACTCTCATCATCATCCTCTAAATCGTCCATTCCTAAATCCCAAACACTTTTCTTTTCTTTCACTGTCTGAGGTTTCGAAGTGGACGCAGAGGGTTGCTGTTGTTGATAAGTTGGGAGGGCGGAGGAAAGGAATTGTTGTTGTTGTAAGAGGTAGGCTGCTTCTAGTCTTGTACGTCGAGAGGAGTCGGATTCGGATTCTTCATCTGAAGGAGAGTTCTCGCTCTCTTCTGAATCTTGGGAGTGGAAGTTTGGTCTGTACGATCGAAGGGGGAGCACATCAGTTCTGTCAAGGTTGAATGCAGCTAGTAGTCGATGGCGTACCTGTTTGATACTTTTGAAGATGAAGTTGAAGAAGCCAATTTCGAACGCTTGACATTCGTAGGTCTCGGATCCAATGAGATAGCTTTCCTCTTGCCTTTATCTACTACTACTGGTGCTTTGGGTTTCGATCCTTTCTTCGCCATCGTTTGTCGGGTTGAGTTCAAGAGTCAACTTTCCCTTCTCTCTCTCTCTTTCTTCACTATTCACTAGCTTCAAACACTCTCAAAGAATGACTGTAGATTGGAATTACTTTATTTCAGACTCTGGGAAACGTTGGGAACCATCTGCGAGTCAGTCCTCTCTTCCCTTTGCCTTCCCCTCTCCACTTCCTCCTTATCGGGATCCCTCCCTTCCCCTACTGACTCAGAGTGTGATCGTAAAATAGTTCGTGGATTGTTCCCATTGGAGAAGATCCCAGGAATGGTCAGTCTGTTAGCTGGTAAACCCAATGCCGAAACTTTCCCATTTTCGAAAATTACCGTTTCATTGAAACCTATCGTAAAGCACTCTCTCTCTCTCTCTCTCTCTCTCTCTCTCTCTCTCTCTCTCTCTCTCTCTGTCTGTGAAAACCTTCTCCTTCCTCTTCGTCGCTGACTAGAAGAGCGCTCATTGCTTGATAGGTACCTGACGATCCAGTCGAAGAATTAGTAGTAGAATCGGATGCTCTCACTGAGGGACTTCAATATGGTCCCACTGCGGGACTGGGAGGTTTAGTCAAATGGTTGGAGAACCTTCAGGAGACTAAACACTCGAGGAAGAAGGATGGGAGTTGGCAAGTCAGTGTCGGGTCGGGAAGTCAAGATTTGATCAATAAGGTGAGCACGAACGACGTGCTTCACTCATGCAGACTGCTGTGAGCCAGTCCACTGATGCGTGAAGTCGTGGGTTGGTGATCACAGGCTTTCTGTTCGTTGGTTAATCCGGGAGATTCAATCTTGTTGGAATCACCAGTTTACTCGTGAGTCGGCAGCTGGGTCGACGGATCATTCGAACGCTCATTCTCCCTTTCCGCCCTCTCACAGCGGTACACTCGGGTTGTTGAAGCAACACGACGCCGATTTGATCGGTAAGCGAAAGAACTCGAGAATCTCCCTCGCCTCGATTGTATTGGCACTGATTCCTGGGAGCTCTTCTGCTCTGGCAGATGTTCCCGTCGATACTGCCGGATTACGACCTGATGCACTCGAAGATACCCTCGCAAACTGGTCAACCAAGTACCCGAACAAACGATTCCCCAAACTCCTTTACACGATGTACGCCCCCCCTCTCCCTCTTCTCTCATCTCCCCACTAATCCCGTTACTTTCACAGTCCAACCGGTTCAAACCCGACAGGTTGTTCATCACCTCTCGAAAGACGTCAAAAGATTTTAGCGCTAGTTAGGAAATACAATTTATTGTTATTGGAAGATGACGCTTATCACTATCTATCTTTCGACCCTGAGAATACTACTCCTACTTATTTCGAGTTGGAAGCGAAGGAGGGAGATGGGGAGACGGGGAGAGTCGTTAGGTTTGACTCGTTTTCAAAGATTTTGAGTTCGGGTATGTCTCTCTTTTCCTATATCTGCGTTTGATTCAGGTCGGAATTGATTCGGGAGTAAGAAGCAAACAGGCATGAGATTGGGATTCTTGACGGCTGCTAAACCTCTAGTAGACATCGTTGATCTCAACACGGCAAACACTAACCTCCAACCTTCGTACGTCTCTCGATTCTCTCCTGAGCAGATCATCTCACTGATGTGAAATTTGGGTTGTAGCTCTACAACACAAGCAATCGTCCTAGTCCTCTTGAACAAATGGGGACTCGACGGGTTCCTCTCTCATACTCAACGAGTCGCAGCATTTTACAAACAAAAACGAGACATGTTCGAATCGATCGCTCACAAATACCTAGATGGACTAGCAACATGGGTTTCACCTGATTCAGGGATGTTTGTACGTACCCCCTCCTTCGCCTCACCTCTAATGAATCTAGCTGATTTTAGCCGAGAGGGAGAGGGAAATAGTTGTTCCTCGATTTGAAGTTGACTAAAGATGGAACTCCTGGTGATTCGAGTGAATTGATCTCTACGACAGCTGTACAAAAGGGAGTGCTAGCTGTTCCAGGTGTCGGGTTCCTTGCGAATGGTGGGAAATCAAGTTATGTTAGGGTTAGTTTTTCGTTAGCTACCGAACAAGACGCGGAATTGGCTTTCGAGAGGTTGAGGGAATGCGTGTTGGAAGCTAGAGGGGAGACGGAGAAGAAGTAGAGTAGAGGAGGAGGACATAGTGTAGATATCGAGAAGCAATAATTATTCTATTGTTCAGATCCTCCTAGTCGCGGTTCTACAATTTCCTTTCCTTATGTAGTTGAGGCCACGCACCCAACCAAGGCTTCCCTTCTATCCGTTCTGATCGAACTCCTCGCTTCTTCCCACCAGTACTCGTACTTTCTCCTCCTCCTCGAGATTCGGTTGGAACGAGTTTCCATAACTCTTGCACGTTTCGATCTCGCAAGTAAGAGTAGGCGAGATCATAGTGTAACCCAACTGCTTGTGGTCCATGCGAATCATCTGATAGTGTGAATCTTCCTCCTTGAGCGAGGATTTCCTGTTTTCGAAAAAAGGGGGGGAAATCAGTCATCAATTGCGCGTGCGCGAGACAGAGAGAGAGAGAGCTGGAAACTCACATCAAACACCTCGACTCCTGGATAACCCGTCTTCCATCCTTTCCTAAATGCCGACGCATTCAGTTCAAACAACGCGCCATACTCTACTCCCAGCCCAATATTCCTTTTCACTTTCTCCCACACCTCCGGGTAATCCCTAAAATCCTTCTCTGGGTAATACAATCGACACAGATCGAAGTGTCCAATGACTTCAGGTCTCAATCGATCGAACAATTCATACTGCTGATCAAAGTATTTCGAGAACAATTGAGAAAATCTCGATTCGTCATCGGAACCTGATTGAAGGGATAGAACGGTGTCGAAGCGAGGTTGGTCGAAATCGATAGGGAGGGAATCGCAGTGATGGACACTCCCGACGATGTAGTCGATCGAAGAGGAAGAGGTTGAAAGGAGTTGTTCGAGTTTTGAGAGACCGGAGGAATCGATGTATTCCGTTTCTAGTCCTACTAAGAGAGTTATCTTGTTCCAGTAGAATTCTTTCAGTCGATTCGCTTCTTTGAGGTAACGGGAGAAGGTATCAGATAGATCTTGAGGAGTGAGATGAGCCTAAATGAATCGAGATCAATACGTCTCCCTTCGTACTTCAGAAAGAGAGAGCGCACCTCTTCTGGGTAGAGATGTTCTAGCTTGTATCGAGGGACATGCTCGGATAATCCAAACGTTGTAAAGCCTTGTCGAATCGCTTCTTCGACGACTTCGACTAATGTTCCTTTCGCGTGTAAACAGAATTCGCCAGAGTGGGAATGGTGCGAGATAGTCATAGGTTGTTTTGATCCTTCAAAGTTGTCTTGGTGAGTCTAGAGGCGAGAATAGAGGAGCGAGAGGAAGTCTGAGATGAAACGGAATGAGGGAGAGGGAAATGAAGATACGCATCAGCTGAATGTACTAGCGTTTGATAGAGTTTATTTCGACTCACCAATAGCCAGTAGAGCTGTATTGAGTGAGGAGGGAGAGGAAGGGAAATTGACATCTTCTCGATTTCCTGTTTGACTTTCTACTCATCGAAAGATACTTGACAAAGCCTCACGAACACCTTTACGACACCCGGGAACTCCGCAAGAGCCTACTTGAACCCCTTCTAGTACTCTCCATCCCCTCAAGCTCCCCCACTCGAAAGTTGCATCATTTGGAAGAGTAGAGAGCTGAAGAGACAGCAATGAGGATTGTCACGTGGAATGTGGTAAGCTCACTATCTCCTACGTCAATCTGCTACACGTGCTAATCATTCATTCTGTGCAGAATGGAATCAAAACGCTACTTCAGTATCATCCGTGAGTTTCCCACAACTCTTGCACAGCTCTGAACTCTGTTGAAGATATACAATGACGACTGGTGACTTGTACGAACTGTTAGGTGGAACAAGAAGAAGACGTACGAAGGGATTATCGAAGATTTAGGTGGCGATATCACTTGTATTCAAGGTTCGTTTACTTTCTTCCTACCTCCAGCTCGAAACCGAGCCGAGTTATTCACCACTCTCTCTAACGCCCGCAGAAACGAAGATTACACGAACGCAAATCGAGAAAGGCATGGCCTGCATGTCGAACTACGACGGCTTCTTCTCCTTCTTCCGTCGAACCGTTCGAGGTATCCACGGCACCGCAATCTACACGAAACGCGATGTTGTGATCCCCCTGAAAGCCGAAGAAGGTATCGGATCCGCTTTGCTTCCTGCGACGATGACTGTTCCGGAAAGAATCGGAGGATACCCATTGAGTTCAGAGGTCGATCTCGATTACAATGCTATGAAGGAACTCGATGCAGAGGGAAGGACTACAGTTATCGATGCTGGAATGTTTGTGTTGATCAATCTGTGAGTACCAAACTTTCTCTCTCAGCTCGCATTCCGTTCTCACTGACCACTTCGAACTTTACTCTCAGCTACTGCCCAAATGAAACAAATGAGGATCGATTGGTTTTCAAGAATAACTTCAACGCTATGGTCGATCGTCGAGTCAGAGGATTGATTAAACAAGGTCGAGAAGTAATTGTCGTCGGAGATCTCGTGAGTTCAAAGCTTGCTGGCTTCCAACCTCTTTTCCACATGACTGACGTAGTTGCTTGCTTTGCCTTACAGAATATATGTGCCTCGAACCTCGACACTGCTGAACCTGATCAACGAGCGAAGAATCAAGGAATCGAAGAGTTTACCGATCATCCTCCGAGGAAATGGTTGAAAGAGTTCACTGGACCTGATGGACCTATGGTGGATACTACGAGAGCTCAACATCCAGATAGGAAGGGAATGTTCACCTGTAAGCGAACCTCTCAAGATCTTGATCCCGTCAATTACTAATCTCGATGACTTTCCTCAATAGGCTGGAACACCAAGATCGATGCAAGGTGAGCCTCCTATAGCCACTCCTCTCTCATCGACAGCGGTACTGAGCCTCTCTGCGAGAACTACAGACCTTCAAACTACGGCACTCGACTTGATTATATTCTGGTTACTCCCGGTCTCCTTCCTTGGCTCAAAGACGCAGACATTCAGCGAGACGTCGTAGGATCGGACCACTGCCCCGTGTACCTTGACTTTCATGATACGATCGAGCTTCCAGGACGTGGAACGGTTCAGCTTTGGGACGAAATGAATCCGAATAGGAAACGAGGAGAACCACTTCCCGAACCTCCCGCTTTCGCCAGCAAATTCTTCGACGAATTCTCCGGCAAACAACAGACTCTCAATAGTTTCTTCGCTAAACCCGCCAAGAATGGTTCAGCTCCTCCTCCCTCTGCCTCACCTCAACCTATCGCCTCTACCTCGAAATCGAAATCGAAAGGTCTTCCTTCCGCTTCTCCTCAACCATCCACTTCTACCACCATCAAGCCTACCAGATCTACTTCCTCTCAGGAATTGGAGAATTTGAGCAAGAAGGGAAAGGGAAAAGCTAAAGAGGAGGAACCAGTCGAAAAGAAAAAGGGTCAGCAATCTTTACAAAACTTCTTCCGCCCTCCTCCCGAGCCCGAACGACCCGCCAAGAAACGCAAGAAGTCTACCACACCTTCCACTGCTTCCTCCTCGACCACTTCGACGAAAAGGAAGAAAGCGAAATCGACGACACCCGAACCTCTCAACACTAGTCAACCGACTCCTTCCCCCTCTACTCTCTATGACGCTCGACCTGAAGACGACGACATCATCTTTGACGATTCTCACAACGCACCTACTTCATCTGCGGGTGCTCCTTCGACCGGTTCGCCCTCGTCTCCTCTCCTCACGGCTGAAGTCAACGCTCAAGCTGCGTCAGCATGGTCGAACGTGTTTGCTCAAAAGGCTGTACCTCTCTGCGAAGGTCACAAGGAACCGACCAAGATGTGGACTGTCAACAAACCTGGAATCAATAAAGGGAGGAAATTCTACCTCTGTCAAAGGTAAGCATCCCTTTCTTTCTCGCTAGTCGACATCGTACTGATCTCTTTACCCGCTCATAGACCCGTCGGACCTGGCTACGATAAAGGTCAGGCTAAAATCAACGTCAATCCTGAATTCCGTTGCGATCATTTCGAATGTGAGTCATCTCTCGCACATTGATCAACCTACAGTTGAGCTGAGTATTCTTCGTATCTGTGACAGGGGCTACGAAAGTGCTTCGTCCAGCTGGAATGGTTGAGAACATGAACTCGAAGAAATCCAAATAAGCTCGTCTCATCAAACGCTTGTCATTCTACAACACCTACTATCCGCTTGTCGCTTTGACTCTACCTATCCGCTTCTCATTCAACGCTGTACTCTCAAGTCGAATCTGTCGTAATTTACCTCTCTTTTTCTACCCGGATGAACTTGCTCACAAAGTTTCGAATCCTCTCTGCGAGATGCTGTGCGCCTCGCGTGGCTCGCTCAGGAACGACGATCATCTCTCCCAGTTCATGCTTTGAAGCCGACGAGACACTCACCGAAATTGATCTTCCTTACCAGATTCGGACAATTCGACACAGCTCCTATTCGACTATTCTTTCTCCTTCTTCCGACTTCTTCTCCTTCTCCTGCTTACTCCTCTGATTTGCTCGGATCAACCTCAACCACACCAGAACCCGCAAGCTCGACTGTCTCCCTCTTTCTTCGCAACTTTGTTCCTTCACGCTCCCTCTCGCTCCTCTCCAGAATGTCAGCAAGTAATCTCGAAAGTGTCAAGGCTATGGCAAAGGCGAGGGCTCAGTATATTATCGTCTGGAAGTGAGCCCTTACTCTCTCTATATCGCATTGGGAACAGAATAAGCTCGTTTTGACATGAAACTCTGCTCGTTAGCGCTATTTACGTTTGGGATACACTTGCAACCTCAAGAGTCGAACATCGTACGATATGGAAAGCGAAATGGACGCTACTGAAAGGGCTCTTCCTCGCGAATCGATACTTCTCTTTAATACTCTGTTTGTCGACTTGCGTGACGATTCTGACCCCTATGTCGTTCGGTGAGTCTTGTTTCTGTCAACCTCCCGTGTTGACGGATCGTTATGATGTGTCAATGTTCTGAACCGCTCTCACGATTGATGGAACAGCTGCTTGTGGACGAGTTTTTTGGATTCAGCTATTGGAGATCGTATTTGTGCTCTTAGTCTGCCATTGCATCATTGCCGTGAGGGTTTACGCTATATATGAGCGATCGAGTATTGTCAAGTGGATGTGAGCATTCTCTCCGCTTTCAATTCGAGAAACCGACAACTGAAAACTCATGGATTTCTTCAGATTGATTGCCTATCTTGTACTTGAGGGAAGCATAGCAATAGCCGCTATGTCGTCGTTCAAGCGCAAGTCGACTGCTCCCGCTACTTTGTCGCTGGATCATTGTCTCTGATCCGCCTCTGCCAGATGATCGCTGACATCTCCCTCTCATACAGCACTAGACCTCCCTCGATCAATCGCCGCTTATATACAGCTCGAAGGATGTATCACAACACCTAGGGAAGGTACACGTCGGAAGCTTATCACAGCATTGAACGTCCTCCCTGCCTTCTACGACACGGGAGTTCTCGTCGCGGTAGCATGGCGAAACTACTCAACGACTCGTCAGATTGGAGCACAGATACCTATACTCAGGAGGCTTCTGTTTGATGGGATATGGTACTACGTGATAATCACTGCGACTCACATGGGTGAGCTTTCGGATTTCGCTTCTTTTCCTTCCTCATCTTGGGGATCTGACGAAATGTCTCTACAGTGACTGCAATCATGTATAGCCGTATGTCTCCTTCTGAAATTCTCGAAATCGATCGAACTGACTCCCGTTGACTCGAATTCCTCTCCTCCTCTCCCTTGTTTTCCTCTCGACTTACCCTTCTTCCACGACCTTCTCTCGCATAGATACGGATCCTTCTATACGCACCTTCAATGTGCCCGCTTCGATCGTGCTCGGTTCTTTGGCTTGCTCGAGGCTTGTCCTATCGTTGCAAAATCGACCTCAAACGAACTCGAGTACCGTTCGCTGTTTACAGACGATATCGAGCTGACGTGGATCAGTAGAAAGGACTCTGTCAGTTCGCGGACAGGGAAGTTTAGGTGAAGGACATTTCGAGGAGTTTTGCCTTTTCCTTGTTTTCGCGTTGTTCTTTACCTTTGTAAATAGATGATGTAAGATGCTCTGGTTCGAAGAGCGCATACTCAGCGAATCAGCCGTGAGCCTTTCGTTGATTAAGACTACTAGAGAGAAGAAAGTGCAAGCTGATTTGGTGCTTTCCGCGAACTTCGAGTAGACTCGCGTCCTTTGATTCGCACGTTCAATATCGCTGCACTGGTAGTCCTGGGATCTGTAGCTTACTCAAGACTGGCTCTGTCTCTTCACAGCCGACCTCAGCTAGATCCGAGCAAGCTTCGCCAATTGCAGGCGATTTCGAGCTGAGCTATACTTTTAAACATTCATCGGAATAAAAGCTGTTTGCGCTTGTGACCTGCTGGAGTCGAGGCTAGAGCATGTCCTATCTCTAATTCGAAGCTAGGCGAGACCAAGATCGACCTTGCTCTCGGAAAGAGGAGCATACCGAATACGGACTTAATTACCTTTCCTCTCTCTTCTCTCACTTCTCTCCTCACTTCTTCCTCCTCTCCGCTCTCTACTCTCTCCGCTACCACTTCAGGCTTCTACTCGATACACGCTCAGAGTCATCGACAGAAACGCTACAACTCGACTTGGTCTATAGCCGATTCTCCTCCTCTCTGCCAACTCAACTCTCGTCTCATCAATCTACAGCAGCGTATGGCAGCAGTTGACCTAGACAGTATCAAGACGATCGCTAAAGGTATGTCAACATGCCCTCTTCTTCGTCGACGTGAGCTAATCGAAGGAGAATCGCAGCGAGGGGTCAGTATTTGCTTGTTTGGAAGTAAGCTCTATAGCTTGCCCTTTGACCAGCTGGAGCTCCTTACTGACAATATTGAGCAGTGTGATTCTCGTCTGGGATACTCTCGCGACTCTCCGAGTGGAGTATAGGACGATTTGGCTTGCGAAATGGAGCTGGCTCAAGGTTATGTTTCTGCTAAACCGCTATGGGACCCCTGTTTGGGCTATCGGTACCTGCATAACGATCTTGACTCCGATGTCGGAAGGTACGTCTCTTTCCTTGCTCGCCTCATTCTTTGAGACTAAAGTTATCGATGCTTTTCCTTCACGACAGCTGCCTGCCGACGAGTCTTCTGGATTCAGCTCATCGAGATCGTCTACGTACTCCTGACATGTCATGCTATCGTGGCTATTCGGATTTATGCGATATACGAGAGGAGTCGAGTCGTGAAGTATCTGTAAGCTTTCTCGAAACTTCCGCTCTCGATGATCTCGACCTGGAATTCCTTCTGAGCGATCTTGTCGAGGATGGTAGGTTGATCTCATACCTCATATTCGAGACAACGATCGCGATCGTAGCGATGGCAGGATACAGACGTAAGTTTACTTCGACAAGTTCAGATTCAGTCGGCCATTGAGTTCTCAGCACTCTCTTCTCGTCGCGGAAGTGGCCCGACTCGACCAGCGCTGACCTCACTTCGTTGAACGAACGAAACAGCTCTCATTATTCCTCGACCTATCGCTTCCTTTATTGGCGTCGAGGGTTGCATAACGGAACCAAGGGGAGGAGTCAAGCAGCCACAAGTCCTAGCATTGAACGTACTACCTGCTATCTACGACACTGTAATCCTCGGAGCGGTTATCCGGCGCAATCTCAAGATTACTCGAAAGATAGGAATACAAATCCCGATGTTTCGACGGTTGATCAAGGATGGGACAGTCTACTATATCGTGATCACTGTGACGCACGCAGTGACAGCAATCATGTACTCTCGTGAGTCCCTCAACTCCTCCTGAGCTTGACTCCGAGTCGTTAGCTCGATGATTACGGAAAAAGTGGGCTCAAGCATTCTTGTTTGCGTAGATACCGACGCGAGTATCCGCACCTTCAATGTCCCTGCGTCCGTGACCCTCGGTTCTCTAGCTTGTTCTCGTCTTGTACTCTCCCTCCAGAATCGCCCTCCGCCGAAATCGAGTCAGATCCGTTGAATAAGATTACAAGCTCTTCATGGCTTCTACTCGCAGATGCTCTAGTATCGAAGGGTTGATGCTCGAGTCATCGTTCAGTCTGTTTCAGCGAGCAGAGTCAGGGAGCGAGCGAAGACAGAAGAGAGCAAGAGAGTAACGAACCCTCGACTCGTTGGAACTGTCGACACAAGCTAGTCAGCTCTCTCCTGACTCGAGACAAAGAGGGGAACGTACTGAACCATTCCCACCAGTTCCTGCCCATCAATAGTCTCCAATTCTCCCTCGTTCCGAAATCAAACAGCGGCGCATCGGGTTCGACTAGAACTATAGCTCCTCCTTCTTTCGTTTCCGGTAGAGGGATCCACAGTCTCAAGCGAGCATCGTATTGAGGAGAATTTGAGGGAGAGGTGATCGATTCGAGTTGTTGACGACGATACCGACGTGCTCGTTCGACTTGAACTGACGATTGACCTTTCCTAACATTGAGATACGTTGCGAGTAGCACTAATAAGCGAGAGAACAGGACATGCGTAAGTTTTGTTCTCGACACGATCTCGAACTGATAGAGCGTACTCCCTAAACCGATAGCATCGATAAGAGTAGCGAAAGCGACAATAGCCAGAGTAGATAATGTTGGCGTGGCGAGACTAGGCCAGTTCGATACGTCGTAGGCGTAGGTGATTCCATTCTTGACGAAAGTTTCGACTCGATGTCCCGGTACGAGGAACGGTCGATGTTGCGCGAGCGTCGGATACCGAATGTATCCAAGTACGAGTCCTCCAGCATATCTCCAAACTGGTCCTCCAGCCCAACTGTACCACCTCTTCCACCATCCTTCACTCATTTCCTTCGTTTCCCATGTGATCGCTATCACTTCTTTGAATGCTCGTAGTTGTAGAGGGGCGAGAGGTACTAGGGCGACACTGAGTAAGAGGATGGCGTAGAAGATGAATTGGAGGAAAGGTTTGAAGGTTGATGAAGTTGAGACGCAATTGTCCATGAACGAGCAGTGGTGGTCGAATCCAGGTTGACAAATGCCACAATCTCGACAGTGTCTCGTACGGATTGAAAGGTAGGAAGACCGGCAGGAGTCTTGAGAGCATGTTAACGGCTCTCCTCGTATATCGCAAGCGAAGACCTGCATTCTTGCTAATATCGTCAGCTGAGCTTGTTCGAATATAGGAAAACAATATGTCAACGTACGACTCGTTTTTGTTGTACCTCGATGGGGATAGCTAGAGCATTCGACGGGGACTGAGAGTGAAAGTACACGAGCGAGTACGAGATTGCGACGAGGGCGAGAAAGAAGTTGACCCAAGCAATGTAGGCGAAAGATAGCACTGGGCTATAAGATCTGATCAGGGGATCTTGTAAGATCCGATATCGTCAGCTCGAGCAAGGGAAAGCGACTGGATGAACTCACAGACTTCGAACAAGACTAACCGGTAGCCACAGTAACCGAACCAAACGAGAAGGGACGGAATAATCTTGCCTAGCCAGAAGTTTGGCCGTTTCCATCGACGAGGACGAGTGGTCGAGGCTGTCATCCTATCTTGACGAGGGGTAGAGTTCAAAACGACGACTCGGAGTGAGGAACTGCGTGAACCACGAGAGATGGGTCAGCTTGCAGGCGCAAGGGGGCACAGAAATACTTCTACACACCGCTAGGCTATGATTGAACTCCTCCTTGACTGGGCCAGGGCAGTGAGGTGGAGTTTGAGATGAGGTTCGTTGAGTGAAGCCGAGGAGAGTGACTACTGGACTAGGTGATCTACGACCGATCTCGTTCGTTTATGTAGGCTTCTTGCTACTGGTTGAGAGGTATTCTAGTCGACTGGAGCGAGGTGGGAGGTTGAGTGAGAGTCAGAAAGTGAGATGCATCTCTCTCGCTCCCTCGTCTCTCTCCTTTGTTCCTTACCATCCACAAACGATCACAAAGCATCTCTCATTTAGGATTCAGCAAGCCTCATAAGAACTAAGCGAAACCAGCTGAATTCCATCCCCCCACTTTCATCTCCTCCCTGATGGCTTCTTCTCTACCCAAGATCAAGCAAGTGCTAGAGCTGTGTCTCTGTGAGCCACTCTCGCTAATGCAGATCAGAATGAGCTGACTGTTTCTAAACAGATGCCAGGTCTTTACCGAAATCTGTCGAATTCTATTCCAACGTCCTCCGTCTAACTCCTTCCCTTTCGACTCCACGACTCGCCGTCTTTCCCCTCGCCCAAACTACTTTGATGCTCTTCCAACGAGGTGAAACGATATCGGATAATGCTCTGAACGGAGGAATAATTCCTGGACATGGATTGAGTTCCGAGGACGACAAAGTCAAGTTGAAGACTCATTTCGCCTTGAGCGTCGAGAAGAGAGAGGATGTCGACTTGTGGGAGAAGGAGTTGAGGGAGAAGGGAGTCGAGATTATGGGCAAAGTCGATGATTGGCCGGGAGGAGGGAAGAGCGTGTATTTCGCTGATCCTGATGGGAACGTAGGCGAGCTGGCGTCGAAGGGAATCTGGCCTCATTACTGAACGAGTCACCTTAGAGGGAGGATGGGGTCTCAGCGTAATCCGAATCCTTCGCTGTAATCATACGGCATTGTCAGTCTCTGCGTGTAGAGGAGACTGAGAGAAAGAGACTAGCTCACCTCTCTTCGATTGCCTTCGTCAACAGCTTCTCCAGTTTTTCTCTACCCTTGTAATTCCATAATCCAAGTTCGTTGAAACAAGTGTGACTAATCGGTAGTCGATCCGAATCTTGTCGTCCCAAACAAGTGATCTTGATCGAGAGTGAAGTGATACCGGTCGAAGGGAGTCGATCAGAGGAAGTGATAAAGTGTAAAAGCTGTCTTTGCTGTTTCGCCGAGAGCGACCATTCGAAAATCGACCAAAAGTTCCTACGCTCACAAAGAACAAACTCTTAATTAAGCTTCTGTGAGACGGGCATTGAGAGATGAGAAGGGGACGTACTGAATGACCTCGTCGTATTCCGGGTCGAAACCGTGGTAGCTCGTAATCGACTTGAACAGTTCAACGTCGAATTTGATCCCTTCGTCACTCTTACTCCCTCTAACGATCAATTCCAGCTCTTCTCCCTTCAACAACGAGAGAGCGTTTCCACTGCAGACTTGTTTGAACCCAGCAGAGAACGCTGAGAACTGCGTCGAGATCGAGGTGTCGAGAATGAAAGTGAGGAGTAGGGAAACGTATTCTGAGCTCAAAGAGGAAAAGGTCAGCATGTGATGATCAATGAGCTGACCAGACAGTACAGAGCTCACCTTGTCTGTTCTCGCTGTTGACCGTCATCTCTTTCCCTCCTTCACACAGCTCCACCTCGACGATTTCTCCCCATGCCTCATAAGTCCCAACAAAGTTCAATGAGAACACCTCCTCTACATCATCTTCTGTGTAGTCGAGGAGTTGCTGTAATCCTCGAGCGAATGAAGGTCGGAACTCTCGTAGATCCGAGAGAGTGTACCCGGAATCTGCACCCGAAGTTGAGGTTGGAAATTCTCCCATGAGTTTCTTGTAGGTGACCTGAATCAGAAGACTTCTTCGCATCAGTCGTCGTCCTACGAAACGAGAGAAGCGCTTGAACCTTCCGACTCACAAGAGGTAAAGGAATATCAAGAGTATCGCAATGATAACAAGCTAATCCGACAACAGCTCCCAACAACCAGTAATCTTCCTCTTCTACCATCCCGACACTTCCAGGGTTGAACCAACAGAGTTGCGAGTCTGGGTCGGCAGGAGTGAACATTCCGAACGAGGGCGAGAAGAGCGAGCGGCACAAGAGGAGGAACCACTCTTTCCGTAGACCGCCTGAGGAATGAGAGCACGTCAGGAAGTCATCAATCAAAGAGAGTCAGAGTTCCGGACGAACCAGCATCGATTCCTTCTTCGTCTTCAAACATGATTCGTAAGGATTTCCTCAAGTTTGAGCGATTCGATGAGATCTGTTCGCACCGGGTTTCGAGATCAGCATAGAACCTCTTCAAGTGACATCGGAAAGATGCGAACCTGGTGTAGAGAGTCCTCGACCAATCGATTCCGTCGAACGTTCAGCACTAAAAGAGGTAACCCTTCCTCCGTTTCGTACCCTGTCGAGGTCGACGTTCGATAAGCTGCTGCAGTCGCATTCATCTGTGAGTGCGATCTCCAAGACTGATTAGGTCAAGCAATGGAATATCAGATCAATCAAGAATTTCGCTCACGATTTGACGTTGATTATCAAACTCCAACAATCGATTCTTGATTCCCAAACTCAACAAGAACGGATATTGACAAAAGCTGAACTGCCTGTGAGTCTCCGTCCTTGTCTTCAGCTCTGCGTAATTCGGACTGAGTAAAGGAGAAGGAAACTCACGAATCGCCTTCTTCCCACGTTAAGAAATCCTCTATCCACTCTTCTTCATGCAACCCATCGATCAAACTAACGTACCAACTACTCAGCTCTACCTTCTCTCGATGCTTTTCACTCGCGTTTCGAGCAGCCAAGAATAAGCTCGCGATTTTTGCGGAGGAGCGGACTTGCCAGGAGGTTGTATAGTGTTTAGAGGAAGAGAGGAGGGAGGAGAGAGTGAGTGACAAGTAGGAACAGATTGATTCGATCTTGGAGAGGAGACGGGAGGAGGGATAGGAGGGCGAAGAGAGGTAGGTAACGAGGTGATGATGTTGAGTATTGGGAAGATTCGAGAGCCTGTGAGGCAACGGCGCGATCTGCAGCTTGTCAGTGTCAAGTTTGTAGAGGAGAGTTGCGCAGTGCACGTCACTCACAGTCCGATGAAGCGAGAGTACAAGACTCGTCTTTGCCCCGAATCTGGATTATACTCCGAGCTGAAGACCGGGGACTCGAGCAAGGCGATGATCCAGCTCCCGCTAAGCTCCTTCAGTCCAGCTCCGGGTCTCCTCAGTAAAGCCTCAGTTTTCGCTCGCAACATTTCCATCACTTCTGTTTTGCTCCTGATCAGGCTGTAGAAGGTATCGAGGGTCTGAAGGGACGACGAGAGAGGTAGCTCAGACCTTGATGAAGGTGGAGAGTGGAAAGAGGAGTCGAGAGCTGCAGGGGAATCGTAGATCCGAACGAGGTAGTCGATTAATTGCTCTTCCGCCTCATCGAGGGTCGCTTGCCGCGTCGTCGATGCGAGCTCGAGCTCGTGGAGTCGTCGGGCGAGTTGTTCGTCGGTTTCGTTCGAAGGAGGGCAAGAGGGAGGAGGTGAGAATCGTTCAGAGAGTTTTAGGATGTCTTCGGCTGATACTGAATAAGTGGCCGAAGTCGGTAAAGCTGTCAAGAGTCGCTCATTTAAATATGTGATCTCTCGGGAATATGAGAGTGACTCACGAGAAGATCCTTGAGTCTTTCGAGGGGGTAAATCGTTTGTAACTCGACAAACTCCGCACTCGTACGCTTCACTGTCCCTAGGCCACCTCACTTCGGTATCGCAGCAGCAGCATTTCCCACTCGTCATCAATACTGGAGGACCTCTATCGCTATTCGACCTGAATTCGCGAAGACTCGAGGAAGAAGCATTTCTCGAAGGAGGTAGAGAGTAAGAATTGCCTCGCTTGGCTGAAGATTTCCTCGATTGAACTGATCTAGGTGCAGTCGATCCTGATAATAAGAATGTACCTCCTACGGGTGGTGATTTCCAGGGATCCGAGGAGTGGTTGAATGAGCGATTGAATGAAGTCGGAGTTGAGGAGGCTGAGGAGGAAGGGTAGGCTAGAGGTGGGGTATCCGAGGTTGTAGAGTAAGATGATTCATTGTACATTCGAGATCGGAGCAAGTGAAGGGAAGGAGACGAACCATTTCTTGTCCTGCTTTCTCTCATCAACAGATCATCATGAAACTCTCAATCTTGCCTGTCTTAGCAGTGAGTGCACTCCTAGTCCCTTTGAGATGTTCACTGACCACTCGAATCGAACAGCTCCTCTTCGCATTCGCCTCTGCCCAACCCGCCGAAATCCCTTCCAATCAAGCTCCTTCCTCCTCATCTGCTGCTCCAACGACCTCAGCGACTAGTCAAGCATCATCGGCAACATCAGTATCAGGCTCACAATCAATCTCAGGCTCACCAAGTCAATCTGGAAATGCGACTTCCTTGCCTTCAACTTCAGTTCCAGTTTCCCTCTCGACCGCAATCATTACTTCCCAACTAGTCACCGTATCGGGTTCAAGAACCATCACTCTGAATACGACGATTCAATCAGTCGCGACTTCGACCCTTGCGACAACTCGGAACTTGACCCAGATCTCAGCGACTCCTACTCAATTATTGAGTATCACCGCTTTCGCTCCCGGTCAATCAGTTTCGGGAATCAACCTTGGTCCAGGTGATGGTATGCTTTCTCTCTTCGCTATGAGTCGCCGACAGAGCTGACTGGATGAGGTCGAGGCCTACAGGTTATGTCGCAGCGGGAGATAAACTCGTCGGATCGATCGCTACCCTCTCACTCGCCGCTCTCGTGGGTGCGTACGCCCTACTCTGAGGTGAGCTCATACTTCTCTTTCACTATCCCTCCTTCCAAGCAATGTTGATCCGATTCTCTCGACAGAATGATTCACGATTCTTCTTCAGCTATCCTCTCTAATAGACACTGCTTGAATCTCCCTCCTCCTTTGACGGACACTCTTACGCTATCCCCTTTCCACGCTATGATTCCTTGTCTCGTTCTGTTCTTCCTCGCATTGTAGCTCTTTCATGTCGTCTTTTCCTCTTTTTAACAATTCATAATTCTCTTTGTGTCCTTCGACTTGAGGCTATCATTGCGTAAAAATTTCAAGCTGAGTCAGAGAGAAGCGACCTCTTGTTGCGATCTGCGAGAGTCTCCAACTTTTCTGTTTCCCTGCACTCTCGCATGCTCCGTCGAAACATCTCTAGCACCACTCGAACTCTCTCCAAGCACTCTAAACCAATCCCAGCACTCAAACCTCATTCAATGCCAGTCGAATCAGCCACTCCCGAGAGAAAACAAGAATTGATCGAATCCTATGAACGCATCAATTCTCGAGTTCAATCGGCGGCGAACAAATCGTCTACTGTGAGTAGCGCACTCGCTACACAGAATCATCGAGGGAGAGCTGATCAGATTTGAGTGGACGGAAGCGGGTAGAATCCTAGATTAGTTGCAGTGTCCAAAGTTAAACCTAGTAGCGATATTCAAGCGTTGTATGAACATGGAGTGAGGCATTTCGGAGAGAACTACCCACAGGAATTGGAAGGGAAAGCGAAAGAGGTCAGTTTTCGACTACTTTTCGCAATTCTCACTTCGAAATTGACAAGTGCGAAACCCGACAGCTCCCTGAGGATATCGCATGGCATTATATCGGTACTCTACAATCAAACAAATGCAAGATGCTAGCTTGTACGTCGTCGAGATCCTATTCCCATCATCACTTCGAAAAAAAGGTTTGGCTGATTATCGATAAGGTCTTTTTCAACGGAATGTAGCTATCCCAAATCTCTTCTGTATTGAAACCTTGACCTCCATCAAATCTGCCAACCACCTTCACACTACACTCTCTTCCCTCTCCCCTCCCCGTTCGACACCTCTCAACGTATTCCTTCAAATCAATACCTCTGGCGAAGAATCTAAATCCGGTTTAACTCCCCTCCTATCAGACTCCTCAGAGTCAAACACCGAGGTGCTAGACGTCGCGAAACACATCTTGAAAGAATGTCCAACGTTGAGATTGAAAGGATTAATGACGATTGGATCTTGGGACAACTCTTCTTCGGGAGGTGAAGATGAGAATCCAGATTTCAAAGCATTGAAACAGACGAGGGAAGCTTTGATGAGTAGATTGAAGGAGGAGGAGGGAGTCGAGGAGTTCGAGTTCGAGTTGAGTATGGGAATGAGTAACGATTTTGAGAAAGCTATCGAAATGGGAAGTACGAACGTTAGGGTCGGTTCAGATATTTTCGGTAAACGACCTCCTAGGGATTAGCCTCGCTTTTGTACTCTTCACTGAATCTGTAGCTTACTTGTCTGATCTGCGTTGCATTCCGAATTGAAGAAGTGAACGTATGCACTCTTTCCGAGTTGAAAATGAGCGAAGTATTCACTTGGTGTTTCCACCACTACGATTCACGAACAGACAGACTGGAGTAATGCAAGTAGCCGGACCTAGCTGGGCACAACAACGAGGGGATGTACAACAACCTATGTCTCCAATGTATGGAGAGGACTACGAGCGTTCGTCCAGTTTCTCCCTCTCTCGATCTCTCTATTCTCACTAATAGGAAATGATCGGAACGCAGAATACGCAGCTCATGCAGCACATGCAGCAGCCGTATCTCAGCAACATCAACAACAGCATGTGGGAACTGGAGAGAGCAAGCGGGACAAGAGGAGGAGGGAAATGGTAGATCGAGTACAGAGACTACATGAGGATACTGTAGCTAGGCGGGATAGGTGAGCTCTTCATCTCTCTTTGGAGTCGTATTCAATCAGTCGGAGTTGAAGAAAGGCGATTTCGGGTCGAGGCAAAGGTTGAGCGAATGCATCTCAAATTGGAGTGGGTGGGGAGAAAGGCACCATTTGGAGGGCAAGGGCTACTCCCATGATCCACTCTCCAAAAGCACTGAGCGAAACCCAGAACGAGAAAGCTAACCTTTTTTCTCTTTCCACTTCTTCGCTTTGTCGACTCGTTTCAAACAGAGTCTATCACGAGCTGTCCCAAATCTATGCCCGTACAGCCGACGAACTCCTTCCACCTCCAGTATTCCCCATCTCTGATTCGTCCATCCCAGTCTCCCAACTTCCCCCTTCCGTAGCCTGTACCGATCCTTTATTCCCCGACATGTTCCCAACTCCTTTCCTCTTCTCCTTACACCGGTTGTCCCTCGAACGAGCGAATAGACAGTTGGAGATCAGGTTGTTTCATACGCATCAAGTTGCGAGTGCGAGGAGGTTGTACGATGCCGAAGTTGAGAGGATCGAGGATGAGTACGAAGGAGCTACGAAAGGAGTTGTAGAGAGGTTACTGGAGGGTGTCGAAGAGAGACGGAGGAAATTGATCGAGGAGAAGGAAGGTGAAGGTGTGGCAATCGGTGAGTTTGAGGAAGAGATTCTATAAACATCTTAGAATTCGAAAGAGGGAAATCTGACGTGTTAACTTTTTCCTACTCACAGATGGCTTACTCGACCCTCAACGTACTCATGGTACTCGACGAATGCGGGGAGGACCGAACAAATCGCACACATCACGACCTCACCTCCCTTCGAACCCAGGTAGCGGTTCAAACGGTGCCGCCTCTCCTTCTGAATCAGTCGCGAACGGTTCGAAAGAAGGTCAATCAGGAGGAGGAGGGGTTGATGCATCCGCACTCGGTTCCTTATTGGGTTTGAATCCAATCTCTGATCCATTCAACCTTGCATCCTCCCTCTTACCCGGTTCAAACGGTGTCGTTTCATCCTCCTCAAACGCACTCTCCGCTCTATCCGGTATCGGACCAACCGCTTCATTGCTCACGGGTACTCTGTTGGGAGTTGGAACTTCGACGAAACGGAAAACTGGTGGAAGGACTCAACCGGGTTTACCTCCTACTCATTATTTGGTGCAGTCGGGAACTTATTCTCAGTTTGGAAAGAGTATCGCTGGATTGTCGGCTTTGAGAGGAGAAGAAGTAGAGGGGGATCTGGTAGAAGTGAGGAGGAAACGACAGAGGGTTGCAACGGGAAGTGCGAGAAGGAGGGGTTACGAGTGATTCAAATCGGGTCTTTATGTTGTAATGGTTTCCTTCTGATTCTACTTCGTTGGATCGGGGACAGGGATCTGGAGAGGTCTCGAGTTGACAAGTTTTCGCCAGAGTGTCAAAAGCTAATTCGCTCAGATTCCGGCTCCTCTGCATGACTTCTTGCGCAGCTCTACGGGGCCGATCAGAGTCTCTCTCGAGCTCCTCCCTCCTTGCTTGTTGAACGAGCGACAAGACTTGCAAAGATTGAGTTTGATGAAAACGGGAAACCCAAAGCTTACTCCCCTCTGAGCAACCTGCAACTCATTCGACCGTAATAGCGAGCAGAATACGACGGCAAGACTAAGATGGCAGCGCGACCGTGGCCCGAGAGGCGGTTCAGTCGAATGGAAAGCATTCTCAAGCTCGCAAAGATCTTCGAAGCTCACTTGGTCCCTCTCGACCAGAAGCTAAGCCGGACGAGTCTCTCACGATGAAGACGAGAAAGCAGTTGTGTAGTCAGAGGATCCTTTTTCAGGGATTCTGTAGGGGAGGGTTTATTATTTCCGCGAGACCGTGGCTCGTAGACGATATAATACTGATCGTACACAAAAAGCCATCTGGCCTCTTTCATACGGTCTCTCTCGATCCGTCGAACGCTCCCCAGATGTGCGTTTCAATCGCTTTTTAGGATAGCATTTCGTTCGATGTCGTAGACTACTGTTCCTCGTTCCTCGTCCACTCTCGTTTCGCAAGCTCAAGTCCTCTTCAACATCCATCCTTCAGCTTCCTCTCTTATTCGTCACTTGCAGCCATCGAGATATCCATGTATTCTTCAATCATTCCAGTTTCTTCGGAATCGACAATCATTCCGTCCTCTTCGAAGCGAGAGGAAGAAGACGAGAGATTGAGTTGATTCTCGGTTCTTGAGGGAGATCTGTTCCCAGTGTAGAAGGTTGATGAACGAGAATTGAGAGGGAGAGGTTTGACGGGACGGGAAGAACGAGGTGAACGAGGTGAACGAGGTGAGACCGGAGAAAGAATAGAGCGTGGATTAGTAGTAGCCGTTGCATCTTCTGATGACTTTCTAGCCTTGCTGATACGCGCTAATGAAAGGGGAAAGGAAAGGGGAAAGATCAAAAGGATTGAAAATTCAAATTTCGGGATGAGAGAAAAGTCGTAACTCACGCCCATTCTCTTTCTCCCTCTCCTCCTGCTCTAGAGTAAGCGTGTACTGTTGTCTTACATAAGGACGTATTCGATCATCGATTAGTTTACTGATAGAATTCAAGTATTCTTCAGAAGTTTCGACATCTTTGTTTCGTTTGAGGAAGATAGTGAGAGCGTATTGAGTAGACCATTCGAGAGCGAACCAAACTTTGTGAGTAGAGTCAGAGAGAGGGAAAGGGAATTCTCTTGAGGGAAGGGAGTCGAGATCGAGTGCTGGCATTGCGTTCTCATAAGTCCTCTTGAGAGTTCGAGTCGAGAGGTTGTGCATTTTGAGTCGGTCTGTGAATAGTTTGACGCGTGGTAAGAGTGAAAGTGAGAAGTGAAGTGAAGTGAGAGAAAGAGAGAGAGAGAAGCACTTTTTGACAAAATAGGGGTCCTGATTCAATTGACGGTGACGAGAGAGAATTTCTTCTCTCTCCTTCTCTTACCCTTCACTTCAGTACTAGTCTGGAATCCTACAAGATGTCAACAACGAAGAAAAGTAGAGATTTGAGAGAAGTTCAACGCTCTCTCTCTCCTCTCTCAACGGTCGACGTGGGAAAAGGTTCGAGCGGTAGGAGAAGGAAGTACTTAACCTATGAAGAACCTTGACAACGACGAAAGAGAGAGAGAGAGAAGGGAGTAAGATCAAGTGAATGCGGTGCGAAGAGGTGTTGGCTGAGGCACGAAATTTCGAAGGAGATCTCTCTCTCTCAACCTCCCTCTTCTCTTCTCTCTTTTCAAATCACTCGCTACCTCGACCTCTCCAATGGCTAAGAAGAAACCTACAGTCCCTCCTCCGTCTACTAGTAGCTCGTCCGCTGCTGCTGGTCCATCGACTGGAGGAGATCTCTTCGAAGGAGGTCAACTTCCAAGTTTCTCTTCAACCTCTCGTGAGTCGTCTGTACTCTGCCCTTCAGTACCATTATCGTAGTGTGCTGACTGTAGATACTCGATTGGGATCGATAGCTCAAACTCAACCTAAATCTAGCAAATCTAAAGGAAAGGCGAAAGCTAAGGATCAAGATGCGGAAGAGGGTGGTGAGGAAGAAGAGAAGGATTCGACGCCCGATGCGTTGATCACTGATGAGATCGATCCTGGTGAGGCTAACTCTCTCTTCTCCATCGACGACTTGAAAGCTGATTTGGTCGATTGTTTCTTTAGATCTCGTTCCTGCTGGTTCGTTCCCTTTCTCTCTCTTTCTGCTCGCTGCCTTATAGCTGATTGTACTTCGCTGCTGAAGGCGATCCCTTCGCTGTCATTGCCGCTCTTCCCGATGACCAGCGAACTTTAGCCCTCGATACGATCTCTCAACTTGATTCCGTCGCTTCGAGCTCAACAGCAGACGCTCAAGAGAAGAAGGAGTCATCAACGTACAACGAACTCAAGTGCGAGCGAGACTTGGACTTCATCAAGCGTCTGATCAAGGAGGTCGATCAGTTTCAAGTCAACCTCGAGCCGGGTACGCCCAGCTGATAACTTTCCCTCCTCTACCGACGGTCTCTGATCTCGCCGTCTCCTGTACAGACTTCGAAAGAGTTCTCGACTGCATTCTACCTATTCTCTCCGCCAAGATCAACAGCCGAACCTTCCGAAACAAGTCTATTCCAGGTGCTCACCTGCTGCTCGACTCTTCACCCTCTTCCGCACGTCTACTCCGAGCATTCTTCTACGATTGGTCTAACATCAAGTCTCGTCGGTTCTTCGTTCTTGGATTCGACGAGGTACATCAGGTCGAACTTCCAGGGAAACTTCACTTCGACCTCCTCGAGCTTGCGACTCCCGAGGATGGATCCCTCACGTCTATCGCCGAAGTCATCCCTGGCAATCAGAAGGGTGCCAATGCACTCGCGACCTCGTTCGCTCGAATCGCAGCTGAACGAATCGCCAAGGGTGAAACTGGACATTGGCGAGCAGCTTGTTTTATGGAAGTGATGGATTTGCTGGAGGAGAAACGATTTATAGAGTCTGCTCACATTGTCGTCAAGGGAGTTTATGCGGGAACTACAGCGGATATGAGGAAAAGGGGTAATACTTATGAGGTTAGCCTTCGACTCTCTTGATTCCTCCCTGACGTCGCTCATTCCCTTCGTTCTCGCAGTACAAGTTCAAAAAAGGCGAGCTACAGTTCTATGAGAAGCTCGCCTACGGAACTCCTGGCAAGTCGAAACCGAAAGACGAAGCTGCTATCGAAGGATCGAAGAAGATCTACGTCGCGGGGAAGATCTCACCAAAATTCGAGTCTCCTACCTTGTACGTCAAGTATCTCTCGTCCTGTCATCGCTCTCTATGCTGACCTGAACGTTTTCGTTACAGCCATCTCGTCGCTGAAGCGTTCACCGCCGAAGTCCTCAAAACGATTTCGCCCTGGATTCGCTCGTCGTATCTCATTTCTGTCGAGTTGAACACCCAGCAACTCAAGATGATCCCTTATCATGTTCCTACCAACTTCATGGATCCGATTATTCCTTCGTGGCTCCACAACGATCAGAAAGATTCTGCTGAAGATGTGAGTCTCCTAGCTCGCAACCTTTCCTCTCTCCCTCGATCGGGAACTGATTACTCTGATTGTCTTTCAGCATCGCGACAAGCTTCATCTTATGCAGAACGGAGGATACGGTGTTCGTCCACTATTTCCGACACTTCCTCGCTGATCCCGTTTCACTGACTCCTTCTTCGTTTCTCGCTACACAGGCTCACCTACAGCGAGAGGATCGATCTGGAGGCATGAAAGTTACCTTCGTCCTCCCTACTTGCACTATCTTCGACTGCTCTCGCCTAACGGTCGTCATTCCCATCGAAACCTGCCGCGATCTCGGGATCATCTCTCCCACCGAACCTGCTGAGCTGCTCGCTTTCAAAATCCACCTCTGTCGTCCCGAGGAGAATTCGCTACTATCGTTCTCGTATGGAGAGAAGAACTTCACTAAAGTTGGATTAGTCAAGAGCAATCTCGGAGCCATGGTGAATTTCGAAGTGTGGGAGAAGGAGAACGATGTAGTCTGGGGGAAGGGTTATATGGATGGGAAAGCGGTCGGGAAGAAGGAACTCGAAAAGCTGTTGGAGAGTGTGAGTTCCCCTTTTCTCGCTCTTTGTCTCTTCACGTCGTTCTCGTGTGCTGATTCAGCTCTTGCTCGATAGGCGAACCTCGCAAGAGCTTCCCGTCAACTCGCTCGAAGCACCTCCACCATCAAGACTGATCTGATCCTCGAAACTTCGATGCTACCCGGAGGTAAAGGATTACCTGTACGTTCTCTGCGGCATCTCTCTTCTCGACAGAATCAGTCACTGACTTCAACCTCGCGAGTAGATTACCTGTTCGTTCCGATCCCTTGACAGCGATCCCACGCTTCATGTCGTCTTCCAACCAAGCGATAAATACGGTATCCCCGTCAACAAGACTGGTTGCAGACGCTCCCGCACAAATCTTCCCAAGCCATTCCTTTCTCTTCTTTCAACACCGATTCCTTCAAATGACGACGACGACGAGGAAGAGCTTCGAACTTGGGAGGACGCGCTCAACAATGGGAAGACGGACTCTCCCCATCGTCAAGGATGGTTCGTCAACCGCGAATCAGGATTCGTTATCGTTTTCGACACGGTTGGAATCGAATTTTCGCCCCTCGACATTCTCTCCCAGCTCTTCTACGACCGTTACCGAAGGGGATATGCCGTTGCTCAAGATCGAGTCTGGAGGTCTCAGAACTTCAAAGGAGAGGATCTCTACCTTGCGAACGGTGTGAAGTATGAGGAGGGAAGGTATCTGAAGGAGCTGGTGAGTGCGATTTTAGGGAGAATGAAAAGGAATGAGAATAGGAGAAAGTCGACGGGGGACGATGAGGAGGGAGAGAAGAAAAATACAGAGGTAGGAAATGGAAGTGGGAAAGGAGAGAAGGGAGCGGAAGGAGTGCGAGGGGGAGCTAGTTCGACTGATGATCTCGGAGGATCTTCGAAATCTGTCGCTGGAGGAACTGGAGGAAGTGGAGGAGGGGAGGGATCTCGTTCGCTCGATACATTCTTCGGAGGAGGAGGAGGATCTTCGTCGAACGCTCTGGAGAGGGATGGAGAGGGAGGGAAACCCGAATCTTCACCTGACGCCAGCACTTCCGGACAACTCGCACTCTCATTTGGAGGAGGTCCACCTGTTCGAATCTCTACCTCCCCTCCTCGAAAGAAAACGACAAGGACGAGCAGATCGACGACCGCTGCGGGAGATGGATCTCAAAAATTGCTTTCTTTCTCGACCTCCATTTCGACCTCTTCTCCACGACCAAGCTCTACCGCCGCTGTCTCTCCCTCGACTCCTTCTATTCCTTCTTCTTCAACTCCCGCTCCTTTCGTGTCGACTCGACCGTATCCCGTTCTCGGACAACCTAGCACCTTCTACGGGGAAAATACTGACCTCCCGACAGCAAACAAACTCGCACTGTTCCTCTGTCGAACCGATCCCACTCCGGCTGTTCCTCAAATTCCTCCCGTCGCTCCTCAGATTCCTCCCGTCGCTCCTCAAATTCCTCCGATCGCTCCTCTCACCGCTCCTCAAGTTTTCCCCGTCGCTCCTTACGTCGCTCCTCGAGTTCCTGCTGTTACTCCTCAACCTGCAATCGCCAGTCCTAATCGCTTTTCACCCATAGCACCGACCGACGAGGAGGAAGACGATGGAGAGGAGAAGGAGGGAGAAGAAAAGGACAAGATGAGCGAATGAGGTGGGTGAAGTGAGAGGAGGATAGAGACGATTGCTCGCTTGATTGTACAGACTTATACCCCTTTGCTTTCTCTCCTTTCTCTCCCTTCTTTACCTAATCTACTTAGCTCCTGTTTGAAGTCATTCTCATGGACACTTTCTCTTTTTCCTTTTCATGTAGTCTTTGTTCTCGTACACTTTGTTGCCTTACTTTACACTGTGGAATACTTTTCTTCTTTCCTTGTTCACTACTCCTTCGCACGAGTTCGGAGAGAGTAGTCGAGAATTTTCCGGTTTCGACTTGCTTGAAAGTGAAAAAGGTCGACTCTCATTTTTCGGAGTCGACTCCCATCAAGATCAAGTCTCGCTCCTCTTCTCTCGGGCTACGATATAGCTCACTGCTTCATTCAGCCGGACCGCAGGACTGTAGTGAGAAGGAAGCTTTTCGGTCCAAAGCTACGAACGAACTTCGAAATCTGGAAGCGGGAAAAAGCGACATCCTCGCCCCTGCTCCACAGAGGTTTGTCGTCCTCTCTCGATCACAGGCGAGAGCGGCAAGTGTCGAACGAGACGTCCGGAGAAAGAAGAGACTCGCAACGAAGAAAGTCGCAGATCGGATATAGAAAAGAAAGTTGTGCATTTCTTTGAGAAACGTTGCACTTTTGAGGGTGTCAAGGGATCTAGACTGGTCCTACAAGAACGAGTAAAGAGGAGACGGTGTATCGAAAGCGATTGAAGGGGGAATACTGTGAGGATAGTAAACAAGGGGAGGAAACGTGATAAAAGATAGAGAGAGAATGCTACAAGAGAGAGCGAGAGCCGACCTGGGCTACTCGAAATTCGTAACGAAACGAGCGTGACTGGTAATCCTACAGTATATGAGAGAGAGAGAGAGATCTAGGGGAAGAGAAGAGAGGAAAGTCGGAAGGGAAGCAAAACGAAGTCTCCGAGGGAAATGCGTTTAGCTGGAGAAGCTCCAACTGATTGGCAAAACACCAGCATCGTAATCTCCCAAGGCTCCGAAGGCACCCATCGAGAGATCAAGGGAGCCGAATGAGCATCCGGGGCACTGTAGAGCGTGGTACAAGAGGTTGGAGTCAGCTAGGCGATCAGATAGAACGACGAGAGAAGCAGAGACTTACGGTATCGGCAACTCGAGCGGTGATTGATCGTCCGTTGCTGTTAATCCTGACCGATCGTCCACACCAACCCGAGTTCATTTGAGCAGCATTGACTGCAACGACGTAGTCCGAGTCGGACGCAACCGATCCGCAGCTACCCGCGTTTCCACCTTGTGAGTAGAACTGTCACACAACGAAAAGAGAAGAAAGAGTCAGTCTCGAGAAAGAGCAGATCGAAGAAAGACAAACACTCACAGTAGCTCGTCCAGAGTAAGATCCTCCTCCTCCCGAAGATTGAGCTTGAGTGGTAGTCTTAGGAGCGACGTACTTCGAGGTGGTAGTGGTCTTGGGAGCGTAGGTAGTAGTGGGAGCAACGTAAGCTTGGGTCGAGGAGGAAGTCTTCTTCTCGACGTATGAGGACGAAGAGGGAGCGGCTTGACGTTGATTTTGAACGGCGGCGATGGAAGATGAGGACGAAGGAGCGACGTAGGCAGAGGATGATGACGAAGATGAGGGAGCGACGTATTGCGAAGTCGAGGAAGGAGAAGATGAGGATTCCGAATCGTCACCCTTGAGAGCGGCCTTGGCGGTAGCGGTCTCAGTCTCGTTGGCGAATCGCCATTGGACGGTCTCTGAGAACGAGAGAAAAACAGAGAGTCAGCACAAAGAGAAGCGAACGAAAGAGAAATAAGAGTCTGAACGCACTCAAGTCGGAAGCGGTTCCGTTCAAAGCAGCCCAGGCACCTTGAGAGACGGAAAGGGTCTTGTTTTGGGTAGAGGCGTCGGCGACGAGGGCGGTGACAGTGACGTTTTGGGGAGTTTGGAGAACGACGAAGGATCCACAGTAAGGAGAGACGCTCGAAAGCTCTTGGTAGAATTCGAGGGGAAGACCGACGACCTTGTCAGAGTCCTTTGAGTACCATCCACAAGCTCCGTTGTTGTCACGTTGGAAGTAGTCGGTAACGTTGGCTGAGTAGGTCGAGTTGGGGGTTGATACTGAAGCCTCGACGAGGTTGAGAGAGATAGGAGCAGCTTGAGCGGCGATGGCCAATGAGGCGACAAGGGCGAGAGAAGCGATCATGTCGAAGGAAGGAATGGAAGGTGGAGGTTTGAAAAAGGAGGGAGAGAGGAAGAACCGGATAAAGACTGGAGGGGGTTGGGAGTGAGAAGGCGGAGAAGGTGGAGGAGGTGGAGAGAGGAGTAGTGAAGGGAAAGGAGAGAGAGACGAAGCGAACGGTTTTATGAAGAGGGAGCTTCAGAGCATGAGGGTTGAACCCCCCTATCGCAGTTTGAGAAAAATTTGAAGGGTGGTCGGGCAACGCGGAGTAGGAGATCAGAGCAGAGAAACGCGCTCGCGGCACAACGTGAGCCGTAAGCCGATTTTTCCGATCGAGCCCTTTCCGTCGGAGGGAAAGAGGGTGTTTGACCCCCTTTTCGGCAAGAGACTTTTGCTCTCTTTCTCTCACTTGATTTGAGGGCAGCTTCGCGGCAGATCTTTCAAAGAACCTTTGCCGCGTGCGGAAGATGGAAAGGAAATGAACTCCTGCCTTCTAAGCAGATTCGAAAAGCCTTCTTATTGTTTTTGAGCTTCAAGTCCCCCAAAAAAGCTTTTCTACAGAAGAGTGGGTCTGCCTAGAAAGCACAGCTCCTCCTTGATGACCCACTTGTTGACGTTGAGTCCCACTTTCGATCAGCTCTCCCTGCTTTGCGAGGTGTCGTTGGGATTTTCCTTTTTGAAACACCCTCTTTGTTCCGCAGGATACGAGGCCGCTTGTCGACGCAAGTGTCGACGTGTAGATCTTCGTTCGACGAGACCATCGAGACGCATAGGGAGACCCTCAACTCTCCCTTTACCCCTCCTCCACTATCCTCTATCGATCCCCCTTCTTCTCCTTCGCATTATCGCAATGAAATCTGACCACCCTCAAGCTGCGTGTTCAAGCTCTCGGCTTCTCTCTGGTGAGAAGCTTACACGAGGTCCTCTACGCTGCGAGAGCATTTCGTATCGGTTGCAACACCTCTTCGAAACCGAGGGTGTGATCCGTTCTTTTTTTCCAGTGCTCTCACCCTTTTTTTCCAGAATTATTCCTATAATATCGTCGATCTGTTCTAGCTTAAGGGAAGCAACGTGAGCTAGCTTCAAGATCAGAGATTGTACAGTCGTGTGCTGAAGAGGATCGTTGCGAAGGATTGTTCCACTCGCATTATTGAGGATTCAGTTATTCGTGAAACGAGATTCAATCGTTATCTCTCCGTTCACGCGGACACATCCCACTTCCTTTCACTCTGACGACAACGAGCATTCATTCTGATCTGAACCCTCGCTTCGACAGCTCAAACCCTCATCACATTTCGTGGCATTTTTTCCGTCTTACGTCGGCGGGGAGAGGAGAAGCTCGCATAACACTACTTCAGAGACGAGGGCTGCTTAGTCTCCGGCGTCGGACAACGACATTCGAAGACGTATGCGATGGATCGTTGGATGGAACAGACCTCGAAAAGTAAATTATCGAGTTTTGGAGAAGTCGAGTTTTCGAAAGCAGACGATAGCGTTTCTATGGTGCGACTACATCAGTACCTGCTCGATCTTTCTCGCGCTGATACCGATGAGTGCGCGGGTCAGTACAGCGTGTTTGCGCTAGAAACGTCGGTAAATCTGAAACTCTCGAAGATTTCATTTCAAGAAACGGTTTGGATTCTGAAGAACCTGCAGCCTCATCGAACGCCTGCGTAGCGCTGCACTGACTTTGCGACAGGACCCGTCTGCCCTGAGCACACGCCAAAGTATCGAGTAGCGGAGAGAAGGTTGACGAGAAAGGTTGTGAGTGAGCGAAATCCTCAAGATCCAGGGAAAGCGGAGAACTCGATTGAGAGAGCACAGGAAACACGAAGCGGCGATGGGAAAGCGTGAACGAGCCGGCTAGCGACGCAGGAGGAGACTGTCTGAGAGTCAAGGGTCGGGACGAGTAATTCGGAAGAGTCACACGAGCGTTAAGCGAGAGAAAGCTAGGAAGCGATAGCGAGTGAATCAATCGTGCACCGAAACGATGGGAATGAAGGAAGCCTCAGAAGCAGGACTGCGGTTGATCTTGTGTTTAGAGAGGGTGGGTGAGAGTTCAAAATCCCAATGAAGTGTGGAATGAAGTATGCCTTAATCCGTGATTCCAGCATGATTCAAGCATAATCTCACCCTATCCTGATAATGTTCCCACATAAGTGAAATCTCCTCTGCTGTTTTTGATCAAATTCGAGTTGAGAAAGTTGGTGAGGGTGAGGTGGATTCAAGAGGAGTCGAGAACCGCATCTCTGGGTGTTGAATAGTACTGTTGGATAGCTGAAATTGCTGATAGTCGATCTGTGCTATCTGTAGCGAGAAAGAGTCGAGTGTCGAAGTGGAGTGAATTGAAGAAGTTGTAAGAGGCAGAGTTTGTAAGGACAAGGAGTCGACAGCTCGAACGCTTTTTCCCTTCCCGTCTGTCGACCAATTCAACAAGGTGAGTAGTAGAGACTGTATGAATGTATAGCTAGACTGGTAGCTAACTTGATTGTTGCTCCTACGACTCTCTCAACCCTCTCACGCCCTCTCTTCAACTTGAACTCTTCTTCAAATTTTCTACCCCTTCCAACTAAACTCGATCTCTCACTCTCCTCTTCTCCTATTCATTGAAATCCGACTAGGCCGCCATGTCCAACCTTCGCTCGCAAAAGCGCCTCGCCGCGTCGGTTCTCGGCGTAGGAAAGCGCAAGATCTACCTCGACCCTTCTCACATCTCTGAGATCGCCAACGCCAACTCGAGGCAAAACATCCGTCGTCTCCGCAAGGATGGCTACATCATTGTCAAGCCCCAAGTTGTTCACTCGCGTGTCCGTGCCCGCGAGCACGACTTGGCAAAGGCAAAGGGACGACACACTGGTACCGGTAAGCGAAAGGGTAGTGCTGAGGCCCGTATGCCTACCAAGGTTCTCTGGATGAGGAGGCAACGAGTTCTCAGGCGCTTGCTCCGCAAGTACCGTGAGGAAGGCAAGATCAACCGTCACCTGTTAGTTCCAAACTTTTCTCTTATTTCTTAATTACTGGGAGGAGCGGGAGAACGAGACGAGGGGGTGATAGACCAGAAGGGCCTAGGGAAAGAAGGAGGAGTAGAGATTCAGACTTGACATGGAGAAATGCTGACGAAATCTTTCATTTTACGACTTTCTCCAGTTACCACGAGCTCTACATGAAGGCTAAGGTACGCTCCCCTCCCTCTCTTCTTCAAGAGATCATGAAACTAACTCCGCTTTTCGATCAAACAGGGTAACGTCTTCAAGGCAAGTTTCGACTCTTTTTCGATGTGGGGAAGGGAACGAGAGGAGAGGGAGATTCGAAGAGATAAACAGGGCTGACTCGATTCCTCTTTCATTGTGATGGGTTACTTCGTAAACAGAACAAGGTGAGTTGCCCGTCTTTCGATTGTTCATTCGTTTCGTTGCTGACTCTCCTTCGTCCAATTTCAGCGTGTTCTTATGGACCACATCCACAAGGCCAAGGCCGAGCAGAACCGTACCAAGGTTCTCGCCGACCAAATGGAGGCTCGTCGTGCTGCCAACAAGGCTGCCCGTGCCCGTCGTGCCGAGCGTGTTGCCGAGAAGAGGTCTGCTATCCTCGCCGTTGAGGTGCGTTTCCCTTAGTTTCTCTTCTTCTCGCTGTCGGTTTCTGACCTGACGGTTCATTTCGTGTCGATCCAGGCCGAGGGAGAGACCCGCGAGTAGATCTGTAGCCCACATCTTTACTGGTTTTTGGAAGAATTCGGTCGCTAAAATGATTCTTTCGGAAGTTGCGATGCGAGAGCGAGAGAGTTCGACGGATCCGGGCAATAATCGTCGTTACGAGGGCTGCGTTCAGAAGTGACGAAGGGCAACATTAGGACGACTTGACCTGACGAAAATTCGACAGTTCTCGTTTCCCAGTTCTCTTGCTCTGCTCTTCGCTCTGTCGCTCCGCCGTTTATTCTGCTTCTCGGTTTGGCACTGCTCGGACCGTATTCTGCTTCACTCCCATCAATCTGGACTCGTTTCGCTTGGACCTCAGCAACAGCTTCTTCGACTCCAGCTCAGTCGAATGTCAAACCTCGACACCTTTTGCAACGACGGGTTCTTTGACATCGTCCCGACGTTGCGCTGACGGCCGAGCTGCGAAGGCTGCGATCTGACTGACATTCGCAAAACCACTCGAATTCAAGACGTTGCGAGAACTGACGCTCGTCCCCTTGATCGCTCTGTCGCTTCGATTAGGGCTCGAAGGCTTATTCGCCGGTTCACACTCTGCTCGTGTGGTCCTGTGTCTCGAGATATAAGATGACGAGAAGCGATCAATCGTCCGTACGATGAAAACCTCTTTTCGACCCATGATATGATCACCCCTCTTGTTCGATCGAAATGAAACAGCACCATACGGCTACTGATTAGGACTCGCATTTGACATCTCTTCTAAGGAGGCAGCCCTCGAATTGCGGTCGTACTTGCCAGATTGAGGAAATTTTCGCAAGTCGGCCTCGAATCCCACCGACCGCTTCCGTCGTCGTCCTTCTCTGTACGATCGAGGTTCTTTTTTATCGTCGGACTCGCAGAGATACAGAGACGGTCCTCACTCCGCAAAAGAAGAGAGGTGTCGCAGGAAAAAAACGCCTTCGCATCGGAAATGGTATTTCTAGATCTCTAATCACTCAAATTACATATCGGCGAGTCCTCCATTGTGAGACTGTACGGTTGCGCACCTCCCCTTCTTCAATCTTTTTTTGAGGGTAGCGACCCTCGAAACTTTGCGACGACAGAGAGAGCATCGTCAAAAAGGCGAAGTACTGTATCTTCTCCTCTCCTTCCTTTCTCATTCACTCCACTCCTCTCTCTCTACCTACTCTCCATCCTCTTTCGTCGACGTTCACCCAACATGCTTCGCCTTTCCCTCATCTTTGCTTTCTTCCTCGCCTTCGCACTCTCCGTCGCATCAGCACCTACTCCCCTCATCACCGCCGCACCTGCTCCTATTCTCGAGGAGCGTGACGTCCTCGAAGAACGTGCTCAAAAGAAGAAGACTACGAAGAAGGTTGCGAAGAAAACCACCAAGAAAGTCGTCAAGGCGGCAGCTCCTACCAACAAGCTTTACGCTTCAAGCTCTTCCTTCACCGGTAAAGGAACTTGGTTTACTCAAAACGGCAATCCAGGTAGCTGCGGGAAATGGTCGAACGGTAAGCTGTCTTCCACGAGGCTTGCGAAGTTGCGAAGATCTTCGAGCTCATGTTTCTCTATCACTCGTCACCCACTCCTCTTCTTCCCTACTTCCCCTCCTTGCCGCGTATTCCTCCCACACCTCCTCGTCTACCCATTCACTGGTTCGCCTTCTTTGCTCTCGATCGACACATTCAGACAACACTCCTTTGGTTGCGCTCAACAGTCCTCAAGTCGGCGCCGTCGGAAACAAATGCGGTTCCTACGTCAACATCAAGAACAAGTCCAATGGTAAGACCGTCCGTGCCATCGTTCTCGACACGTCAGTCTTTCTCCGTCTATTCGTCGTTTTCTGAGCTTTCCGCTGACTTCACATGTCGTTTTAAGCTGTCCTTCATGCTCTTGGGCTAGTCTCCGCTCGTCTTGTCTACCTATCACGTCGATCACTAACCGTCTCCTACATACACAGGGCTCTCTCGATCTTTCCTTAGGAGCGTTCAAAGCCAGTACGTCGCTTTTTCTACTCCCGATCTTCGTCGCATCTCATTCTGACTCGTTTCCTCTCCACAGTTGGTAACCTCGACACGGGAGTGCTCGACATTTCGTGGACTTGGGCTTAGATCGGATTGAGCTTGCTTAAAATCGTCGTCGAGACGGAAAACTTCAAAAGGGATGGAATTCGCTGGTCGTTTTTCCTCATCGTTGGACTCTTGGGTATATATTGTCTAGGCTGTTGTAAAGCTATCTTCTCCTTCGATTTTCGGTTTCAACGAGAGTCTCGCGAAAAGTTCCCCTCCCCTTTCCTCTCTCTCACTTTCCCCCACTTCACCCGATCTCAAACAAGAATGTTAGCAGCTGTCGGTCAACTCTGCTCCACCTCGAATCTATCTCGCAACCTCAAAATAGCGCAATCTCTCATCAAGAGAGCGGCAAAAGCGAAAGCGAAACTACTCTTCCTTCCCGAAGCTACCGACTTTATCGCACCTGCAGATCAAGTCAAACACCTCTCACAAGCTCTTGATCATCCAGGAGGATTCGTGGATAGTATCAGGGAGCAGGCGCGAGAGAGTCAATGTTGGGTTAACATCGGAGTCCATGAGAAAGCAGAAGATGGCAAGGGTAGGTGTTATAACACGAATCTAGTAAGCGAACTATCTAGCGGTCGCTATCATCAGGCAGCTGACTCTCCCAATTACGTTACAGCTCATTGATGATCGAGGTGAAATCGTTTCAAGCTATCGCAAGATCCACCTGTTCGATGTTGCAATTTCTGGAGGTACTCACGTCCTCGAATCGAATACGACAATTCCGGGAGACAAGCTGGAAGATCCGGTGTCGACGCCGATGGGAAAGCGTTCGTTTCTTTCGCTCGTTCGCGAGATTCGCTTCTTGAGCTGACTGGAGACAATGCATGTCCTTCATAGTTGGTCTCCTCACTTGCTTCGACCTGCGGTTTCCAGAGCTCTCGTTGAGTCTGCGGCGAAGAGGAGCTCAGCTGCTTACTTTCCCCTCCGCTTTCACCGTTAAAACAGGCGAGTCCGCTCAATCTCTAGCTCGATCCAGGGCGAGACTGATGTCGAGGTCTCTCGTACAGGTAAGGCTCATTGGGGTGAGTCGATCAAATCACGCTTAATTATTGCGAACCACGATTTCTGACCAGCTTCGAATATGCAAAAGAAACGCTGCTTCGTGCTCGGGCGATAGAAACACAATGCTACGTCTTCGCATCGGCTCAGGTGAGCTCTGGTCGATGCCTCTGTATTCCAATCCTTGAGGATTGCATACCGCCAGTCGCCCGGAAAGCTGACTTCGCATTCGTCTTTTTCCGCTCCTACTTTCCCCTTCATTCCCTCTTCACTACACCTCTGACAGTTCGGCACGCACGCTCAAGGTCGAATGTCGTACGGTCATTCGATGATCGTCGGTCCTTTTGGCGAGGTTCTCAATTCGATCGACGAGGCAGACGAGGGAAGCTACGATGAAGGAAAGATCATTACAGCAGAAGTCGATCTCTCAGTGTTGGAACAGATACGAAAGGAAATTCCGTTATGGAGTCAGAGACGCTACGACATCTATCCTGAACTTTGAGCGCATAAGTTCCAGCGCTTCTTCTGCCTTCATGTACCCCCTATTCATTCGGTACGATTCGATCTTCTCGCTTATTCGCTCCCCTCTTTGAAATGACGCTGTTTTCGAACCTTCTCGTGACTGGGCATCGGGGAAGAGCGAGAGAATGAGTTCAATCTTTTGTTCCAACTCGTGGCTTGTTCCTCTCTAGCATCTTCCACCACCAAAAATGACTTCGAAATCTTTCGTCGCCGTCGCGCAAATGACTTCGACTAACAACCCATCTCACAACGCTTTACTGGCTTGTTCAATCATTCGACGGGCAGCGAAATCGGGAGCCAAGTTGATCGCACTACCGGAAGCCTGCGATTTTATTGCTACTCCGGAGGAAGTGAGGAAGTTGACGAAATCCCTCGAAGAAAGTGAATTTGTGACGAGAGTCAGGAAGCAGGCGAAATCGAGCAACCTTTGGGTTTCCGTCGGAGTTCATGAAAGCAGTGAGGAGGAGGGACGAGTGTACAATACGAACGTCGTAAGTTTTGCGGTTTGACCTCGATTTGTGCGAAGCGCTGATTTCTTCGCAAACAGCTCATCGACGACAACGGAGAGATCGCTTCAAAGTACGAGAAGATTCACCTACTCGACGTAGACGTTCAGGGAGGCGATAGCGTGCAAGAGTCGAGCCTTACAAAGGAGGGAAAGCGATTAACCGAGCCTCATCAAACGCCAGTCGGAAAAGGTGAGTTTTTCTCTTCTCCCGCTTCCTTCCCTCACTCACCCCTCCTTCCTATAGTCGGACTACAAGTATGCTATGATCTCAGATTTAGCGCAGGCGCAGCCAATCTGCGAAGGAGAGGAGCGGAATTGATCCTCTATAACAGCGCTTTCACCGCGAGAACTGGTCCACCTCACTGGGAAGTTCTTCTGCGAGCTAGGGCAATTGAGAACCAGTCATACGTACTTGCTGCCAACCAGGTATGTATCTCTTCAAGCTATCTTTCGACGCTGTATCGAGCTTTCGCAACTAACTTGATTTCGTTCTTTCGCAGATCGGCACTCACCCCTCCGGACGTCAATCTCACGGCCACGCGATGATCGTGGATTGTTGGGGTACTGTCATCGCCCAGGTGAGCAAATTTCTCTTTTCTCAAGCTGTTCAATCGGTCTGATAGAGTTCGCTCCTGCAGTGCTCCGACCGACCGCCAGCCGAAAGCAAGGAGCAAAGCGAAGATGATGGACAATTCTGCATGGCCGAGATTGACCTCGATTGGGTCAAGGAGCTCAGGGAGTCGATGCCCTTACTCGATCAACAACGTAATGATATCTACTCGCAAGTATGATCTCTGAAATCTCGCCGTATCACCTCGAACTTGGATTTCTAGATAGTCTATAATCCGCACTTGCATTCGCATTCGCATACTCCTGCAATCATCTATACCTCTAATAGCATCTCCTCCTCATCCTCTTCCGGTTGCATCTGCGAGAGAGGCAAGTTATCTGTTCTCCTCCAATCTCGCTCCTTCTCCTGTTCGACGACTTCTCCATTCGCACCGATGAACGTTGTTGAGCTCGCTGGTGCAGCTTCTTCGTCGCCTTCGAGAGGTTTCGAGGTGTTCGTTGAGGGGTCAAAGGTAGGGAAAGTCGAGGAGGGTTCGAGTTCTTCGATAGCAGTGTCTTCTCCTTCATCTCGCATCAACAAATTCACCAGTCGGATCATCGGCTCGGTCACCTGCTTTGAGATCACTCATCAGCTTAGTTTGAGCGAAAAAGAAGGAAAGTGACGAACCTTTGGATCCGTTTCCGCTAAATGAGCGAGTTTGATGACCTGATACACTCCTCTCGCCCTCATAGCTTCACGATTCGCACGACTCGTAGCCAATAACACCAGTGTCTCGACCAAGATAGCTCGAATTGTAGCATCCGATTCCCGTTTCTTTTCTGGAGGAAGGAGTTGGAGTTCTTGAGGTAGCTCATCCATGACCTGCCAAAACGAGCTTAGTCAGTTGAACAATCAAAACTATAGTTGAAGGAAGAAGTGGCTTACATCGAGATCGAACTCTTCGTTACCGCAAAGAGGGAGGAGGATTTGAACGAGAAGATCAATGCAACCTTCTTCAGGAGGCTCGTCATTCTTCGAAGCGAGTAACCGAGTGTGTCCAGACTTTTCGAAAGCGGCGTTCCTGTGAGCGTCTCGATGATCAGCTGGGAACAAATGAAGTCTCTGGGTTGAGAAACGAGGTGACTGACTTGATTGTTGAAGCTACACCACCTCTTCGAATCGGTGAGGGATGCTCAGTGAAGGAGATGAGTTTGGAGAGGGGAGGCTCGACGGAAGCGTCGGGTGCAGCAAGAAGGAATGCTCGACCTTGAGGGAACTAATTCGCTTCGAGAAATCGTCAGTCTCGCGAGGAACAGATCGAATAGCAGATACGACACTAACGAGGGAGATGTTGGCAAAGACCGAAGCGAGGAAATCGTAGTTTGCGTTCGGGTTGTACTTCTTTCCTTCACCTTTGAGGTGAACTTCCAGCAAGAGGTCGAGAGCGAGGATCTCGTCTTCGACCGCAGGCGACTTCCTCGCAGCCTTCTCGACGTGCTCGTCGGCTTTATCTGGAGTAGCTGAGGTCGAAGCTGACGGCGAAGGAGCGACGGAGAAGGGAACTCGGAGATTGAGGATTTGGAGAGAGACGCTATCGAGTTTCGACATGTTTGAGAGAAGCATACATGCCAAATCGGATAGCAGCGCTTTCTCGTCCTACAGTGTTTGATTCGCGAGATCAGGTTTAGCGAGCCAACAACGAGCGGTAGAAGGGCGGCAGAGAACGTACAACGATCATTCGGACGAGACCAGTGATGAAACCAGGAATCTTGGCGAGTCGCTGAACGACTACAAGAGAGCTTGTCAAGTTGATCAAGGCGGAGAGGGCGTCATGGGCGATAATCTGCGGGAGAGAGGAGGGTGGAAAAGGTCGAAAGTCAGCGTTGCGAAATTGAGAAATGCGCCTTCTCCATCTCCCTCCTCGCTTCTTTTCCGCCCAAAGATCCCCTGTCCGATTCTACAATCCTCTGGTCTCAACCGTGACCCGAAAGGAGTTCGACTCACTTCTTGGTCAGCGCACATTGCAGCGATTTGTTCGATGTGATGTTCTCGAGTGAAGAGCATTCGCTCGGGAGCGTTCTGTACGGTGTAAGGACTATAGAGAGAGGCTTGTGAGTACCCCCCGCTGAGTCAGAGAGAGCTGGAGAGAGCTTACAGGAGGGTAGCTAAAGCGATTCTGCGAACTGGAGCTTGAGGGTCAGACAAGAACTGGAAGAGTTCGAGGAGCTGCATGACGGTCTGTTGCTGTGCCATCTCTGTAATAGCGTTCTCGATTTGGTGAGGTAGTGTTGTGGTAGAGAGCAAGTTGATGATGAAAAAAGTTGGAGAGATTTCTTGTTTGCTTTCCCCTCCACTACAACAACCTTATACGCTCGACGATGACTGAACAACAACCCATCGCTTTACTCTCGGTATACGACAAGGCGGGACTCCTCCCCTTCGCTCAGGGACTCGCTGAACAAGGAGTTCGTCTTCTCGGAAGTGGTGGAACTGCAAAGGCTATCCGTAACGCTGGAATGGAGATTGGGTAAGTCACAGCTCTTTTGCAGCATCTTGCGAGCGATGAAAGAGGTCACTGGGACCGAAAAGCGAAAGTCGGGAGCTGGGGAGAATGTTGGACGAGATTGGGGTAAAGATAACACTAGCTGATTTGATTTGTGCGATACAGAGATGTTTCCGACATCACTGGTGCTCCTGAAATGCTCGGTGGACGAGTAAAGACCCTTCATCCCGCTGTTCACGGAGGTTCGTTTTTCGCAATTTCGCAATTCTCATCCTTTGACTCTTTCAAGTTGTCCTAATACGAGTCTCATTGATACAGGCATCCTCGCTAGGAACATTCCCTCTGATCAAGCCGACCTCGTCGCCCAAAAGATCGCTCCCATCTCCGTCGTTGTTTGCAACCTTTACCCTTTCAACGAAACCATCGCTCGCATCCCTCCTCCTTCGATTCCCGAAGCCGTTGAGGAAGTTGACATTGGAGGTGTCACCCTTCTCCGTGCTGCTGCCAAGAACCACGACCGTGTTGTCATCCTCTCGGATCCCAAGGATTACGAGGAGTTCCTCGCCCAGTTCAAGGCTGGAAAGGGTCAAGTCTCTGACGAGTTCAAGCAACGAATGGCTGTCAAGGTGAGCTCAGACTCACCGTAGATACCCAGGACTGTTGGAGGCTGACCGAGTCGGATCTTGTAGGCTTTCTCGCACACCGCTGCTTACGATACCTCGATCTCAAACTACTTCCGTCGTCAATACGTCTCGGCTGATGCCATCTCTGCTGCACCTGCCGACCAGAAGGCCGACTTGACCGAACGCGCCCAACAACTCACCCTTCGTTACGGTGCCAACCCTCACCAAAAGCCTGCTCAAGCCTACGTTACTGAGGGCAAACTCCCGTTCTCCGGTTAGTTTTCTGTCTCTCGAGTCGATTCACAGACTGGTCTTCTGACCTCCGAAGTATAATGTGCAGTCCTCTCTGGATCTCCCGGTTATATCAACCTCCTCGACGCCCTCAACTCTTACGCTCTCGTTCACGAACTCTCGCGAGCCTTCTCTCCCGCCAAGGCTGCCGCCGCCTCCTTCAAGCACGTCTCGCCTGCCGGATGCGCTGTCGAATCGACCCTCTCGGAAGCCGAGGTCAAGGTCTTCGACGCTGACGGTCTCCCCGAACTTTCGCCCATCGCATCAGCTTACGCTCGTGCTCGAGGTGCCGATCGCATGTCGTCCTTCGGTGACTTCATCGCTCTCTCCCACACTTGCGATGTTCCTACCGCCAAGATCATCTCGAGGGAAGTTTCCGATGGAATCATCGCCCCTGGTTTCGAACCTGAGGCTCTCGACATTCTTCGCAAGAAGAAGGGTGGAAAGTACTGCGTTCTCCAGGTCAGTCTTCGCTATTACTGAGTTCTCTCGGACTTACAGACTGACTTCGGGCAAATCGACAGATGGACTCTTCTTACGTTGCCTCCCTCACCGAGACTCGTCAAGTTTACGGCATCTCGCTCGAGCAACGTCGTAACGATGCCAAGATCGAGGCTTCGACTTTCTCCAACATCGTTTCAAAAAACAAGGACGTGAGTATCTAAATGTCCTCAATTCGCTACGATTAGCTGACTTTTCCACAAACTTCCATATTTTCAGCTATCGCCTTCCGCTTTGACCGATCTCATCGTCGCAACTACTGCGCTCAAGTACACTCAATCCAACTCTGTCTGCTACGCGTACAACGGAGGAACGATCGGAATTGGAGCGGGACAACAATCTCGAATTCACTGCACTCGTCTCGCAGGATCGAAAGCCGATGCTTGGTGGCTCCGACACCACCCTCGAGTCCTCGGATTCAACTGGCGCAAGGGCATCAAACGTGCTGACCGTGCCAACGGTACCGACGTTTTCGTTACTGGAGAAATCTTTGAAGCCGACGCTTCAGGATCTGAACGCAAGGAGTGGGAATCCCTCTTTGAACAAGGTCAAGTACCTGAACCTCTCTCGGCTGAGGAGAAGCGCGATTGGTTCAAGCAACTCGCTGGAAAGGTCTCCCTCTCGAGTGATGCGTTCTTCCCCTTCCCCGACAACGTCTGGAGGGCCGTCCGAAGTGGTGTTGGACACATCGCTGCTCCTTCTGGATCAGTCATGGACTCGAAGGTTATCGAGACTGCCGATGAATCGAACGCTGTCTACGTTTTCACTGACCTCCGGTGCGCATTTCTCTCGTTCTTATTTCCCTCTTAGCCTATCGCTAATCCTTTCTATCCCTTCCCTAGACTATTCACCCACTAAACACTCAGTCTCCTACTCATTCGCATTCGCTCAACTTGGATCTCTCACTCTCTTCTCTCGCAACTTGAATAAAAAGGGCAATTTTTTTGTATCGGTTTCTATCTCTTCGTACCCTACTCTCTCTCTCTCTCTATTGGTAGTTCTTCAACAGACTGTGTCAAAATGTTCGTTTTCATGTTGCACAACTTCACGCTGTATGCGAACATGAGAGAATGCGAAAAGTCTCCTATTTCCCTTACTCTCCTTTTCACCTCTTCATTCAATACAACACTTTTCGACGAGTCTCAACGCTGCTCCATCGATATGGAGGCTAGCTCATCTAGCTGTGAGACTCGACAAGCACCTAGTACAAGTTCAAGTTCAGACTCTCACGCTCATCATCTCCCTTCCTCCGCCGAACCTCGACAACAACCACAAGACAAGATGGGACAGGATGAAGTCATGACGGATGATATGAAGTTGGCTATCTCTGCACTCGGTTTATTACGCAGTGAAGGAGGAGGAGCAAGTTCTCACCCACCGACTCTTCATCATTCACAAACCTCTCAATTCCCAAACCACTCTCCCGCCTTGTCTTCTCACCAGTATCGATCTACTTCAACTGCATCAACTTCAGGTGCCTCTGATCAATGGGGAACCAACACCAACTCGTCTCTCGTATCGGGATCTGAAACTGGAACTGGAACTTCTTCACCTCTCACTACTACTTCTATCGCTCATTCAGATCAAGGGGATTACTTCAAACGACCAGGAATAGAGGGAGAGTACGAATTGGAGGAAGGGAATGAACATGATCCGAAATTCATCGAAAGGGTTTCTCAACTTCCTCTCGTCAGTGGTGGATTGGAGTGGTATGAGAGAAGTAAAGCAAATTCGAGAGTAGTCAAGGTGAGCTCGTGAATGATCAGCAACTTAGAAGAGAAGCTAACGTCCCTCATCGAGCGCACAGTACGGAGCAGGATTAGTCGAATCTTCTTTCTCAGCGGTTTCAAGACCCATAACCAACAACCTTCAATTAGGTCCTCTGGACGACTTCGCATGTCGACAACTGGATCGTATTGGAGCGCCTACAAGAGGTCAAACGTCCCCGGGAAGGAAAGATGTCGAGGCATTACAATTTGGAGAGGAAGAAAGAGAAGAGCGCGAAAGAACTCCACCGTCTCACTCGTCACATCTTGGAGGAGGAGACGAACACATGCAGGGTAGTCAAGATGGGAGAGGATCACCGCCTGGAAGTCAAGTAGCGGTTCAACATGGTCAAAGATCGAGATGGCAAACGGTTTTAGTCGAAGCTGGAGGGTTGGGTGCGGCAGTCAGTGAGGAGAGTTTAAAAAGCTTGAGATATTGCTTACAATGGCTTGTCGTGAGTTCTCGTAACTATCTCAATTTGGTGAGCAATTGCTGATCGAGTAGATGTGAGGTTTCAGTACGCTACCGCTCACCTCGATCACCAAATTTCTACCCTTCGCGAATTCATCCTCTCCCTTCGAGTTCACAACCGCACACATCCTTCCAATTCATCTTCTTCAGCATCTCAACAAGCTTCTTCGAACGCGCTGGTCGCAGCTTCAGCTTCCGCCCATCTCTCCCAAATCAAACACGACGTGGTCGAAACGATCCGAAAAGTCGTCGAAGTCGTCTCAAAGTACGCAGGTGCCGCTCTCCCAGAACAAGCGAAACGATACGTCAAGCAAAGTATTATGGGTTTACCGGTGAAATGGGCGAGTGCGATCGAAGGGAGGGGAACTTCAGAAAGGATGGAGAGACAAGGGAGTGAGATCGAGACTCCTCGAATTGAAAGGATGGGAGAAACCTACTTCAATGGTTCGTCTTCGTCGGGGGCGAATGGGAGGAATAGGGAAGATCGAGAGAGGGAAGAGGCAGAGAGGGAGGTCAGGGCAGCGTTGGGACCGACAGAGGACGCAGCGGATCGTGTTCTCACCTTCGCCGTCGAAAGCTTGGATATGTTGAGGTCTGTCGCTAGTATCTTTGGTGAGAGTGTCGAGAAGGCAGAGGCGTGAGTTTCCCTTTTCATCCCAAGTCTCATTCGAAGTCACGGAAAACTGATATTGCTTCTTAACAGATGGATTGAACGACTTCGTATTGTCGGGTTACAACGACAGCGTCAACGTCAAGAGCAAGAACAACATCAACCCCTAACTCTCGGTGCTCCCGATTCACCTCAATACCCCCCCTCCCTCTCTACCTCGACTGCATTGGATCCGAACACAGTTACCGGAGGGATGAAGCGTCGAAGGGGAGCTGCTCATGGTCGTCACGGATCTGTGGCTGATGGTGGAGTCGAGGGAGAAGACGGTACGAATGCAGGAGGAGAGGGAGGAGAAGGATTCACAGATGGAGAAGAAATGGCTGCCAGTGCGAGGAGGAAACGTGGAGCTAGAGGAAGAGAAATGAGCGCTTCTTCGAGCTGAGCTCGAGAATAGGGAGCAATGGGACTCTCTTCGCAACATTCGCTTGTATACATTACTTCTTTTCCTCGAACTCTAATTTGTCGTTGTTGTCCATAAGCTTTGAACACCCTCAAATACTGTATACTCACTCTCTTTTACCCCTAGTATCTTTCGTTGGAGGTATACCTCGGATTACTTGAAAAACTCCTCTGTTTAGTAATCGATTGAACTGAATCATAGCAGCTTTCTTTCCCTTTTCTCTGCACACGATGGCGATCTCTCGGGTCACATCGAGTTGGGCGAAGAGAAGAAAGAGGAAGCCATCGTGATAATCCAGAGTAAGCGATACAACAAAGTAGACCCAGTGAAAGAGGAGAACGCAGAGGAAGCTCTAGTGATTCTATCCAGACCAGTTCTTGTACGAGTACCTAGAGAAAGGGGCAGCCGAAGCGAGTCAGTACAGCGAATTTTGGGGAAGAGAATGAAACTGAGCTCACTTCTCGACCTCGCGCATTTTCGAACCCTTGTCGCGACCTCTTCCACCTCTCTTACCACCCTTCTTACTCTCGTTCGCCCTCTCAACCGGAACTTTTCCTCTCCTCATTCCGCTCGCTACCCATTCCTTCCACAAGTTGCCCTCTGGTTGAAGCGTTCTCAAGTTGTCGGCCAACTCGTCTCCCAATTGGAACGTGACGGGAGCGTCGGGTACCCTCGAAGGTCCAGATCTGAACCTCGTCAAACCTTGTTCCGCCAACCTCGCTTTCCTAATCTTGAGTGTCATCGCCTTCTCCTCCAAACTCATCTTTTCCTCTTCGGCAATCTCCTTCTGAACAGATTTGACATTGTGTACCGCTGCGATCCTCTTCTTCATCTCCCTCCTCAATGCCAACGCCCTAGCTTCCTCCGCAACCCTCAATTTCGAGTTCCTCTGTTGTCTCGTCTTCCTCTTGGGTAACTTCTTCTTCAACTTGTCTTCCTCCGTCTCGCCCTCCTTCGAATCACCTTCATCCTCACTCTCTCCAGATCCAACATCCTCTTCATAAGCTTCCCAAGATTCTTTTCCCCTCGAGTTGACTCGCGCTTCATCCATCAAATCTTTCACATCTTGTCCTCGATCTTCTCGGGCTTCTTCAGTCGTGTAACGGTCGAGTGCCGAAGAGAGTAAAGCTTGGTGGGATTCGTGGGCTGGGTTGTAAGAAGTTCCAGGATGAGGGATCTGGATTGAACGGTAGGGAGTTCCTTCGAGAAGTTGATGCGAGTGAAGAGTCGAGGGTGCCTGCGAATGAGCGATCCTGAATGTGAGTATGTAACTCTCCCTGGCAGTCTTCAGAGTCAGTGTTCGCAGGAGAACTGACCTTTGGTACAGGCAAATTCTTCTGATCGTGAATTTGTAAGAAATCCCTCATTGCGATATCCTCTTCTTCTCCCGGTTGTTCCTTCTCCTTCCACGCATCGTAACCTCCCGCCTCTTTCACCGCTTTCGACAAAGCTTCCCCTTTATCACCATTCTTGATCCCCCATAACCCTTCTCCCTGACCATCTCTCCCTGTCAACCTCTTCAACCTCTCCTTGGTAGCTCTATCTACTTTGCCTTGTTTAACTTTGTTCTTCTTCGCTTGAGCTTCCGCAGATGGGGTGACTTTTGAAGAGAGAGCGGGTTGGGAAGAACGTTGAGCGAGAATCAAATCTGATCTCAAAGGTTTGTGAATTGATTGACCTTTACGTAAACGGGCTTGGGCAGGTTGTTGATCTGCCAAGAGGTTCTTTCTGACTGATGATGAACCTTTTGTATCGATTTCGAATAGAGGTTGAGAAGAAGCGAGGGAAGCGGCTTGTTTAGAAGTTGAAGGTGCTGCTTTCTTGCTATTTGCTCTGGATGCTTTGGGCATGATTGGGGGTGCTTCCTAAGGTGGAGATGTGGAGTGAGAGAGAAGAGATCAAGCAGAGATGAGATTGGAATTTATTGCAAGAAGAGCTCACTCTCAACTTGAATCATCCAACTAGTCCATCCTGGCGCAGAAACGACTCACTCAGAGGACTCTAGATCGTCTACAACAAAAGGTAGAATTACCAGACAGACTCTCCCTCGACAACTGGGCACAACAGATCAATTCACAAATCGAGTCAGATTCAACTACAGACACTTCAATCAAAAGGCAGGAAGCGATGGCAGAGGTAACCAATGTAGAAGGTGGTGGTGATTGGGATCAATTCACAACTAGAGCGAGGCAGGATTTACTCAGTACAAAAGTTAACAAGCGATTAAACATCTTGAATAATGAATTGTTACCACTCGTAAAGAAACGTAAGCTCTAGCTGACCTCTCTGGGAGTGTAGTCTAAGCTAATTTGAATTGATTACAGCTTCCCTCGAACCATCAAAAGTGCAAGATGTAGTCAGATTACTCATTCCAACCTTACCCCGCTACACCGATTCACCTTCTCGCACCGCCGTACTCTCAGTCTTATCCTCCCTCCTATCTCGAGATCCCGCACAATCATCGGAAGGTACTCAAATAACAAACGGGATGATTAAATGGTTGGACGGTGAAGTTTCGAAAGTTGAAAAGAGTGGGACAAACGCTACGAGGTTCAGTTTGTTGGGATGGGCGACTACGATCTATGCTTCAGTACCACCAGAACATCAACTCGAAGATGCTCAATGGTCATCCCTGTCGACTTCGCTCTCGACGATCCTTTACGTCCTCCTCGATCCAGCATCGAAAGTCAAAACTTCAATGCGTAACTCGATTCTCGTTTCAGCAAGGAGGGCAATCAGGATTGTGAGTTCTCATTGACTCTATCAATCCTTCGTTTGATCGTATTGACAATCTCGGAGTTTGCAGCGACACAAATCGATCCCTCGATTAATCTCAACCTTGACTTCCGCCAAAGCCGACCCTACTTACCGACATGCTCCTCTGATCGGGATTTCTATGGATGTTGCGTTGCACCTGAAGGATTCAAAGGGAGAGATGGTCGCTGGCAAGCCTTACATCGAGGAATCAAAGGTGAGTTCGAGCAGTAGCTGGAGAAAAGAAACTTTGTTCTCATCGCGATTTCTTGACTCACAGGCAAAGGTACACGAGTACTACCTCAACAACATCGTCACTTCGAAGACTACTCCTCCGGCTCATGTTCTCGTAAGTTTCACTTCATCGATGTCTGCAAAAATGGCGACTGAGTTCATTTCGATTCTCAGGACGCTTTCTCCGGCTTCTTCCGCTCTACTCTCACCCTCGAAGAAGTCACTTCGATCTTTGTTCCAGCACTCGAAAAAGCAGTCAATCGCGTCTCTGAACCCGGACTAGCAGTTCTCAATTCATTCGTATCATCTCTCGACCCTTCGTTATCCGCAAACCCCGCTCTTCGCGCCAAACTCGCACCTTCGATCATCTCGCAAACGAAATCAGTTTTTGCCTCGACCCGTACATCCTCCGTTCAGCTCTTCACCGTCCTCTTCTCTTCCGGTGAAGAATCCGATCTCCTCCCCATCTCTGAACAAATCTGTACCCCACTCAAAACGGGCAAAACCTCTTCTCCCGATCATCGCACGACACTTTACACACTCCTTTCGATCTTACCCGCTTCTCCCAAACTCTCGCTCGAGGTGACTTCGACCGCCTTGACCGCTCTACCGAAAGAAGCGAACGAACAAACTCTCTCTTCCATGTCCCACGCCCTCTCGACCCACGTCCCAGCAGTCTTACTTTCCAACACTCCTATCCCTTCTGCTCAAATCGCAACTCTCGTCAAAGGAATGGCAGAAACGAAACCACCCCTCCGACGAATCCACAATCAAACGGTTGGAAACATCTTCTGGGCCTTGCCTTCACTCGCTACCGATTCTCAACCTATCACGGAAGCGATGAAATCGTTTGCAGAAGGAGTTTTACCAGGATTCGAAGGAGCGCTTAAAACGATCACTGCCAACACTCTCAACTCCCCTGCAGGTCCTCTCGAAGGTTACGTCGCAGTATCAATTTTGAAAGGGAGGTTACAGAATTATGGATCGAGTAAATTGGATAATGCGATCATGGCGAATCAGACGTTGCAAGGGTTGGGAATGACGAATGGAGCGAAACCGAATTTCTTCTTGTTGGACAAGTTGTACAAGAAGATCTCGACCAAGGAGGAAGGTGTTTGGTTCGTTCATGCGTTGGAGAGCTTCTTTAAAGTGTACGAACAGAGAATCGTCAAGGATGAATCGGTTAGGTGAGCTTTTCTTCTCCTCGGTCTCGTTCATGCACGAGGATCGCTGACTGATCCATCGTTCATTCCGCAGATCTTCGTTCGCGAACGCGCTCGTCTTCCTCGCTGTCGAAAGCTCTTCGCATGAAGTCAGGAAAGCAGTCATGTCGTTCATCGATGAAGCGAACCAACACTCTCCGCAACTGCTTCACCTCGCTATGAGAGATGGTATCAGATCATGGCTCGTACAAGTACGTTCCTCTCTTCCTCACCCGATTCCCCTCTAGAAGACGGAATCGCTGATCACAAATGCTTATTCAGGGAGAAAAAGCCAAGACCCCTTCGAAACCTCTCGCAGACGACGCAGCCGAACCTGTCGACCACGCTTCCCGTCTCCGACCCCTCCTCATGGCTCTCGTATCATTCCCCGAATCGACTCCGAAAGAAACCGTCGAAGAACTCGTCTCTCAACTCTTGGTCGTCGCCCATCACCCGAGATTGTCCTCCGTCGAGGCTAGCTTCTGGATCGAGATGCTTCTGCACGCAAACGTGTCACCAGATCAGCTCATCGCGTCAAGACTCGATGAATTGTTGGAATCGATTTGGGTTGATGCTTCTTTAACTCCTTCGGTCAGTCCACTTGATTTCGCTTTCATCCATTGACGTAGACAGCTGATGAGCGCGTATCGTTGTCGTGACAGAGCAAACCGTTTGCCGCTGCCGCTTATCACTCAGCGACGACTCTCGCTCTCGTTCGCCCGGATCAAGTCGTTCCTGCCATCTTTGCTCAAATCGAAGATGATCTTCTACCGGCTCATCTCGACTTCATCGGTGCTGAAGAGTTCGGTATTTGGGGAACTCCTGAAGGAACCGCTTTCGTCGATGGTCAGTCCAACCTCTTCATATCTCAAGGTACTCGAATCTGATCCTTGGCTTTTCAACAGTTCTCGCCGCTGCTAAACCTTCGTCGACTCCTAAAGGAAAGGCCAACTCGAAGGAACATCAAATAGCAATGTGGGAAGCTGAACTACGAGAATCACTCGCTCGCAAGAAACCCGTCGCCGCTCAACTCTCGAAACAAGATCGACAAGCTTACGAGAAGCAACTCACGAAGGAGTCGGAAGTTCGCGCGCAAGTCTCGGCTGCACTCGGGAGGTTACGAAGAGGGTTCGAATTGTCGTTGTGTCTCGTCAACTCAAAGACGGAATTGATCACGGAATACCTCGCGAGAATGGTCAATCATGTCTTGACGGTCATTCAGATGCAACCTGCTACTCTAGTTGCTGAAGAAGCATTCGCTACCTACCTCGTGTGTTGCTCTCACTGATTCAAGCTTATCGAACTGGTTATGCTTACTTGATGAATCGACCGCACAGGCTCTCGCAAACGTTTGTTCCGAACGACTTGGTGTCTTCAAGGTCGCATTAGGAGTCGCTGTCCTCCGAGGAGTAGAAGCTCAAGTCGTACCCGACAACTTCCGAGCCGAATCCCTTCCTTCCCTCGTTTCTCGTGTTCTCTATCAACTTCGATACCTCGCTGAATCATCCGCTTTCGATGCCGGTACTTACGCATACGCCGCTCCTCTCGTCAGCAAGATCTTGAGGTCAGGAGGAATCGGACTCGAATCGTCAGAGCAAGAGGCTGCTCTAGAACAGCTCTCTCTCGCTTTGGATTTCCTCTCTTTCCATGCTCGACAATGTAAGCATTCGACTTTTCGCATCCTCGTCATTGATGCTGATCTCGCGAGCCCGAATAGGTTCCGATACCGCTTTCCCTCGACTACTCATGATCGGAGATCTCTTCGCTACTCTCGTCGGATACCCTTCACTGAGTCGAACAGCCTCTGCAGCACTCGGTGATCTAGGAGAATCGATCAAGGACAACGCTTCGAACGCAGAGATCAACGCTTTACTCGACGGTGCTTTGACCGAAGAAGCTTTCGTTCGCCTTGCTGCTCTTCAGGCCCTTCAGGTGCGTGAAGCTGCTCTTTCAGTTCTCCTTCCTCGCGACTGACTGATAGGTAGCTTATCCCGCATAGCCTCTCGATCTCACCGAACAAGAATTCCCGGCGAACCTTTGGATCCTCGCTCACGACATCGACGAACGAAATCGTGAACTCGCTTTCACCGTCTGGGCGGAGAACGGATTGAACGTTCCTGAGAACTTCCTTCCTTCCCTCATTCCTCTTCTCAGTGAGTCGGAGAAATACCGAATGCATGCTTTTCGAACCGCACTCATCCGATCAATCACCTCTCTCACAGGTCACTCTTCGAACGCTGTTCGACAGTCGAACGCCGCTGCAATCGCTGAAGGAGTTGGGCATCACCCGGATCACGTCGCGGATGCTCTCATGCAGCTCATTGCCGAATACCAAGAAAAGGCAAAGGAGCTTCTCCCTCAATACGACAAATTCGGTATGCTCATCGAAGAGTCTCTCGACATCGAAGACCCTTGGAGAACACGAAAGGCACTCGCGACCACTCTTCGTCTTCTTTCACCATTCTTCTCGCCTGTCGATGTCAAGACGTTCTTCGACTTGCTCATCACCGGTGAAGGACTCGGAGATAGGAGTCAATCTGTTCGATCAGAGATGCTCGAGGTGAGTCGAACTTGCACCTTGCTCGACTGTGGAATCTCGCTTATGAAAACTTCAATCTGCAGGCTGCAATGGCTGTTATCGATCTTCACGGAAAGGAGAACCTTCAAGACCTCATTGTACTCTTCGAAGATTACCTCGGCAAACCCAGTACTGGAGATCAGGTTCACGATCACATCACGGAGGCTCTAGTCATTCTCTTCGGAAGTCTCGCTCGTCATCTCGACCCTGCCGACCCTCGAGTCAAGACTGTCATTGGACGACTCATCGAAGCTCTCAAGACTCCTTCAGAAGTGGTTCAAGCTGCCGTCTGCGACTGTTTACCTCCTCTGATCAAGGTCATTCCAGACGACGTTCCGGATCTCGCCGATCAACTCCTCAACGATTTGTTCGATGCACCCAAATATGCCGAACGAAGAGGAGCAGCTTACGGTCTCGCAGGAGTCGTTGCAGGTCGAGGTCTCTCGGCGATTCAAGAGTTTGGACTTATGGGACGATTCCAGGACAACGCAGAGGACAAGAAATCGATGCAAGCTCGTCAAGGTGCCGTCTTTGGTTACGAGATCCTCTCGACCGTTCTTGGACGACTCTTCGAACCTTACATCACCGAAATCCTTCCTCTCCTCCTCAACTGTTTCGGAGATTCTTCGACCGATGTTCGAGAAGCTACTCAGGATGCCGCAAAAGCGATCATGAGTAAATTGAGTGGTCACGCCGTCAAGCTCATCCTCCCTACTCTCCTCTCCGGTCTCGACGATAAGCAATGGCGAGCGAAGAAAGGAGCGATCGAACTCATGGGAGCAATGGCCTACCTTGCTCCTCGTCAACTCTCCGTCTCCCTTCCTACGATCCTTCCTCGATTGACAGAAGTCATCACCGATACTCACAAGCAAGTTCGAGAGGCCGCCAACACTTCCCTCAAGCGATTCGGAGAGGTAAGCAGCACCTTCCCTTTTGCGAATCGAGTCTGTACGCTGACAATGTTTCCGCTTTCTTTTATAGGTCGTCAGCAACCCCGAGATCAAGGATATGACTCCTGTTCTCCTCGAAGCTCTCGTCGATCCTGCTCGCAAGACTTCGAAAGCTCTCGACGCACTTCTCACGACAACTTTCGCTCATTTCATCGATGCTTCTTCCCTCGCTCTCGTAGGTTGCTTTTGACCTCAGCAAAACGCCATGGATGTTCGCTGATCATGAACATCGCGTCCTACAGCTTATCCCTATCCTCGATCGTGGTCTTCGAGAACGTTCCGCCGACATCAAGCGAAAGTCTGCTGCCATCATCGGTAACTTCGCGACTCTCACCGAAGCGAAGGATCTCGTCCCCTACCTCTCGCAACTTGTGCCGCTCGTCCGTGAGGTCCTCGTCGACCCTGTACCCGAAGCCCGAACAACAGCCGCCAAATCGCTCGGAGGACTCGTTGAACGTCTCGGAGAGGACAACTTCCCCGACCTCATCGATACTCTCATGGCTATGCTCAAGGTTCCCTCTAGTGGGGTCGATCAACAAGGAGCTGCTCAAGGTGTTTCCGAGATTCTCGCTGGTCTCGGAACGGATCGACTCGAAGACCTCTTACCCACCATTCTCGCAAACACGAGCTCTCCTCGTACCTACGTCCGGGAGGGTCACATCTCCCTCCTCGTCTTCCTTCCCGTCACTTTCGGAGATCGATTCTCGCCTTACCTTGGTCGAATCATTCAACCCGTTCTCAGTGGTTTGGCGGACGATTCCGACTTTGTTCGCGAAGCTTCGATGCGCGCTGGTCGAATGATTGTCGCAAACCACAGCTCGAAGGCTATCGAACTCTTGCTCCCCGAACTCGAACGAGGATTGTTCGACGAGGCTTGGCGGATCCGTCAATCGTAAGTCTCTGATCTCTTTCCATTTCTTAGACTCAATTGCTGACGACAACCGCTCTCTTACAGTTCCGTTACTCTTATCGGAGACCTCTTGTTCCGTATCTCCGGTATCAGCGGCAAGATCAGCGAAGATGAAGACGAGGCAGAGGAAGAAGAAAAGGAGGACATCGCTCCCGGAATGGACGCAGCGAAGAAGGCACTCATCGAAGGACTCGGCAAAGAACGAAGAGACCGTGTTCTCGCCGCTATCTACATCGTTCGTCAAGATGCTGTCGGTGTCGTTCGTCACGCCGCTGTGGGTGTTTGGAAGGCTCTCGTCTCGAATACTCCTCGAACTGCTCGCGAGATCTTGCCTGTTCTCAGTAAGCTGCTCCACCTCTCTCGCGACTCTCTTGCCTTGGCTCACTCTGCTTCTTCATACAGTGCAAACCCTCGTTCGCATCCTCGCCAGTCCAGGATTGGATCAACGAGAGGTAAAGTTTCACTGTTTCCGATCTCGCCTCTTAAACAAAGCTCACCATTTTGCTGAATTCGCTAGACCGCCGCTCGTTGCCTTGCCGATACTTGTCGACGACTTGGAGAAGCCGTTCTCGGAGAAGTCATCGCCAATCTCGCAAGAGCTATGGATTCACCAGATCGTCGTCAACGAGAGGGAGTCTGTCTCGCCATCACCGAACTCATGGCCAACTCTTCGAAATCATCACTCGAGGCTCACGAAGGAGCAGTCATCGCTGCTGTTCGATCAGCACTTGTCGACAGCGATCCTCACGTTCGTTCAGCTGCCGCACAAGCTTTCGATATCGCTCAACAAGTTATCGGACCTCGTTCAATCGACGAAACCATCCCTACCCTTCTCGATGCTCTTCAAACACCTGGGGACAAGGCCGACGCTGCTCTCGAGGCACTTCGCGAGGTACGTGGAACGGAAATATAACGAGTCGATTTGTTCACTGACTCATTCTTTGTCCGCTTCCGATTACAGGTCATGCAAGTTCGCTCCGAAAAGATCTTCCCTGTCCTTATTCCTCGACTTATCGCCAAACCTATCACCGCCTTCAACGCTCGTGCACTTGCTGCCCTCGTTCGAGTCGCTGGAGCAGCTCTCGGTCGACGCCTCACTCACATCGTCGATGCCCTTCAGAACGCTCTCGAAATGGAGGAAGACGAAGACACTCTCGGAGATCTCAACGAAGCACTTACCGCCGTACTTGCCTCGGTCGACGATCACGAGTCCGGACTCGGCAGTCTCCAGATGCACATGCTCAGCTTGTGCAAGCACGAGTCGCCCGCGAAGCGTATCACTGGATGCAGTCTCTTCACTCGATTCTGTCAAGCAACCGAAGCCGATTTCTCAGATTACACTGTCGATTTCATCCGACAACTCGTCTCTCTATTCGACGACCGAACACCCGACGTCGTTTCAGCTGCGTGGTCTGCCCTCGACGCGCTCGTCAAGAAGATCGACAAGGAGGATATGGAACCGCTCGTCGTTCCTCTTCGCCGAACAATCGAGAGCACAGGTACTCCTGGAGTTCCCGTTGATGGTTTCTCCCGACCAAACGGACTCAAACCCATTCTTCGTAAGTTTCCTCTTCTCTCATTCTTCTCTCCCGCAGTGTTTGAAACTGACGTCTTTCCTTCTTCTTCACAGCCATCCTCTTGCAAGGTCTTCTCGCTGGTACTGCCGAACAACGAGAGCAAGCCGCTTATGGTCTCGGAGATCTCGTTGAGCGAAGTTCTCCCGAATCATTCAAAGCTTACTGCATTCAAACGGTCGGTCCCCTCAGTAAGCTCTCACTCTCTGCTGCATCTTCTGCGTTACCTCCAACTCACCTTCGACGACTGTTCCTTGCTCAGTTCGTGTCATCGGAGATCGATTCCCTGCTCCCGTCAAATCCGCCATCTTATCCACTCTCACCATCCTCCTCACCCGCGTTCCTCAATTCGTCAAACCCTTCTTCCCTCAACTCCAGCGAACCTTTGTCAAATGTCTCGTCGACCCAACTTCGCTTTCGGTACGAAATCGAGGTGCGACCGCTCTCGGTGCTCTCATGGTTCATCAAGCTCGTGTCGATCCCCTCGTTACCGAGCTCGTCAACCTCGCGAGTACTGAAGAAGGAGAAGTGCGCGATTCAGTCTGCAACGGTCTCTCGAAGGTCGTCTACTCGGGAGGCAAGAACCTATCCGAATCGAGCGTATCTTCCATCGTCGACCTCATCTCGGAGGCGTTCGCCGAAACACCAAAGGAATCGTACGCGAATGCGATCGCGAGAACGACCGCTTCCCTCGCTTACCACGATTCCGAATCCCTTTCCTTCATCCTCACCTCCTTCATCCTCTCTGCCCAACTCCCACCGACTCAACTATCGACCATCACGACTCGAGAACTGATCGACACTGCACCACAAGTGTTGTACGACCTCGATAAGGATGCCACAGTTGATCTCGTTCTGAAATTATCGGCTGGAGGAGGAAATCCAGCGTTAGCTCGACCGGCGAGGGATACGAAGGAATTGATGAAGGAGCGAGAGCCATGGAGGGACGATGATGCAGTAATGAGTAGGTTGTAGTAGTCGTTTTAGTCCAGTCAGCAGTAGTACTCCAAAATCAGCAAGACTCTTCTTGTATAGAATGCAAATATCTAGTATCCAAGCACACTGTTTCTCTCTTTCACAACTAGGCGAGCGAGAACCCTTTGAAACACAAGACGATGCAAACAAATGACTACTGAAGATAACAATAAACCTTGCGTAGACTATTTCAGAACTCCTCAAAATCACCCCATCCATCATCGTCCTTCTTCTTTGCAGGTTCTTCCTTTGCCTTTGCAGCTTCTCGTGCAGCTCTAGCCGCTGCAGCCTTCGGAGCGAAAGAGTTCCAATCTCCTTCGACTTGAGGTAGTGGTGCTGGGGGAGGAGTGACAGTTCGTTTAGTAGTGGGCATCGATTCAAATCCATCTTCGTCCCTGAACCCTCCCCCATTCGTTCCACTCTGCCAATTAGGAGTTCCACTTCCCGAACTACTGCCGCCTCGACTCAACCCTGCTCCTCCTGCTCCTCCTAGATGATCATCGAAGAAATCTCCATCTCCAGTTTGTAGTGAAATATCTCCTCTCGGCGCATGTTCCTCTCCTACCCTCCCGTACCCTTCTCCAGCGCCTCTGCCAGAAGCTCGATCAATGTAATGAGCTCCCAAATCTCCGACATCGACTCCCAAATCGCGCTTGAGGAATTGAGAACCGGATTCGAGACCCGTCGAGAGGACTTGTCCGGATGTACGAGCGACTGTCGAAAGGGAGGATTGAGCGGTAGAGAGGAACGAGGAGAATTGGGATTGGAGGGCTGGGTCGTGTGCTCGTTCAAGTCCTGGTTGTATCACGGAGCTGGAGAGAATAGGAGAGAGGAGAAGAGGGTGATGGTAAGAGTAAATGGCCAAGAAGGAGAAGTAGAAAGGAAAGAAAGAGTAGAGAAAATCAGCTCGATGAGTAGAAAAGGGATAAGCGAGATCTCGACTCACTCGTTGACAGTTTTACCGACTGCACCTAACGCAGCACCTAGGAAACCCCAACCTTTACCAAGTGCACCAACTGGATCATCCCTCAAATCATCGAACCTAGGTAAATTCCTCGAAGTCAACCCATTCCCAACTCCTCCATTACCGCCTCCTCCACCACCCTGAGGTTGAGATCCAAACCCAGCATATTTACCCCCTTGAGAAGGAGGGAGATCTGTCGAGCGTTGTGCGTTCGTCGAACCCATTCTTGCGAAATAATTCTCGTTCTTGTCTTTTTGAGTGACGGGGGGAGTCGAGGATGAGGAGGGCGAATTGTAGGAAGGAGAAGGGGAGGATGTACGAGATGAAGTTGCGCGAGGTGCTCGCAGAGTCGAAGAGGAGGAAGAAGTAGAGGAAGTAGAAGGAGCAGGAGTGTCGGAAGGGATCCAAGGTCGTCCTTCTGCATCTGCCAATAGCTACCAACGGGGTCCCACTATCAGTGAGTGTCGACAGAGGGAAGAGAGAGAGAGAGCATTACTCACCTTGTCACGGTACATAGCAGCAGTATGAGTATTATACTTTTCTACCAAATTATCACACTTCCATTTCTCCCCTTGGCCTTCAAAGAATTCCCTACATTTCTGATTCCCACCTTTCAGCATTCTCTCCATTTGTGGTTTGGTCCATTTGTCCATGGTGAGAGAGCGAACGAAAGAGAGGTGGACTCCGAGAGAACGATGAGTTCCTGAACAGGTCAAACAGAGGGTCGTACCGTAGGACAAGGAACACCATTGTGGGGAAGGAAGTCGACATTCTGAACAATGCTTGTTCTCTCCTCTGGGAAGAGGTTAGAGAGAGTCAGTTCAAAAGAAAGGGAGCGAGAATGTGGAGAGAGAGGGATTACTCACTCTTTCATCCACTGTGAGCCCAGAGGAGCAAAACTACTGATCAGTGAGAGTTCTGCATGACTGGTAGTGAGCTAATCTCGGGACTCACGTCAAGGAGGACTGATTTGGTGTCGTATTCAGCTGCCATCACTTGTAACCGATTCGAACGAGCGTGGCTGGATGAGGTTTATTGCTAGAGACTACTGAGTGATAGAGTTTCCGATCAGAAGTAAGAGCGCTTGAAAGGAGGCGGGTGGATGAGAACGAGTTGAGTGAAAGAGAGCACCCGACTTGCTCAACTTGAACTTTTCGCAATCCCACACAATTCCATGCCAACTCCTCGAGGAATACAAGCGGAACCGTAGCTCTTCGTAGCTCGAGAAGGGAGGCTCGCAATCTGTCACTCGTTTTCGCAAAGTTTTCCACAGATAGTTGCGCGATTCAAAGTTTCGCTTTTCCACCTGAATACCACAGTGCTTGGTCCCATCTCTATGGATCTACATCTATTGACTCCCTACCAACGCTCCATCCTCCCTCCTGACTGCGCCCTCGGTCGCACCTCCCCTCTTCTCAAACCCTTTCAAGTACTCGACTCCACCCGTAAAGATCGCTTCCCCTCCCGCTGCGCCTCCTCCCAACTGAGCCGGTCTACTCTCACTCGGACTCCAAACACCACCACCTCCTCCTCCCTGATTACTTCCCACCGTCGTACTCTGTTGTCTAACCGCCCCAGGTCCCCCACTCACCGCAAACGAGTCTTGAATTTCTTTAGCGTTGATCCATTGATCCAACACTTTCTCTTCGACCAAAACTGATTTCTCAATCTCACCAAAGAAGGTTGCACCGTGAGATTCGGATTCGAGTCGGGCGGATAAGGTAGAGGTTTCATGTTCTGATCGGAGGGTGCGGTAGGAAGTAATACCGTGCGTGTAGGCTTGCGAGTAAGGGAGAGAATGAGAGGTCGTTAGGTTGTGAATGAAATCGATGCAACTGGTAGTAAGAACGAGCGAGTGTGAGTGAGAAGTGAAACGGAGGCAGGAGAAGGGGAGTAAAGACTTACTCTTCAGGTGAAGGGTTGAGTGTACGTTGTCTCAATTCAGTCCATTCTTTCCCATGAGGTCCACTAGCTTCCTTCACTTTGTCCGCCTCGACGAGATTGATGGGTCTGTAAGCCTCGAACGGATGATCCTGATAAAACCTCGATCTGATCTTGTCTTGTGGGAACACGATAGCTTCAGGTCTCGAATAACGAGTGTTTTGTTTCCTGGGAGGTTTCCTTCGAGTTCCTAGAGTTGGAGGAGTCGAAGAAGAAGAAGAAGGAGTCGATCGAATTCCTTCGTTCAAGAGTTGGGAAGAAGTGGGAGAGGATGAGAGACGGTTGGGAGAGTTGTAAGGGAGGTCTGATTGATCTCTGGTAGGGAATGATCGGATTAGAGAGGGTGGAGGAGGGTTGGCAGCGAGTGGATAGAAAGATGGAGGAGGTGATTTTAATAACGCTCGAGACTTGAGGAATCGATTCAAAGTGGATGGGATAGCTTTCGCTGACTTCCTAGAATTCATTCTGGTAATATTTTGGAAGTTGAAGTGATTGGTCGAGATGAGAGAGTTGGACTCCTTAGCGAAGTTGGCTCTTTACTCTCCACCTCACTCTAAACTACTCGAACGCGCTCTCGTTCACTTCAAGAGGTACTCGATACTACTAGAATGAGATCGACAAGCTGCCTACTGGTGTTGACAACATTATTCTCCATCTCACTCGTCGCAAGATGCCACACTATCGACTTGCAAGCGGGAACTAAAGAATGCTTCTTCGAGGACTTGCATTCAGAAGACAAAGTACGACCCTCCTTCATACTGTCTTGTTCTATCTTAGCTAACCACGTCAACTCTCCTCTCCACCAGATGACAGTAACGTATCAAGTAGCGGGAGGAGGTCACTTGGATATCGATTTCACCATGACTGGTCCACCCAACGACAGAGTAATGAACTCGCAACACAAGAAAGATACCGGAACTTATTCCTTCACGGCAGAAGCCGATGGGAGGTACAATTATTGTTTCTCGAATGAAATGTCAACCGTCACGGGAAAGACGGTTAGCTTCAACGTCCATGGTGTCATGTATGTCGAGGACGATGGCCATACCGCTCCTATCGAGAAGGAGATCAGGGCATTGAGCGCGGCGCTCGAGGACGTAAAAGATGAACAAGAGTACATCGTAGTGAGGGAAAGGTTACATCGTGATAGTGAGCAATGGCTCCTTCCTTCTATCCACTACCGACAAGGTGACTGATAGCATGAGGGAGATTGTCGCAGCTGCGGAATCAACGAATGATCGAGTGAAATACTGGTCAATCGTTCAAACAATCATGTTGGCTGCAGTTTGCGGTTGGCAAATCTTCTACCTCAAGCGCTTCTTCGAGGTCAAGCGAGTTGTATAGAGCTGTGAGTTCACTTGTCTTTCAGATCTTGCAGCCCAAATTGCAGACAACTGAAGTCTCCAAAGTTCGCTCCCAGGACGATTTCTCCCCTCTCAACTTGTTTTGTTCCCCTGTAATCTCCCTTTCTGTGCATCTCCTTACTCTCACTCACGACGTCACCTCGCATCCCTCCGCATCTCCTCTCACGATCCCCTTTTCGCAAAGCTTTCGAACGAAAATCCGTCTCTGATACCCTTCTATCTTTTCCCCCTTTCGTACAACTCTGCTTCGATAGAACTCTGTTGCATGTATACCCTTGCGCTCTCTCCCGCTGTCGAAGCTGTCACGAACGAAGCCGACCCAAAGCTCGAGGGAATGAGAGAGCTCGATAGATTGAATGAATAGTTTCAGACAAAGGAAGCGAACGACAACAGAGCTAGAATGAGGATGTATAGAAGCTATGTACAGGATTAATGCTAAAGCTAGCGACAGATAGAACTAGAAATATAAGATGAAACGAAACGACTAGAACTCCTCCTCCCTCTACTCCTCCCTTCCCACTCTCCCCACGATCTACTCCTACTTATTCTTAACTCCCTGATCCCTCTTGAACCATTTCCTATGACTCAAAGCCAAATAACTCCTGAAGCACAAAACGGCGAAATCGTCGTCTACCAATTCTTCTGGATAACCTGCTCCTAAGGAATACGCCGCCGCGAGCCCAGAAATGATTCCTACTTCATGAGCGTTCACTAGGGTCCATGAACCGCAGTAGTGCGTGCTAGGAAAAGAAAAGAAGGGATGAGTTAGTTAGGATTGGGAGACTTTGAGGAAGTTTGGGAAGCTTACTGGGTCTTCTTGGAGTGGAGGAATGAAACCCAGGGTACAACCTTGATGTAATGGTAAGCACCGTGACAGAGCTAGAGGAAGTGAAAAAGGGCTATCAGCGCAAGTAGGAAAGGTAAAGGGGGAAGTAGCAATTCGAAAAACTCACTTGATGCCACCAATCTACTCGAATGATCTTGTCGGGATTGATCTCATCCTTTGACCAGAACTTCTTGTGCTTCGTGTTGAGGAAGATACTCTGCGAGACGAGTGGAGTGAAAGTTAGTCTCGCGAAACAAGAAAAAGGGGAGTTCGACGACGGACGACGAGGGATGACTTACTTGGAAAATGTGATCGTCGAAAGGCAGACCCTGGTCTTTGAGTTGGGCTTGGAAATTCGTGCAGTCAAAGGACATCTGGTGAGATAAAGGGAGAAGTCAGAACTGGAGAAGAAAGCGAAGTTTCGGAGAGAAATGTAAACTTACCTCGAGCTTGCGGGAATCTCCAGGATTCTGCTTGATGTAGTACATCCTATAATGAACAGAGGGGTGAGCTGCGGACACCAAAGAGCTCGAAGACAGAGGAAAGGAAGACGTACGGTTGGAAACCTTTCTTCGCTTTCTCGACTCGCTCCGATTCATCTCGATCTCCAAGCTTGTTGACCGACAAATCGGGGGTGTAGAAGTTCTCGTACCACTTCTTCATGTAATCCGTGTCGGTATGAGTAACCGTAACATCATCTGACCATTTCGTAGCTCCCAACACCTTCTTCTCGATCCATCTCGCCTGCTTCCCTAATAACCGCTGCGCCGTATCTGCGAGGCAGCAGAATACGATCTCGTCATAGTGTTCCTCCTTCTCTGGAATATCTTGATCGCGGTCGTTCTGGTTGTGTCCATCTTTTTCCGGTCTTCTCGCTCGAGTAGTCAATCGAACTCCTCCTTTCGCCGAACGTTCAATGATCGAAGTCACTTCAGTATTGAGTCGAACGTTGACTCCTCGTGATTCGAGATCCTTCTGCCATTTCGTATAGAAATCGGACATTTCGGGGAAAACGACCATGGGAGGAAGATTCGAAGAGAGCGATTTCTCGTCGACTGGGTACCACATTCCGTAGGTTGGCGAAGTGTAGAGACGTTCGAGCATGACAGTGGGTAGATCGGGGGTAGCATTACCAGTTCCAAGGAAGAGTGCGAGTCTGCGATCGACCGAAACGATGTCAGATTCGTTCGCTTTGACGATCCATAGAGAGAGAGAGAGACTCACGAAGGGTAGATCATACGTTCGATGAACTCGTCGGAGAACAAGAACATCTTCAAACTGACTTTAATCGGGATCACAGCGAAGAAAACTTCGAACCATCTCATGACTTTGACGGCCCACTTGAATCGTTTGATCTCCTTTGCGTGCTTCTCGACGAGTTTCGTAGGGAACGAGTTGGTCCAGAAGTATTCTCCTTTACCGAAAGAGACTTCGAGTTCGACTCTGGGAGCGATGCGAGAGTTTTTATGAGTTTTCCGAAGATCGGGGTCAAAACGAAGGGAACAGGTCAACGTACGGCTCAGCTTGCACTCCCTGCTTCGAGAACATGTGGAAGGTGTGGTGGTAAATGTGCGATCCTCCTTGAACTCCTTGATTCAACCATCCGACGTTATACCTGTTTAATCCCTAAATCAACGATGTCGAACGAACGGCTGTAGTAGTGAACGCGCTTACCTATCCTCATTAATAGGGATACTAAAAGCTTGCCCTCCACAGTAACCCACTGCGTCAACCAGCGTAACATCGAATAAATCCCTTTTCAGGCTGAGTTGATCGGCGCAAGCCATTCCTGCTGATCCAGCTCCGATCACGAGTACACGCTTCTTCTGTTTGATGCCTGTAGGTGCCATTGTAGTTGACGAAGCGATCTGAAGTGAAGGAAGAAGAGAGAAAGATGCGAAATCGGCTTGAATTCTCGAAGGTCAAAATCGAAATTGGAGCGTCATTTTGAACCGATTGAAAGGAGAGATCGTCTTGAAAGTTTTGACATCTCCTGCATCGTTCAGATCGACATCGACTCGTTCGACGAAGTCTTGCAACTTTTGACTTCTTTGCGAGCGACACAAGGTGAAATGCGAAAGACATCGGGTAAAGAACAAAAGAGGGAAAGGGAATCCTATATCTGAGAACGGCTGGGTATCTGACGACGCAAGAACGAGTAAAGGGGTATCAAGAATACATCGACGGAGCTCAAGGCGCTTCGATGTTGAAAATGAGCGAATCTTCGTCGTTGAAGTCTTCCTCCTTTCCTCCTTCCTCCGCTGTCCACTGCGACCCGCTGACTTGGTTCGAGGAGCTGACTTCGCGAGAACGTCCACCGCGAGCGCTGCCAGTCGCAGATTCCCAGGTTTCTTCCGCCTCCTCCCCGAGTAAAGCACCAACTACTCTCCTTGCCTCGGCATCGTCTGCGGTAGCATCATCCGAAGTGACTCCACGTTTTCCTTCGAGACGATCGAGGATGGCGCCTAATAGCTTTGACCCATACTCCATGCTTTGTTGCATCCCTCGTAAAGTCGGCACAAGTTGAGCGAGCGCCTCATTGGATCGCGTATCGTCCTTCGCGTACTCTTCCCGTGACTTGACTAAGCTCGCGAGATCGAGGGGCAGAGTAGCAGTTTGTGACATGCAAAGACGAAGGGATTCGAGAGCGGCGATGAGAGGATGGTCGATGTTGAGCTCAGGACTCTTTTGATCGGGTCGAGGGGTCATAACAGCGGACAAAGGAGGGTCCAAGGGTGAGTCATTGGCCGGAGGAAGAGGATTATTGATCTCGAGGATCGGGGAGACGTCGGAAACTTGGATCATCGAAAGTCGTTTCGCTGAGGGTTCTGTCGGTTGCAACATGATCGATCGGGGTCGGAAGGACTCTTTGCGTGATGAAGTGACGGATGAAGGCCGAGAGGGAGTAGCGGGAAGGGGTAAGTCGGGAGGAGGAGACGTGGGACGCTCTGAGCGATAACTTGTATCGGAACTCGTTTCGCGAGAACGAGGAGCTCGAACTGAGATGGTCGAGAGGGAGAGTCTTCTGCTGGATGAGGTGTAAGAGGGAGCGGTGTTTGAGCGAACGGGACCAGCGGGAGTTGTAGGAGTGAGAGGAGTTGAATACATCTCGTAGCGAGTCGTCGGAGTGAGAACATCGGCGGTTGGGACGAGAGAGGAGAAAGGAGACGATGGGAGGCGTCCAGCACGGAAAGAGGTCGAGCCTTTGACAGGACTCTCACCGACCGCGATCGGCGAAGTGTCGTCTCGTTCTTGAAGCGAAACAAGTTTTGGGATAGCTGAGCTACGAACAGGCGATGTAGGCGATCTTGACCAAGGTCCAGGATCGGAGACTTGCGAGACGAGGGGAACAGGTTTGCGACGAGGTGAAGTGATTCTGCTTGCGGAACTGTAAACTCGAGGCTCAGTGACTCGTCATAATAACAGACAAGCCGAAAAGACGACTCACGATAGAGCTGAAGAGTATAAATCAGACGGAACAACCGAGATCCTTCTAGCTGTCGAAACGTTTCCCATCGACTTCGACTTGGTCAAACTTCCGAGTCTGTGCAATTCTGGTGATTTCCCTCCAGACTCCCTCTCATCCAATTCGACAAACTCATACACGCCCAATGCAGACCCTCTCAACGTCTCTTTCCGTTCCTCTCGATCCTTTCCAAACATTCCTCTCATCAAAGAATCGTCGACTTGAATGGTTTCCTTGTTTTGAGGATCGTACAGCGATTCATCAGAAGCGACCGTCTGACCAGTCGAAGGACGAGAGTTCTTGAACCGATTCGAAGTGGGAGAGAGTCGAGGGATTCCGCTCGAAGTTGCCGGACGTCGAGAGACGAGGTTTGAGAAACTCGTTGAACTTCCGATACTAGCTCGACGACCCGCTCCTCCTAGTTTCACCATTGCTGCCCGTACGATCGACGCGTTCTGGCCATGATTCGCTCCTCCACCATTGTCTGCTGAACCGGTCGATCGAGCGTTCGTCGATCCAGTAAGTATGGATGATTCGGTATCGGCGAGACTCAAGGATGATTTCGAAGTTGCGAATGTGGGTTTGCTCGACCGAAGAAAGTCGGCAAGATCTCGAGTCGAGCCCGTCAAGTTCGATGATGCTTCCTTTGCGGTAAGTCGGCGGGGAGGGGTCGACTCCGGCGAGTTGACGAGTCTTTCGAATTCATCGTCGTCGAAAGCGGTCGAGGGTTTCTTGGAGTGTACCGAGTCTGCTTTGAGGTCGATCGAACCGTTGAGATCTTCCCGACTTCGGTTTCCAGACATACGAGATGCGAAAGTGTTTGTGCGAGTTCTGAAGCTGTTGAGGAGGTTTGAAGCTGATCGACTTGCACGAAGAGAACCTTGATTCTCCTTCTTATTCTTCGATCCGCCTCGTTGTAGAGTAGTGAAACCGGCATGAAGGTCGACGTCGGAAGGAGTCGAGCTGAATTTGTTGCGAAGTTTTCGGGGAAGAGTCGAACCTCGTCTTGTTGGGATCGAAACTGGTACTGGCTCCGGCTCGACCATCCACGAGGGTGGTTCAGAGTTGAGCATATCTGTGTGTGTACCGAATCAAGGACAGGACGGGATGCAGTACTTGGAAACGAGGACATACCGAGTAAACTCTCCTTCTTCTCCTTTCTTTTCACCCTCGAGCCGTATCCGAAATCGTGCAACTCGTCCTCGAGATCCTCATCTGTTCCTTCCTCCGAATCAACTACCCTCGCTTTACTGACACCACCTCTCCCCTGCAATTTCCCGCTCGGAAGAGAGCTGTTCGTCGCCATATCTCGAAACCCAAGTCCTGTTCCCAACTTCTCTTGCGATGCTTGATGTATGAGTGGTGTATTGTCGCTCCAAGGTGTGGCGGGAGTAGCGGGAGAAGCGGAAGAAGCGTAGGAAGAGGGGCTTGCGAGAGAGAAGGAGGAAGAAGGGGGAGCCGTCAAGGGAGGAGGTCGCGAATTGTTACTGCTCTTGGGAGTTGATGTAGATGCTTTCTCGAGTTGATAAGCCTGAGGTAAAGGGAATGTCAGGATACGCGTCTCGAGAAGAGAAGAGGGGAGAAAGGGAAACAATGCGAGAGGAGGAGGATCAAAGGGACTCACCAAGAGGTCAGACGCTGAAGGACGCATACCTACGTCCTGTATAGTTGCTCTAGAGGTTCAAGGTGGGATCAAGAGCGAAAAAAGTAGAATGCAGGAAAGCCAAAAGAAAGGGGATCTCTGCAGAAAGGGAAACACCTCCTGCTCAAGGTATGTGACGAAAATGAATCGCCATGGCTGCAGAGACCTTTCCGAAGCTATTCGAGAGGCTTAGCGTATCTCGGAGTGCGATGTCAGACTACGAACCAAAGCGAGGGAAGAGAGGCGGGAGGTTGCGAAGGACGACATCCGGTTCGATTCGAGCTGCACAAACTCAATCAGAGCGGTCTCTATAGCTGGTCGAGCCTCACGAAGCATGACCCGGAGCGATAGATAGAGAAGCCGCCCGAAACTTGCGATGAGAAATTTCTGGAGAAAGTTGACTCTTGACACATCACTACAGCAGCTTCAAATTCATCGAGATGAGCAGTCAACTGCCCACAGGTGTGCTCTCCACCCCTCCCTTAGCTCAAGAGGTAACCGAATTGACTCCTCGCTCTTGTCCATTCAGTGACAATCTATGGTCCCGATAACGTTCCTTCAGCAGCCAACAACCGCTTTTCTCGATTGATCCCTTCTCAGAGTATCGCAGTAGTCTCAGAGTTCACTTTGGAGAGCGGGGTCACACTCAAGAACGTTTCAGTCGGATTCAGGACTTGGGGGAAACTCAACGCCAAGTTAGTCCACTCTTCGCTCTCTCTCTTCTAGTCGCTGCTGACCAGGGTTGTTCTACACAGTAAGGACAATGTGATGGTCATCTGCCACGCTTTGACCGGAAGCAGCGACGTTGAAGATTGGTAAGTTCCACTTCTCTTTCTCCCGAATTCGCAATATTGACCCAGATTTGGAATAGGTGGGGACCTCTACTGGGTAGCACTCGCTCGTTCGACCCTACTCGCTACTTTATCTTCTGCGCAAATGTCATGGGATCGCCTTATGGTACTTCTTCGCCAGTCACTCAGAATCAAGATCGTCAAGATGGGAAATGGTGGGGTCCTGAATTCCCTTCGACTATGGTCAGAGACGATGTGAGGTGAGTCAACGCTTCCTATCATGCTAGAGAAGAGCTTGTGCTCAAGTAGGATGCGTTGTCCCAGATTACACAAACTACTTCTCGACCATCTCGGAGTGAACACGGTTGCAGCAGTAATCGGTGGATCGATGGGAGGGATGGCAGTACTCGAATGGCCATTGACGACACCTCAAGGTTACGTTCGAAACATCTGTCCTATCGCAACTTCAGCGCGACACTCTGCATGGGGAATCTCTTGGGGAGAGGCGCAAAGACAGAGCATCTACTCTGATCCGGATTACGAGTCGGGATGGTACGACGCAAACAACGGAGAAGGACCTAGGAGAGGGTTGGCGGCAGCGAGGATGGCAGCTTTACTTACTTATCGATCGAGGGATTCATTCGAAAGTCGATTTGGAAGGAAGGAGGTGGATTCGGATGGAGAAGGAAGAGCGGCGAAACCTAGAACAGGAGGAATCGGTCGAGGGAAGATGACGGATGCTACTGGATTACCGAGAACGATGGCAGAACGAGCAGAGGCGTTTCACAATGATGGACATCGACCGTCTTCCCGAGCCGTTTCACCTCCTCCCGCTTCCTCCTCCTCCTCACTCCCTCTCACTTCCACCGGAGAACCCTTACCTCCTCCGTCACCTCCACCAATCTTCAGCGCTCAATCTTACCTCCGATATCAAGGCGACAAATTCACTTCTCGATTCGATGCCAATTGCTACATTCACCTCACTCGCAAAATGGATTCTCACGATGTCGGACGCGATCGACCGAGCTCTCCTCACCCTCTCACCCTGATCCCTGCCGGCGCTCTCGTCATCGCAATTTCGACTGATGGACTCTTCACTTTGACTGAACAACGAGAACTCGCCGCCTCTATGCGAGAAGCTGAACTCGTAGTCATCGACTCTCCAGACGGTCACGACGGGTTCCTCCTCGAATTCGAACAGATCAACAACCACGTCCTACGATTCTTATATGCGAGGTTGCCAGAGATTTACGAAGGAGAACCGTTAGTTGAAGAGAAGGATACTGGAGGAGCAGAGGGATTCGAACCGGCGAAGGCTAGTCTGTTTGGAGAGGCAGAGGGAGATGTTACAGCTTGGTAGGAAAGCGTAGGAGGCAGGTTCAACACACACAAAAGTAGAAAAACAGTACGAGTCCACCTCAACGAGTGCGAATTACAAAACATCTGAAAACATAACATCTATCGTTTCATCCATTTTGTACCGTCTTCCCAAAGAGAGGGATCGCGATAGAAAGTAAATAGGGGTGACCACTAAAGTTTGTGCGATCTCGACGAACTTTTTGGTTTCCTTCCGTCGTCCTCGCGCCACCCTTCTTTCGATCCAGTTTCGACTACGAGTAGCTACAACGTTTAGTCTACTTCGTTCTACGACCGCCTTCCGCTCTTTCAAGCCAAACTCGGCTGTTTTCTTTAGACAGCATCATACAAATTTCATGGCTAGAAAGATCACCATCACTCTTCACAGAGCTGATCTCCGGTGAGTTAAGAGCTCTCCTAGTACTCCTCCTAACACGTTACTGACCCATTAGAATCGGTCCATTGACAGAGTTCACGACAATGTACTGATTTCGACCGCACACGACCAAAAATCCGATTCAACTCACGTCCTCCCCATCTACGTCTTCGATGAGAGGTTCATCGAATTGTCAGGCTTGCCCGGCTATACTCGTGAAGGACCAGCAGCAAAGACGAGAGTATGCGGTTTCTGGAGGACGTCAGCCTTTAGAGCAAGGTGAGTCTCGCATCGGAGGGTCTTTGCATCGTTTTTACATCGTGAACCTCTAGACCTTACTGACGACGATACGATTCTCGTGATAGGTTCATCAACGAGGGAGTGTTCGATTTGAGGAAGAATTTGAGATCTCACGGTTCAGACCTTCTCGTTCGATGGGGAAAGTTGGAGAACGTCGTAGAGGCTATCGTCAAACAGCTCAAGGACAATGGAGACGAAGTCAAGGATGTCTACTTCCAGAAAGAGGTTAGTCTGCTCTCCTTTGTCTCTTCACCTTTTCTTCGTCGATCCCCTCGAGACGAAATCGCAGAACGATCTTTATGCTCGTTCGGCGAGAGGTACCCCCTTACACGATCGTTTATTGACATTCTTTTGTGACTGTGACAGTTCTACTCCGAAGAGTTGGCAATCGAGAAGAAGTTGAAGAAGATTCTCGTTGCTCAAAAAGTCAAGTTGCAATTCTTCGATCAAGCTCCTCTCGGTACGCTCACCCTTTCCTCTTCCCTGGTATTCGCTTCCGACTCATCTCGACTATTTCTACAGTCCACGTCGACGACTTACCTTTCCCGGTCGCCGAAACGCCTGACGTCTTTACCCCATTCCGCAAACGCATCGAAGGACTTCCCGTACTCGGTCGCGACTGTCTCCCTACCCCGAAGAAGTTCAAGCCGTTCCCCAAGCTCGAATCCGGCCCTTACACTGGCTACGGTGAGAAGTTCGACGAGACGACCGACCCCAAGGATATCGTGTCGTACCTCATTAAACCTCTTCGAGAGAGTAACGAAGCCACGAAGCCCGCCAACGATAACGATCAACCTCCCCTTCACAAGCACACTGCTTTCCCTTACACTGGTGGAGAGACGAGTGCGATCGAACGATTGGAATGGTACTTTAAGGAAGGAAAGAATCCTCCCGTCGCAAAGTACAAGGTTAGCTTTCGCTTCTCCATGTCTTCTCATGTCAACGAGTGCTGACGTCGCTTCGTGGCTTCATAGGAAACTCGAAACGGACTTCTCGGTCACTCGTACTCGACGAAGCTTTCTCCTTTCCTCGCACACGGAATGGTGTCACCTCGTCTCGTTATGCAATACCTCGCCGAGCACGAAGATCAGTTCACTCAGACTCAAAACACTTACTGGGTTCAGTTCGAACTCCTCTGGCGAGACTACTTCTTCTACACCGCTCGGTACGCTCTCATTCTGCTTCAACTTCTTCGACTCATCGCTCATATTTCACGTTCACTTTTGCAGTAAATTCGGAAACAACATCTTCTTAATAGGAGGTCTCGAAGCAGTAACGGATCCTAAGCAAGCCGCGAGCAAGGAAAACTGGTGGAAATACTGGGATCCTAAGGAAGATGGTCCCGATCACCCAGCTACGAGATGGATGGAAGCTAGAACTGGTATTCCTTTCATCGATGCCAACATGGCTGAACTCAAGGAGACTGGGTAAGTTTCGACGTTTCTCCTCGTCGATCGCAATTTTGAGCTGATCCTCGTTTTCGCTCTTTCTCTAGTTTCATGTCAAACCGAGGTCGTCAGAACGTTGCTTCGTTCCTGACCAAGGATCTTGAGATCGATTGGCGAGTCGGTGCCGAGTTCTTCGAGAGTCATCTCCTCGATCACGAGGTAAGCTCTTCCTCCTTCTTGCCTCTTTACCTTGCCTGACTCTCATCCCGCTTTCAGCCTTCGTCGAACTACGGTAACTGGACCTACGTTGCTGGTGTCGGTAACGATCCTCGAGCTGCGCGTCAGTTCAACTGCGTCAAGCAATCTCGCGATTACCAACCCGACGGTTCCTACGTTCGCACTTGGTTACCTCAACTCGACAAGGTACCCGCGGACAACATTCACGCACCCTGGACGATGACTCAACAAGAGAAAGACAAGTACATCGACAAGGGTTCGTACCCTGAGAAACCTGTCATCGAGCAGCAGTCGTGGAGACCTCATTACCATCGCAAGAAGGGTCCTAACAAGTTCGGTGTCGCGAACCGAAACGAACGTGTTAGGAACCCTGGACCTGGAGGACCTAAGAAAAATGGAAAACCTTCGAAGAACGAACAACACCACAACGGAGGAGGTCACACCGGTCACAACGGTGGAGGAAACAAAGCGGCCGTCCACAACGGTCATAAAGGAGGAGAAGCTGATAAGGATGGATTCAGGACTGTATAATTCGGGACGTAAAGAGGAAAAGCGAGGAAGATATCCATATTTTACGAATCTTGTTTATAGCGCATTCTGTTCTCTACCTCTCGTCGCAAATTCTCTGTCGCAGCATATTGCAATTATCACATCTTATATTGTACATAGCGTTCCTTTCGTCGCGCTTCTATTCAAATAAGTGAGAGTATTTTGTCAAGCCCAAAATATCGAGCGACACTCTTCGCTTCTACGCGTCTATAATCTTCTATTCTTCGCAAAGAGTGATCTCCTTGACCATCTTGACGTGATCGGCCCCGTCCTGTATGAGTCAAGTGGAGAGAGAGGTGAGTTTTGCGATTCGAACGATATCCGGGCAACGAAAGATTCGACTGCTTACCTCTAGGAACAGATCTCCTTCTCGAACATAGCCACTCTACATCATCATCCGATCATTTGCATCAGTCGCCACCACTCGAATCAGATGAAAGGATAAGTGCGAGCTCACCCTCTCGTAGAAACCCTGAGCGTAAGCCTGGCTATGAGCTATACTTTGAACCGTCTTCAACCCTTTCATAGCCTCCCCAGCTCTCCCCTTTCGTTCCCTTAAATGCTCTTCCAGAACCTCGATCAGAACTCTTCCAACTCCAGTTCCTCGATACTTCTTCAAGACTGCTACTCGTCCCATCTTGCCTGCTGGTAGGTAGGGCTTCGGCCACCTGGAGGAACTCAACATCAGCGAGGTCTTGGGATAAGGAGGAGAGCGGAGCGCACCAGCGAATAGTACCAACGTCTTCGGTTGTTCCATCTTCGAGTTTCGCAACCAACAACAAATGATCTGATGCTTCGTCTTTCCTGTACGACAAGGCAAGGCGCGTCAGTGACTCAATCGGTGAGTAGAGCTACTGGGGAGTAGGGTGAGCGTACTCGTCAAGTTCATCCTCCATCGAAAATTTCTGCTCATCGACGAAGATTGCGATTCGAATGTCCAAGCATCGCTTGTAGATCTCGTCACCGTTCTTGCCGAGTAGAGTAGTGTAAGTCATCTTGCGAGCGGATAGAGAGTTCGAGGCGAGAAGAGGTGAAGAGTGTTGATAGAGAGTGTTGATAGAGAGTCGAGAGGAAGAGCGAGGAGAGCTGCGAGAGGAAAGGGAAAGAGCGAGAGCGGACGCAAGCAGCAATCTCGTCCACGCGGTGTGATGAGAGTCAAACGAATGAGTCAATGGAAGCAGAGAGAAGGAGAACTGTTCCGAAGTGGACAAAAATCGCGAGACACCTCAGAGCTGGTTAGAAGACGAGTTTACAGTCAGATTCTCTATCGATTCATACGCTGCCTAAATCAGTCAAACCTCTCTATTAGTGACTTGTTGCGAAGGGAAAAATAACGATCTCCCCGACGCTTTCATCTCTCCTCTCCTCCACCCACGCTCTCAAACCCTCTTTAGAACCCTACAAGATGCTCGACGCACTAGTTAACCGACCCAACACTATTCTCGAACAACAGAAGCGATTCCAAGTAAACCTCCCTTTCCTTCCTTCTCACACCGTCTCATCAATCGACTACAAAGACTAACTTGACTCGTTTGTGCGTCTAGGCGGATCAGCGAGCTGTGTTCCAGAAGATGCCCAGATCGCGCCTCTACATGGGTGCGTTCCGCTCTCTTCAAGAATCTTGATCAGTTGCAGATTCCTGATTCCCGAGAGGAGCGAAATAACAGGTGCTTTCTTGACTGTATTCGGTGTTGGAGTACTCGGTATCACTCAAGGTGTTTACAAGATGGCTCTCGTAAGTTTCTCGCTTCCTCAATCTCCTCGAATCGGTTCTGACTGGAGACTGATCGACCTGCTCCCCCTCTCTCTCCACCCTTCGCTCCATATCGTTCGGCAATATAGGGAAAGAAGAACTAAGGTGGATTGGGCATTAGGTGGTGCGATAGAGAGGACAATGTAGCGGGATGGGGAAGCAATTCTATTTCTACTGGTTTCAGGCAAAGATTCGATCGAGAGTCCGCAGGTCACGGAGAGAAGAGAGTGTAATTAGCTATGACGGAGGAATCGACTATGCGTGTAAGCCTGAAGAGCCGAAGACTCGAAGACAAGATCTCTCTATTTCGAAAACCTTCACGGATTCGAGCTCACGACGTCGCTTCTGTCCACTCTCCCTACTGTAGTATAGAAGGGAGAGTATAGCGAGACTGCTGCTGAGCGGTTCGAGGTCGAAATTCAAGAAATTGACAAAGAAACTGACAGAAAAGGGCAGAAATGGGCGAAAATGGGCAAAACAGGTCAGAAACTCTGGTTTTTTGACGGTTCTCTCCCAGTTCTCGAAACGTGACCTACACGAGGCAAGCCGAAGGAGAATCAGAGATACGGTACCGACAAGTTCACGCTGGAAAGTTGCAAAGTACTCGACGAGATGTCGCTCGATGACTTTGAATGCCGCGCGAACGATCCAAAACTTTGACGAAGCGCCCTCCTACTCGCTGTGACACGTAGCTCGTCGTTTGAAGAGTCTGCGTCTACACAGAGGAGGCTCGCTATCAACGAGAGGAGCCAACACGAATGCTTGAAGGAACTGTGCTAGGCGAGCGATTCGGATTGCTCTAAGCGATTTTTCCTGGAGTGTTAAACTATCCGAGGCGAGTTACGACGCTCAAAGTAAGCAGAATTCGAGAAGAATAGGATTGTTGTTTGTTGCGATGGAAACTCGACTTGAGAATTTTTTTGGAGGACTTGCTTCTCTCTTCCCTTCACATCACTTTTCCCGTCAACCTTTCACATTCTCAATTGAACCAAGCCAGCTCCTCACTATGACTCTACTGTAGTCACTCGCCCTTCGTGGGTTGTTGGTTTCGCTTTTCATTGCTGCTTGAAACGCTCAGCGAAAAAAAGTTAGATTCCAGCTCCGCTTCTCGTAAGTACCTCCCTTTGCCCTCCTATTGAACAGCTAGTTAATCTGGATCATATGCACAGTCTTCAAGCAGCGTTTCGTTCCACGCCAATTTCAAGTCTTCGACTTTTTTTCCCTCCCTCAGCAATCCGAAGACTCTCGACACGATCAGAAAACTCTCCCCTCTATATTCATGTTTGCCATCCCAATCATTGGACGGACTAACGGGAAAGGAGGGGTATAATGAACCAGCTTTGTAGATGAGCAGTTGGGAGTTATAAACTCGCTTCTTCTCGTTTTGCAGAGTTGCCGAGTATCCACGTGAAGGCCTTACTAGCTAGATCTGTCCCCTTGTTGACCGCTTGCGAAAGCATTCGAAGGGGAAGGCGGTACTCGATACAAATTACTTTCAGATGATTTGGATATCTATGTATTTTGTTTTGCTTGACGATGATGGAAGCAATACTACATTCTATCCTACTTTCTATCTGCCTCTGTTGCATTTCGATCTGGACTGAGAGTGATTCACTTTCTGTTGCGATGAGCGAATTGCGAAAGAGTTGAATGACATCTCTCTCTCCCTTTCTCCTCTCATTCTCCAATCGCTTCGGGACCGCTTTCTCACTCGAACTGAACATGCTAGCCTCACTCTTAGCTCCCTATATCACAGGACAATACGATGTCACGTTGATTCCAATTTCTCTTCCTTCCCCACTAGTCACGATCCTCCTCCCTTCAATATGGGGCGACGGAGCTGCCATCTTCCTCAACAAGGAAGAACTAGAACAAGCCGGATTGGGCGATGTACCAAGTGCTGGAGAGGGGAAGAATTGGGCGTTCGTGCAAGTTGGAGAACAGATCTCGACTGGTGTAGGGTTTGGACCGGGTAGGAAGACATTCTAGTGAGTTCACACAGTCACTACTCTCCCTTCGAGCGCGGAAGCAGAGTAGTTTGTTGATGTTCGTGATTTCGCAGTGAAGCGAAACTTGAAATACCTTTCCTCCGGCATCCACATGCTCAATCGCCGACTCCTTTCACATACAAGCATACCCTCCTCTTCTCCTCCCACATGATGGCTCTCTCGTCCCAGAACATCTCGGGGTTGAATTCGAGAAAAGTCAATTTTCAGGTCGATAGCAAAACTTATCAAGCAGAGGGCGTCATGAGTGTCAGAGAGGAGGGAGAAGAGGATGATCGGACAAGAGAGGCGGAATGGAGTGAAGAGGTGATGAAGAAATGCTTTGAGAGTTGGTTCGTTGGAGAACAAACTGGTGAAGGAGCGACGAAAGTAAGTCTACTCTTTTTCTTCTCTCTTCATTTGATTCGGGTAAACCTCACTCCGAGTGATCTATAGTTCCATACAGAAGACCTTTCACCGCCTACCCACAAGTCCTCTCTTCACGTACGACTTCACCTCCCAACCTTGACCGCACTCCCTCTGGAAGCGATCATGAAGCTACTTGGCAAGAACCTGATCGAACTGGAAAAGATGGATGGAGAAGGATGGTATGATGTGAGAGGGATCGAAGGGTGGGAGATGTCAGTCAAGACTAGGATGGAGGTGAAGAAAGTCGCAGAGGTTTGAGAGGGATTCGTCGTTTGGTTCAAGTTGTTCTCGTACCCTTTGATGTTGCTATTATAGTCGGACAGATATATTTGGGTTCTCTCTGTCGCGCACAGCAGCGCGAAGGAGAGGATGACGGATCTAGAGCGCGACAGTATTCGATACAACAATTCTACTGGTGACTTCCACTCTAATCCCTTCCAATCGATTCTTCCGCTCAGCCTCCTTGAATCTCCGACTCAGCATATCCTCTATAGCCTGACACTGCGAGGACGGCGAGAGAAGTTCGATTGACGATGCGAGTACCGTAGGATAAGAGAAAGAGAGTAAACGATGTCTGTGAACGCGACTTTAGGTTCGATCAGCTCCTTGCGATGAGAATGATCGAGTCCATAACAGCGACGCACCTCTCTCCGCACTCGTCAACCAGGATAGCCTCGATCAAAGTCAACTCGATTCCTCCTAAACAGTTCCTCCCGTCCTCCGAGTCGCCGAGGCAGTATGATACTGTGTAGTCGAGCAGGTAGCCAATGAGAGAGATGAGATCTTGAGGCCGATCTCGATTGGGCAAAGTGAGGGTAAGGAAGGAGGACGAAGGTGAGGGTGAACAAATTTGGTCGAGAAGGAAAGTGAACGATTCGGGCTTCCCCTCGAGCTATACAGCGCTATCCGTCAGTATCATGCGCTCTAAGTGAATACAACGAAGCTATAATGACCGGACTGACCAGAGCAGGCTCGCGCCGTCCGACATCAACGAACAATGTTCTTTTCGAGGCGCGACATTCGAGCAGATCCCGGTTAACGACGAATGTTTGACCTGAGACCGGCTCATGTAGAACAAAGAGTGAGTCCTTGACCTGATAGGAGAACTAGTCAGTGAGTCTCGAGTCTGGGTGATCGCGAAAGAAGCGCACTTTGGTCAAAACTCGTGCGAGAATAGCAGCTTCTAGCTCTGACAAGAGGAGAGAGTCGATCAAAGTCGCTGTGCTGTTCAGAAGAGAGAGTGATATCAGCACAGTCAACGTACTTTCAGGCTCGTAGGAGCTTACCGTAAGCCGAGAACGATCCCAACGAGTTCAAAAGCGAGGGAAGCGAGTTTCTTCTTGGTAAAACGAGGGAAGACTGGTTCGAGAGCAGTCGTAAGCTCTTGTCGTATAACTGTGATCATACCATTCTCATACGGAGTCGCAGTGAATGGTTACAAGTCATTCGATTTCCTTTCTCGCTCCGACTCGTTTCACTCAAACCAATCTCTCATGAACTCGAGAGAATGTCGGTAGCAGCTCCATCCAGGATAAAACAAACTGGGAGATATGTCGTCAACCTCATGAAGGTGAATCTCTTTCTCTTCTTCTCACTCTCAAATCTTGATCGCTAAACATCTATTCTGCTTCTCTTCATCGACTAGGTCCTCTGTGGAGTACACCTATTCAACGAACATATAGCTGAAGTCAGACCTGTGAGCTCTCGTCTCTTTCTGCCTCATAGATGGGTCGCGTGAGCTGATGAATGCTTTCGCTTCTTTCGTCGCAAGTGTACCGGCGCATCAATGTATCCAACTCTACCTCACTCGGGCACTTTCGTATTACACTCCTCCCTCTCCCTCCGAATCACACCACTCGATCGCGGTAACTTAGTAACCGCAGTCTCTCCTCTCGACCCTTCGCATCAAGTTCTCAAACGAATCATCGGTCTACCAGGAGATACCGTTTGCGTTGATCCGTCTGGAGAGAGAGGGAGGGTAGAAGAATGGTGTAAAGTGCCTCAGGGACATGTGTGGCTAGCTGGAGACAACACGAGTAATTCGACAGATTCAAGAGATTATGGTCCGGTTCCGATTGCGATGGTGAGAGGGAGGGTCCTGGCCAAGGTGAACGCCCTTCCGATCTCAGCTCAACAAGAACATTGCGCTGATCAAGTACTGCCACCACAGATCTGGCCAAATCCTGGATGGCTGAGAAATACATTTCATAGAGTTTCCTAGTCCTTCGCTCTATCATGTACCCCGTTCATCTCCTTCCACTCGCCTCTTTCGTTGACAGTCCTCGCATATGCATCGCAAAACTCGCATCCTCTCCGATTGTTGTAGCACTAAATAAGATTGAAAGGCAGAGTAATCCGAGGTCGATTTCGATTATCTACAAGAGGGAAGCTAGCCAGAGCGAGAGAGGTCGGAAAGAGAGTGAAGACAATGAAGGGGGTATAGTTGCGTGTCTGAGCGATGGGTGCGAGAGAAAGGACAATACATAGTAGTCGATAAATCAAGTGAAAAAGAGTGTTGCTGTAAATGAAAGACGAAGGGAGAATAAGGGAGGGAGAACCTAACAACTCAGCCATTGTTGACTTTTTGAAACCATCCATAAACTGTTATCTGCCAACCAGAATAACCTTTCCGTTGACGACTTCGACGTCCATGCCCTTTGATCTCGAAGTACGACGGCTTGCTGAGCTGCTTGATAACGAGAGTTGCTCTCGAACAGTGCTCGGTCGAGACAAGATTCGTGAACGGCATCGACATCTTGAGCGAGGGCGGCAAGGGTTTTCTGAGTTTGAGCCGTAGCGGAAAGGTAAGAAGTCGAACGACGGATGATGCTACCTCCTGCTGCACTCGGTCGACGGGAAGTGGGCGGCACGACGAGGGTGCTCGAGATAGTAGTGATGATTCGTTTCGTTTCTTCGAGGAGTCGAGCCGCTTGAGAATCGTTTCTTCGAGTCATGAGGAGGAGAGCTCGTGACAACATGTCACTCACGAGGAGTTCCATACGTCGACGAACGATCTCGGGAGCGGAAGCTGGAGTTTGTTGTTGACGAGGAGCGGAGGAAGGAGGGTTGATGGTGATGGTGAGGAGACAAGGGGTTTGATTGAGCCGTGAGATACTCTTGCCGGCAGCGGGATCGCGATAAGCGGCGTTGACCTGTTGTTTGGGAGGACGAGAGTCAGCTCTTGTTCGAAGGAGGAAAGAAACCGCTACTTACCTCGAACAAAGGAACTTCATCTGGCATCGAATCGTATTCATCGTCGTAAAGGTTGTTCGAGTTGTATTCGTCGAGTGCTGAAGGGTTGATACCAGCCTTTGCGAGGAAGAAAGCGTCTGTAGCTGAGAATTCTTGCGGTTCCGACTGCTCTCGACCTCCTCTCGAGTTACCGTCGCCATAGCCTGAGAGGGAGAGTTCGACTTCGACGATGAGATCTTTCCGTTCGCCGAAGCGTAATTCACCAATCTCGACGTCGACGTCGGCTCCGGTACGAGAAACGATCGCTCCAGGAGTTCCAGAAACCTTGCGAATCTTGAACCAGCGTTTCTCAGGAACGTTGATATGCAGTCGAACGTTTGACGCAGCGATCGATAGAATACCTCCAACGCAACCGGCGAGAGCGTCTCGGAGATCATCTGCAGGGAGTGAAAGTCAGCCAAAAGCGAGTAGACTTTGACGGGCGAGCGACTTACAGAAATCTTTGACAAACGTGTAGGATCCTCCAGTGTGATTCGAGAGAAGCCAGAGAGACGAGGGGTCGTGAGATTTGCCGTAACCGAGGGTGTGAATCGGAACACTGTGAAGAGGAACCAGAAAGTAATCAGCAAGATTGCGATGAAGAGCTAGGCGAGCAAGGGAGACTTACTTTGCAGCCTCAGCTCTGGCCATGACCAAATCCATCTGTTGCTTCTGAGCTCCATCCCTTCCATCGTTGAGCAAGATCATTCCCGTGAGAGCAGATTTGGTCTTCCGTTGTAAAACGATGTCGAGAGCCAAATTGCAAGCAGTGACGACGTTGACGCGTTCCTCCTGGTGATCCATCATCGCTGTTGACTCTTGCCCCTCAGCTCCAATCTCACTGACTGCCTTCTCGAGCCTCGCTTTGCCATCGACCTTTCCAACCGCGATGAATGGAGTTTTGCGAAGAACTCCTCGACTCCCTTCTCCTGCCGTGTAGGTGACGATACTGACGCGGGTACGGGGACCGACGTGAGCGAGGAGGAATTCAAGCGAGTTGCGAAGAATGCCGATTTTGAGAGAGGTAGGTCCAGAAGCAGGAACGGAGAGAATGAGCATGAGGTCGAGTGGTGTGAATTGGCGGGGACCGAGAGATTGATTCGGTGTTGGAGGAAGAGGGATGGAGCGAGAAGAGGGAGAGTGGGCGAGGGAAGAGGCGTATCCAGGCTGATTTTGACGATTCTCTTGAGCGAATTGACCGAATTGATCGCATTCCTCCTCCTGAATGACTGCCGAGAGTGGGGCGAGACTCGAGCTCGTTGTTCGAGTGTAGCCGCTGAAACCGCCGGAAGATTGCCCGAGGGAAGGAATAGAACTTGATTCGCTGATTGTGGATTCTCCCGGAGTTGAGAGTTTCCGACCTGTCGCAGCGGGGGGTGGTGGTGGAGGTGGAAGGGAGTGACCGGCGACGAGGTGTTCAATCTGCGATCTCCATACTTCGAGGCTCGTGCGTTCTTTGAAGAGCATGATGAATTCAGCGACGGCATCGTCGCTCATCGTGATAGTGAGGGACAGATCGCCATCCTTCGAGGTGTCGACGACGCTGCGAATATGCCGTACGTAGACTCTGCCTTTGAGTCGTAGCTTGTCGGAGTTTCCAGTCATGGCAGAGGCGAGCTTTCCGAGACCTTTTCTCTTGTCGTCGGCGACGCAGAGAATCGCTTCTTCGAAGAGCTGTTCAGATCAAGCAAAGTTAGTTTCGACATCTGCATGGAATAGCAGAGAATGACTCACGTAAACGAGGAACTCGCGACTAGCGGTTTCCTTTCGAACATTGATGTAATCGTAAAGTTTGAGACCACCGAATTCGCTCAGTGAGTGACCTTTCCAATCTGCCATCCGTTTCTGGAGGTCGTCTACAACGCTCATAAGTTGTGTCGAGCTCGTTGGATTCGTCGAGCCGAAAGCGTAGGCGGAGTAAGTCGAAGAGGGAGTAGGAGAAGCGGAACGAGGTGCGGAACGAAGAGACGAGTTTGAACGTGCGAGATTCGATGATGTCGAGGGAGGAGGGAGAGAGGATACGGGACTGTTCGGGTCGTCGAAGGGAGAGTTGTCGAGCAAAGGAGGAGCGGTAGGCCAGCGACTGGGCATTTCGACGGAAACCATGCAAGTCAGGTACTGCTTCTTATCTCTATCGAGACTCCTTTCGACGCTAGGGTGTTCTGCTCGTACAGTCACAACCGGCTTGACGATGTCCCAATACGTCGCCGTACTGTGTCCTGAACATCTGTTGCTTCCTCCACTGACTGTACTTCCTCCTCCTCCTCCATTGTACGTTTCTCCACTGCCTCTTCGATTGTTCATCGTCAACGTACTCGAGGTGCCGCTACTTTGACTCTGTCGGTTGAGGTGCGAAGGAGGATGAAGGTTGGCGAGAGAACCAGGAGGAGGGAGTTCGACGAGTTCGTCGTCTTCTTGACCGGGATTCGATTCGAGAGTACCTCGCGAACGAGAACGCATCTTGAAAGAAGCTGGGCCTTCGTTCGTAAGAGCTGGAAGTCCACTCAGTTTTGCGAATTCTGCGAAGTAAGGAGAATCGAGGTCAACTTTTGTCCCTTTCGCAAGACTTTCGCATTTTGAAAGAGTTTGAACTCACTGTTGCCCTTTCCTGGTCCTTCTCCACCGTCTCCAATCTTCATATCCCTTCGACAAACGCCGCACAGGCCCAAAGATCCACTAGATTTACTCTTTGCTCTGTTCACATCTCCATAAACTGCTTCAAAACATGAATGATCTGTGACAGCTAACTCGAATCAGCGAAAGAGAACGCGTGAGGAGGGGGATTAGGAAGCTCACGAAGTCGATGGCCACACACTGGAACTACATGAGGTTTCTCTCCAGCTAAACGAAGTGATAGGAGTTCGAGGCAGATTGGACAAGAGTCTTCGTTCTCTGCTGCATCGACTACTGAGGCTGACATGAAGGAGGAGATAGGATCTAGAGGAGGTAGTAGATGATTCGAAGTAGAAGAAGAGGAAGAGGATTGGTTGTTGAGTGATGAGGAGCCAAAGTCGGTATGTGATCGAGTACTGCTCCCAATTGAAGGTCTAGGGGAGGGGTGTTTGTCACTCGATGAGGATTTGAAGGATGTGCTAGCGAGGTATTGTGGAGAAGAGGGAGAGAGGGCAGGGGTCGTTGGAGAGAAGACGAATCCTCGTTTTGGCGAAGGAGGTTCAGTCGCTTGACTTGAAGAAGGAGTGAGAGGGAAACTCGATAAAGATGGCGAGATGGACTTTGAAGAATCTGATGAGGAGGAACTTGAGAAAGAGGTCCTTGAGTCTCCGAACATGGCGAAGGCGTGAGCGAGGTTCGTCGTCTTCAAGGGGTCTTCTTCTTCCCTTCGACTTGAGGCGACTATCGATTGAAAACAGAGGAGGAGTGGATCGTCAGTTGGCGACATTCGACAAGCAAAAGAGTAACGGCTGAGACCCTGAAAAGAAGGGAGCAGGAGGAGCTCACGAAAGGCAGAAAAGAAACTAGAGTTTTATCGTTTCCAGCAGGACGTCGATGCAAGAATGAGGTGCAGGACAGAGAGAGAGAGGTCAACCTGACCGTTCCAGGTGGTTGCTCGGCTTCCATCGCGGCTAGGAAAGTTTTTGGGCATCAGGATTCAACACAAAGGGAGTTTTAGAAGTTTCGACCTTTTGTGTTACGGCATCCGAGGTTCTTCTTGATCTTTGACCTTCCTCGTTGAAATCATACTTGTCTGTTCTGAGCGATGCTGTCAAGCCAGGAGAAGAGGTAGAGAGAAGCGCAGGAACTCCAATTCATGACCAAACGCGTCCTGCTCTCTCCTCCTCGCTATTCTTTGCAGAGTTTTCTGTAGATCTCTTCGAAGGGCTAACGCACTTCTCCTCGAAACGTTGCGAGTGCGCTAGAATTCGCTCGTGAAAGCCAGAGAATTAACCGAAAATGAAAAGAGGTCAAAGAGCTCTTCGCACTCGATCGCAAATCTCCATACCGACTGCTTGTCAAGCTCTGCCGATTCGTATCCTGATTCCAAGAGCTCTGAAGCGAAGGAAGGTAAAGGGGCTAATGTCTCATGTTGAACGAAGGTGCTATCTTCACCAAAAAATATCCTGCCGCTCTTTCTCTCTCTTCTTCTTTCTTTCAAGTTTTTTACACCCTTTCGAGCGCCACCGTGAGTGCCCTCGAGTCTACTTTTCACATCCATCAAACGATGCAGACTCGGGTGGACGTGTTAGTCGCATAGAAGGGGGAGACAAACTGACTTCTTCAAAAGACGATCGATAACTTGCTTTCTCACTTTGACATCGTCCGTTGGAAGGCAACAACTCGAAACAGAATTAGAAAAGAAGGTGTTGTAAATGCAGTATGACAGTATCACGACAAGGTATCGAACAGATCTAGAGAACTAGAGAAGAGAGAGAACGAAAGAACGACTTGGGGACCAACGGAAAAAGGGGAAAAATCTATCTATTGCTCTTGCTGTTGCTCCTTCTCCTTCTCCTCTGCAGTCTCAACGTTCTCTTCTCCCTTGCCGACCTCTGCAGCTTCTGTTTCCTCGACCTTGACCTCTCCATCATGCGATTCTTCTACAACTTCTGCTTGCCCTTCGCTCTGTTCTTCCTGAGTCTCCCCCTTCTCCTCTGACTCTGATGAAGCTCCGACGACTGGACTAGCGGGAGCAGGAATACGAGGCGTTCGACGAGGAGGAACCGGAGGTTTCGACATATTAGGTGAACCAGGAATTGAGTTCGACTTGGATTCCTCCTCCTTGACGTCTCGGACAGGTCCAGCTTCGCCCTTCTCCGATTCCTCAACGTGCTCAGTGTCCTTCGCTTCTCCTTTCCCGCCTTCCGCCGTATCCGAAAGAGAGGTGAAGCTCGTCGGTCCCGATGCTGAGCTAGCCCGACTTCCTCTCGATCCCGTCAACCCAGGTGTATCGTTCTCAAATTCGAAGGATTCGTCTGCCTTCTCCTCGACGACTAAAAGAGGATCTTCGGATCTTGAACGTTCGTTGACGGTAGGATCTTCAATACCGAACGATCTCATCGCTTCCTCCAATTCTCGTTTCGCTGCGAGATCCTCCTCCGAAAGCTCTTCTTTCGGTAGGCGACGAATTGAGGATTGAGATAGCGTTGACATGATAGAAGGATCAGGGGAAAGTGGTGGAGATATCGGAGGAGAGAACGTCGATTGATCGGGCTTGTCGGGAGAGGGGGAAGGGAAAGATTCTGAAGCGGAGGGTCCTTGAGGAATCAGATCGGGTCGGAAGTCAGAGCCTGTGGAAAGCGATAGAGTGGTAAGCGAGGCTCGGCGATATTGACATGGCTCGAGAACGTACCTTCTGCTGCTAAAAGAGTTTGATGCAGCCCTTCGCACCAATTTGGAGGTCGAATCGCTCCATTCAGAATCTCTTCTGCTGTAATCTTCCGACCATAACTGCGACTGAATCATGGCAAGAGCGGATGAATCATGTCAGAGAGCGCCGGTCGAAACGAGTAGGCACCTAAAACTCACGCATTTTCATCGCTCCTCTCCGTCAACACTGTTCCATCGAGCTGCACTCCTCCGTACAGTCCTTTACTCTTCGTATACGACCAGACTGCTGAGAGTTGTGCTGCCGTCTCGAGTTGCATGCCGTTTCCGACAGGTCCTGAGTTCATCCATCCTAGATCAGTTTCTGCCTTTATCGCCTTCCAAAGAGAAACAGACACTCACCAGCTGCTACCGAGATACCTGCGCCGAGTGAGATTCGAGTCTGTGCAAATGCTTCGACTGCTTTCTCCTCTCGCAGCAACAGAACGACATCGTAGACCTGTAATTCGACGAGATGTTTAGCTCAACGCGAGAGAGAGCCCTGTAAAGAAGCCTGACTCACATCGACACCAGCGAGGAAACCGAAACCGACTGTGTGCAGTACGACACCGGAAGGAGGAGACCAAGCTGTTTGAGAGAAGAAGTCAAAATCTGGAGGAAACGATGCAAAGTAAGGCAAAGAAATCGGGGACTCACTGCCATCCGGTAATCTCGACAACACTACACCACTTCCAGCTGCGACGCTATGCAATAACCCCGTCCTAAACACCGTAAAGATGGCCAGTCCGCTCGAAGAATGAATCGCCTCTGGCGGAATTTTCCTCAGGACGATTTGACTCTTCCTCCTATCCGCCAATGACTCTTCTGGCAGATCCGCAGCGTCCCATGTAAACGTCCGTAAGATTCTCGCTGCTTTATTCGATTCATCGTCGAGTGAAGTTGGATAAAAGGCTTCGACTCCTGCTCGATTCGCTTGTTTGTTACTCCATCCTCCTATTTTATCACTGAGCTGCTTCGTGCGTTCCCAAAACGAAGGTTGCTGGCGTAGAGAGGGAGGAGAGGGAGTTGGCTTTCTCGTTGAAGTTGAAGTCGGTGGGGAGGAAGTCATACTCTGATTGGAGTCGAGTACAGTCGATAGCGATCTTCAGGTTGTACTTCGAGCTAGAGGAGGTCGATCAGTCGTCTAGGTTGCTGTTGTCGAGAGGCAAGAGATTGGCGTGAAACGTTGAGGATTCGCTAGTTCGAATCGAAATCGTTTTGATCGCGTCTGTTTGCGACTGTGCCGTGTTCAACACGCGAGTAGGTGGCAGAGAGCACAGGAAAAGCGAAAAGAGCTTTCGAGAGGTGGAAAGGACAAGAAAGATGGATCCGAAAGAGGCAGGCGAAATCTCTCTCAATTCATTAAGGAGTTCTAGGGCCCTACCAAGTAATATACATGTTCTCTCGATCGTATGGGGGTAAAAAGAGCCTCGTTTCGTGAGAGTGAAGAGACGAGACGAGAGTAAAACAACAAACGAAGAGAGAAAGTGCTTTACAACAGCGGAACAGGACTCTGGGGGTGTGAAAGCAATAGCAGGATCTACTTGGTGATATACTCAAGTGCAAGAGACCTTCAGGAGTGCGATTTGAGCGTGATGGGAGGAACAGAGGTGAAAGTTTGCTGAAACTCTTCGAGTTCTGATTCTCCCTCCAACAACTCTCCTCAAACCGACAACCCACTCCATCGACTCAGCTAGACCAGAAAATCACTCTTTATAGCAACGAACACGCGCTACTCCCTTCTCCAGCAGTTCTCTACTCAGTGATCCCTCGGCGTGGAATCGCTTTCACTCAACTCTGATCATGTCCTCTTCAATCTCGGTTGCTGGTAAGCCTGACTGTCCATTGGGAATATCTATAGACTACAAAGACTGACTAGATGCATCTCTAGTGCGAGTACGACCCTTCTCAGAGAAAGAACGACTATTGATCAACAGCAATCAAGATCAAGGACCCACGCTCTTTCAATCAGACCCTTCCTCCTCCTCCTCCACTGCACCCTCGAATCAGACTACTCCATCACAAGCACAGAGGCTTGGAGTACCGGCTCACCATCGAAAAATCCTCAAAGTTCTCGACGAGCGAATTCTCGTTTTCGACCCTCCCGATTCAAACGCAGTAGCAACGTTCCAAAAGGGCAACTTACCGCTACCGGGGAAGAAAGTGAAGGATATAAGGTTCTGCTTCGATAGGGTGTTTGATGATGATTGTGGTCAGGAAGAAGTTTATGAGGGAAGTGCGAAGGAATTAGTTGGTCATGTTATGGAAGGGTATCACTCGACTGTGTTCGCTTACGGAGTGAGTCAGAGTGCACAACTCTACTCTCAAGCTGTAACTGACATACGTTCTTTGCAGGCTACGGGATGCGGCAAAACGCACACAATTTCTGGATCCGCGACTCAACCAGGAATCGTCTTCCTCATCATGAAGGACCTCTTCTCTCGCATCACCTCGAAATCCGACGAGGTCGACTTCTCCCTCTCCGTCTCCTACCTCGAAGTTTACAACGAAACGATCAGAGATCTCCTCGCTCCTGAATCCGGTATCTTGCAACTTCGAGACGCTCCCGATGGAACGGCAACTCCCGCCAAACTCAGCACGAAGGAACCCTCTTGCGCTCAAGATGTTGTCGAATGGATCACGTTAGGAAACGGAAATCGAACAGTCAACTTCACAGAAGCGAACGCTACCTCCTCTCGATCTCACGCCGTTCTTCGAGTCACTGTCACTCAACGACCCAAAGCCGAAGGTCTCACAGACTCGACCACGTCTGCCTGTCTCTCGGTCATCGATCTCGCCGGTTCGGAACGAGCGAGCAACACGAAGAATCGAGGAGAACGTCTGACCGAAGGAGCCAACATCAATCGATCCCTTCTCGCACTCGGCAACTGCATCAACGCTCTCTGCGACCCTCGCAAACGTGGACACGTACCTTATCGAGATTCGAAACTCACTCGACTACTCAAGCAGAGTTTAGGAGGAAACTGCAAGACCGTCATGATCGTTTGCGTTTCACCGTCAAGCTCTCACTACGACGAAACTCACAACACTCTACAATACGCCAATCGTGCGAAGGAGATCAAGACGAAGGCTATCAGGAACGTCATCTCGGTCGATCGTCACGTCGCTCAGTACTGTCAACAAATCATGCGACAAAGTCAGGAAATCGAACGACTCAAAGCTCAACTCACAACTCAACACGCCGCTTCAGCACTCAACGATCGGGCGGAAGATGAGAGGGCGGTTCAGCAAGCAGTTGCGAAAGTTCAGGGAGTGTGGGAAACTGGGAAACTACAGAGGATGGCAGCAGTAGGAGCGGCATCAGAGAAGTTGGTGGTCGATCAGGTCCTCTCAGTCCTCCTTCAATGGCAGTCGACGGCGCTCGAAGCCCTAGGGACAGGCAGTCCATCCGGTTCATCAACTGCAGCCGCGGCTTCGACAACTTCCCTCCTCAGACAAGAATCTCAAGAACTCGTCAGCCAACTCAACTCAAAAGTCGCAACTCTCCGCAGTATGGCCGCGCAAGAACCGACTTCGATGGACGCCTTCTCCCGCTCAATATCCTCGGCTCAGACCACTCTTCGATCCCAACGACCCTCCGCTTCCCCTCTCTTCGCCTACGAAATCAAACTCCTCGAATCTCGTCTCGCAAATGCCTCTGCCGATGCTCGTGAGGAAGGAGCTCGGAAAGGATTCAACGCACAAGCACAAGCGATGAGGAGGATGCTCGAAGCTGGAGTCAAGGTTGGAATCGCTCTCGAATCAGCTCGGCAGCATGACTCGGAGGCGGCCCGAGCACTCACTCGTCTAGCGAAAGGCATCGAACAGGCCAACAACGCAAGCTTCGCAGTCTTCGCTGGCGAATGTCCCTCAAATTCAACCAATGGATCCTCCTTCTTCAGTTCCTTTGCCGGTGGTGTCAAACGAGATTCGGGTAGTCGTTCACCACTCGTTGCTGAAGACGTGTGGAACAAGGTCGCTCGACAAGCCTCGACAGGCGTTGGATCGGCTCCATCTGGACCTCTCGCCGCATCTCCTCATCGAAGTCGTCGCAGTCCGAAGAAGGACGTCTCCTTCCAAGCGACACTGAAAGCAACACAGAGTCCAAAGAAGGCGAAAGGGGTACAATGGAGGGATGAAACAGGGGATGGGTGGGAACTCGAGGACGTCAAGTACAACACTCCCGATTCGAGCGGTACTTTCCCCGCTCTCACGGTTACTTCCCCTACCTCGACTATGTGGACTTCAAGTTCGACTCACACTCCTTCCGCCGATTCAGCTCTCGCAGCTGAAATGATGGCCGCCAAAGCTCGATCTTCTTCTGTCACTTCCTCGCTTCGCACTACTCGACCACTTTCCACTTCCGATCCTTCGCTTCCATTCTCATTCCTCCCCGAGACCGCAACTTCCTCGACTGCTTTACCACCTGTTTCCCCTTTCTCCTTCGCGACTAGCCCTCGACTCCCCTTTGTCGATCTCGCCAACACTTCTTTACCACCTTCAGAACCGTCCTTCTCGATGGCACCTGGTTCTTCCGGCCTCTTTGCTCCAATCGTCTCCTCCAAACCCGCCGACTCCCTCGACGTTCCGATGACCTCTGCGTCTACCGAATCCCTTTCTCCTGGACGACGCGCGGCTCGACGAATCTCAAACATCGGTCCACTGCGAACTGCTAAGACTAGTCGTCGACCTTCCTCCGCTGGTGCTCCCAATTCGAACGACGCCAACACTTCACTCTCCAATTCTTCCTTCTCGACTGCCGGTCCTCTCCTTCGAAAAGCTGGTCGAATCGTCTCCGGTCCTGCTGCCCTCCCTTCTTCCTCCTCTACCTCCGCTCCTCCTCCTTCGTCGTCTCGCAAATCACCTCGGAAGCTTCTCTTCGGAGGAGGAGCCGCGAGTCGGAGATTATCGAACTTCCCCTCTCAAGGTCAAGGGACCGCAGCTGCAGCAGGTATTCAGCCTACTGCGCCAGTAGCCACAACTTTCGGTCAAAAGAGTGCAGCAAGGATCGCTGCGAGAAGAGCGTCGAATCAAGCTGGGAACAATTCTGGATCCAGTCTCAATCTCGGTGGACGGTCGATAGCGAGTGCACTCGGAGTCAAGAAGGATTCTCCACCGACCTCAGCTCCTCCTGCCTGGCGATAGATAGCTCTCACACTCGATACCCTTACCTTTCCCTCTTGTGTTTTGTTCCCCTTTACCATTCTTTTCGTCTTTCTTTCGCATTTTTCACGTTCATTCTCTTCTTATTCTTCCTACTTTGTTTCCCTCTTCACATTGTCGCATATCAACTTGCAAGGACCTTTGCCAACGACCGCTGTGCTGCAGGTTTTCGTTCGATCATTCTTCTAGACTCGTGTACACTCACCATCGCAGCGTCTTGTCGATCTTCTCTCCTAGTAGCTCCAGGCGATTGAGGGGGGACGATTGCACAAATGAGACTAGACTAGAGAAGTCGAATCGTGAGGTTTTCTCTCGCTTCGACCTGCTTCTCGTCTGTCTTCCTTCGAAGACCCTCTGTTTGACTCCTGGCACAGCTCGAAGCTTGTTGTTCTTAGCTCTTCAACGGGTGGTAGATAGCGAGATGGATGCCAAATGACGAAGGAGAACGTTGCTGTCAAAATTGGTGCGAAATCGAGGCAATAGACTATTTGACAATACGGGTCAGCTAGCGAACGAAACGGTGCACCAGCGTCTCACTCACAGTAAGCTTCATGTTCTCTTATCGGTCCGCTAGTCAAGGTGCTTGTAGCGTACTCGGCGCAGCGGTAAATCGAACGAATGAGAATGGCTCCCTCGACTGACGGATCTAAGCGAGTCAGTACTGCATCGAGCGGTGATGTGGACTTCGTAGAGCTCACCAATGTATAGCATCACAATACACTGCTCCCAACTTCCTCGTTGTCCTCCTCGTCGAGCTCGGAGATGATCTAATCGAAAAAGGGCGTAAGAGTAGCTCGATCAGCTTTGATCACCGTGCCCTCAGAAGTGAGGGATTACTCACAGTCGATGGTTAGCCCGAGGAAGGCGACGAAGGAAACGAGTTGAATGACGAAACCTGCAACCAGGAGTGACCTGATTTTGGAGTAATTGCTTTCTGAGCTTGACGAAGAGCCGTACAGACTCATCCCCGCCGCTTGAACCGCGATAGACTATGAAGGCCGTGTCAGATGAGAAGAGATCCGAATGATTTCAGAAGGTTGAGCAGCTTACCGCAAGATCGAGATAGAAAAAGATTCGAGCGACATCTTCGGTCAACATCGAGTACTGGGTTCCGACTTGAGCTACGAGGCGCCTGAAAGTAACGTATGCTGCTCCTGCTGCGAAAGCCGGTCCGAGAACGAGGAAGACCCTGCATCAATGGACGAGAGCGCAGAGGAAATTATGAGCTTTCGAGGAGACGAGGGACAAGCTGGCTGGTAATAGCTCACGTCGATGCGATGTATAGATCCAGCGCGAGACCTCCACCTGTTGAATGTTGAGCAGAAACGCTTCGAATAGCGAAACCTACAACCTCGAACAGGGCTGCTGCTACGAAGGCCCACGACTTTCTCAAACCTCTCATCAGCTCAGGCGCTTAGAGGAGGATGGTAGGAGACTCACATAGTACGATTTCGTCTTGATCATCTTGAAGGCTAAAAGGAGGAACCCGAAACCGAAAAGAAGACTCGCTGTAATCGCTGCTGGTCGATTCACGTCGTAGCCGTACCATTCCCAGTCATCCGGAATGTGAACCATGATGACGTTATTGAGTATGGAAGCAAAGGAAGCGGTTTCAAAGACATTCGAAGTTATAGCCAAGCTGAATTTTTTTGATGCGAGCTGAAAGTGCGAAAGGGGTGTGTAGGCACAAGCGAACCCAAATCCTCACGCCGAGCCAGCTACGATGGAACCAAAGATGCAGCATCGGTGAAACATCCATTTACATTCAAATCAAAGGAAGGGAAGGGAAAAGAAGAAAAATGGGTTACTGCTTTTGTCAAAAATCGAACAAACCGCTACTGTTTCTATCTTCATTCCCTCCTTATCTCACACCGGTATAAAAGAGTCCCATCATCATAAGCCCAGCTCACGCATCAGTCATGACAACTTCCTCACTGACTGCCTCCTGTTGTTGTTGACCACCAGTCGCACTCGCACCGCTCGATTCACCTCCAACCACTTGCTGAGCAGTTTGAGCCGCCTTCTCCGCAAAGAACCTGACGTCGGCATCTGAATCCTGTCGCAGCTTCTCGACTGCTGGGATGAGCTCCGATTGGACGAGTTGGGAACCTCCAGATTGAGCGCCGAGAGAGGTCGAGAGAACTTCGAAAGCTTTCGCAACGTTGAATCGGATGTTTGGGATTCGGTCGGCGGAGAGGGAGATGATGGTAGGGAGGACGGAAGTGCGGATAGAGTCGACATCGAGAGCAGGTGCCATAGTCTGATGAGAGCGGAAGAACGAGAATCAGTCTGGAAAAACCTGCAGAGTGCTCGAAAGACAGAAAGAAAGGGTGTACTCACAGTGATCGCGAAAACAGTAGTCATTCGGAAGAGGTAATTGACGTTGTGACCCATCTCCATCACTTTGGGGATAATAGTCTCCTTCGCCCATTCGACTCCAAACACTTCTGTCAGCTTCCTCAAGTTGATCGTTGCGGCTTCTCGGATCGAGAACACCGGGTCTCCCAACCATCCCATACAGAGGTTCGCGAGTTGATCGTCGAAGAATTGAACGCCGAGTTGTTTCGCGAGGAGAGGAACGTATTCGATGATCGCTTGTCGGACTCGCCATTGTTTGTCTTCGGCTAATTCGACGATGGCTGGTAGAAGTGCCTTTGATAGAAGTTCGATACCGATGACTGTAACAAGTGATCTTGTAAGTAATCGGAACGGATGAGAAACAAAGAAGAGCGACTAACCTCCATTGACGACCTCGAGTTTCGAAATGATGTTGAGTCGGACTTCGGGGAATTCGTCTTTGAGCAGTTGGAGGAAGAGGGGGAGAAGGTGTTCGATCGTGGCGTCCTTGCCGAGTTGAGGTGCGAGTCCAGAGATTTGACTTCCGAGAGCAGCTCGAACGTGTTGCGAACCATCGGTGGAGAGATCTCGGATACAAGGCATGAGACGGGCAAGGATGACTTCTCGGTCGACGAGTTCAGCGAAACCTGGAAAAGGATGGATTGAAAATTAGTTTAAACGAAAACGGTTGAAGAAAGCGGAGTCGAAACTCACCAGGAATTTGACCAGCAGCAGCGGTACGAACTTCTGCCTCGTTATCCTTGAGCAACGCGACGTAAGCAGTCACGAGCTCCTCCCTGACGATATCCTGACCTGCCGCCTTTGCGAGTTTGACAAAGTGATCTCCGACCATGTATCGCACCCTCCAACTCCTATCACTAACCAAACTCTTCATCGTCGATCCCAAGTAGTTCTTGCATTCCTCATCCTCGAGAGCTTCGGCGATGGCGATCATGGCGTCGACGGTGAGTAATCGTACTGAATCTTGATCGTCGGTCGAGAGTTTTCGGAAAGCGGGGAGGAGGTCGGTGAGGAGGGTATCGTGGGAGAGGGTCTTTGAGAATCCACCTAGTTCTTTCGCGGCGGCTCGTCTGACCATCGGAGTGTCGTCGTCGCAGAGTTTGTTGAACATTTTCAACATTTCTTCCTGACTCGGTGGAGAGGCTTTAGGGTACGCCGAAGCGTACATGGCGGTAGCTGAAGTACGGGAAGTGAACCACTCTCCCGCCGAGAGACGTTTGAGCATGGGGAGGTAGTGTTGTTCGACTTGATCTTGACCGAGTAAGGAACAGACACCGTTTGCGGATTCCGCCGCCTTGTCGCGAACCAAAGTTTCTTCTACTCCGGTCAAGTGTTCGAGGATGGGCAAGACCAAGTGACCGTGTTCGGAACCTCCCAAGTAATCGACGAAAGGTGCACCCAATTCCTCTGCCAACGCGAGGAGGATTTCATCATCATCGTCGAGGGATTCCTGGAGGAAGGGGACGAGTTCTGATCGGGTTCGTTCAGGACCCAACGCGAGGCAGATTGTTGAAATGCGGTGAATGGCGTTCAATCTGAGAGTGACGTCCTCTGCTCTCAACTCGTCAACTTTGAATTGGTACATCCATCCCAAACATCATGATCAACTCTCGACTCTTGCGGTGCAGTAATGAAATGAAATCAGAGTCGACTCACGTAAGATTGCGATAGGATGGAGAGGATCATTCTGCCAATTTGGTTGGCTCATGTTTGAGGAAGTAGAGAGAGAGGGAGTGGGAGGGGCTAGTATCGAGTTAAAGGGTTCGGGAGGATTGTATTGACTGCAATTCGGAGTGAGAGTGTAGTAGTCTAGTTGTACTGATTATGTGCTAGTTCAGCAAGTGAGGTAAGGGAGAGTGGAGAAAGTGAAGATTGGTTGGCGTGGTCGAAAATCACCAACAATCATTTGCAATCTCTCTCTACTCAGACTATACAGAAGATGACTAGACCAACAGCTGTACTCCGACAAGCTATCAAGCAATCAACAACAGTCAGATCCGCTTCGACTTCAACTTCTTCTTCTTCTTCCTCCTCCTCCTCTGCTCCTCCTCCACCACCTTCAGCGAGGCAACAGAAGCAAGATGAATTATATCAATCCATGATTGACAAAGTACAACATCGTAGAGCCCAACGTCACACTGGTACGCTCATACTCTTCTCAATCCCTCTCTCTTTCAAACCTTTTTCTAACTTTCCCTCTCTCTCTCTCTCTTGCTTGCAACAGCCCAAGTATTCTCTCAATTAGGATCTACCCAGAACCGAGAAACGACTTATCAACCTCATCACGATTTACATCGACCACCAACTCCCGTTTCGTTGACTACTTCTCACCTCGTCGCAGCTGGCGCTCACCTGGGACACTCACCTTCTACCACTCACCGTTCCTCTCTCCCTCACGTATACGGTACGAGATCCGGTATCAGCTATATCGACCTACGACAGACTTTACCGGCATTGAGGAGAGCCGCTCAAGTGGTGAAAGGAGTAGTAGAGAGAGATGGCAAAGTCTTGTTCGTTGGATCATTGAAAGGTACTGAAAAGGCAGTGTGGGAGAACGCAAAGAGGTTGGGAGAGAATGGGTACGGAGTGGTGAAATGGTTACCGGGAACGATTTCGAACGCGAAGGAAGTGTTTGGATGGGCAGAAATTCCTCAACCTCCTCAACAAGACTCGACAGATCGAAGAGGAGGAGGAGGAGGATCAGTGAAAGCGACTGCCATGTCGTTCAAACCGGATCTGCTCGTATTGCTCTCACCGACGCTGAATCGACATGCACTGAGGGAAGCGACGGCGAATGAGATTCCAACGATTGGAATCATCGATACCGATTTGGATCCGAGGGTGGTCACTTATGCGATTCCGGCAAACGATGATTCACCGAGAGCGGTCGAATTGATAGCGGGTGTGTTGGGAATGGCAGGGAAAGATGGGTTGAAAGCTAAACAAGAGAGGTAAATCGCGCCTTTCTTGACTCGTTTCGAGCCTGTCGACTGACTCTGATTTGTACCTCGTGATAGGCTCGATCAACAAGCGATGTTACAGAAGAGGAGTCAAGCAGCAGAGCAAAGGGCGAGGGCAACGAGAGAATGGTAGACTCATTTGTAACTTTATACTTTGCAACCGTCGTTCTCCTTTCCTCTTGTCCTTTCTCTCTCTTTCACGTTCCTGTCGTGATGCGTTCGAGAGGAGCAGTTATTGAGAGAATGAGAGAATTCGTTCCTTGCGAACTTCCTCAGGTTCAAGTTTCATCTCTCAAACTTTCACTTCCACTCAATCATGGTAAGGCTTCTCCTGTTGCCCTCAAACCTTTCTATACTGACCTCTATAATCCCTCATAGCTCCCACTAGCGCTCCTCCATGCCGCTCAAGCGAAACCCATGGTAAGTGTTTCCTCATCTTTCATCATCTCCTCTCGCTCCTACCTCTCACTGATCCATCGAGCATGAGTACAGTTGGTAGAACTCAAGAATGGAGAAACTTTCAACGGTCATTTGGTCGGTTGTGATAACTTTATGAACCTCACTTTGAAAGAAGTTTACCAAACTTCTGCTGTGAGCACCTCCCTCCTCTTGATTGCTAGATCAGACAAGGTGAGCTGATTGAGAAGAGGAGCGAAACAGGATGGAGAGAGGTTCTGGAAATTACCTGAAGCCTACGTGAGGGGAAGTAACGTGAGTCGCACTCTGTCTCTCTAACCTTCTGTAGGGAAGCTCATAGTATCTCGGATCGGCACACAGATCAAGTACATTCGAGTAGCTGAGAACGTGCGTCCTCCTTCGCTCTCTTCTCGTTTCGCAATCGACTAACATTCCTCTCCTCCTTCCCTGAACAGCTCGTCGATCAAGTCAAGGAGCAAGAAGAAGAGCAACGGAGAAGAGGTGGTAACAACACTGGAAGGGGCGGATCAAGAGGTGGAGGAATGGGCGCGAGAGGTTCAGCGAGAGGAGGTAAACTTTCGTTTCTTTCTTTCTTTCTCTTCCTCTTGTGTTGAGACTGATGAGAGAGTTTTTCTATGCCAGGTCGAGGAGGAGGAGATCGAGGTGGAAGAGGCAGAGGTGGACCTGGGAGGGGAGCGCCGAGGGGAGCGAGAGGGGGAGGAGGTGGAAATTAGAAAGAATCGCTGCTTTGTTCGAAGTGAGAAGATACCTATTTTTTTTTGTTCGTTCTTTTCAATTGTATCAACAGTAAACACTACGTCAAGAACGAGCCTACCACTACAATGCAAAATAGTACCTTTCTTTTCGAAAGAAGACTTGCGAGCAACTTGCGAGACGTTCTCACGACGAATGCTACTTGGAACTGATGGTTACTTGCAAACGAGGGAGAGGAAGGACTATGAACGACGACATTTGTACGTAAAACTGCCTTTATGCAAACACGAATTGGATCGAGGAACTGAACGAAGGAGATTTGGGGAAAGTACTCAAAAAGGTTTATTGAGAGGGTTTGCTGCGAGCTGAAAGGGGGTACTGAGAGATAGATACTACCGACCATCTACGTTGGACACACGAGAGGGATGGGACTATAGGACGAAAGCGAAGGGTAAATAGGGAATTTGTCTAGTTCGAAACGGTGCGAACGCTCGATACGCGACCGGGCGAAGTTGCAGGTGCGAACGAGAAAGCCTCGACTTGAGTGTTCAACTTTGTAGGTCCGGGATCGACAAAGATGGGAGGTGGAGAAGGAGTCTCGGTCGAGAGGTTCAAGATACTCATGCGATCGATCTCCTGAGGGCGTGCAGCGAGTGTTGAAGGATCAGCCTGTCGCGATGCTTCACAAGAAGAGTAGTAAGGGTGGGCTGAACGAGGAGAGGAAGTAGGAACGCCGTGGCAGAGGTGTCGAAGGCTGGTTTCGAAAGAACGAGGGACAGCGGTTTCGGGCTGGGGAGCGGGTGGAGGACGCATGTAGGATGACGAAGGTGGAAGATCGGTCGTCACATTCGATGCGTGACGAGACCTCGCCGACGATGAAGCGGAGGAAGCGAGAGAAGACGAACGGGGACGAGAGGACGGACGAGCTGTCGAGTAAGTGCTACTTGCTGAAGCTGCGAAAGAGCTCAAACGTCAACAAGCTATCAAGCGAGAAGAAGGAAGGGGAATGTCTTCACCACGACGAGCGAACTGAACGAGGTTGCTAGCTGCAGTCTTGTCTTGTTTCGAAGGAGGAGACGAGCGAGAAGGAGTAGGTTTCCTCATAGCTTGTTCGGCCCTCGTTCGCCTCTGAGCTTCGTGAATACGATCCCTTGCTCCTGCATCAAGCTTGTATGTTCCGTTGACAGGCTGTGGCGAAATCAAATCAACGTCGAGAAACGAGTTGACGAAGGGAAGAAGCTTTAACCAACCTTGAATCTCTCGACGCCAATCGCTTCTAGCTCGCGTTCAATCAAAGCGATTGTATTCGGCTGAGGGAGACCTGCGGAGGTGAGCACCGTGATTTAGCGGAATCTTCGAGAAGACGGATTTGAGCGTTTCATTGATAGCGTACCTTTGCTTTCGCGATCTCTAGCGCGTCTCGCTGCCACCAGCCCGCAAGGATTGCAGAGCGATCTCACACCGGCAGGGCCTAGAACGAGAGTCAAGTCAGCTTTAGGGACCAGAAAAAGGGAGGAGACCGGCTCGCCTCGTCTCCACTCGCTGGTCGCGGTAACTGCACACACTCCACAGCTGCTCGGAGGAATCTTTGCAGCTCGACCAGATCTCTCGACTTCCGATTTCGCTTGAGTCTGCGTCGCTCGACTCCAACTGGTCAGTCAGCTCGATCTGACGAACGAGAAAACGAGACAGGGAAAGCTGACGGGAGCGACTGGTGGGCGACTGATAGCACGCTCGGGCTCAATGTAGCGAAGCTGGGAGCTGGGAGGAAGAGAAGGGGGCGAGGTTGAAGGTGGAGGAACGAAAATAGAGGGGTACGAACGTCCGTTTTCGCTCATTCGATGGTATTGAGGGAGAGGGAGAGATCGTCGAAGGTGAGTGATCAAATCAGGAGTCGCGCTTGAGCTTGATCCAGAACTTCTTTGCGGCATCCCTCCAATGTTTTGAGGCGGTGAAGCAGGAACTCCAGGTGAATGATAGAAATGTGTAGGAGTGCGATTCGAAATGAGTGGAACGCTGTACCAACTTGGAGCAGTCAAAGGTCGTCGTTTCTTGGACAATAATGACTCGTCATCTTCTTGTCCTGGGGGAAGAGTCGGAGTCGAAGAGGCAACAGATGAACGGCGAATTGGCGAAAGAGGGAGTTTTGACGAAGGAGGACTCGAGGTTTGCGAACGACGTCCGTACGTGTTGAGCGTGTTCGACATCTTTTCCCTTGGGTGAGAGGCTGTAGGGAAGTGGACAAGGAAAGCGAGGTTAGCCTCAAGGTGGAGATGAGACAAAAGGCAACAGACAGGGTTTAGACGTTTGGGAAACAAGGGGACTCGTGCTCACCTGCAGCCTTGATCTGTTAGTCGAGTCTGGCTGAACGATGAGTATGGGTAGTAAGTAATCGATGAAGAGGGGGAGAGAGGGGCAAAGCGAGGGACTGCGATATTCGAGGAAGAAGAAGAAGAAGAAACCTTCGTTTTCGGAGGCCGTGGAGCGGGAATAGATCATTCTATCACGTGAGCAGCAGAGTGACTTTGAATACTTGAATGACGACCGCTACCTCACGTAGGCGACCTACGAAACGACCTCACTTTACTCTTTCGAGCTCGACTGTTACTTCGTTCGATTCGGGGTGAAGCACGAGCAGGACAGACGTCAATCGTGAGTGCCTCTGCGGCGGTCTCATGGGAAAGTTAATGAGATATAGGTACGTATGAAGAGGGTTTGGCTACAGGAGTCCTCCGTCGTCTTTCGCTAACAGATCTGCATAAAAGAGTCCTTGTCAGCAAACAGAACGGATGCACAGAGAGAGAGACTGAGCTCACCTTTACTCGATGCCTCATCAGCTTGTAACATCGCATCGACTTCGCCCATCAATCCACCTTCGTCTACATCGCCGACGAATTCATCTCCATCGCCCTCAGTAGCCTCGTCGATCGTGAATTGAGGTCTTTGCATCGCTTGTTGAGCGAGAGCTTGAACATCGATATCGAGCGCTCCTCCTCCTCCTGGTTGAGGTGAAGAAGACGATGATGAAGATCCAGCTTTCTCGTCTGCCCATGGGTTGTCTTGAGTTGGGTAAGCGGGTATTCGCATCGCTGCCGCCGAGAGGGGATTGATCGCTTCGGGAAGAGGGGCAGCGACGACCGGTGGAGGCTTCTTGCGATTCGAGGTCGAGAAAAGTTGATCTCGAGCAGTCGGCTCGATTGCTGCTGAAGCTGCGTCCAGTTTCCCGATACTCGGTCCTGAGAAAGATTCGAGGTAGTTAGCAAATGAGACGAGAAAAGGATAAGAACGAGATCAGACTGACTCTGCTCAACGGTCTGAATGTCAAGCCGTTTGCCGATGTCATCGGCGAGGCGATTGAAGCGCTCCTATGCGAGAGGATCGCAAGCGAAATGAGCTCACGAGAAGGAGACGAAAGAGAGGGAAGCTGGAGACTGACCTTGTTCTCGTCAGTCGTGACAGCGTTGACAATTCCTCTCCACCAGCCTCCAGCAATAGTCTGAGGTTTCGGCTTCTCTTCTGGTACAAGAACATCTAACCGCCAACTCGCAGTGAGGTCCGATTCGAAGAAGTCCTCGAGGAGAGCGTCGGCGAGAATGCACATTCGGAAAGTAGCGAGTGAGAGGTAAGGTCGATTCGGGTTCTCTGTAGGATCGTCGGAGGTCGAGTCGGATTCGTCGGGAATGACAGGTTTCGTACTTTCGGCGTATTCGAACAAGTTCTGAATGAGATTCGAGACACTTCCGAGGTAGCGATCACCAGGTTCGTTTCGAAAGATGAACTGTTCAGGCCACGAGGCGAGAGTGAGTAAGAGCTCAAATCTATGATGGTGAAGAAGCTGCTCACGAGGAGGACTTCGGAAACTTGCAAGATCTCATCTTTTGTCAAGAAACCATCTCGATCCGAATCATGAATGGCGAACAACCAAGCGAGATTCGTCATGAGATCGTTAAACAACACTCCATCGAGACCGTGAACGATGTCCTGTTACGAAATCCAAGTGAGCGACCTGTCAGACAGCTCGAGTGAACGAGACTAACCTGAAAAGATAGTGAGCCTGTCAAAGTCTTGTCCCAAGCAGTGAAGATACGATCGATGAATTGATGATCCGCAGGTTGACGGTCGATATGTTCGAGTAATCCATTCTTGACAATTCGTTCGTTCCTCGCCCAAGTCGCAACATCGGCCATAAAAGTTCCAAATCCAGCTCGATCTATCCGATCTTCTGGTTTATCTTCCTTGTCCGGTTTGTCCTGATTACCCGTCTTGGTCGAAGATGTAGTCGATTCTCTCCCTCGAGTAGCGTTCGAAGCAGTTCGACTCCGTAGTCCAGTGAGATTCGTCGGTGGGGGCTTCGTTCGCTCTTTCTGTCGGAGAACGGCGAATTGGAAGTGATCGTAGGCGAGTCCGAGCTGCTCCTTGTTGAGTCGACCTGTACTGTTGAGATTTCGAATAGCGGTACGTTTGGCGAAGGTTTCGATTGAAACGACGACTTCGGCTCGGAAACGTTTTCGTTCACTTGCGATAGTATCGTCGGTGATGGTCGAGAACTCTCGGAAAGCGACGACGACTGGAGAGAGATGCAGGAGTTAGCGAGAGCGTCAAGAAGAGGAGTTGAGACGGATTTCGACCTACATAATTCTTGGAACTTGGTAACTCCTCGCTGTCTCGAATCATACGAGTCGGGGTAGGCCGAGTCTCCGAGAGTCAAGAAGTAGGCTTTAAGAACGCTGGAGAACGGAGTCACACATTAGCTTCCGAAGCAGTCGAGATTGAGCAAGAGCGATGCTTACTTGATGAAAGCGCCATCGTCGGTCGTCTCGAGGAGCTCTTTCGAGTTGAGTTTGAGGATGGCGAGACTGTTCAAGAGGTGCGTAAGCTTGAGAAACAGTGCTTTATCGACAAAAGTGTTGCTCACCCAACTTGGAAAAGTACTTTCGGACCCATCAAGAAGAAGCAATCGATGATCCGGAAAGCGAAGACCATCGGCATTGATGAGATGTAGAGGGAGAGGAACCACGGCAGACTCGCGACGGAGAGTTGAATGTCGGCTCGAACAAAGTGCTCGTGGATCGAGGGGAGACATCGTTGGACGAGGTGTTCGAACACTCTTTGATCGAGGACAGTTCCGTACATCGAGGGGCTACGCGAGGACAGCTAGTCATCAGTCCAGATCTGATGATGAGGGGAGAGCTACTCACCTGTAGTAGCCTGGCAGCATTCGATCGCATAGCACCGAGAGACACCAAAAGCATTGTTCCTCCGACATGTAGATCAGGAACGAAGCGACAATGAGATTCATAGCCTGTGAGCGAAGAGGTCAGTTGACGTCTCGGAGCTAGGCGAGAGATCAGCAAGGGAGACTGACTTGACAATATCCCAGAGTCGGATTACTCCAAGCATAAGCAGTCAACACACGACGCATAGCATCGATACCTCGATCATCTTGATAAGCGGAATATTCAGGCAATCTATTGTGCACCAAAGATTAGCGCAATTCTCGTTGTAGAGCGAAGTCAGCGAGCTCACGAGCGATGCAGATCTTTCTCGATATCGTCTGTACTGGCACTCCTTCGTCCCTCGTTATCCTTTAGGATCTGTTCGTATACTCCCGGGTTGTGCAGCCGCAGGAACATTGATCCACACGCGAGTTCCCAAATCTCTCCTCGCAATCGATTCGGTAGACCGACCAAGACGAGACGAGTAAACGATGGATATCGGACGAGAGTGAGATTGCGACCGTAATCTGTCGGGAAGATAGAAGAGCATGAGCGAAATCGAATAGAACAAGGTTGCGAGAGTTGCTTACTTGTCAAGTAATCCTTCCACAGCTTCATCTTGCTCTTCTCTCGTAGCTTGCGAGGATCTCCAGGGTACTTGAAGATCATTCCTCTGTGGAATCAAGAATTCTCGAGTGAGCTGACAGCAGTTCTCGAATGACGAGACGAACGCACAATCCAGTATGAAACCCTCCCTCCGTGCCAGACTGAGTAGTCCATGGTTCATCCTCATCGAGCTGCCTGCCTTTCCCCTTGTCCTCAAACGATATCAATTCTCCAACTTTTGCATCTTCGCTCTTCTTCTTCCGATCCTCCTGATCGAAGTTCGGGGAGAGATACCATTCGGAGAAGAACGTGTGGGAGAAAGGTTTGAGAGATTTCATCATTGGTAGTGAAGCCTTGAGTCGTACTCGGAGGTTCGCACAGAATTGATCATTCGTAGGTCGAAGGGAATTTAGTTGAACAACCTGTTACTCTTCCCGATAAGCGCCATCTTCGGGCAATGAGTTTTGAGAGTAGTACTGACGATACGTAGGCCATGAAAGATTGTCAAAGCGAGAGCGAATGCTCCATATTCTGTTCCTTCTTGACCTGGAGCGAGTTTCTCGACTCTCCTCACAGTCGCCAGCGGTAAAGTGAGTCGACAGGATCGCCTGTCAAGTGAAGTGAAAGTGATGAAAGAGGTCGAGAGGTAGAGTTTGCCAGACTAGAAGAAGAGAACGAGAGGGGTTCAGTCAGAGACAGGGAGGAGAGGGTCAGAGGGAAGAAGAGGGAACGTACGAAAGCCTCGTCTTGACCAGATAACATCAAGACAGCATGTACCTCTCCCAAGGGGTTCTCATCATCAGGTAAGCCGAATGCTTCTCGAAAGAGATCCTACAAGATGATGATTCGGAATCTCAGCAGTCTCAATGCGCTTTGAGGGGAAGCAGAGGGAGGACTCACCTCTTTCGTAGGATCCCTGAAATAAGCTTTGCGTTGCTGTGTACGCAACGACATGCCCTTTGATACCAAAAGTCGGAGGGGAAAAGAGTCGAGAGGGTGCCGAGGAGGGGAAAGGGAGAGGAAGGAGGGAAGAGAGAGAGTGCTGATCGTAGGGCGTTCTACGATAGATCTCAACTGAACAACGAAAGACTTGTGCTAGAGCGTAATGAAAGTCGAAAAAGTGAACTGGGCGAAAAGGAGCATTTTTGAATCGCTTCGCAGGCAGAATTGTGCGAACTCTTCACGACGAGCTCCATTGGACGTCGACGGATTGATATCATTGAGAGGAGACATAAACAGGTATCGTTAAGGCTACAAAAAGGGTGAGAGAGACAGAGAGGGTGACAACAGATAATTCCCAAAGATTCTAAAAGAAAAGGTCCCTATACAGCTAGTGTAGAGTGACGATCAACGTTACTCATTCAGTCTTGACATCTTCCAGCTCTGCCCATTCGTCGACCGTGCGAGCCTTTCCAACCTTGTGACCTTCAGCTTCAACGACCTGACGATCTTTCATTCCTAAACGAGGTTGAGCTCCTCCTTCCCTCTTCGCAACCGCCTTCTCCTGTCCCTCCGTACCTCCCGAGGTTACCTTCTTGACCTTTCGCCTCGATGGCTTTCCTCCTTCAACGTGAACTCGATCGACGACGACCGCTTGAGCTTCGGAAGAATCCAATGGTGCTGAACTCCCCACTTTCGCATCCGCTTGTTTCGCTGCCGACATCTTCTTCATTCGGTTAATCTGAGCTTGACGTTCGGCAGGTACTGCAGGTCGACTAGGAGATCTTCCAGCATCGTCGAAAGAAGCATCGACGTTCGAGTCATCTCGTCGATCAACGACTCCGACATGCTTCGCCTTGTCCTCCTCCGTTGCCGCAGCCTTTCCGAAACGAAGTGGTCGGCGACGAGGTTGGAGACCAGTGTTGCTGATGAGGAGTTCAGGGTGAGCACGGTAAAGGTCTCCATCGTGACTCCTTCCGATGTGACCGGAATCGTGCTTGACTGGGACGACATGTTGTTGAGGGGGAATGCGATGAGGGAAGGAATCCTCCCAAGCTCGTCGTTGTGCCGTTTCGCCAATCGGCATCGTTCGCTGCTGAGGTTTGTTGTTTCGAACACCAGAGACTGTCGGAGGGGAATAATAGGTAGGAGCGTGAGACTTGCTGAGAAGTCTCGAAGATCGATGATGGAAGAGGGAAGCGAGGGGTCCAGGGAGGAAAGAAGCGAGGTAGGTCGCGGAGAAGACGATGAGGAAGAGAGTGAGGACTTTCGAAGGGGTGAGGACGACGCCTTGGCGAGCGGCGGCTAGTCGGATGATGGTAGCGGTAGAGGTACGACGGTGATGGGCGTAGGCGACACTAGACCTTCGAGGACCATGAGTTGGCAGGACCGTCTTTTCCTTCTCGTTTCTCTTTTCCGCCTCTTTCGTATTCCGCACCGGAACTTCTGTTGAGGCTCGAGTCGGAGTGACTGGAGGAGAATCGGGATAGATGGAGATGTGGGTCGAATGAGGGACGATTTGCTGCTTCCTGTCGAAGTAAGCGTCGAGGGGAGTTTCGGGAGGAGTCGAAGGCATCGAGACTCGTCGACGGTGTTGGTTCAAACTCGACATCATTTCAGATGTATCTATGCTGTTAGATGTCAGCTAATGATACGGGCTGGCTCGTCAAGGAGGAGGAGAAGGACTGGCGGGACTCACTTTTAAGGTTTGAACTCGTGCGAATGATCCCTTGAATATGGTGAATGCCGATTCCAGATCAGCGTGTTAGCGTGTCGTGTAGTCTACGAGTTTGTGAAGGGCAAAAGCGAGTAGATACGTTCAGGAGCAAGGGAGAAAGAAAGCGATTCAAATCTCATTGCTTGCTCTTTTTCGAGGGACTCTATTAGGGAAATGAAACCCTTGCCCAAGCGGGATAGTAGGCAAGTACTTTAGAGAGACCGGGAGCCTCTGTAAAAGACTGAACGAGGTCGATCTCCAGGTCGAAAGTGAGCCGAAAGAAGCAAAGCGTCAAGCCAACTTGCCAACTCCGTCCAAACTCTTCGGCTCGATTTGTTCTTTTTTGTTCTGTAGGGTCGATACATCTATAGTGCTCTCGATACAGTAGAACCCCCTTATCTCTTCTATCCTTTCGTCATTGCTTGTCTTTCGTCGTCGTCGTCGTCGCTGCGTCGAATTTTCCTGTCGTTTCAACCCCTCCCACGACTACGCACCTGCCTTGTTCTACAGTCTCTGGAAACGTGAGGCTGTGCTTTTCGCTCGGTATGGTTGACTTCCCTTTGTCGTCGTTAAATTGAGCTTTTCCTTTTGTCTCTTCCTCTCACCCTTTTCTCGTCTCCCGCTCCCCTCTCTCTCATGCGCCGTTGAGATCACAAAGGTCGTCGGTTAATTGTCCTTGCAGCACTGTGCTAGAAAATAGCGGGAATAAGCTGTGTGATGGAATCGACCTTCCTCTGAGCGAAACAAGTTCTTCCTTCGTGCAGAGTGTTCGAATCGCAACCCCGACGTCGAGAGCTTCGCAGGGTCAGAGGTGGATCCTCGGTCGAGCACTCGCTGCTGACTGAGACCGTTGCGAAAGTGCTCAAATTGACCCGGCTGAGATCGACATTCGTCTTTCTGCCTCCCGACCCACACTCACCAACGTCGTCTCCCTCGGCTCGTCCCTTGTCGTCAGGGTCGTTGCAGTATAACAAAGACGTCGTCGAAGTCTTCGCAAGAAATCGAGCACTTCTTCGAAAGAACGAACTTCGATGTCAAACAGCGATGAGAGTGCATCACAAGAAGCTGTGCAAGTGATACTTCGAAAAGAAAGTGTGAAGCACATTCCACAGAGTGCTGAATTTCATTGCGCGTTCCGTCGCGCTTTGCTATTTTGCGATCAATCAACAAATCCCTCCCTTCTTTTTTCCCCTTCACCCTTCGCTTCTTCTGCACCTACCCTTCTTCGTTCGAACCTTGTTCTTTCTTTCGCCTTGTTCTACCACAAACCTCTTCTTTCCCCCTCGACTCTCCTCTCTGTCTCCTCGCCACAACTCATCTCAGAGACAGTCTCGGAAATCCTCTCTCTAGAAAAACCGTTTGACAACGCGATTCCCTCGGCCTCCCAATCTTTCTTTCCCTCTCCCTCTCTCCTCTCATTCCCACACGAATAATCCTGCACAATGTCGCGTACTCGTCCTGCACCTCCTTCGCTGTCTCCTCTCAACCTGCATCAATCCTGGACTCCTTCTTCCCCCTCTCCTTCAACAACTTCTCATCAACTCGAAGAATCTTCAGCACGAATGTTCGACGCGCCTCCAACAAGTCCTCGGAAACCTTTCAGTATGGCAGAACTGGCAGCACAAGCAATCGCTAGACCAAGATCGATGGAACCCAGTTGGGCGGAAAGGGAAGATCTCGCAGAATGCCCTCCTTCTCCTACTTCATCTTGCGCCAGTGATGAGGACGACTACGATGAAGGTAGTTCTCCATGGACTCAACCATCTTCATGCGCGATGACCCCTTCTTCCTCGGCTGGATCCTTCTGTCTACCTCCTCCTCGAATTCAACCAGTCGCGTCTACTTCCGCCTCCTCTTATCCTCCTCTCTCTCCTCCTCCTACACCACCGAAACCCGTACTCTCACGAACGATCAGTCACACTCCCGCTCCCACCTCGAACGATCCTTGGGCTGGTGCCGAGTTCTCCTTGAAACTCCTCTTCACTTCCCCTTCCCCTTCCTCCTCTTCTTCGTCAAACCTCTCTCCCCAAGATGAAGCAGAACAGACTCTTCCTCCAGCCTTCTTCCCTTCGCAACGCATCTCTTTCTCTCCTCGACTTCGCATCACTTCGGCAAACGGTCTCGCTTTCTCTTCTCTCGGTGGAATGCATCTCGGTGTCACAGGGATGTGCGAGACTCTCGACGGAGATGGACAAGTCAAGAGCAAGAGGATGATCGCAGACTTCTGCATCGATCTCTCGAGCGGTCTCAAGATTTGGAAACGTGATGCGGATAATGCGAGGAAAGCTGCAGCTCACCGGGCGGGACGAGTGGACGACGTCGAGGACAACGAGACGAGACTTCCTCCTGGAACCTACGTACTCCCTCTCAGCATGAAGGTCCCAAACTCGGAGCGATTGTGAGTTGCAACTTTTCCGCTCTTTTTAGCTTACTTTGCAGAGACTAATCCCCTCGCTGTGAATAGACCGCCTTCTTTCGAATGTGCTCAATTCCGTATCTCCTACACCATGTCCATCGCCCTCTTCTCGACCATGACTAGCGCAAACGGTACCCCTCGACGACTCAAAGTCTTCTCGATCCCTTTCCACGTTCTTCCTTCGACCCTCCCTTCTCCAGCTCCCGAACTTCCCGTTCTCACTCACGATCACAAGAAGGGAGTCTTCGCATCCTTGATGAAATCACTGTCATTCTCTTCGACCCCTCGACAAACTGAAACCGGTTACCACATCGTCTACCCTTCTTTACCCACTTCTCACTTCTCCCCCGGTGCTCACGCTTCGATCCCCGTCTCCCTTCGAATCGTCGATCGACCCCTCGAACCCACCGACCTCTATATTCGACTCGCAATCGTTCGTAAGACTTACGTTCGAGAATCTTCTTCAATGTCATTGGCGAACGCGATCGAGGATGAATGGGGATTAGGTACTGGAGTGTCATTGGCTGCGATGGGATATCCTGAAGAAGTGATCGTCGAACCGTGGTGCAAAGAGGAGGAAGAGATCGTTAGTCGTTGGGGATGGGTCCCTTACTCTTCTCGACCTGGAGCCGACCCAACTCAGAAAGCCGAAGTAGTCATCAACGATATCGCTCTACCTCTGATCGGTTCCGATGGGATGGGATGGGATCACGGTTATTCGACTTCACTCGATTTGGAACCGACTTCGACTCCTACCCTCACTCACGGAGAGTGTTCCTGGTTCTCCCCTTCGTTCCGTAACCGACCACCCGTACAAAAGGAATACGGCAAACACGTTCACGTTTCTTCCCGATTCTTCTTATCCGTCGAAGTAGGATTCGCTTCTCCTCAATTATCCGAAACTCTCTCTGCACTAGGCGACGAATCCCCCGATCTCGAACTCCCTCAACCCAACACTTTCACTCGACCTACTTCTCCTCGTACCTCCGCTTACTCGAACGCGTCCATCTCGAACCCTTTCCACATCCCATCTTCACGTTCTCGAACTTCGGCCGAAACTCGTCCTGGTTCCCTCCCCTTCCCTGGTAAACTTAGGGAACTCTTCATCCCCATCACGATCGGATCCGTCGCTGAACCAGGACTCAATTGTTTCACCCAACAACGTACCGAGGCGGAGACTGAATCGAGGAGGAGAGAACGAGAACAACGAGAGGAGCGAGGAGAAGATGTTAGGAGAGAGGAAGGAGAAGGACCTGAAGGTGCTTGGCTATGCGCTCCTCCTACTTATGGAGAAGCCGTCAAAGCTACTCCCGCTTACGAATGAACGGACTTCGTTTCTGCTTTTTTACGACTTGTATCTTTTTCCCTTCTTCTTGACGTTTTGACGACTTTCTTCAATCTGTTGGATATCTCTCTCTCTCTCTCACGCACTTGACTTGATGATCAGTATATTTTTGTCTACCTGGGTTGTACGCTTACTTTGTATCCTGATTTTATATATTCTCTTGAATAACGATTTACTCTCGCAACGCAATCTCTGTTTCCTTGCACTCATTCGCTTCCTATCCTATTCTGCTCGAGAGTACGAGAGTGAAACTCGAAGGGCGGAGTCGCTTCGAGAACTGGTGAAAATGAGCAACTAAACATTACGACAAAAATAACCAAAGAACCATTGCGAAACCCTTTTCTCCCTCCATCCCTTCAAGCCTCAATCCGCTTTCCTTACCCTCGATCCCTATCTCCTCTACTCCTCATCGGCTCCTGAAACATGTGTCGTTTCACGCGACTCCCAATTTCTCCAATCTAGATCTCGCGATATCCCACATCGCCTTCAAATCCCTCTTCAATTCCTCCCTCCATGGTCCCGATCCAACAGGTTTGATCCTAACTTGTTTTCTTAACTCTGTGAATCTCATCTCTCCTGCATCTTGTGATGGTGGTGAAAGAGATAATCCGAGAATTCCCTGTCAAGGAAGAGAGGTCGGTTCATATAGCAAATTGTGGGAAGGAAGGGAAGGGAGAGGGAGAGAGAGAGAGACGAACTTCTAGTTCTGGGACTATTTCTGCTCGAGAACGACCGTTTACGAAAGTGATGTAGCGAAGATTTGGATAAGTTTCTTCATAGAATGCATTCAACATCTATTTCTCGAACACAATTCAAGAGGTCGATCGATCGAGAGGTCCTTCAGCTCGACGTTTCAGAGTGTACAGAGTGTCCAGAGCGGAGAGGAAGCGAAAGACTCACGGTTAATCTCCTGAGTACATGACCACTCGTAGGTTCTTTACCCGAAGTCTTTCCCTGTTCACTCTCACTCGCCGTACTTAATCCAGTTTGCTCCCCGATCCTGGGATGACTTGCGACGAAACTTGCCTGGTCCAATACGTCCCATTCGTCGACTAATTCTTGACATAAATCGAGGAGTTGTTTGTAGGAACTAGGTTTCGAAGGGAGGGAAGAGAGACGGGAGTGGAGTTGGGGAGCTAGGAGGGAAGAGAGAGGTGGAGAGGGTTCGAGGAGTTGAGAGAGGACGGGAATGAAGGAGGAAGGGGAAGGGGAATAAACTAGGAGTGAAATTCGAGGTGGTGGGAGTTGATCCATCTTGAGAGTAGGGGATTTGATAAAGTTTGCTAGTTGGATGCTTGAAGTGGATAAGGGATTGAGAGTGAAGAGGAGAAGAGGAGAAGAGAGAGTTCTTATCGATCAACAATTTCCAATTATCTCTTAACTCCTGTCTTTCTGCCTCTGCTTCCTTCCTTCCACTGCACACTCACAAATCCCTTTCTCACTGAGCGGGCTGGTGTAGATCACGACCAGCGACATTCGGCCGACAAAAGTTTAAATCTCATCTTTCATTCCTCCCCTCTCTCCCTCACCATACTCGAAAGTACTATGGCACCTCTACCAGCTCTCATTATAGTAATGGGTACCAGTGGATGCGGGTGAGCTCTTCTCCCCCTTTCTCTCTCTCACTCTTCCCCCCACTCATCCTCGGTTGACAATTTCCTTCCTCCTCTCACTCTAGAAAGTCAACAGTAGGACTGGCCCTAGCTCAGCAGCTAGCAATCCCATTCGTAGATGGTGACGACCTACATCCTGCCGCGAACGTAGCTAAAATGAGTGCTGGACATCCATTGACTGATGAAGTCAGTCGCTCGTCTCGCTCCTCTCGCTCCATCTCGTCCTTACTTCGCTCGTGCTCACGTGTCACATCGACGATATAGGATCGTATTCCTTGGTTACACCGAATTCGAGAAGATGCGATTCTCTTGACCTCTCCCGAAGGCCTCACAGCTCTCGACACTCCCTCACCAGGACCCACTTCCTCCTCCGAACTCCCCTCTTCCATTTCCCATGAGCTCTCAGTCGCTCTCTCCAGAATCCAACCTGCCTCATTAGCCTCGCGTCACTCAGCGAAAGAATCTGGAAAAGAACGAGAACGAGAAGGAGTAGTAGTTGCGTGTTCGGCGTTGAAGGAACAATACAGGAACTTATTGAGGGGTGAGGAAGCCCACTTGAGTTTACCAGGGGGAAGACAAGTCGAAGAAGGGAAACATTTACATAAACATATCGAAACTTATTTCATTTACCGTTAAGTCTTTCTCTCTCTCTCTTTTTTTTTTGGAATGTGATGGGCTGATGAGGATTGGGGGGTGTAGTGAAAGGTACGAGAGACTTGTTGTTGAATAGGATGAAGAATAGAGCAGGACATTTCATGAAATCTGACATGTTGGATAGTCAATTATCTACTTTGGAAGAACCTCACGAAACGAACGAACCGAGGGTGGTAGTTGTCAAATTGGGCAAGGGTGAAGGGGAAGTAGAGGAGAGGGGGAAAGAGGAGGTGATAGAGGAAACGGTTGAGAGGTTGAAAGGGATTATTGGGGACGTAGAATGAAAAGGTCGCTTTGTACTGATAGATACTGGTTCAAACCTTAGAGTGGATATCTCGTCGTATATAGTATATAGATGAAGTTTGGAAGAGAAGAATTTCACTTTTTCGACTTAGCGGATTTCGAGAGCAGAAACGCGAAACGCGTCCACGAGGTTTCTCTCTCTCTCTCCCCTCTTCCCCTCAAAACCTAGCTAGATATGTCTTCACCACCTTCCAAGAAGCGTCGTACATCTCCAGGACCCTCTTCACCACTCCCAGGTCCTTCTCCTCCGTCAGCAAACCAAGAAGGAATCTCGGCATCCACTTCAACTCTCCTCGCTGACCCAACCCCAATAGTCGCGCCTTCAACAGAAGTACCAGATGAAGAACACGCTGCACCACCTTCGACAGCTGCTGGTGCTCACGCGAAACCGTTGAGTGCTTTGTTCAATTCGAATTTACAAAGTACTAGGTATTCACCAAAGAAGAAGAAGGGAGGGATCATGGGGAAAGGGAAAGGGAAAGAGAATGGAACGGCTGAGGATGAAATGAGGGAAGAGAAAGAGGGGTTCACGGAAATGTTGGCAAGGTTGAAAGAGAATGGTTCGTTATCGCTTCTCCCTCATCTGTCATCTTGAAAGGGACTGATAAGGTAAGCGAGTGGTTCGAACAGCTACGAATGAAGAAGCTGAAGGATGGGCGAGACCTAAAGCTCCTACTTTGAATCCGGCGAAAGATAAATTCGGTGCGAAACCTCTCTCTCTCTCTTCCGCACTCATTCCCCTGGAAGAGGGTACTGATTGTCAATTCGGTGTGCTCTCACAGTGTTCCAGCAGATCGACATCGAGGAATACATACCACCTGGTGCGGGACCTCAAATTAGAGCATTCGGAGTTACTCAAGTACGCTTTCAAAATCTCTCATGAGCCTTTACTCGCTTCGAGGAGGTAAGCTAATGAAGGAACCTGCTGGCGTACAGGCTGGTCATTCGGTGTTGCTTCATGTCAAGGGTTTCTTACCTTACTTTTGGGTTGCTGCTCCGAAAGGTTTCACGAATTCAGATTGTGCTCCTCTATTCGAACATCTCAACGTGCGTCTCTCGCTTTTGTCCAACTCTCCTCTGACGTAGCTGAGTTGTGGGACCTAATCGAGGAATGCAGGCGAATCATTTCAACGGAACTCGACCTATTCGAGGAGTTTCAATGGCGAACAAACGATCCTTGTGGGGATACAAAGGAGATTCAGTTTCACCTTTCATCAAGATCACGATCAGTGACACGAAGAGTTATCCTAAAGTGAGGAATGCGTTCGAGAGGGGTGAAGTCAACTTTAAGGATTATTTCGATGGAGTTAGTTTGATGACTTTCGAATCGAATATCGCTTATACTTTGAGGTTCATGATTGATCATCACGTACGTCCCGATCTCTCCTTTCCATCAGAAGTCGACAGCGCTCTGATGGGATGGAATCGTGACCTACAGATTGTCGGAATGAATTGGTTAGAATTACCTGCTGGAGGATGGAATTTGGCAAAGAAACCTCAATCAAACTGTCAATACGAAGTCGAATGCGAGTGAGTCCTCATCTTCCTCCCCTCCCTGACATTCTTAACTCGGAACTGAAATGTTTTCGTCGATTTTCAGTCATTCGGCATTGATCTCGCATGCTGCAGAAGGAGATTGGTCTCATATCGCTCCACTCCGTATTTTGTCGTTCGATATCGAGTGTGCTGGTCGAAAAGGTATCTTCCCAGAGCCCGACATCGATCCCGTCATTCAAATCGCAAACATGGTCACTCGACAAGGTCAGTCCACATTCTCCTCTTTTCTCCTCCTGCTCAATCTGATCCTTCGTCTGATCTATAGGGGAATCGAAACCATTCATTCGAAACGTCTTTACTCTCAACACTTGCGCTCACATCGTCGGATCCGAAGTACTCGAGTTCCAGAGGGAGCAAGAGTTGCTATCGAAGTGGAGAGAGTTTGTCGAGGAAGTCGATCCAGATTTGATCATTGGTTACAATACGAGTCAGTTCGATGTACCGTATTTGATGGACAGGGCGAAAGCGCTCAAAGTGACGGATTTCCCTTACCTCGGAAGATTGAAAGGTGAGTCCCCTACTCTCCCTTGCATCTCTGCATACCCACGTCATGAGAAGCTGACTGCACGCTCATCGCTAGGTGTCAAATCGGATGTCAAGGATACTCATTTCTCTTCGAAAGCTTACGGAAACCGAGATTCCAAAGAGACCGTCATGGAAGGTCGATTACAACTCGACATGCTTCAAGTCATGCAACGTGACTACAAATTACGTTCTTACACCCTCAATTCCGTTTGCGCTCATTTCCTAGGTAAGTTCCTTTCTCTCAAAGTGCGATCGGATAAGAATGCTGATGTGAATCTCTCGGAGTGCAGGTGAACAAAAGGAAGATGTACATCATTCAATCATTACGGATTTGCAGAATGGTAACGCCGAATCGAGGCGTCGTTTAGCTGTTTACTGTTTGAAGGTGAGGGCAATCGTCGATTCGATTCACCGGGCAGTAGCTGATCTCGTGGGTCGATCAAATGTCGCACAGGATGCCTACCTACCTCAGCGAATCATGGACAAGCTCATGTCGTTCATCAACTACATCGAAATGGCTCGAGTGACTGGAATTCCCTTCAACTACCTCCTCTCTCGCGGACAACAAATCAAAGTCATTTCTCAACTGTACCGCAAAGCTCTCGAAACGGGCTACGTCGTCCCTGCGCTCAAGCAAGAAGGCTCGGATGAACAGTACGAGGGAGCTACCGTGTTGGAACCGGAACAAGGTTATTACGACGTACCGATTGCGACTTTGGATTTCGCTAGTTTGTACCCTTCGATCATGCAGGCTCACAACCTATGCTACACGACTCTACTCGACGCTAAGATCGCTCAAGCTCTACAACTGAAAGAGGGAGAAGATTACGTTCGAACTCCAAATAATGGTTTGCTTCTCTCTCTTGATGAACTGAATCAAATCATCTTGCTCATTTGTTTACGAGTCAACAGATCTATTTGTCAAAGCTCATCGTCGCAAAGGACTTCTCCCTACGATTCTCGAAGATCTTCTCGGTGCTCGTAAACGCGCTCGAGCAGAACTCAAGAATGAGAAAGATCCTTTCAAGCGTGCCGTTCTCGATGGTCGTCAACTCGCGCTCAAGGTTCGTCTTTGCTCCTTATCCATCGGACGTGTTCTCTCTGATGGATCAGGCGGCACGTGGAACAGATTTCGGCAAATTCAGTTTATGGATTCACTGGTGCCACGATCGGAAAGCTTCCTTGTTTACCAATCTCGATGTCGGTCACTGCGTATGGTCGTGAGATGATTGAGAAGACGAAACAGGTTCGTCGCGATCGTCTTCATCAGAAATCGCTTTTCGAAGCTGACTTCACTCTGGGACGTGCCACTTGTACAGGAGGTGCAAGACAGATACAACACTGCGAACGGTTACGAGTACGATGCTTCGATCATCTACGGAGATACCGATTCAGTCATGGTTCGATTCGGTTGTCCAGATCTCGAAACCGCTATGAAACTAGGTTCGTCCCGACTTATCCGCGCATCTCGTTCCTCTGATGTATTGTACTGATGGTCCAGCGATGTCGGTTCGAACAGGAGCGGAAGCAGCAGAATTCGTCACTTCGAAATTCATCAAACCGATTAAACTCGAGTTCGAAAAGGTTTACTTCCCTTACTTGCTCATTTCGAAGAAGCGTTATGCTGGATTGTACTGGACGAAACCTGAGAAGTATGACAAGATGGATACAAAAGGTATCGAGGTACGTCTTCCACACCTCTCTTCGCAACCTGATTCGCTCGAACTGACTCCTGGCTTTCACTGCTCGCTAGACTGTTCGTCGTGACAATTGTCGTTTGGTCGTGACGGTCATCGACACTTGCTTGCGAAAGATGTTGATCGAACGAGACGTCAAAGGTGCAGAAGATTACGCGAAACAAGTCATTTCAGACTTGCTCACGAACAAAGTCGATCTCTCTCAACTGGTCATCACGAAAGCTCTCGCCAAAGCGGGTACGCCTCTCTTCCTTATCTTCGTCTATTCTGAGGAGCTGATCTGATCTACTCTCGACGTCTGGCAGATTACGCTGCGAAACAAGCACACGTCGAACTCGCTGAGAGGATGAAGAAACGAGATGCTGGATCTGCCCCTGCTCTTGGAGATCGAGTAGCTTGTGAGTCTCCTTTGTCGATGCTCGCTTCTCGGGACTCGTAGCTAACAATCTCTTTCCCTCTAGACGTTATCATTAAAGGGACTAAAGATGCTCGAGCATACGAGAAGTCTGAAGATCCTCTTTACGTCCTCGAGAACAACATCCCGATCGACACTCGCTACTATCTCGACAATCAACTCTCAAAACCCTTGTTGAGGATCTTTGAACCTATCTTGGGAGAGAAAGCATCTTCTCTTCGTGAGTCGAATCTCTTCACGATTAATCGGACTTAGCTGACTTTCGTGACTGATTGCGTCTACAGTCGCCGGAGATCACACTCGTACTGTCTCCATCGTCGCACCCACTGTCGGAGGTCTCATGAAATTTGCCGTCAAAACCGTCACTTGCCTCGGATGTCGAACTCCTCTGAAACCCGGTTCTCTCAGTTCGTCCACCTCTCCCCTTTCTCCCTTACAACTCTTACTGACCCTCTCGCACTCTCACAGATCAAGCCGTCTGCGCGAATTGTCGACCACGAACTGCCGAACTTCATTCGAAACAAGTCGCACTCGCTTCAAACGCAGAAACCGCTTTCGCTCGTCTCTGGACTCAATGTCAACGCTGTCAAGGATCATTACATCAAGATGTACTCTGCACGAGTAAAGATTGTCCAATCTTCTACATGAGGAAGAAGGCTCAGAAAGAAGCGGTCGATTCAGTCGCTACTTTGGATCGCTGTGAGTTCTCGGAATCTTCTCGAATCTTCCCGTCAGATGGCGTACTGATTCGAGTCTTTTGACATCTCAGTCGATGGCGAGTGGTAGGGACTGTCGTCTCGTTCCCTCAGCTTTGTGTCTAGCTTCACCCGCTCGCATCCTCCCCTCGTCGTTTCTTTTCCTCCTGCTTGTCTCCCTGTAGTTCCCTGGTCTCTTCCGTAGTAGTCTCTCTCTCGCGCATGATACTCTTTGTAAAATCAAGCAACTACTTTTCAGTTTTCTTCAAACACATAGCACAACAAGTTCGGTGTTTCGGGTAAAGCGGAGAGTAGATGCACAAGAACGACTATTGGAGAGACTATGCAGAGGTATGCGAGAGACGAGAGATGGGGGTATTTCGTGTGTTTTAAGTTTCCTTGTTCTCCTTCATTTCCGTGTCTCCTCCTCCAGCCTCTACACTACCCTCCTTCTTCTCTTTTCCAGCACCAACAGCGGCGGGCACGAGTAGACCAGCAGGAGCGCTCTTCGTCCTAGGAGGTAGTTTGACCGCTGCTTGGTGAGGTAAACTTTCGAGATACTTGTCCAAATCATCTTCGTCGAAATGGGGTCTCTTCTTTTCCCCTCCCTCCTTTACTGCTGAGGTCGACTGTGCTGGACCTTGGGGAACTGCGGGGGAAGGTTGAGGTTGTGAGGGAGGAGGAGCTGGAGTGGAGGAAGAGGAAGTTTGTCGAATTGCTTCATCTAGAAGTTTGACGAACGCATCACCACGTTTCACGAACCCTTCTAACCTCCTGATCTGTTCCTTTGCAGCAAGCATTTCACCCGCGAGAGCATCTCTGAAACTTGCGAGATCCCTGAGGTTGAGTGAAGTTGGAGTGCTCGAATCGGGTTGAGAAGTGGAAGGTGCGGGGAGAAGAACGGATGGAGGAGTCGAGTACCTCCAATGAGGAGCGTGAGATGATGAGGAAGGGTGAGGGTGCAAGTGAGAGTGGGGATGAGGGTGAGAGTGAGAAGAATTGGGAAGGAGAGGTTGAGCTGAGGAAGAAAGGACTGGGGAAGCGGTCGAGTGAGGAGCGACGTGATGATGGTGATGATGATGTGGTCCTCTGTGTGCGTGAGAAGAAGAAGGAGCGGGGTGAACATGAGATGAGTGGGAGGGAGGTGAATGAGCGCGTTGAACCGTCGCACTCGCTCCTCCAGCCGAAGGATTGGGTCCACTCGTAGCCAAGTGACTGGCGACAGCAGCCAATTCCATGAATGCGTTTCGTTCGACGGGAGGACTATCGGAAATCCGATCGCTCTGTCCCTTTTTTGTCGAGGTCGTCGCAGTCTTCCTTCGTTTCGCTGCTGGAGTGCTGGTACTGTTTGAAGTCGTGGCGTTTGATACGACAGATTCCGTGTCTGAACCTTCACCTGAAGGAGGGGGTGAAGCAGTTCCTCCTCCTCCTCCACTCGTAGTCGTGGTGGCTCTAGCTTGAGCTTCCAACATGGCAGCTCGATTCTATTCAGCGCACATTACCATGTCAACATTCTCGAAATCGAAGAGAAACAAGGGGGGATTAAAGACGATTTGACTCACTTGAGCAGCAGGGGCAGCGGGAACTCGTTTACGACGCTTGATCAAAGGTTTCTTCATATTCACCGGGCGGTGAGCATTGTGCAACTTGTAGTAGAGGCCTGAATGAAAGGGAGCGAAAGTTGCCGAGTTGTTGAGAGTGGTTGACGAGCAGTGATGAAGGAGTAGGAGCAGGGTAGAGGTGAAGAGTAGAGCAGAAGTGGTTGTCAGTAACTGCTAGATGTGGGTTGAGCCTTGCTGAAGGGCAAGGAAGAAGAGATCCCGTTTTTATCGATCTCTAGTCCATCTAGTCTGATTGATTGCCTCCTTTCCGTCACATCAAAAAAACACTTCCCTCGGCAAAACTGTTGATCCCTTCCTTCGATTCGGATCCTTCTCTCGTCTTTCCTTTTTGCCATTTGTTTCCCTCCTTCGAAACTCATCAGAAAGAGAAGGAATGAAGCGACTCACCACAAGCGTTACATGCTACTCTACCTTCTCCATCCCTCCTCCATAACGGTGTAGTACCTATAAAGCGAGGAAAGAAAACGATAATCAGTTAGTTTCCCCTACTCGCTTCCCTCAAAAAGAAGAGCACGACATACGAGTTCCACAGTTATGGCATTCCATGATGCCGACATCACTCCCACCTTGCACCATTCCCGCCGCTTGTGCTCCCAACGGTCCAACACTTCCCTCTTTCTCTTCCTCTTCCTCATTCTTCCTCACTCCTTTCTTCCCTCCCTCCCCACTTGAACTCGCAGCGACGATCGACGCTGACTTTGAACCCCCAGGCAAATACATGATCCGATTATTGAACGCCGGACAACCCTGACAACAATCTTTCCCTCCACTACCATTACATACTCCTCCTCCTGGACAACTCCCGACGGGTGGATCATCGGGATGAGAGATTGCTCGAGGAGGGAGGGAGGAGGTAGAGGCAGAAGCGGAAGCGGAAGCGGCGTGTTGGGACCAGTGAGTAGGTTGAGAGGGGAGGAGCGAGGTTGAGGGTAAAGGTGAACCAGAAGCGGATTGATTAGCAGAGGTAGACATGGCAGTTGCTGCGGCTGCGGCATTCTTGCGGCGATTCTTGAAGTACAGACCTGAGGAGTGTGGAATTCGTGATGGAAGTCAGCAAAGAGTCCGGAGGAAGGTGTTAGTGAGAGAGTTTGTGTGAGACTGACCACAAGCGTTACAGATCGTTTGACCATGTTCATCCCTCCTCCACAATGGTGTAGTAGTGGTTCCACAAGAGGTACAAACGTTGTCTTTCACTTTCGCAGATTTCTTTTCCTTCTTCTCTTTCGTCGCTTCTCCTTCCTTTCCCTTGTCCTTCGCTTCATTCGTACTCTTGCCTTGCTCTATTTGAGGTGTGAGTGGTCGAGGTGAGTTAGTCGAAGTTGAAGCGAGAGGATGCAAAAGAGGAGGTGGGGTTGGATGATGTGAGAGAGGAGGGGATTGTGAAGGAGCTTTTGGGAGATTCGACAAGATTTGTGCTGCCTGTTGATCATCTTTCGAGTGATCGTTCGTTGGTGGTAGAGTAGGGTTTGGAATAGGAGGGATAGAATGAGGCGAAGGGAGAGAAAGGGAATGATTTGGCCAATTCATCGGAGGACCTGGAGGGAATCTCGGATAAGGTGCATGTTGAGACTGAGAGTGTGGATGATGGAAGGATGAAATGGGAGGTAGGTTGAATCGATTCGTAGCCAAGTGAGGGTTGTTGTTGTTGGAAGGGTTAGTTGATGCATTAATTTGAATTGATGATGAAGGAGAAGTCGAAGAGGAAGGGGAAGCAATCGGTTGATCGCCTGATTGCTGAGGTGGTGCCAATATAGATGCGATCCTCATCATGGCCTACTACTCTTCGCTTGTGACGAGGTGGATCACTGATTCGACTCGAGATGATTGAATATAGATCAAACTGATCGGATCCGAAAGCATCAGCGAATCCTCGTGTAGGGAGGTGAGGGAGGGAGCGTACGGATAGATAGATCCAGTTTGTACCTTGATCTTGTTTAACCGAGACGAACGAGTTGAGGGCAGACGGATTAAGCCGAAACTCAGAGAGAGGAGGGAGTTTCAACTTTCGAGAATCGTTTTATGTTTCGTTTCATTGGCCACTCTCCAACCTTTTCTTCACTACTATACATCTGCTTCGGAACGCTCTCGGGAGTCCCTATAACGACGATTTCCAAACGTGCTCTGCTCTGCTACGCTCTCAACAACTCTCGTGGAAACCCTTTCCTTCTCCTCTTCTCGATCATCTACCCCTGTCATCTCCGCCGAGGGGTGAGAGGTCGATCCCTCCCTTCCTTCTCCTCTCTCTCCTCCTTCCCCTCACCCTCCCGGCGCTTAGCTTGTTGCTTCTGCTTCTTTGCACCTCCGATAATGCGTTTGAACGAATCGACGACTCTTTACAATTCCCGACTAGTTCTCCGACCCTACAGAAGGTGGCACGTTCCACAGTACCATGAGTGGATGGAAGATGAGCAGATCAGGGAACAGACTGCTTCAGAACGCTTATCATCAGAGGAAGAGGAGGAAATGCAAAGTGAGTTCGATCCAGCGTCTCTCAATCGCTGAACTCTGAGCTGACTGAGTTTCGTTGTTGTTCACAGGATCTTGGAGGTTAGACGAAGACAGTGCGCTGCTTACTCTCCTCTCTTTCCGAAGAATCGCAAATTCTCATTCCTCTCGTTTCCTTTTCGCAGAATTAACTTTCATCATTCACCTGCGTTCCCCTTCCGCCCCATCGCCCACCCTAGACCCCGCTGGCTTCCTCCTCGCCCACAACGACTCCTCAACCATGTTAGGAGACGTCAACTTATTCCTACACCCGTCCTCACCTCCCTCCTCTCCCTCTCTTTCCTCCTCCTCCTCTCCGACATCGTCCCATCGAGCAGAACTCGAAATCATGTTACCTCCCTCCTCACCTCTCTACACTCCCAGATCAGGAATCGCTTATGAAACTCTCAAATTATTCATCTCTTACGCTACCACGCACCTCAATCTGAGACCACAGGATTTCTTTGTCAAGATCGGAATGGAGAATGAGAAGAGTTTGAAATTGTTTGAGAAGCTTGGACTTGAGGAGATTGGGAGGAGTGAGGTTTTTAGAGAGATCGAGTTGGGATTTAAAGGTGAGAAGTGGGGATGGATGGAAGAGGAGGAGGAGGCAGGAGAAGTAGAGGATCCGAGGAATGAAGAGAGGGATTGAGCGTGATCGGAATTATCGAGAAGAACGGCGGAATTCGAACTGCATCAGGATTGCGAGGAATGCACGAGTTCAAAATCTTCACCTCGACAATACTGCGCAACGCCGAGAGAGAGAGAGAGCGCAACGTATGGATCGATAGCTGTAAGCTGTTGGCGGTGGGCAGAGAAACCGGAGGTCCAAGAGGAGAACCGGAAAACGAGAAACGAGAAACGAGAAATGAGAAATGAGAAAAGGGAAACGAGTAACGACTTTACATCAAGGGCGTCAGAACAAGGTAGAAACGGTACGACAACGAAGGAAAAAGAGTGGGCGTTATATGTATGGTATGTTTCGTGAGGGTCGTCAAGGGTAATCAAAAAGAGTAGGTAAAATGCTTGTGTCAAAAACGATAGATATGTTTGCTATTGAACGATGAGCGAAATGGGGTAAAGAACAAAGGGTAAACAGTCACATACGTAGTGGTGTCTGTCAGAGGGAATAGATGCAGAGAAAGAAGAAGAGAAAAAAGATCGGAAACCGTGAATTTGTTCGTGAGATCAGAATATTCAGACGTTCCTTTCGGAAGTCTCGGGTTGCTGTTGACCGAGAGTTGAGCCATGACTGTGGAGTCTGTGATGACGATCATTGAAACCAGCTCGATGCTCTTCGACCATTTGTTCGAAAGCGTCTTGATCGTAGTGAGTAGTTTCGTCTTTTTCGGTCGAGCTTCCTCCAGAATGCTCACGCTTCTCGAGCCAGCGCAAGTAGACCTGTACGATGAGAGAGCAATTAACACGGGAACAGAGAGAGAGTACAGATGGCGTAGAGGTGACGTACGAGGTAACGATTCTTCTCAATCACTCCTTTGTAGAGTCCACGCTCATCGACGACAACGAGGTATCGTACTCCGAGCTTAGAGAACATCTGTGAGCGAAGATACAGATCAGCTTTCGAACGGGAACTGAGAAAGGAGAAGTCAAGCTCACCTCGTGAAGGAGTTCCATAGGAGACCTGATATTGACAACGATAGGAGCGGAATCGACGAGCCAGCTGAGATCGATCTCTCCATCTTCATCTCCTGCGCCTTGATTGACTTCGTTCGCAGCAGGAGTAACCATCCCGCTCAGACCTAAGCCGCCATGTCGACCCGATCTCAACTCTTCAGCAATTCTGAATTTGACGACCGTTTCGTCATCCAATCCCCTCGCACGAGCCAACGCCAATCCATGTTCAAGTTCTTTACTCGCGATATAACCATACATTCTCATATCGGAGGACGAAGAAGAGTGTTGATCTTCATGAGCGATGATGGGGAATCCTGAAGCTCTTCCTTCTTGATACAAATCGACGAGTAGTTGACGGAGAGAAGAGACGGTGTTGTGCGTGTTGAGGGAGATGAAGGGAACTTCGGAATCGAGTACTTCGGAAGGTGTCGTAGCGTGAATGTACTCTGTTTTCGCATCGAGGTAAGGGAGATCGGCGTATTCAATCACGAGATCATCTGTACGGTGTCGAAGCGAGAGCACTATCAGTAACATGCTATTGACTAATAACGTAGGCTTGCACGTACAGATTGAGCGCGGTTCGAACAAATCTGCAACCGTTTTCGCGACGAGAACCGCAAACATGGTTGGTAGTGAATAGGTGAGAGTGCCTGTCAATCAAGCCAGTCCTAAGTCTCCACGGCGAAGCGGCGACTGAAAGAGAAGAAAGCGAGACGAACCGGTCAATTCGAAAACGATTACGGCGAGTGAAACTGTAGTTCTCGTTACTCCTGCTAGAGTTGCTGCGGCTCCGATCATTGCCCACTGTGTAAGGTCGCTCGTATTCAGCTGTGCCGACAAGCAGAACTGAGAGAGAAGCTTGAACGCACGACACCGGGTAAAACACAGGCTTGACCGAAAGGTAAAGGTCCAGCTCCATCTTCTGCTGTTGCTCGACACGTCTCGAAGATTGGCGAGAGAGGATAGCTGGCGTGGAGGAGTTCGACGACGAGTCCTGAGATACGACCGAAAGCAGCTCCGACCGCGAGAGTAGCTGGCACTCAAATTCCCCACGATCAGTTCACTTTGCTTGAAGAGGACTCGATCGTATGGAAAGTCGGACTGACGAATGAAGATACCAGCAGGAACTCTGACCCCGAAAGTAGCGACAGTCAATAACCCTTTGAGAATCGCAGCAGTTCCGACAATCTTGATCAACGGCCAAACTTGTTGAGGAGTCTTGACGCATAATCCACCGAATGAATCGTTCTTGTGGCATTCAGAGAACATCTCATAGCTATCTCGGTATGTCCCAGGATCGTCAGCTCGGGAGGAAAGCGACGCGAAGGAAGGAGAGCGATGCGAGAGAGAAAGGAGCGAGACTTACACAAATTCCGTTCCACCTAGTTTCGACCAAGGGTTGAAGAAGCTCAAACAAACCGTGACGCTGGAAGTAAAAGCAAGAGCGAATCAGCCGCTTGCTTCAACAACTGATTCGAGCGAAATTCTGGGACTCACATAGTGATCAATCCCACCTCGATCACCGGATGACCCTTGATGAACGGTACCCCATTCCTCACATTCCTAGTCCACCATATATTAGCCTTACAAAACGCTGCTCCATACAATCCTCCGAAGATTCCAAGGAACAAGAATCCAATCATTTCGAGGTACCTCCAATCCTGTCATCAATTTCACTCCCTCATCAGCTCGAGATCAGGAGAGAGAGAAGAGAGGGAAGGGCAGAGCTTACTTTGTCGTAGGAAACGGCGAAGAGGACGATTTTACCAGATTTGAACGGGTCTAGAAGTTTGAGAGTTGCGGCTGCGATCGCTGCACACCAGAACGAACGTAGCATTGTTCGAGGGGGAAAGAAGTATGAGACTGCACGCCAGACTCGCTCGTATCAGCGTTTTTCTCACAAGAACGGATAGAGAGAGAGATGAGATGAGATGAGCGCACCTTCCTCCAATGAGAACAGTACACCACCAACAGGAGCTCCGAAAGCGACAGCGACACCAGCGGCGCACGCAGCAGAAAGGATTTCTCGTCGTTTCGCTTCGTTTCGATCGTATTTCGGGAAGAAACGTGACAAGATGTTGCCGACGCACGAAGCGATGTGAACGAAAGGTCCTTCCTACAGCCATTCTCGACCCGAACGTCAATTGAAGAAGGACGTGGAGAGAGAGGGGTGATTGAACGTACCTTGCCGAGTGAGAGTCCTGATGCGACTGCGAGGAACAAACCGACAGACTTGATCACCAACGTCCACATTCCGAGATAACCACGAATGACGAAGCCTGTACACCATCAGAGCCGATACATCAGTACACTTGGCAATGATGCGTATCGAGAGGAAATTGGCGTACCTGATAAGATAGTTTTGATTTCTGGAATACCTGAACCAGCAGCGAAATAAAGAGTTTTCCTTGGTCTACTCCTCGGGATCCCCAATTCAGCTCCAGGTTCAGGTACTTCGTCCCCTCCCTGATTCATCATCGTACCATAGTTTGTCGAGGGGGGAAGGGGAACAGTTGGGATCGCGGCGATGGGAGAATCTTTCGACGAGTAGACCGAAGTCGAGGAGGTGAAGTAGATGGTAAGGGCTGAAGCGGTCATCGAGAAGAGGACCTAGAGGAAACGAACGAGGGAAGAGGAAGATCAGCTCAAGTCGATGCTTTCGCTGTTTCGAGATCAAGTGGGGGAAGTATGAGAGAGAGTGTTACTCACAGCTAGTATTACGTAAGCTACGTATTCGAATCCATCTCCACTCCCTTCTTTACTCCCATTCCATTCCTCCCAAACCCTCCTCCAACTCTTCCAATCCCCGCAACTCTCCTCACCTCCCTTCTTAACACTGCTCCAACCTTGCAACACAAATCCCCCAGACTGTTCTCCTCCTCCCAGAAGATCTCTCGAACGACAGCAAAACCTTTTCGCCAATTTCCAATCCCTCTCGCAATAACCCTCTTTGAGATCAAAGAAGACCATCTCTAATCCAATGACAGCGTATGCGATACATGCAGTGACGAATCCGATCATGGTGACGAGGATCCAACCTTGTGAGGCGTCCCAGAGGTTCTTGAGGAATCCTCGTAAGCCTTGGGTTTGCTTGAGACGACGGAGACGACGAAGACGGAGAGAATGTTTGATCGCGTCGTGAATCCAATCTATCGAGAGTTGAGAGAGTGTCAGTCAATGATTTAGATGGGCGGAAAGCGAGGGCAGGGGATTGTGCGAAGAAAGAGAAAAGTGTTTACCTATCGTGTGAAAGTTATCTTTACTCAAGTTTCAAACGAAACCTCGTCAGCTCATGGCTGGTATAAAGAAAAGGAGTTGAGAGGTTTCGTTTGGAGAACTTACCATACCAACCCCTTACACCATTCGCACCTTCCCCCTCCAATTCCATTCTAAACTCTCCATCATAACCCCTCTCCCTCCCCTCCTTCCTCTCCCCTCCCTCCTCCTCTCGTACACTGAAATACCCAGATCTAGCCCTACTGACACTCCTAGTCCTGTCATCTCGTTGGAGAGGCTCTGAATGAGCGAAAAGTAAATCCGAGATTTGGTGAGATTTGCGTCGGAGTGTGTCGGGACCTATCGAGGCTACTCTACGGAGGAGTGGTGAGCGTTCGTCGTGGGATTGGAGGGTGAGAGGGGTATGTGGGGTGAGGAGTTGAGGAGAGGAAGGACCCGAGGGGGAAGAGGAAGGAGGTGGAACGATTATTGGCGTTGGTTTGGGTTTTGAGGGTTGAGTGGGTGGACCCATAATCTCTCTCGAGGTGAGTTTGAAGGAGTGGGAGGGAAGGAGAACGCGAACCTTGAGGAGGGAATCAAACACCTCCTGAATCCTCGCATTCGACACAAACACGACTCTTCTGCTACGAGCACATTTGCACCACGACCTAGTAGACTCTACACCTTCATCTAGATTAGCGACTCGACCTCGACTTGGGTTCCTCGCTCTTCTTGTTGAACCACGTCAATTTCTTGATCAATTCTCATCAATCCCACTCGCTCCTCACCACTCTACCTAGTTCTGAACCCACTCAAGCTACATCAAGATGAACATCTTTCGATTACTGGGAGATTTGTCCCATTTGGCTTCCATCTTCATCCTAGTTCACAAGATTCAAAAATCGAGATCCGTTCGAGGTATATCATTCAAAACTCAATTACTATACCTCGTAGTATTCGTTACGAGGTCAGCTTTCACGTCCTCCCTACTATCCCCTTCTTATTCTCGCTTAAAATGAGCGAAATGAGCGAAATGACGCAGTTTAACGACTGACTCCCCCTCTCTCTCTTCTTTACGTCGTTCGTAGATACTTGGACTTGTTGACGAGTTATGTATCAGCCTACAACACGTTGATGAAATTATTCTTTATCGGTTCAGCGGGATACGTCGTTTTCCTCATGAGAGTCAAATTCAGGTTCGTCCCCCTCTTTCCCTTTCTCCGTCACTCTTTTTTTCGAATCTGAGCTGATTCAGAGTTGAGTGGATTATGGCAGACCTACACAAGATCCAGCGATTGATACCATCAAAATCGAGTACTTGGCTGGACCTTGTTTAGTTCTAGCTTTGATCTTCAACTACGGCTTGTAAGTTCCCCTCCTTTCCCTCCTCCCTCCCTCCCTCTCCCATCTTCCCAAAGCCCTACTCTTCCCTCCCCTCCTCTCTCTGATTTCCAAGCTGACCACGAAAAACCACCTTTGTAGTAATCCAATGGAGATCCTCTGGGCCTTCTCGATCTACCTCGAAGCCGTAGCGATTCTCCCACAACTATTCATGCTCCAACGTACAGGGGAAGCCGAGAATATCACTACTCACTACCTATTCGCACTAGGAGCTTACAGAGCATTATACGTTCCAAATTGGGTTTATCGGTACGCGGGCTATTCTCCCTCCTTATCTTGACTAGAGTTTCGGGGAAAGGGAGCTGATTCCAGTGGAACGAGGATGCTATAGGTACTTTACCGAGGACTCGGTGGACCCAATTGCGGTTTGTGCGGGATTGGTACAGACTGCGTTGTATTCAGATTTCTTTTATATCTATTTCACAAAGTGAGCTCTTTCTTCCTCATTTCTCTCTCTCTCCCTTACCTCTTTTCCTCGCTTTACACTTGAAACTGATTGTTTCGATTGTGTGAGTGACAGGGTGATGAAAGGAGACAAGTTCGAATTACCCGCATAGAGGAAGAGTAAAAGGTAACAGACACTCGATAGATATCGTGCGAGTCGGACTGAAGCAGTACAGGAGGAGAGGAGAGGCGTGGAGCGAAATAGAAGGAGAAGGAGCAAGAATGGTAAAATGAAGCAGTAGTACGAATCTCAGTAAATTGTTAATAATCTCTCTCTTTCCCATTCTCTTCCTCTCCTCTCTCTTGCCCTCTCGCCGATTCCTCGACGCAAGACAAAAGTGCGCTATGTGACTATGTACATTGCTGAGATCAATGGATGACGACAGAAATCATGACTTATCCCCTCGATATTTCCCCCTCCCTTTCCCTCTTCCCAAATCAAGCTTCGAGTTCTCCTTTCGCGATCTTTCGGAACACAGACAAGAAAGTGTCTTCCTCTTGAGCACCACTGATCGCTAGCTTGTCATTGATGATAGTGAACGGAACCTAGAATCCACTCACATCTATTCAGTTGAATTCCCACGACTCTTCAAGAGATGAAAACGAGTGCTTACACCAGAGATCCCTAGCAGTTGAGCTTTTTTGATGCCTTCTTGCACTTCCTTCGACAGCTCATCAGATTTGAGGAATTCGAGAGCTTCGGATTTTGACATGATCCCAGCGGTTTCTGCATCCCTCGCGAGGATTTCATGTGCTGCCGGATCTTGCTCCTCCTCAAAGTACGATTTGAACAACCTGTCGCACAGAGTCAGGGTCAGCTATGATCGAGAGAGAGGGAAAGCAATGAAAGTGAAACTGACCTCGCAACTAAAGTTTTCTGACCCTCTTCTCCCTTGAGCTGATAACTCTTCTCGATCAACCTGTGACTGTCCGTAGTTTGACTCACGACTCCACCATACGAGAACTCGATAGGTGGGTTACACTCCCTCCCTCGTTCAATCATCGCTTCCTCCATTTTCGCTACTTTCTCCGCTCCTCCAAATCGTTTAATGTAGCGCTATTGTCAGCTCGGTGAGTCAGCTCCGAGTTCAAGGAAGTGAGAAGAGGTAGGCAGGACGTACTTCACGTTTGTTCTCGCCTGGCGAAGGGGGCAGAGTAGGGTCTAGGAGGAAAGGTGCGAATTTTAGGCTGAATTCGATAGGTAGTTGTTCGGCTTTGGCGCGGGAGATGGCAGAAGTGATTCGGTTGAATCCGATGTAACACTGCGGGGTTTAGTACGGGGGTCAGTACGAGCGAGATCAAGTTGTATTACATTTTGAAAGGGAGAGCTGATTTGAGACTCACGAAGGGGCAGATAGACTAATAGAGGACAGTATGATGTTGTCAGCCACAGTGCAAGTTCTTGAGCGAGAGCAGGAGAACGAGACTCACATCCGAAGTAATCTCGAGGTCAACTTTCTTGATCGCGGCAGTAGACATTGTTCTGATGTAGTTGCTAGGTCGAAGTAGAGTGGAAGATCGTAAAGAGCGAGAGAGCATACAAGAGCAGAAAAGCAAAGTGGAGGAAAGGAGGAAGAGGAAGATGAGGAGATTCGCTGACTAAATTGCTTAGTCCGAAGCGGTTCTTCGGCTCCAAACCTTCCGACTGACTAGCTTCGGATAAGCTGTGCGCTTCGCAACGAGTCTGACTTTTGCGAGCAGAAAGATGGCGAGGTCAAAGAGATGTAGAGAGAGAGAGGGAAGGAAACGTGACTACGGTTACAGAATCTACAGTAAATTTCTGGGAATCTTCGACGTAAAAAGCTAATGCAAACAACAAGGCATGGACTAGAGACAATGAATGAAAGGGTACACGATGAAGAGGAGAGCATCTACTATACACGGGAAGGGGGAGAGCGTTGAGAAACTCTTTCACTGACTGCTGCGAGAACTCCCAACCCTGCCATTTCACCTTCGTCACTCCTGAACCTCCGGAAGTTGGGTCGATACGAGGACGACGACGATTGAACAGTGTCGACAGAGTGACGAGAGATGAGATTGGGACGACCGTAAGGATGAGGTAGAGACGAATAGGTGAAATTCGATTCGGTGGGAAGATTCGGGGAGTAAGGGAAGGGAGTCGCAGGGGAGGCACTCGTCGAAGGTGCAGAGATGGTAGGTGTCGAGGAGAGGGAGGGAGTGCCAGCAGGAGAGTCGATAGGGTTGAGAAGGTCTCTAATTGAAGGAAGGCGAACGTGAGATCCCCTAACTCCTCGAGGAGTAGTCGATATGGTGGTGGTGGCAGGAGGGGAACGGAAAGGTTGATGTTCTGGGTTCGAGATGGATCTCCGACGAGATCCAGAGAAGGCGGGTAAAGATTTCGGGGTTGCAGATGGATCCCATCCTCGGAGAGGAGCAAGGTGGATGTATTCTTCAGTCTCAGAAGGATTCGGAGAGGGCATTTCAGCTGCGGCGAAGAAGAAGGGTTCTCGTTCGATGTATTGAGCACCGGGAGAGCGGAGGGCGAGGCGGTTGAAAGCGGTCGAGGGCGAAGGGAGGGAGATGAGAGGCGAAGTGGTATCAGATCGAGCGTAGTCTCCAAAGATGTGTCCAGCGTTGGGTGATGCTGCACCAGGAGTCGTTGCCGTGTACGAGAGTGGAGGAGTAGTGACGTTGGCAAAGTACGAAGATGAAGCGTTCGATGCACTCGAGAGGACTTCTGGCGAAGGGAGAGGTGAGCTTGAGCGAGGGAGGAGGATTCGTTGGTCGCCAAACATCTTGCGGTAGTGAGGTACACTCGTAGGGGCCTCCGACTGATGTGTTTGCGCAGACGAGTATCGCATCGAGTTCCGTTGCGAAGCGTGATCAGCTGAATGAGGGTTGGCGAACCTCCACTGATGTTGACCTGACGAGAGGCTCTCCGTCCTAGAGTGATGAGATTGTGTCGTTGGTACTGGAGTGGTTGCGGAAGGGGTAGGGTCGACCGGGGATGTCGAAATTTGAGGGGGAGAAGCCTTGTTGAGAACGGCACCTCGTTCTCTCGTGACTTTCGCTCGTCGATTCTGAAACCACACCTATAGAGAAGAAGAGGTACTGTCAGACCACACCTTGAATCGATATAGAGACTGCAGAGCTTACCTGAACTTCTCGATTCGACATGCCAATCTCCTACGAAGCGAAACGAACGAGTGTCAGCTTCTGGCTGTACCCTCCAAGCGCTTATGCAATGTTGAGACGACTCACGTTTCCAACCTGTTCTCTCACATCGAAACAAGGGTTGTCGGTCGCCTCGAAGACGTCGAGCAGCCTCGTCAATTGTTCCGTTGTGATCCTTTTACGCTTCGGTCGACATTGAGGTAGTCCAGCACCAGAATAAGTTGAACTGGCCGAGTCACCAGGCTGGAAAGTGGCATCGACGAAGAGGATTGGCTTGGGCGGAGACGAGTGAGAAGGAGGATTATTTCGGTAAGGGTGATAAGCTGGAGCTGCAGAATGCGCTGTACGATTCTTGAGTGGGAGAGGACCGTTGTGATCGTTGTATCTCGTCGAAGGCTGAGGGGATTGAATACGAGAAGATGAAGCGGAGGAGGTTGAGGAAGGAGGAGGGAAGGAAGAGAAAGGTTCGCTTGTCTGTGAGTTGAACATGTTCGTCAGCGGGCAGTTGAGAGGAAGGTAGAACAGCGTAGATGGGGAGAGGAATGTAAGAAGAGCTGACCTCGGCACTGTGATGAGAGTAATTCGTTGTACGAGATGATGGTGCTTGTTGTTGATCATTCCAAGTTTGAAACACACTCGAAGACGCGACCTGCGACATTTCTTGGAGACTTGTGCGGATTTGCGAGTTGATCGACGAGAGAGGGTCGTCGAAGGGGGGAAGGCGGAGGATGGAGAGAGAGCGGAGAGGGAAGGAAGCGGGTCTTGCGAAGAAGTCAAGGTTGGGTTCAGCCTCTACTAAACGATCGCTGATGAGATAGGTTCTCGGAATACCTCTCTAAGAAGAGGGTTAACGCAGACGAGAAATAGGAGACTTGGAGAACATGAATTGGTGCTGTCTCTCGACTCAGTCGGCACAAAAATTTAAGTAACTCGGATACCATCGAAGTGTGCCTGATTTACTGTGGAGGAGAGTGATCGACCACGTTAGATTGCGGATTTGCCACGTAAGCTTCTCCCGATCAGGTCTTGCCTTTCCACGAGACGGTCGAGCGAGCTAACGAAAGTGTTCAACTTTCCTCTCTCTCTCGTTTTGCGAGCAGCTTCCGGAGTCATGAACTTCACAGCTCTCTCTCTCTCTCTCTCTGTACCTCGTCACCTCTGATTGCCTTGAACTCAGCGAGAGCAGCTCTATGATGATTGGCTTTGGGAACAATGAACCGTGTTAATCGAAATCGACAGGTGCGAAGGACGTTGCAAGCAAACTGTTCTTCGAGAACAAACCTTTGTTAAATGCATCGAGATGCGAGTCGAACGAGACTTGCTTCTTCTGGGAAGTAAATCCGTCGGAACGGAATCCAATTGCGGAATCGAGAACGTCCCAGCTTGGGGCTGTCTCTCCTTTCATCCTCTTTTTTCTTTCTCCTTTCCGCCGACGTTCTCCCCAATTTTGATGAGATCGTAATTGGCCCTCTACAAGACCTCGAAATTAAAGAAGGATCGCTTGAGGAAGCTGAGCAACGAATCTCGTTGACCGGAGGTGCGGAATCGTGATCGCTTTACAGAGAAGAGAAGAGACCACGCTGCCATCTCGGTCTCTCGAGGCGACTGTGATCTGTTGACCGGGACCGAAACGTACGAACGAAGAAACTTTTTGCGTTTGTGCGTGCTCGAAAGAAAGATATCGGAGGCAACTCATCGACGACCATATCGTATCGTACCGTATCGTATCGCAGAGCATCTCTCGAGTGACGTCTGGTAGATAACGAGGAGCAGAAACAGAGTTCCGATGATTCATTGCGAACTTTGCTGAAGTCGAGTTTCGACATTGACACGATGATTTCGATTCTTGAAGTGAATGAGGAAGCCTTCGAAAGTCTGACCTGGCCCTAGGTTGTAAAGCTATAATGAACCACACAATTGAGTAAACGTTGAGAAACCTCGAGCATTTCATCAAAGCTCACCTTTCCTGGACAGTCGAGGCATCGAATTCTCCATTCATAAACAGAGGGATCTGCAGCTTTTGCTCTTGGGATCAACTCGAAACGATCGTCGACTTGCCTCGCTCGAAGGTCAGCTGCTGCTTCGAGCATCCAAGGAAGCGGTTCCGGCTGTTTTCGGAGAGAAAAGGGGGAAAAGATCATCAGTCTTCTATATCTCCTAAATCTGATCATCGAGATAATCTATCTCGTCTGAACTCACAAGAGCGGGACTCGGCTTTGGGGGAGGAAGTGGAGCAGCGGTATCACTCAGCGTGGCTTGAGGAGCAGCGAGCACCGGAGTTACGGTTTCGAGTGATCGAACGGGTTGAACGACTGCCGGAGGGGGCGGGAGTGGAGCTGGTGGTAGAGAAGCTTCTCTTTCGTCTTCATCTTCGTCGGAATCGGAGCCCGAATTCGAATCTTCCACGACGAAAGGAGTGTCCGGAGATCCATACTGATTCGGTCTTCGTTTCCTTCGAGAAGGTGCACGTACTGGAGCCGAGTCGTCCGTATCTTCATCGTCGTCGCCGTCGTCACCATTCTCTTCGTTTTTGATTCCTCCAATTTGTTCATCGGGTAGAGACGATGCGGGCGAATCTGCTCGAGAAGCGGTGTTCGGCAATCCAACTTGACTCGCTCGTTGTGGGTCGTCTACCGCGGGTGTACCTTCTGTCGAAGTTGCGACAGCAGAAACTTTCCCTTGTTTCTTTGGTTTGCCAGATTTCGTCTTGTTCTCCTCCTCGAGTCGTAATCGTAAATGAGTATCGTAATCGGTCGTGTACTGGCAGATACGTTGCTTCTTGTATCGTTGATAGAATTTCCCTATCGAAAGAGGACCGGAGTGAGCGAGAACATTGAAACACGAGAGAAAGAAATTTCGAAACTAACCGCAAGCACCGCAAAGATTGACAGTTCCCGTTGGACCTTTCCTTCGTCCGATTGCGAGACCATCAGGTACACCACTAGTTGAACAGAGAGGATGTGAGTACAGCTCGGTAAGGAAGTGATATAGGAGAAGAGTTCACCAATTCGCACAATGCCATTTATCGTTGATAACATGAGGATGTAGACCAAACTCTCCTGGTAACCTCCGTAGACCTCTAGCCTCTTCTTCTTGTTCGAGTCGAGCTCGCTTCGCCATCGCGTTCGCTTTCGCGGCACCTCGAAGAGCTTTGGGTGAAGCTGGAGGAGCGGGACGTTCTTTTTGAACGAGACGAAGAGATGAAGTATTCGAGATGTCGAGACCTTCTGGCTTCGGTAGAGTAGGTCGAGGTACGATAGGATAAGGGTATGATAATTCGGGCAAAGGGTAAATGGTGTCTCCTCCATTCATTTGCAGTTGCATCAAGCCGGGTAAAGGTCTAGGGACGAGAGTTCGATGAGTTTTGACAGGTTCACGATCAGGTAGGTTGACCCCTCGTCCTTTCGTTTGTCGACGTTTCCTTCGAACCTCTCGTTCTCCTTCCTTGTCGTTTCGCTCGAGTTCCTCCATTGAAAGCATGGTGAGATTTGGCGAAAAGTCGTCGGCGGTATCGGATCGGAAGGTTTCGTAGAGGTCCGGCAGGAACTCCCTTCGAAGGTCGTCGTCTCCTATGAATCCTCCAGGTGCGTATCCAACAATCGCGAGCGATTTGACGTAGTTGTCGACTTGTTCTCGGATCGAATGAGCGATAGCGGTACTGCATTATTCGCTATGGATCAGTTGTGTACTGAAGAGCAAGAGAAGTACTTTGAGCTTACCGAAACTCGCCAGTCAACCCCAACTCTGCTGAGAAAGTTTCTGCGAACTCTTCAGGAGAATTACGAGGGTTACTGATATCCCATTCGAGCTTGTCGACCAGCTGCATCGAGTCGAGAGTGATATCGAGCTGCAGAGACGTTCGCTGTGAGCGGATTGAGCGCAGTCCGAAAGGGGGGAAAGGAGCTTACCTTGATCGTGATGCGAAGTTCTTCGCTCATAACCTCGTCCGGAATACTGAACTCCTTCAAATCGAGCGCTCCCTCTTGAATCGTTCCGTCCATTAGAGGTCTCCGTCGCTTCTTGCATGATCTCTCATCGAACCACTTCCGATTCTCCTCTGCCGTACCCAAGCCACCATCTCCGAGGTAACCATCGTAATCACCGCTTGATTCAGCATCTTCACGAGCTTTGTTGATACTCTTGATGATTTCTTTCACGAAGGGTCGTTCAGGTAGTCGAAGATCGGCACAAAGGTGAGAAGCGAAAACTTCTGGAGTAATTTCGGTCTCTGTTGTTGGTCTTTCGTTAGCGTTTGTGAGGGTATTTTCGATAGGAGATTCGTTGCTCACCAAGCAGATTCCAGGTGAACGTATCTCGCAGCTTCCAAGCTTCGTGTTCGATATCGAGTCGAATGGGAATCAGAACTTCAGGTCTCGAAGCTACCGAACGAAGTTGTCGTTTCGACCTGCACAGCAAAACGAGTGGATCAGCATGATGGTGATGAAGATGAAGAGGGGAAAGAGGCGAACAGCTTGACAGGCTTTCGCAAGTTACCCCTCCTCTCCTTCGCTTGTTCCCGATCTTTGTCATCATCCCACCTGATTCGAAACTGTCCCGGCGGACCTGGTGGTCCCAGCCAATCCTGACCACTCAATACGTCTTCCGCCATCTCCATAATCTCCACTCGTTTCCCCCTCCTCGCAGCCGCTAACTCTTGTTCGTACTGTAAATCTCGATCCATCCATCCTTTGACTCTAGCCTGATCTTCCGTCGAGATGGAAGGAAACGGATCTCCTGGTTCCATTGGTGTAACTCTGGCGAATCTCGAAGTGACAGGAACTTTGTGAGGAGGGCCATCATCGTCTTGGGGGAGGAGAAGGGAAGAGGAGGAAGAATGGTGAAGAGGTGGAGGGATCAAGCGAACGCCTTGTTGTTGTTGCTGTTGCTGTTGTATCTGTTGAATGATGGCTTGCTGCTGAGCTGGCGTGTACTGAGTAGATGGTCCTGGAGGAAGGGAGGGTTGAGAGTGGGGGGTTCGCAAAGACATCTTTCCAACTAGCTCCTCCTCTCGATAGCTATCTTCTCTACACTTTCAAGTATACCGTGTCTAGATGAGAGCTCCTGTTGAGACTGAAGTGTTGTTGTTTGTTGCGTGCGAATAATGATGAGAATAGAATCTGCTTGATTCGGGTTTTGTAGGCTTTCGGCGCGACTGTTACCGAGCTTGATAGGTTCTTTGATGCTGTCGAGCGTCACGGCAAGTCGGATGGTGATGTGTAGAAAGAGAGAATCGCGGAAACTTCTTTCACTCCTTCCACCCACTCCATAGTCCTTCTCCCCTCCCCGTAACCTGTTATAGACTCATAGAAACAATATGGCGCGATCGCAGGTGACCTGTAAGTCCCATTGCATTCTAGGAGTCGTTGTCGCTGATCTTCTATTCTCTTTAGATCGAATCCCTCCTCCTGTTTCACAGGGCACAAACCACCGATTCACCTTACCATCACAGAGTAGAAGCGACGACAAAGCCATAACCTTCGTTTCGAATCCCCTACTTCCTTCTCCTCTCTCGAACCTTCCACCTTCAGTCAAACTTCGCATACTCCAAATCGCAGCCCGACAGGACGAACACTTCCGATCGAGAGCAACGGGATATCAAAACACCAACGGAGTCTTGCATCGTCAATCGAGGCTTTACAGCAAGACTCTCCTTTCCCTTTCCCTCGTCAACAAAGAATTCGCATCTCTCGCTCAGCCTCTCTTCTTCAAAGAGATCAAGCGGATCGACAAGTGTGGTCAACCGATCTTCACTCTCGGAATCGCCCATCGTCACTCTCAGCACGTTCAATGTGTCGACCTTTCCATTCGAGATCGGATGAGGCACAATTACGACGATCCTCCCAACTCTCCCGACGCTCTCCTATCTTTCCTTCCCCTCTTCGTCAACCTTTCGGAGATCACGTTCGATAGCAAAGTGCTGCAAGAGATCCTACCTCGCGCGGCTAACCCAGAGGCGCAAACTTTCGCCGCAAGACGTGGGTGTATAACGTCGATAGGAGGTCAGGTCACTCTCCGAGTAATAGGGATGTCGCACAAGGAATCGTCGATTCTGGACGACTTTCCTCGATTGAAACACCTCGAACTGGTCGATCTCCCAGTCAAGGAGGAGAAGGCTTCGGGGCCACGTCTGCCAAAACTGTCGTTGTTCGGTGGTCCAGATACGGAAGAGCAAAAGGAGGCGAATGCGAAGAAGGAGGAACGGAAGAGGGCAATGGAGGAGGAGAAGAACAAGGAGGAGAAGGAAAAGAAGGATCTGGAGGAAAGGGCACTTCTCGATGCCATCGTTTCAAAGCAGGATCTCGAGTTTCTCGAAGTTCGGCAAACACGCAAGAAAAGGGTATATGCCTATGGGACCCATTCTCTTTCCCCGAATCAACCTCCTGTACTCCCTCTCAACTGGATCCGATCGACTTGGCCGCAACTCAAACATATCTCCTTATCCGGTCCTCGAATCGTACAGAGCGATCTCGACTTCGTTGCGATGTTCAAGAACACCCTCGAAACTCTCATCGTTCGTCAAACTATGAATCAAAGGACTATCACAAAGACCCCTTCTCTCCCGAATCTTCCTCATCTCAAGTCTCTCACACTCGCAGCTCCTCACCCGGTCGAACTCTGTCGATTCCTTCGCCTCTCCCTTTCCCTTCGAACCGATTCCGATGGCGACACTCCTTTCAACGACCCGCTTCATTATCCTCTCCTCACCTTCCTCTCGCTCGACGGCGTTCCCGATTCTTCCCGCTTTGAACCCGTGCTATCCTTCATCCTCACTCATTCTTCGACCCTTCGTACTCTCGACTGTTTCGAATTAAGCGATCCTCTCAACTCATCCTCGATCGCATCGTCCCTTTCTCATCCTTCTCTCTCGAACGTTCACATCCGTACCTCCGCCTATCCACCTAACTCCTTCCCCAACGATGCTTTCAAGATCGCTCAACCTGCATTCGACGATAGCGACGGGCCCGTCGATGAAGATGAGCTCCAACTAAGAGAGCCGACCTCGGAGGAATTGGAGGAGATGATTGACAAGGCGCTGAGTTATGGTGAGAGGAGGATCGAGGAGGCGACGGAATCGTTCAAGCAAGATGGTTCGGTGAAGGACTTGTTCGCATTAGCAGGACTGTACAAAGATTTGGATTCAGAGAGGGTAGCGAAGTTTGCTTGAAATTTGCGAAATTGCGAAAGAATTCGTCTGCTTCTCGCGGTGTTTGAGCAGTCCTTTCGCATCGTATCGAGAATAGTAGAGCCAGCGAGCGTCGTGGAGTCCTCCAGTTTTCATCATTGAACTTTCGAAATGCGAGAATCGCCTTCTCTCCTCACCTCAAGATCGCCTGAAGCTCTGCGCATCGATGATCATGACCTGTGAGCAATCTCAGACACGCTCATGCTTGTCTTATAGCGCGTCTGACTCTCTCCAAATCGATTAGCTTCAAACCTTCCTCTCTCTCCGCCTCCGTTATCCATCAGTCTGCCAGCCGACGTGTTGGAACTGATAGTTAGGGAATGTCACCTCATGGACCAGCGCTCGAAGCAAGCAAAGTCCACGCCTGTGGAAGTCCTCGCTCAACGGGAGGAGTATAGAGGTCAACCGAGATTATTGAGCAAGTTGAGATTGACAAACAAGACACTTATGAGGATGGCTAGCAAGTACCTCTTCAAGGTGAGTCGTCGCGCTTCTCGCGAGTTTTCGCCGGAAATTTGGGAGTTTTCAGGCTAAATCGTTTTTCGTTTTGCTGCAGGTGGTAAAAGCCTCGCGCTGCAACGACCCAATCTTTCGCTTCAGTATCGCAACGAACTACTCGACCCTCGTTCAAGGAATCGTTTTCGATGACACTGGCCGAAAAGCGCAAGGGGTCGAATCCGTCGAAATCCTCCTATCCTTTCTCCCTTTCTTCGTCAACCTTCGCTCGGCCTTTCTCACTCGGAACGGATTCTCCATGTTTGCTCCCCCGCCAGCAGAGCCATCGTCTTCATCCCACGGCAGAAAAAGGGAAATCGGTACTGATGCAAATTATTTGCTGCGACGTCAAGCCCTCAACGATCACACCCTCCGCCTGACTTCATTGCACCTACAAGAGAACTATCCGTTGGGTACGGTCGTGTACTGGCTCTCTCTCTGTAACGGGAAACTGAAGGAGTTGAGGTTAGAGGGAAATCAGTATTTACGACCCAAGGATGAAGCGGCATCCAAGAAGTTTCAAAAGTGGTGGCCTTGCTTGACAAAGAAGATGGTCGAGCTCGACCTGGATAGACAAATGGGTGAAGGAGAAACGAAGAGGAGAAATCTTGGGAAGATTCAAGAGACGTTTCCCGATTGGTTTCTCGAGACCCCATTTCCTCCCCTCGTTCGCCTCACTCTCCGGTGTCTCAACCTCGACCAGAACGATAAACGCTTCTTCACCCTCTTTCAGGACACATTGAGACACCTCATCATTGAGCAGAATATGAAATTTCACTCGAAACACGCCGCAACATCGATCGCTCTTCCTCATCTCCCTCGTCTCGAAACCCTTCGCCTGATCGGACGATCGCAGGAAATCGACGCTACTCTGAGATCAACCCTCGACGACGCTGGACACGACTCTCCTCGCCCCTTTCCCTCCCTTCGTTCCCTCTCACTCCATTTCGCCGATTCTCCTTCCGCCAAGTCGCTCGCGACGATCGAGGCTTTCGTCTCTCGTCACCTCCAGAGTCTAGGTTTCCTCGAATGGAGTCGCAAAGATGGGGAATGGAGCCAAATCGATCTCGACAAAGTCAAGACCTGGTCTCTCGGCAATCTTCAGATTAACCTCTCTTCGTCTACGTCCCGCTCCTCCCGTTCCTCCGACTCCTCTCACTCTTCCGTTTCATCTCATTCCTCCCACTTCTCCCACGCCTTCTTCGCTCGCGACCCATCCACCGTCGAAAATTACTTCGCTCAACCTATCACCGGATCAAAGGAGGATGAAAAGACTGCACAACGTCAGAAATTCGTCGAAGAGCTCAGGAACACGGCGGCTTACGGTCGAAGAGCTTTGGAGATCGCAGCAAGTCGGAAAGACGTCGACGAGTTGAAGAAGCTTGCTGTCAAATTGGGCTTACTCGAGGCGGAGAGGAATGCGGACTTTGTGTAGATCTACACCTCCCAGTGCTGCAACGTAATGAGCTTGCGAAGCGCGATCGAGTTGGGATTCCCTTGCGAGTGGCTTCTGAGTTTTTGGTTTTGCCCTCATTCAACAACTTCGACAAATCACTCCGACCACGCGTTCAGGAGCCCTTAGTCTGCTCGCATAGACAGGTGAGTCTACTCGTGAAGCTTCCTTGTGCTTTCAGATGCAAGCGAGCTAAATCTTCTGAAGCATCACTTCATCTTGAATCGCGAATTCAGCTCTCCACAGATCATCAACGACCTTCTAGTAGCGAGTATGACACTCACAAGAGGCTCTCACAAACTCCCACACTCTGTCCTGCACCAAATCACGCAGTTTGTATCGGATGGAGAGATCGCTTTGAACAGACGGATTCAATCACTGCTGGAGGAACCCAAGCTATCGAATCAGACTAGGAAGTTGTTGGAGAAGCAGAAAAGGGATCTCGGAAAGATGCTCGGTACTCTGCGCCTCGTTAACAGAGAGTTCTCGAGGCTCGCAATCGAATTCATGAACTTCGTAAGTTCTCCACTCCTCTTTCGCCCCTACTTTGCTCCGCCGTCGCTAGGTATTCCTGACGATCGAAACTCCACGGTGTGCAGACAATCAGCGCAGAGAAGGTGCTCCTTTGCCCCGAGTTCCGACTAGGAATCGCTCAACGTCTCAGATCTCGCTTTCGCAAGGTTGTTTTCGACTTACCGTACTCGACGAGCCGAACAAGCGAGAACGACTTCCTCATTCAGCTCCTCCCCCTCTTCACGAATCTCTCGTCAATCTCCTTCGAAACCGGAACCGCCGAGATCTTCTTCAACTACTCTCGAGATCCAGGGCAGCTTCGTCTTCAGCAGGTCGAACAACGTCGCCGCGTACTTGAACACATCAACCCTCGTATCACTTCGGTATCATTCGTCGGTCAGAAACTCGAACATGTCGTCGACCTCCTCCGAGTCTTCTCCAAAGATCGTCTCCTCGATCAAGCTGGATTGGACCGTCGCATCTCAAATAGACTCGACAAAGTGGGAGGACTTCTTCAAGATCCTGCCGCCATCAGTCAGGACACTCGACGTTGACCGGAGTCCTCCGGAGGAGTCGTTGAAGGAGTCCGAGGAATCCAAGAAGGCGAAATCAGCGCCAAGCGGCACGAAGGAGGCAGCGAAAGACAAGCAGACTGTCGCAGCTCTTCCGAACTATCCGAAGGAATGGCTCGTCCCCTCGAATTGGCCATCCCTCACCAAACTCGTTCTTCGTGTACTGAGCTACACCTCGATCGATCACGATTTCCTCGCCCAGTTCAAGTCTCTCGAAGTCTTGGAGGTGCACCAGACTTATGGAATGGACGACATCGACATCATCTGGGGCGAGACGGCTGTCGAGCTCGAGACAAAGCTCGTCGCGATTCCTCCTCTCGCTCACCTTCGCTCCCTCTCACTGAGATGCATTCACCTGCTGTTTTGCAAAATCTTGCAACACACCATCTATGACCACGAGGAGAAGAAGGAGTTGACAGAGGGAGAGGATGAGCCGTCAGCTATGGAGGTGGAGAAAGACGGGGTTACTAAAGGAGGCGTGGAAAAGGCTGTGAAGGGAGATCCGGTGAAAGACACAGCAGGAGGCCGGGCAGAAGGTGGAGCGGGAGAGACGGACGGAACGAATGTCGAGGAGGAGGAGGAGCATCCCGCGATCCACTGGACTCCCTCTCTTTCGCGGGTCATTGACCCCGATTTTCCTTTCGTCGTCGGCTGCGATTCGTACCTGGAGGAACCGGACAGTATCTGCGTTCAAGAACAGACCTGGTCACGCCCTTTTCCAAACCTCGAGGAATTCACTCTTCAGAGTGTCGATCCCTGTATCGACGACGACGAACTGTGGGACTTCATCGAAATTCACAGCTCGACGCTACGCCGCTTCAGCTTCTACAGTCTTGGACAGGACTGGTATCCGTCAGCTCGCGCAGATCTTTCGTCGAAACCGATATTTCAGGGAATAGACTTATCCTTACATCCCTACCATCCTGAAGCTCATATCTCGGAGACGTTCGTCCAACACCGCGACATGGTCTTCCCGCACTGGATCAGCAAAAGTAACCCTCACTACGATTACTTCAGGAAGCCCAAAGATGATGCCTTGATTCTGAAGCTGAAGAGTCTACTCGATTACGGACAAGAACGATTGACGGAACTGACAGAGCAGGTTCGTTCAATTCTCTCTCTGCCTTCCTGAGTGAGGAGGTGATCTTGACTGATGCTTTGACGAATTTGATCGAACAGGTCGAAAAGGGTGGAGAAGCGGGAGATCTTTATCGCTTCGCTTGGTCTTTGAAGGCTTTCGAGTTGGATCGTGCAGCTCGTTACGATTGAGTGTGAGTATTTTCCTCGCTATCTGGAGCGATTTCAAGACTTTGTACTGATGTTCGCATCCTCGCAGAGAAGGCTTGAGTAGGACATTGTATATGCATTGACGAGTTCGAGAGCCTTCACTCTCGTAAAGAGAATGAGAGGCTTTGACGTCGCGAGAGAGGTTTGCAGGAGAAAAGAACGGGAAAGCGAACGAAGAGGTTTGGATTTTCATTTGTTGACGCAGAGAAGGGGGTACAGACGGAGAGAGTAACAGAAGTAGAGAAGGAAGAGAGAAGCTGGTAAAGTCAAGCGAAGGGAACAGGACGACCTTAATCAGTCGACGACAAAGAGTAGGGGAAACGTCCGTCAGAGGTGACTGCAGGAGTACAGAAAATACCGCAGCTGTCCCCTGCGAGGACAGGGTACGCTTCGAGTGAGGCAGGACAAGCAGGGTAGGGAAGAAGCTTCATCTTGCGGATTTCCTCCAATTTCCAACCTGCGACCGCTTCTTCGAGTAAACCTGACAATCCTACCATCTTTCCTATCGAAGAGCGTCCTGTAGAGCGCCAGACGTTCGAGAGGTTCTCGACTTGAGCTCTAATTTCCGAACCTCCAATCGCTTCGAGCTCTTCCGACGACAACGAACGAACGTCGTCGTTTCCTTCGATTTGAGCGTAAATCCAACCAATCTCGGCGGGGATCCGAGGCGTCCAGTCTTCGGTAGCGCGACAGAGTGTGATGTAGGTACGTCCGAGAATCCATTCATCGGCGGGATTGAGAGAGAGGCCTGCGAGGTGAAGTACTTCTCGCAAGTCGCGTTCGAGAGCGAAGACTTCGGAAAGGTGTGGAAGAGATGAGGAGCGTTGCGCTGAGAATGCGTGGGTAGGGTGGTAGTTCGAGCGCGAGTAGTAAGAGAAGGTGGCTTGATCTTCGTCTAGTTCCTTTTTCGCTGCTTCCAAAGAAGGTGCACTTTCGAGGAGATCGGGCGCCCAATGGAAGTTGACTCGGGAGCGATCTGGAGCGGTGAGATGTCGGTACTCGGGAGGTGAGAAGAAGACGCGAGGAAGGTTGATCGTGGTGATTTCAGCTCGAGGGAGGAATTTTTCGTGCCATTTCTTCGCAATCAAATTTCCCATGTTGATTGTTTCGCCGAATGTGTGTTTGAGTCTCCAAGATTCGATCGAGTCGTCGCAGCGGACGAAAGCAGCGTCATAATCTGAGCTACATCCGACAACGTTCGAATCGATATCGCCATTGACTGGTTTCGGGAACGTAGGGTTGAGCGTAGAAGTACTGTGAGCTCTGCACGAGTGAAGATTCATGAGTGCAACCTGCGAGAGCGACCAACGTGAGAAATCCGTCCCGGAAGAGCGGAAAGAAAATAGCAAAGTTTCGCACATGGCCAGTCTTCGTCGCCTCGAGAATATTCATTCGCTTGAGGACATGATTCGTAGGGATACTCATGTCGTTCCATCCTAGACCGTTCTGAACCTCAACGGGCGAATACTCGAGTCCACAAAGAATCGGAGAAACGAGAACGGTGTGATCGCTGCAATCGGGTCGTCAGTGTCGTTCGTGCGACGGGCGACTTCTCGGACTCACGTCAATGTCGAGAGTTGAGTAATGGTACTATGCTTCGCATCAGCAGCTCCAAGTTCAGCAATAAGTTGATCATGAATAACTTGATAATCGTTCTTTGCCTTCTGAACGTACTCCTGATTCTGTAGCTTCTCCATCTGACGCTTGATATTCGACTTACGCTGATCCGCAACGGTATCGCCGAGTTCGATATCGGGAAAGCTTTCCGACATCTCTATAACGAAGTAATAATCCTGATCGTCGTCTTGTTCTGGCGGTGCGAGTTCAGGCTCGACCTCTGAGATGGCATCGATAAGCTCGAACATTGCTACTCCCTCAGAGATAGTACTGTCGTCTTGAGGTGAAGTTGGAGTCTGAAAAGAAGGTGAAGTCATGATTTGGAGAAACGAGGGAGGATTCGAGGCGATAGGTTTGTTGAGTGCTTGAGAGAGATAGTTTCGAGTAGTCAGAGCGATGCAGCGTAGCTCGAAAGAGCGAGAGGGTGAAATGGAGAGGAAGGAGAGAAGGAGAGGGACTGAGCGGAATCGAATCGCAACTTGGCAAAACACAAAATCGAATACAGTTTTCGAATCCCGCTCTTTCGCTCTTTGCTCGACTCTTCAGGACGGCAGATTATCAGACCGATTGAATGAGCATATCATATTCACGTATCTACTTCAGGCGGAGGTGAAGGCAAATGAACGCTCCCTAACAAAGCATCTTTCCCCTCGATCGACAAAGACTCGCCCGCGAGTCCTTTCACAGCTATAACAGGAGAAGTGGGAGGAGAGGGGAGTTCTGCAAAAGGTGCCGAAGGGTCCGAATCCCCCTTCTCCCTCGCTTTCGCCGATTTCACAGCTTCCTCCCAAACCCTCGCTGTCAATGGATTACTCTTCAATTGTAGATCCTCGAAAGTCTTGACCATCTGTTCTTTGACTCCCGTGACGACTTTCCGTTGTCGTTGTTTCTGATCCTCTTCATTCGAGAGGACTAGGAGTGGTCGAAGTTCGAGGAGTTGGAGGGCACTAGCTTCTGCTTCGGCAGCTGCAGTGAGGTGGGAGAGGCGAGTAAGGAGTGGTTTGAGTCGATCTGCGTCTTGAAGAGCTTGTGCGAGGGCTCGTTCTTCGGGAGTAGTGGTCGATTCGGAGAGTGAGAGGGGAAAGAGGAGGGGAGTGAGTTGAGACATGGCCATCGAGATTGAAATGAAGAGTTGTCGAAGAAGTGCGATGTGCTCGTAGGTGAGGCGGTTTGGGAAGAGGAAGGAGAAAGTCGGGGAGGGAGAGGGACGAAGGAGGAAATGGAATTCGAGAGATGCGGACAAGGCGAGGATGAGGTATCGCCACTGCAGAGACGCTCTGAAGCATCAGTATCGTTCTGGGAGAGAGAGCAGACGAGAGAGAGCTTACAAAGTTGTTCCTTCGTTCATCTTTCCGGAAAAAGCTGAAAAGAGCGATCGATCCAAACGCAAACACCCAAAACGCTCCTGCATTCGTCGCTCCCTTTACCAGGAACTCTCTGTTCGTGACGAGTTTGCCCCAATCCGCGATTCCCGGTCCGAATCGTTCGTAAGCCCACCTCTTTCCCTCGTTCTCAAGAATATCCACCCCTCTTCTCAATTCGACAAATCGTTGTTCTCCTCCTTTCCCTACTTTGTCTGGGTGATAGATCCTCGCGAGCCTCCTCCATTGACTCTTGACTGCTGGAGGACCTTCGACTTCGACGACTTGACGAGAGAGACCGAGTAATGAATAGTAATTCTGATTGATTCCTGTAGCTTGGGACCAATAGACGCTCAATACCGAGTAGGCGAGATAGGATACGACGAGTGTGATTCGTGCACGTCGGAAGTGTTGTTGAGCGACAGAATTGGCAGAGGCGACTTGAGGAGGAGAAGCGTTCGGAGGTAAAGTCGGTCGAGAGGAAGGGGAGAAACGGTAGAAGGTTGAGAGGAGGAGGTTCGTGAAGAGGGATGGAAGGAATGTCCAGCACAGGATCGACGTAAGGTGAGCAGAAAGCCCGTTCGTCGAACTCCCGCTCATATCTTTTCCTGTTTTCGATTCAAACGAGAGAAAGTTGTCAGTTTCGTCGTTCTCGTCGAATGAAGTATTCAGTGTGACTGGATCAGACGCTTTTTGTGTCGGAGCAGCTACGCTCGTTCTCAGTACTGATGCTCTCCTCCCTTAACGCATCGATACCAATTCCCTCTTCTTTCGACTTCATCTCCCTCACTTGTCCGCCCTCATGACCTGCAACTAGCCTCATCTGATCTCGAGAGAAGTTGCTAGTCGTATGGGTAACCTTTGTATAACCTCCCCCTCAAAAATCGTTGAAGACCTCGAGAGTCGACGGGAGAAACTGATTTTTCCTTCTGTTCTCTTTGAAACCGTCAAACAGGACACCCATTCACAGTTGTTGACTTGGTTCTGGAAGAGCTTGGCGTGCTGAGGTGTTGTGGAATTGACTGTCGAACTCTGCCTTTACGCCGAAAGACCATTCATCTTGAGGATTCGGGTCTAATACTTAAAAGAGTTCGTCCTGACCTCTTGTCCATGCTTCCCTTTGAGTCCTTCAGACATGACACTATTCCAATATTCACCTTCTACGATGTAACGCAGCTTCGAAGAGAGGCGGTTAAGGCGGTCGAGAGAAGGAAGTTGAACAAAGGAGGCGAATGAGAGTCGTAGGGAGAGAAGCGAGGAGTTTGAGGGTGGTAGGATGGATGTGTATCATTCATTCGAGCTCTAGCTAGCTCTACATGATCGAACAGAGTCGAGAGTAGCTTGGAGTGAACGATTTTGAAGTGAAGATTGATGAAGTTGAGAGAGGAGGGAAGATCGAGCAGGGAGGAGAGTACCGGTTCGAACCTTTTACTAGGAATCATTTCCTGATCGATATGAGTGAACTCCTATAGCTTACCGGGTGAGGATGTTGAAAGTGACGAAAAATGTTGGAAGAAGAGGGAAGAGGGAAGGGAGAAATTTACAACTCTTTTCCGCAGAGTGAAGATAGCAGCAACACTCTCGATATAGAGCACAATCAGTGTATACTGCAGAAGGCAAGTCTATTCCTCGGGTTCAAGTCAATAAGAATTTCTACATCAAAGTTTTGAAGTTTTCCATCGCTTTCGTCAAGTTGTCAATCTCCAATTCCCAATCCTTGACTTTCTCAGCCTCCTTCTCTTGTACTTCGACAGGTCGCTTCGTCGAGTAATCAGGGGCAGATCGTTGTTTGACGAGTTTCTCGAGGGCGGATTCAGCAAAAGTTCGTTTCTTTTCCGCTTTGTTGAGTTCAGCTTGAGCGTCAATGACACCCTACGCAACGCACACACCAATGTCAATACTAATACTGAGAGGTCGTGATAGAGTGGTGCAAGAGACGTACCTTGAGAAGTAGTGATGCACTCAGTTCAGAACTAATGTTCTCGCCAACGCAACCAACGGGGATGTCCTTCTCGTCTTCAACGACCGTGAACGAAGTACAACCCTTGATGAGAACAGTGAGAGCAGAAGAAGCGTCTCGGTAAGTCTTGGCGAGTTGAGGGTTTCGAGCGTGGAAGAAGACTTTTACGAGCGAGAGAATCGAGTCAGTCAGGCGAGAAAAGAGAACAAGGCGCGAAGCGGGAACACACCTTGAAGCTTCGAGTTGAGGTTGTATCCGGTAGCGGAGGAACGGATAGATCGGATAGCGTTGAAAGCGAGATCGAAATCTCGTTCAGCCTCGGGGAAGTTTCGGGAAGCGTCCTGTCATAACGAAGCTCGATGAGCCTTGCACAGAATGAAAGGAGTGAAGGTGACGGCGTACAGCCTCAGGGAACTTGGCCAACATGATGGATTGAGTTTGATCAGTCGGTCTTCGAGGTAATCGTTGCCAGAGCTCTTCGGTAACGAATGGCATGAAGGGGTGAAGGAGACGGAGACCGTTATCGAGGACGGTGTAGAGAGTGTTTTGAGCAGAGAGACGAGCGTCGGCGTCTGCTGAAGGGTCGGTAACAAGTTTGATCGCTTCCTGTGGATCCAACAAGATACGCCTCATCAGTCAACATTCTCGAATGATGAGAACAGACAGTAAGACCCACGATGTAGACGTCACAGATCTCGTAAAGCCAGAAAGAGTAAGCATCAGACGTGGCAGCCATGAAGTTTCGCTCGTTCAAAGCGTAGTTGACTTTCTCGGCAGCACCATTCAGCTTATGAAGGATCCATTTCTCGACGAGCGACTCCTTTCCAGTAGGCTAGATCATCGAGAGAAGTATGAGCGATTTGCCCTCGAGCAAGAGTGAGAGTAGACTAACCTTTTCAGACTGCGAAGGAACGAAACCTCCTTCCAATTTAAGCATGGCGAACTTAGTAGCGTTCCAAAGCTTGTTGCAGAACTAGCGACAATCGAAAGCACATCATCAGTACCCGAGATGATCGAGTGACAAGAGAGGGAAGACGAACCTTTCGGTAACCTTCGACACGAAGAATTTCGAGGTTGATGTCTCGACCTGTGAAGAATCAAATCCTCAGCACCTGACCACACGAAGAGATGAAGAGAAAAACAGCGACTCACCAGCAGAAGAGTAGTTGCAGAGAGCGAACCTCAGAGCATCGGTACCGCATTGAGGAATACCAGCTGGGAAATCCTTCTTCTGTCCCTTCTCAGCCATCTCAATCTCCTTCGCCGCCAAATTACCCATCCTCAATTGTCCGTGCAAGACCTCGAGCGTAGCACCCTCGATAACGTCGATAGGATCAATCACGTTTCCGAGAGATTTCGACATTTTGCGTCCGTGGGCATCTCGGATCATGGCATGACAGAATACTTCCGAGAAGGGTACTTTGTCGGTCAGGTAGATACCGAGTAAGACCATTCGTGCGACCCAGAAGAAGAGAATGTCCCATCCGGTTTCGAGGACTGAGGCAGGGTAGAAGTGTTTGAGATCAGGAGTCTGTACAGATCAAGCGCCTGAAGTCAGTCCAGCTCTGGCGGCGTACTGATGAGAGCGTCTAGCGTACCTTCTCAGGCCAACCTTGAATCGACCAAGGCCAAAGACCAGATGAGAACCAAGTATCGAGAACATCTTCATCTTGTTCGAGTTCGAATGCTTGACCCTTGAACTTCTCCTCGGCACGTTGACGCGCTTCCTCTTCAGTCCTTCCAGTGACCCAGTACTCACCCGAGAGACGCTGTGAGTCGAAGATCTTGACCTTATCAATTTCGCTTTCTAAGGCGAGAGATTAGAGAGAGATGAAATCGACTCACATCTTGTTGATCGACACCTTCGATCTTGACGAAGTAAGCAGGAGCTCGATGTCCCCACCAGAGTTGACGAGAGATACACCAATCTTGAATTCCCTCTAGCCATCTATACCAATCACCTTCTGAAGTAGCCGGTCGAATCTTGAGTTCTCCAGCACGAGTTCGCTGTAAATCGTCGATTCCAAGCCCTCCAGTATCAGCTCAGGGAGAGTGAGAGAGTCGAGAGAATAGAAATTGAACTTACCTCGATAGCTTTGTCTGCCAAAGTTTTACAACTAACCCACCACTGAGGTTTCATGACACTCTCAATAACATCCCCACTCTTTGCGCACACGGGAATTTGCATAGGATTATCGGCATCCCCTTCATAAAGACCCTTCTTCTTCATTTCCTCGATCACTTTCTTCCTCGCATGGAACCTCTTCATCCCTTCGAACTCTGGTCCAGCGTTCGAATTCAAAGTTCCATCGTCATTGAGGATATTGATGAATTCCAATTTGTGTCGCATTCCAACTTCGTAATCGTTTGGATCGTGAGCAGGAGTCATTTTCACCGCTCCCGTACCAAACTCTTTATCGACAGCGATCGAATCCGTAATGATTGGAATCCTCCTCCCTAAGAAAGGATGAATTGCGAATTTACCGTGGAGGTGAGTGTAACGTTCGTCGTCCGGGTGAACAGCGATCGCGGTATCTCCAAGTAAAGTTTCGGGTCGTGTTGTCGCGATGATGATCTTTTCGTCGGAACCTTCGAGGGGGTAAGCGAACGAAGTAATGACTCCAAATTCAACTTTGTCTTTGAGATCGTATCCTGGAACGGAGAGGAGAGTTCTTCCGGGAATGTTCTTTTGATCGACCTGGAAAAACTCACTCATCTCTTCATCAGCAGCTGGAACGGGAATCAAAAAGAGAGAAGAGAGAGCGAGTTGGGACTTACTTCGAGGTTGGAAAGGGTAGTGTTCATAGCGACACACCAATTGACTAAACGATTCGCTCGGTAAATGATTCCATCATCATGAAGTTTGACAAAAGTTTCTGCAACCGCTTTCGACAATTCCGGGTTCATCGTGAACGCAACTCGATCCCAATCACACGAAACTCCCAATCGACAAATTTGATTCGTAATTCTCGATTGATACCTACTCGTTTGCACCCCCCCTCACTCTCTCATCAGCTTCAAAAAACTTCGATTCGAAGAGGGGGAGAGAAAGGTGGTAAGGACTTACTCTTCTTTCCAAGCCATACAACGTTCGAGGAACTTTTCACGTCCCAAATCATGTCGAGAGAGGTTTTCGAGTTTCATGAGTCGTTTCTCTACGACTGATTGAGTTGAAATACCGGCGTGATCGTAACCTGGTACGAACAAGGTAGTGAAACCTCTCATACGGTGCCTAGTAAGTAATCGAAACTTGATTAGAAACAGGCCAAAGAGAGGAAGAGTAAAAGCTAAGATAAACGTACCATCGAATCAGAGTATCTTGCAAACCGAAAGCGAGTGCATGTCCAATATGCAAACTACCCGTAACATTGGGAGGAGGAGCAGGGATGACGAAAGTTTTCGTAGGGTCGAGTTTGTCCCAATCTAATTGAGCCTCTCCTTGTGCGTTACGAGGGAGGAAGTTTGGTTGAGGATCGAAATGAGAGAATTCAGAGGGGGAAGAGGAAGGGACCGCGGGGACAAAGAATTGACATTGTTTCCACCACGTGTACCAAGCTTTCTCAACGTCGGTAGGGTTGTATCCCGATGCCATAGGGTTTGAAAGATCTAAAGAGTTTTGCGAAGAGAGGTAGATGGATGTTCAAATTAGTTCGCTGTCTCTCCGCCTCCTCTCTCTTATAGGAGAGTCTAGTACAGTAGGAGTGGTTGCTCACCTTTCTTATCACCCTCTGGTACATCCTTGTAAGGAGGTTCTTCTATAACTTCCTCTTTCTTTACTTTCTCCTTCTTCTCCTTCTTCTCGCCTCCTTGAGGTGCAGCAACTTTGGTCGAGTTGCTAGCTTGTTTGAGTGCCTTCTTGGCAGCTAGAGCTTTCTCTTTCTCGAGTTTCTTGAGTGCCGATTTAGTGAGAGGTGCTACACCATCCGCTGATTCAGTCGTTGCGGTAGTGGAGGTTTGAGGTTGCTCTGAAGTAGAGAGAGGTTGGGTCGAGACTACTGGAGGTGCAGTCATCGTTGAGGAAAGGGAGAATGAAGTGGAAAGGTTTAATCGAGTTGATGGTTGTTGAAAGGGACGACGTAGAATGGAGAGAGTCGTACACCTAAGGAGCATAAACTAGCTAGCTGTTCTACTCTGTGTCGATTGACTCTGGCTCCCTATTCCGCTTTGGTGAGGGGGAAAGAAGAAATAGAGAGTCAAACGTCAAATTAAAATTATCTTTCCCCCTCTCTCCCCTTCTCTCACTTGCCTACATGGTTCATTCCAAATGGGACCCCCGATACTCATCACGTTTTCAAACAATAGAGAAACATCCAGCTCCAATAGACCCGGAAGCGGATGATCTTGATTTCCTCGGTTCGACACTTCCTACTCCCTCCACCACCACCACCTCCTCTACTACCTCTCGCAAGATCAGAAAGACTGCTCAATCCATTCAAACCCCCTCTGCTTCCCCGCGACATCAGCTAGCCCCCATCGACTCGACCTCTACTCACAGATTAGTCCAAGGAGAAGAACGAGAAAGATATAAACGGAAACGTCTTTCACTCTCGTCTCGCACCGACCCAGAGCCCACTGTGTCCTCCCCACGACAGGCTCGGTTGAATCGACGATCACTCGGGAAGGAGAGAGCCCACGAAGAGGAGGAGGAGGAGAAGGAACCCGAGCGGAAATCTAGAAAAAGCGAGAAGGATGAAAGGATCCCTTATGATGATGGACGAATCTTTCGAAATGGGCAACTCGTCAAACAAGTAGGAAATGGTAGTAAACGACGAATTGAGAATGAAGAGGAAGTGGAAGTCAAGAGGGAGGAGAGCTTGGAAGGTTCGGATTTCGATTGTTTGATCGTCAAAGATGAAAAGGAGGAGGGTTCGGAACGACGAAGTAGTACGGAGAATGGAGAAGAGGATGAAGAGGGAGAGGAGCGAGAAGAGTTTGCGTTAAAACAGTTGGGATTGGAGGAACAACGTTTACTTCGACATTCACCTCTCGTCCTCCCGTCCCAACCCGCACCTGCTCAAGTTCTACCAACTCCCCAACTTCAACCTCGAACCCAGTCTCAATCCGATTCTCTCCCCTCCTTAGCGTCCTTCCTGACCTCTCTCGATCTCCCGCGACTATCTCGCCTAATCCCTCACTTCCATTCGATCGGAGTCGAGACATCCGACGAACTTTTCGCACTCTCGAGTCAGACTGCGGTGGGGAAGAAGAGGAGAGAGAACGTGATGGGAATGGTTGAGGAGCTGGAGAGGGGATTGGGGAGGGAGTTCAAGAGGTTCGAGAGGGAGACTGTCGAGGGGGAATTAGAGGAGCGTAGGAAAGAGTGGGTCGTGTCGGAATGAGGGAATGATAGAGTATCGAAGAGGGAGAGGGAGAATGAGAGGGAGATACCAGGTGGATTGCGAAAGAAGGGTCGGTTTCTCGTTCGGGAGTGCTTGTCAGTCTCTCGAGAGTCCTAGTTATCGAAGTACCATGTTGTTGTCATCCGAATACATCTTATCTATTCCATACCAAACGAGACATGAGAAAGGAAACGATGCGAAAATACGACAAAAGTTTGAACCTCGAAACGAAACGACAAAACCTATAGATCCCTCGATCGTCTCCCTCTCAATCCCTTCTCCTCATCCGTCATATTCCCACCTTCCTCATCTCCCCATTGATCGGCCTGTCTCCCCAAATCCCCCCAAGCATCCTCATCCAATTCCTCTTGCTCTTCCTCGTCCGTCTCATCTTCATCTCCCACGTCAAACACTTTAACAGTTTCCATCTGTTCCACCCCCGGAGCTCCCAGTTCCCTTCTTCCTCCTCCACGAGACTTGATCGAACCCTCATCTTCACCAACTGAAGAATATCCAGTTTCTTCCAAACGGATAGCTCTCCCCTTCCCTTTCATACTCCTCCATTTCGTTTGTCTCCTCTCTCTCCTCCATCTCAAACCCGCCCAACCTAGTCCAGCAATCACCACTAATAACACGACGAGCGCAGCCGTTCTTCGAGGCCCATAATACCTCTCGTGGTTGATATCGAACCCGTCTTCGAGGATTTTCGAGCCCGTGATTGGATCGTCGAGGAGTGGGGAGGAGGAATCGAGTGGTGAAGAGAGGTTGAGGAGTGAGGAACCGTTTGGATGAGTGGAACCTAAGACGGTCTCGGTTTCGTGTAAACCTACTCGAGAGGGAATTTGGGCAGAAGGACCAGCCGAGCCGAGTGTGTCGACAGACATGAAACGAACTAAAGTCATTCACGAATAGGTCGAGTCAGTAATTGGAGGGAGAGAAAAGAGGATTGATCGAGTTCGTTAAAGAGATAAACTCACGGAGCATATCATGGGCAGCTAGAGGTTGATCCATCGGTACCTGTTTCGCCAAACTCCTGGTCAGTACAAAGCGTAGCGCTCGACTGACATTGAAAGTCTGAACGAACCATGTGAGAACTATTCGTGACTGAAACATAAGTTAGATTCCCACGAGTCGTCCATCTTCCCGCAGATTCTCCATCAACTGTCCAATCGAGAGGTTCGGATCCATTCTACGTATCACTCGAGACCTCATTGGTATCGCGTTGTAGCAAGAGAGTGATGAAAGCTCAAGCGAAAACGTACGAATCCTTTCAGACCATCCCACTCCAATTCTTGAATCACTCTCTCGATTCCCAATCCAGCACACATGAGATCTTTATCTCCCGCGTACAGCAATATCGGAAGTGTCTGTAGCAGTTCAGGGAAGAGTTGAATGGAGGGAACTGATTGAGGGGTCCAAAAATGAGATGCGACGGTATTATCGCATTGCGACCAAGGTCTTGTCGCATCTTCACCGTGCAAGGCAGAGATCACGTTCGGGTCCTGTGAATACAGTGGACTCGACGAAGGTCAGTCGAGAAAGGAGCTCGAGCTTCGAAGGTCCAGCTACTCACGCGAAGGTATTTCGTTACTTGAACTAGATCTGGAGGCCATTCTGTACCACAGGCATGGTATTCTGATGTATCATAGGAATTGAGACATAGTCCACTGCGGTTCGAAGAAGGTCAAAGATCAGCTCTCGACTCGCGAACGATCAGCTCTCGACTCGCGAACTGCTCTATGCTCGACTCAGACTCACTCCTTCATAGTAGCAGCGCTCATTACACCCAAGATCTCTTCACATTCGTTCACCAACACTGTTCCTTTCCCTCCGATCTTTGGTTGATTCAAATCTTTCAACTTTTCCTGACACCTCTCGACAGCTTTCGCAATATTCCTATAACCCGCACTACCCTTCCTCACAAACTTGTTCTCTACGAGATAATCGAGGTATGCGGGATATTGTTCTGTCGGCGAGATCCAACCGTTCCCGATGAGTAAGCCTTTGAGAGGAGTTGAAATCGAGGTTGAACGTTGAATGGCAGATGCGATGTAAGGGATGTATTGACCAGCGTACGATTCTCCAGCGAGATACGTGTCCATCGTGGCGTATTCGGGGAAGATTTGGTACAGGTTCGAGAGGAAATTGACGACTTGATCGGCTGAATCTCCTAGTTCTCGTACATTGTCGTTCTTCGTAACGTAAGAGAAACCAGTTCCAGCCGGTTGATCGACTGCAGTGATTGCAGTGTAAGCGATCTCGTCTTCTTCCCACGACAGAAGCTGCGAGCGAAAGAAGGGAAGTCGAAACTCACGAAACAAGACATTTGCGTATTCGTTCCAAGCTCCTTTCTCAACTTCTCTCACTGTCCCATCCTTGTTGATTCGATAAGGTCCAATCTCGATCAACGAGCCATCGAAACCTGTGAACCGTGGGAAACCGAAGAATTAGCGAAGTCTTTCGAAACAATCCCTCGATAATCAGCTCACTACTGCATCCCTGTCCGAAGTGAAAAGTGTCAGCACGGATCAGTTCAAAGTAGATGCAGAGACAGCGAACTCACAGGACCTCCATTGAACCAAATCACTAATCTCTGTCTATTCGGAATATGCTTGTTCCTCGCGAGCAAGAAGTACAGGTGCGCATCCGAGTCGTCTACAGGTAGAGCTGAAGGTAGGTTCCCAGCGAACAAAGTCGTTCGAAGCTTGTCGAGTCCAGGGAGAGATTGAACCCATAAATCGGATGCTGAGGGGAGGACTGAAGTCTTTTGACGCTTTCTTGGAGTTCGAGGTGGGTCTTGTGAAGGTGTCGATGGCGATGGTGATATCCGAACCATTGAATGGAGTTAAAATGGGAGAGGTAGGAGGAGAAACACGTTTTTCGCGAGATGAAACTTTCGAACTTCCGCAACTCAGGAGTTTTCCATTTGAGACTCGTACAGTGACATATACGATCGATATGATATAGCTAGCAAGGAAGAGAAAACGAAGAATGAAACGTCCAAGTCGAAAATCGAACCAAAGGAAAAGGCGAAGAGACGGAGTCAGAGTGTAGGGTAAGGGATATGGAGACAGGAGTAGCAGCCTGAGTACGTTGATAACGATTAGAATCCGCTTACCGCATCGCTCGAAGGGAAAGGGGAGGAGGTTTCGTCGAACGAGGAGTTTTCGAAATCACGGCGGGCAAAGATAAGTCCAAATCTCGTCCAAACTGCATGTCGGAATCAATGTCCTAAACTATTCCGCGGATAAGGGCGCGGACATTGAGTCCGATACATGTCCGCTGGATTACGTTTGATTATGCTTGATTAGACTTGCCTAATTGACGGATTTTGGAAGAGTAATGGACTTTGATTCCAAAGCTATTCCAATTGCAGCTGCGGACTTATTTTTGCTCGCCGTGAATCTTCGTTGTTTCCTGAATCTGAACGTTCTCATCGTTGACACTCGTCGAGCTAGCGTTCCTCTGATGTCTCGAGCGAAGTTTTGACCTCGAAGTGACGTTTGAAGGTGTACGGGAAGTCGAAGAGGAGGCAGTGGGAGTCTGTCTGTTTTCCGAATCTCGACGATCTCTCAAAGTCCTCCTCGATTTGGGTGTAGGGGTACCAGACTTTCGATCTTCGTCGACCTCCTTAACCATCGTTGGGATAGGAGGGAGAGGGATGTTTGGGCGGGTCGAGGGATGGGTGACGGACTCCTCTGCTTTTCGTGCTGCAGTGTAACGAGTCGTCTTCTGTTGTTCTGTGTCACTCTCCGATAGTGAGGTGGAGAGATTCAAGTCTCGCTCACCGAGAAGTGAGAGCGGACGATGACCGGGTCGAAGAGGTGGAGTGGGAAGAGGTCGACGAGGGAGAGAGGGTTGGGCTGAAAGTTGAACGTCGCAAGGAGATTGATCATTCGTCGGAAGAGCTTGAGCATGCCAAGCTATATAAAGCTCGATTCGTCAGTAGCCGTGGTTCGAGAGAGAAGGGAAGAATGATGAAAGCTCACAACCGGAATTGAGCAAATTCCGGAATCCCTCAGACGTGATCGAAGACTGATTCGCATCTCCGAGCGCCCTTGCTGAATCTAGCGACCTGGACCTCTCATGCAATTCTTCTTGCTTTGGTCGAGAGACGAGACGAGGGGATTCGAAGGAGGTCGAAATGTCGGAGTTTCGAGAGACTGGTCGAACGGTAGCGCAGTGGAAAGTGCTGGTGTGAACGTCATCGTCGTCGTCAATTGCTGGCTGAGGTGAGGGACGACGGGAGATGGAGAGAGGGAGAATCGGAGAGAAAGGGATAGTGCTATCGTTCGCGGGAATTGAATCGTCGAGGACTTCGGTCGAATCCACTGCTTCCCATTCGAACGAGATATCGAGTCTCGTCATGCTTGATCCACTACGTTCGTGATGAATCGTCGTTCTCGTCTGTTCAGCACATTCTCCGATGCCGGCGTCCATCTCTTGATCCGCTGTCTTTTCATCCTCCGATACCGGTTCCCCTTTCGCAACTTCCTCCTCAACCGCGATCCAGACCTCGTCCTCTGCCGGCTCGTAGCCTCCATGCGACCTCTCCATATCATGACCAAGAGGGAAACCAGGGAAAGATCGACTTCGCAACTTTCGGGAACCTCGAGCGAATTTGGTCGAAGGCGAAGCGAGCGGATCAGCTGAACGAGGAGGGGTAGGAATCGGATCTGAGCGAGGGTCGATGTGGAGATGACTGAGTCGAAGAGATGGTACGAGCTGAGGGAGGACTTGTGCTGAAAGGTAATCGATCGAAATAGGACGAGTGCTTTCCTCTGGGTAAGTCTGTGTTGCTGGAGTAGTAGGGAAGGTGGAAGAGGAAGGAGACAAGTTGATCTCGTGAGTACTGAACTCGAAGTCGCGGACGGGCGATGGTGGCGAGGGAGACGGAGCGGGAGAAGGAAGAGGAGATGGCGAGGGCGTTCGTTTCTTGTGAGGAAGATCGATGAGGGAATGCTGGTCGGTCGCTAGGGTGCCTTCACGTTCAGACGTCGAAAGTTTCCTTCGAGATGCGAGGAGCTGCATTGCGATTGCTTTGTCGAAATCGTTCACCGGTGTCGACGAGACTCGAGAGTGTTCGAATCCTCCGACCGTCTTGCGAGAAGTCGTCGAATTCGCTCGAGACCGTGGACGTTGCAGATCACCCATCGTGTTGCAGGAGAGCTTGGAGAGCTTGAGACTGCGTAGTCGAGCGTGACCTTGCGAAGTCGCAGATTTGACGAAACCTGAGGTTGAGGCGATTGCTTCAGAAGACTTGAGTAGCTGAAGTTTCGGATGAGCTGAAAGAACCGATAGAGCTCGACCTGCGGAGAAACGGTCAGCGACCAATAAAAAGGTTGGAGAGAACGATTTGAAACTAACCCATTCTCCCTCGGTGATTACTCGAGATGTCTCTTCCATCGATCGGAATACCGGGTACAGAGCTCTTCCACGTCTCGATCGTCGACGCTCGACTCGCTGAACGATCTCTCGATTCGTCTGTCGTGACCACTTCGATCTCGCTGATGTTCGAAGTCGAACGGCGATGCCAGAACCCTTCGCTCGTCCAGCATTGACAAGCGAGGACGATTGGAGGTTGGCATACGCCAATGGCGAGGAGGATTGATGCGATGAGAGGAACGGAAGAAGTCGAATTGGCGATACGAAGGCAGACGAGCGGTGAGACGAGGGCCTGCGAGACGAGGGAGAAGGGTCAGCGTATTCGACAGTACTTGAGCGTAAGATGCGATACTCACATATCCTAGCAGTGAAGAAGCGAGATGACCTCCGAGACGAATCATTGCACCTCGAGTCTCTCGATCCGATAGCTCAACTTTCGGTGAGTGGCCGGTTCCAGGTGGATCTTGATCCCTCCAAGCTTCTTGGATGATAGCTTGCCGAACCGCCGAACCTCCAACGAATCCTCCTCCTGCGAGATAGGTTGAAGCCCGAGAAGCGACAGATTCACTTATCGAGTGTCGAGTACGATCTTCTGGTACTTCCTCCTCGGTCTCGTTCAATCGTTTCCTTGTCGATTCGGAGAAGTTCGATGCGGGAGTCGTCACGGCGGATCGGTCGAGCAGTCCATGAGCAGATCCAGGAGTAGGAGAGCGAAAGTCTCTTTGATGTCGAAAGTCATCGAATTCCTCGACTTGATCTTGCTGTTCATACGAAGGACGAGTTGGACCGTAGCTGACGGCGGAACGAGTGTCGGAAGTGTAAGGAATTAAGTCGCGCTGGTGTCGTGGTGGACCGTTACTTGATCGTCCGATACTGCCGACGAAATTGGCTGAGAGACCCGAGAAGTTTGGATGGAAGGTAAGAGAGTATCGATTGTAAGGCATGTCGTACTCGCTGCTGATTCGAATCGCTTTCTCTTGCTCACGAGCCCAGGGAGAGAACGCTTGTTCTCGTTTCGTTATCGATCGAACTCGGAGAATGGCGATGAGGAGGCGAGTGAAACAGAAGGTGACTACTCGAAAGTGTGGTCAGTCTCGGAATGTAATAGGTAGGCGTGCAGACTTACCAACAGCTGTCACTGTCGAAAGCCAGACGATCAATCCAATCCAAACATTTTCTCCATCGACCGTTCCGAGACTAGCAAGACCAGCGCCGAGACTATACAGGACGAGTGCTGGACCCCAGACAATACTATGAAGCGCGAAAAAGCAATCAGCTACTGTGCGCCGAAATCGCTCAAACGAGGAACGAGTCTTGCCAATCTGCGAAACCTAAAGAAATAGCTCGACCTATTTGACCGACTCATCAGCGTCATCTCTTGCAGTGTGGAGTAGATCAGCTCACCTTGTACGACGTTCACGTAAGAGAGAACCGCAACGATTAGAAGCAAAGTCGGTCTCGCTGTCGCTGCGAGAACTACTCGACTATCGCTCAACCTCGAGTAACCCAACTCCGAGTTCGAGCTGACAGCACATGCTACTTCCCAGATCAAGATACATGTAGCGACTGCAACACCAAGTCCAAAATTCGGAATCAGTGATTTACCCTGAAAGTTCCGAAGAAATTTAGACTTGACGTACAAACGTCCGTCAATGCTAGGTAAGCAGTGAATCGTTGTGCACTCTTCAATCTTGGTCGTTTGTCGTCGTTCGAGGCAGGAGGTGGACCAATGACGTTTTGGCGAGGGTTCAGAGGATGATCGGGAAGTAGCGGTAAAAGAGTTCGAAGGGTTGTATAGGTCGAGCAGAGGAAGCTAGCGAGCATGCGTGGGTATTCGACGCCAAGTGGATTGCTGAGGAGATGAAGAGGGAGAACTCACGAGATCAAGGCGAACGCGAGAGTGACATAGAGCAGAGTTGAATCCATTTGCACCTTCTACTATCACCTCTGACTGACTGTTGGAGAGCTTACTGCTTCTTGTTCGTGATCGGCGTTGATGTTGAATGAAGGCGAAGGTGAAGAGACCGAGGGGAGAGGAAGAGAGAAGCGAGAGTGAAGAGGGAGGTTGCGAAAGAAGTCGAAGAGTTGAAAAGAGCTTGAGGTCTATTCAATCAGTAGGGACGAAGTGAAGTTGTCAAGTCAGGAAAAGGAGAGACGCAAAGTCTTCCTCAAGAAGTAAACAAGGCCTCAGCGGGCGACAAAGAGGTCCGTCCTTTTTTCGTGAAGAAAGAAGGAAACGCGCTTTCGAGCGAACGTGTCGAGGATTCGAAGAGGTTGCAGGAAGATAACGACAATCGACAAAGAAGAGGTATAGTAAAGCAAGAGGTATCGAGTTAAAAAGAGGAGAAAAAGGGTCTTGTGTTATCGACCATCACTACTGCCCGGTCTCGAAGAACTTTGAGAACTGAATGATGGCGACGGTACATACGGTACGACTTGCTGTAGAGCGTGTATGTGAGGAGGTAGACCTGAAAGGAATTGTTGCCAAGCGGGAGTTTGGAATTGTGTTAGACGAAGAAGAAATGAAGTCGGATTCGGATTCGCTTTCGGATTCGGATTCGAGCGACGATCATGTTGTTGAGGTTGAGGAGGAGGAGGATTCTGATATTGTGGGACATGAGAGGTAGGATTCTGACGTTGTGGTACTTGAGGAGAAGAGGAGGAAGTAGTTGGGGACGGTCGAGGTTGCTGAGGTTGAGTGGAATGAGGTTGAGCGACTGCAGAGGTAGCTGCTTGTTGCGTTCGAGCATCGAAAGATGATGGACGAGACGATGAAGATGAAGTAGAAGGAGCCTCGTAATGAGTCCATAAGCGACCTGTGCTATCCCTCTTCGGTTGTGACTGCACTTGCGGTTGGGGTGGAGAATTAGGTGGAGCTAGAGGACGAGTGGGCGCGTCTCGAGAAGTGGGAGCGGATGTCGAGGGAACTTGAGTCGAAGTTGAGATCGGGGTGGTCGAGGTTCCAGAGTTCTGACGAGAGCGATTACTGGCGTTCCGAGCGATCTCGCGTGCTTGTTCGAGAGTTACCGATTGTCGACCTGGAGGAGGGAAAGAGATGTTCCGAGCTGGAGTTGGTCGAGGTTGATTCGTCGATGATGCACCCATGGAAGAGCTGAGTGCTGGAATGGGGAGTCGTGGAGCAATCGGTCTCGGCGGAGAATGCTGCTGTGCTGGTCTTGCTCCTCCTCCTCCTCCATTGGAGGGTGGATGAGCCATCGAGGACGACGAGGAAGAGTGATGACGGTTCATCGAAGACGACGACTGTGAAGGAGCAATCGCGTTTCCGGATGCTCGGCGATTCCTGAGAGCTTCAATTGATCGTGCCTGCGAATCGTCTCGTTCATTCGCCGCGGGAGGATCGGGGAAGGTGCAGAGGTGAAAGCGACCTCGAGAAACGCATTGTCCACAAGGATCATTTCCATCGCAAGCGAGAGTTTCATTCGCGCACTGTTGAAAGGGCAGAGATCGAGTCAGTGAAGCAGAGAGCAGAAAGGGAGGAGAAACGCACTTTGTTGCAGATCTTGACGTAACCTGGAGGAGGCGAAGGAGAATGTCGAGGTCGAGATGGAGCTTGCGAAGTCGAGACTTGTTGAGGCTGAGAGCCAGTTCGATTCGTTGATTGGGTCCTGACACTCGCTGGAGAATGCTGACGTGAAGTCCCTGGACTACTCAACGGTACCCTCCCGGTGCTCGCAACATAAGTGAGGCATTGGAGTCGACGTTGTTTCTCCTCGAGTGATGGCCCACCCTGTTGATCCTCATTCAACGCCATCATTTCCAGAGTACCTAAGAATGCTCCCGCTTCTGTCGCTCCACATTGCTCGACCCACCGAGGGTACACTCCTTTGATCATCCTGAGGCTAGTCTCCGGATTGGCGTATTGATGACGAGTCGAGAGGTAGACTTCGACAAGATAGCGAGGGAAAGGTTTCGACATTCCTGGGACTTGGTAGAGTTTCGCTGTTGGAGCCGGGGCGACGGAAGAGGCAGCGTGTGGAAGAGGGGCGGGATTCTGAGGTGGGACTGATACTGGCGCTGTCTCTCGAGATGCGGGAGGTTCTTCGTCGTCGTCGCTGAGGGTGATGATCTCAGGTTTGATGTCTCGAGGCTCTTCGGAGGCGAACGCGGTAGTCGGAGCGGTAGAGGGAACAGGAGGGACAGAGGTCGAAGAGGTCGAGGGAGTCGAGAAGCGTTTCGCAGCTTCGGGTAAGGAGGAATTGTCGACTTCGACGGGAATGAGGGGAGAGTGAGGGTTAGCTTCGGTACGATGTCTGTTGAGCATGCCAGCGATCGTCTTCTTGCAGTAGAGGAACTGTCGAGGATTGCTTGAATTCCGACTGTGAGTTATTACTTGAGAGGTCAGCGTTGTCTGAGGTGATGCTGTTCCCACATTTATACTCACAGAGTATTCCTAATTCCTTCCATCGCTTGCTTTCCAGCAGATCCAAACACGAGCTGAACTTCTTGGGTTGCGAGTTCCTTGTCCGTTTCTGCGAGGATCTCAATCTCCTGATTCGCCCACAAGTCGAGCTCATCTTCCCATTTCTGTGTGACAGGTAATGCTCCTACGCTGTAAACACGTTGACGATATCTCTTTGAAGGTGGAGGAGGTTCGGAAGCAATTGAAGGAAGAGGAGGTAACTGAGAGGGTTCAATTTGAGTTCGTTTCGAAGGGATGAGCTTGAGTAGAGGGTCCTTCTGCATTGATTCGCGTATTCCTCCAGTCGATCCAGGTTGAAATCGAGGAGGAGGAAGAGTCGAAGTTGCGATATTTGATGAAGATGAATTGACTGGATTTGGAATGTAGATAGGTCCAGGCGACCTATCCGACATCGACCTGAGCCTATCTTGTAGCCTGTAGAGAGTGTTTCGACGTCGTCGAGTGAGATGGGAGGAAAGAAAAGATACCCGAAACTGTCTCCTCCTCTTCTCCTTCTTTTCCCTTCACACCAGCTTGCTCTTTTGCAGTTCTATTAGCACCATAAGCAACAACAGCAACTCGACTATCCCCCTGCAATACTCCGATCCAATAGAGCTCTTTCACAATCTACATCTCCTCTGACCTCATTCACATTTCACCTTCAACTTTCCCATCCAACTCAGTGATCTCTTCAAACATGTCCAAGCCATATGATATTGCAGTCTTCGGAGCGAGTGGTTTCACGGGACAACTCGTAGCCCGATACCTCGCCAGCAAGACTCACGACGAAGGATTCAAGTTAGTCGCAGTCGGAAGGAACGCTGACAAGGTTAAACAACGAATGAAAGAAGTCGGAGTTACTGCAGACGTGCTCGTGGCGGACTCGACAGACGAGAACAGCTTGAGAGACGTTTTGAAACAGGTCAAAGTCGTCGCTTCTCTCGTAATTTCGCTCTCTCTCTCTTCTTGCATTTCCCCGGGGCTGAGTCTCTCTCTTCATGATAGGTTGGACCATATATGCAGCACGGAGAGCTCCTCTATCGTTTGTGTGCTGAAATGGGCGTTCATTACTGCGATCTCACTGGTGAGTCGAGTCTTCTGTTTCTCGCTGCTTACTCCTTTCCGGATCACTCGACGGGATCATTCAGCGACTGCGCCAATACTGATAGCTCGCTCGATTCCTAGGTGAAACTCCCTTCGTTTACAAGATGGCAAAGAACTACACTCGATCTGCACTGGCTTCAAAAGCCATTCTCGTCAACGCTTCCGGATTCGACTCGATCCCTTCCGATATCAACACCTTCCTCGCCGCCCAAAGACTCCAGCAAATCGACAGCAACGCTTCTCTTGGTTCAGTCAGATCTGGATTCAAGGCGAAGGGAACTTTCTCAGGTGGAACTCTCGCTAGTGGAATCGGAATGATCGAAGCTGGAGCCGAGGATCGTAAACTCGCTATGGATCCCTATGCTCTTTGCCCTAGTACGTTCTCCGTACTCAGCTCTTTCTTTCCCGTCTACTTTAACTAACTTTCAATTCGAGCATTCGCAGTCGAAGGCAAACACAAACCGTCGACAGTTCTCGCCAAATCATTCGATTTCAACGGTCAACGAACTTGGGGAGGATTCTTCATCATGGCACCCTACAACACTGCGATCGTTCGTCGTTCGTGGGGAATCTTTGAATCTGCAAACCCTCAATCTCGACCTCTCAAGTACGGAGAGAACTTCTCTTATGAAGAGTACATGACCATGCCTGGAGCTGTCTCGGCATTCTTCACTTCAGTCTTCCTTTACTTCGGATTAGGAGCTAGTGAGTGGTGTCGTTCGAATCGAGTTACTCAATTCTTGGCTGACTCGATGCACTCCCAACCATCTCGCAGTCCTCATCAGTCCCATTCGAGCACTCTTGAAACGTCTCGGACCTCAAAGTGGAGATGGACCTTCGAAGGAAGCTCAAGAATCTGGATGGTTCGAAACGACGACCGTCGCAAAGAGTGACGATGGAAAACACGAGATCAAGGTAGTCATGAAAGGGAAAGGAGATCCAGGATACGCAGGAACTAGTATCATGATCTCAGAGGTCGCACTCGGACTCCTCAAGGATCACGAACGACTCACTCCTCTCGCGAAACAAGGAGGTTCGCTCACTCCGGCCACCGCACTCGGAAACGTCCTTGTCGAACGACTCGAAAGGACTGGCAAATTCTCCTTCTCCATCGAGGATTCCGAGAGCAAGAGTAAGTAGAGGGAGGAAGTAGCTAGCATACGATATTGTAGTAAAAACTTTGGTGATTTGTTGCGAAACTTGGAATCGTTCAACTTTGTTCGTCTTCGGCCTTTCTTTGAGGATCATCGATTGCGCCGCATGTCACTGTGGATGTAGGGAGAGGGAGCTGGCCCGTTTTAATGTAGCGAAAAGTGAGAGAAGTAGCGAGGGAGCGAAGCCGGAAAGTTGGCTCTCGCTCTCCCACTATTCACTCGGTTTGCACCGGTACCTCGCCAAAGCACTCCAGTATCGAACCTGACGGTCCTCCATACAAGCCGACTCATCCCCAGCCTCTCTCCTCTCTTCAAACCCCACCAAATTCGATCGATGACAACTTTCAAGAAGATCCGAGTCCTCCTCACAAACGATGATGGACCACCCACCGACGTGAGAGGCCACAGCCCATTTATCTTTCCATTCGCAAAGGGACTCGTCGAAAAACTAGGGTGGGAAGTGAAAGTTGTCGTTCCTTCGAAACAGCGAAGCTGGTACGTCGCTTCTCTCTAGCTCATTCGTGCATGCTATCAGTACTGAATGAAGTAAGATCTTCTGGACGTACAGGGCTGGCAAAAGTTATGTCATAGTCGATCAAACGAAGGGACAATATTTCTATCCCGATCCTCAGTCCGAAGATGGAACGAAAGGAGATCTACGAGACCTCCCATTGAAGCCGGAAGAAAGAGGAGACAAGATGGAGATAATCTTGCTCGATGGAACTCCCGCGACTTGCGCTTCGATCGCTTTACATAACCTTTTCGCTCCCGATTCGTTCGACTTTGTCATTTCTGGTCCTAATTTCGGTCGGAACACAAGTAGCGTGAGTATCTATCTCTCTTTCGATCCGGCTTCGGAGAGAGTGCGAGGAGAACTGACGAATTCATCCCATTCCTTCTCCTGCATCTCCTTCGCTTTCCTTCCCTCGGCGCTTCTCTTGATTCAGGCTTTCGCGCTCTCAAGTGGTACACTCGGAGCTGCTCTCGCTGGATCACTCTCGGGAACACCAGGGATCGCGCTCAGTTGGGGTTTGATGGAGGGTTACAAACCTCCAGGTCAAGAATTGGTTGATGCGGCAGTACAAGTCTCTTGCGACGTTATTCAGCGGTTGCACAAATTAGGATGGGGTGAAGGTGCGAACAAGGTCGATGTGTATTCTGTAAACGTACCTGTAAGTCTCTTTCTAGCACTGTTGAAAGAGTCACGAAAAGCGGTTATTGAATTTTGTAAACTCTCGCTCGTCTTCAGCTCATGCCCTCAATTGTCGAGAATCCTGAAGTACACTGGACGTCAATGGCGGTCACTGGATACGGGCGATTGTTCAAATCGCTAAATGGCGCTCCTCCCAAAGTCGACGATGCTGGGCCATCTGCAATTCCCGAACCCAAGTCCTCGAGCAGCGTCGAAGATTCCAGTCAAGGTGACGAGAGCCTACTCGTCAAAGAAGAGCACTACTCTACCCCGCTCGCATTCGGTTTCGCTCCAGATATCACTCATCTCGTCAACCCAGATGCGAAGGGAATGGTATGTCCACCCCCTCTCCCTTTTATCTTACTCAGGAACTGTACTGATGAGATTCTGAATGTGTAGGTTCAAGGAGAAGATCGAACGACGCTACATGAGGGAAAAGTTTCGGTTACTCCTGTTAGAGCAGCTTTTGCAGAGGCGAAACCACCTAGTGGGCTCCCGGTCAAGGACGGATTCGTCTGGAAGCTGTAGTAGCCATGTCTTTTGCGCATTCTCTATCTATTCTTTCCATTTCGACCTGAGAGAGAATAGAAAATTTGTGCGAGGAAAAGTCTGTTACCTTCTGCCTTTTTCCTCTCGCTCTCACCGGATTGCTCGATCGGCAGAGTCACTCACTATGACTATGAGTGCGGTGAGGCGGGCTCGATACGACGCTTTGAGCCCAAGAGGCGCTTTGTGAAACTTGACTTCCTTCGTTCTCCCTCTTCCCTCTCTTTCTGATCTCAACTTCTCCTCTTAGTGACTTCATCCTCCGCCGGCCACTTCCTGATACTCTCAGAGATCCTCTACGAGTGTCTCCAGCCTTTCTCGTCGCCTCTCCGCTCTTCAGTGTATCACTCAACTCTCGGAAAACTCGCTTTCGACCTCTCGCCGCTAAATGCTCACGGAGAACGATGGATCGTTTACTCGCACTACAGGGAAGATCAAAGGAGAGCGCTCAGGGTTGCTCAAGTGGATCTCTGTTGACGGGAAGCTCGAGGGAATCGAATAAGTCTCGAGAGAAAGGCAGGACGACGACTTTACGTTCCTTCACAGCAAGTTCAGGTATGCGTTCGAATCGAGAGTAGTACGAGATATCGACTGATCGCAGTATCACGTTTTACAGGATACGCTGTCGATTCAAAGCTGTTCTCATCGTCAATTTCATCGCTCGAATCGGATTCTACTTTGTCTCGCACCGAATTCGGGCAACTATCACCTCGAAGGACGAGCCAGATGTCAAGAAGCAAGAATAGACGGCTCAACTCCAGTCCTGCGTCGCTCAAAGCGGAATCCGACAATTCACCAAGTTTCGCAATCTACGAAGATCGGCCCGACGACGACGCCGCTCGATCTCTCACTCTCTTTCGAGATCCAGCCTTCTTAGAAGATCCAGAGTCGTCAGGGGAGAATCTCGTGAGTGTCGTGAGGAAAGCTACGAGGGGACCGCACACTGACCAGGTCTTTACCTTTCTGACCATCTCACAGCTCCGACGACTACCTCCTTCTCCTTCCTTCGCTCGAAAACCTCTACAAACCTCCTGCTCTTTGAATCCCGAAACCTTCAATCACGTCAACAAACAAAGTGCCGTCACCTCGTCTTCAAATCTCGTTGTCAAAGCTTCTTCATCCTCTCCAAAACCCCACCAGTCCTTCACTTTCGAATTCGATTTTGACTGTCCTCTCGCTTTCCAATCGACTGACGAGAACCCAGATTCACAACATATCGAGGTGGAACGTGAATTCGATGATTCTGTCGACGATGGATTCTCGAACTCAACTCGTCCGAATTCGAACCTATTCCTAGCTTAACACTCACAATCATGGGGAGAGATCCTGAGAGGAGAGGGTCACAGGACTGGAGGACGAACTCGAACGGGAAGAACGAAGAACGAAGATTGAACATACTATTCGCAATTGAAATATTGGTTTACTCTTTTTCTGTGCTCCTTCATGTATCAGCTATGCATGTCCAGTAAGGTTCAGCTCAGTGAGCCCTGATCCAGGTCCTGCACGTAGTGACGTGTTCGTTCTCTCGAGACTGGAAAAGCTAGACACCGCTCGTCGTCGATATCGCAAAAGCTGCGGAGAAGCAGGGCAACGATTTCGCTTGCACTAGACAAACAACGATCGCTACTCCTCTCCTTCCTCGCCTCGATCCTCGTCCATTCCTTCTCCTTCGCTCGTCGTTTGTCGGTGGAACCTCGCAGGAGGAACCGGAAGTCCGATAGGAGGACCAGTAGTAGTACTTCTCCTAGATTTACGTTGCAACCTCGCGAGCTGTACCATCAACCTACTCTTAGTATCTACACGAAGTAGGACTAAATGTGAGAGTTGAGAAACGTACCATATCTTCCTCGGTTTCTGCCAATTTAGGTCTCCTCTTCTTTTTCTTCGGCATCTCCCATGGAGCTCTTACAGGTTTCTTAGGTTTCCTCCTACCTCCTCCTCCTCCTTGTGTACCTTCCACAACCTCTCCCTCTCCCCCCTCTGCTTCTGCCTCGCTTTGACCGCTCCCACTCGCATTTCCACTGTCTTCTCCATTCTCCTCTTCCTCTCTCTCACTCGCTCCACTCCCCTCCTCTGTCTCGACCGCACTACTCTCACTTCCACTCCCACTTCTCTCACTCCTACTCTGACTCCGACTCCCTTTCCTCCCTTTCCCTCTCCTCCCGCCTCCGCCAACACTCTTCCTCTGCCCCGTCTTTGCCACTCCCTCTCTCTCCCTAGATTCTTTACTCAATTCCCACCCCAACAAATCATCACAATCCTTATCTTCGACTCTGACCCCTTGTAACAATCCCATGAATTTCCTCCTCACGACTTGTTTGATTTGATCCAAATAATCAAACGCGTACCATCCTTCGTTTGCGTCTCGAGAACATTCAGAGAGTACTCCTTCGGGAGAATCGATGAGTGCTCGTGAGAGTGGATCGTGAATGTCGACGAGTTGGAAATTTCCAATTTTCGAAAATACTTCGAGGCCATCAAAGATGTGGGATTTACTGTTTGTTTCGAAATCCCTTCAAACTATCAGCTGTGTCGAGGGGGATGGATAGATATGAGTAGAGAGAAATATGAACTCACTTTGAACCTTTCTCTCCTCCTTCTCCGTTCTCTCCTCCTCCAGTACTAGTACCGGATCTCAAATGTTTCCCTTTCGCCGCCAAAGCCTGACTCGCACCTTTAGTACCAGGCAATGCTTTACTCCTGACATTGTTAATATTCCTCAGAATGAAATGTTGATAGCTAAAACTCAAAACTTCCTCATCAATATCTGCACTCTTTCGCTCGAGAGGGAGAAGGAGAGAAAGGGGGGGGACGTACAAGCGTGCTTCTGGATCAGTACGAGGATCATACCCAAACTTGATAACCAAATCTCGAAAAGGTCCATCCGAAAAAGTGTATCCAATCATAGGCCAAACCGATTTATTACTACTCTCTTCTCCCTCTCTTATCAGCTCTCACTTTCCCCTCACTAAAAAGAGGTAGTTGGGAAGAGAGAAAACTTACTTGTTGACGAATTTGTTTTCCTCGGCATTCAATTGATTACACATTGCTACCCTAGTCCAAACCCTCCTCTCTTCGAAAAGCCCCTCCAATTTCTTTTCCACCCGATTCTTTTCCGTTCTCCCCAACTCTTTGAGAAAGTTTGGATCGGGTGCGATTGGGATCGAGGGACCATGGAGGAATAGGATGGATTGCATCGTTTTAACTTTGTATCGCGTCGAATTCACTAATCGAGTTAGACCTGTATCTGTAGTGATTCGTACGGCACCTCCTGCAGGTCGAAGACTAACACACACACAGAGAGAGAGAGAGGGAGAAAGTCACTACGCGTCCAAGAGAAGGGAGAGAGAGAGTGAGAGAGAACGAACTCGAAGTTTTGAGGTAAGCCGTGTCGAGTAAAGATGGGAGGTGGGATGAAAGAGGATTCGGGGAATGATTCGGATGGGTCTGGCATGGTGAATTGACGGATTGCAGTGACTGTCATCGAGAGGAGTCAGAAAGGGTGAGAGAGGGGAGAAGAGAGAGAGAGAGATGAGTTACTGTCGAGTGAACGGATTCCGTCTACTAGGTTCAAGACGGGATCGGATTGAGGCAAGGAAGGTAGGTATTGGAAATCTGCCATAGCTTTACAATCGCTCAACCCTCCATGAGCTCTACATTTGCACATAGAAAGAGAGAGTGAATCCGAGACGTACCTCTGAATCTGATCAATTTGTTCTCTATCCCTACTGGTTCAATCCTATACTGTCCCTCTTGTACAATCTCACCTTTATCATCTCTCAAAGGTACTTTTCTCCTCCTCTTTGTGACTTTGAATACGATGTTGTTGGTGTCTTTTACGGATGCTTGAACTTTGTGGTGGTAAGGATTCGAGAGGGATAAATTCAATTCGATTGCTTGTTGGTTAGGTGTTTGAGAGAGTGCTTTTGAGAGTATTGAGCGGGAGGGTAGAGTCGAGAGTGCAGTTTCGAGGGATGCGGGAGATGAAGAGATGGGAGATGGATAAGAGAGTGTAGAGATTTGAGAGAGATTAGAATGGTTTAATCGATAAAGGGGTGCATCGGATGAAGGGTTCAATGGTGGTGGAATAGGTAAATCCATCTCTTTGGGAGTGAATGGGGATGAGAGAGAGATGAGAGAGAGTCACTTGGAATTTGTTTCTCTCTTTCCCTCTTTCCCTTTTCCCCACCTCGACGAATATGATCTCAACTTCATTAGATCTCACACAAGAGTTCAAGCAACTAGTATCATCAAAAGAGAAGTCACTCGCTTCAAACCCCAAACGACAACGCATCAAATTCAACAAGTCATCATCAACTACTACTTGTCCTTATCCAGATGCATGGACAACTCAAGCTACTCAAGTAGCAACCAACCTGACTTCCTTCTCCCAATTCCTCTCGTCGATTAGACGTCCCTACCTAGATTTGTCCTCTTCATCAACATCAAATTCGACTTCAGCGAGAGGTGGATTGGATCCAACTAAACAAGGATTCGCAATGTGGGAAGGAGTCAAATCATTGAGTGACAGAGAGAGGGACGAGATTGATTTCAGCGTCAAAATCGCACTGAGGAAATCAGTTGAACGAGTGAGGGAACTCGAACAATTAGAGAAAGGTAAACAACTCTTGGTCTCTCTCTTCCTACTCCTCGTTGCGTCGTTCAAAACTAATCTTGTGTTAAAACGGACGACATTCGGAATAGTTCGAATAGCGAATGAGAAGAAACTTCGACCTCCCCCTTCTTCTTCCTCTTCCTCTTCCTCCTCAGGCTTCTCCCGATTCTTCTCCTCTCCTCCTTCTTCCTCGCCTGAAACGTCAACCTCAGAATCCCTTTCTTCCCATCGAGCATTCGTTACTTTATACCTCAACACGCTCCTCCAACGCGTTTCGGAACGACAAAGGATACAACAAGAAACTCGAGTGACTAGACAATTGGACAAGAGTTCTAGTTTAGGTGGACTCGGGGGTGGGGGTGCATTGGGAATGGATCGGTTGGGGAGGGAAATGGCTGAGAGTGCTGCTTCTCACAGGAAGAGGGGTTCGAAAGGGAAAGGAAAGGAGGAATGGGAATCGATGGATAGTCAAGGGGAAAAGGGCCATCAAGGAGGTGTACCATCCATTTACAAACCCTTGAATGGCTCATTCGAGGATCAAGAAGAAGAGGAGGAGGAAGATGGATTGAATCAATTAGGAATCGAGTTGACTCGAGAACAAATCCTTCAATTCGAAGCGGAAGAATCAGAACTCTTACGAGCGACTCAAACCGATTTGGAATCGCTTAAAACGGCAGAATCTTCTTTACTCGAAATTTCATCTTTACAAACTCAATTAGCGGTTCATCTAAGTCAGCAAAGTGAATTGACGGATAAATTGTGGGAAGAAGTTCAGGAGGTTAATGGACGAGTTGGGGAAGGGAATCTCCAGTTGAAGAAAGCGAAGGAGAGGGGAAGGGATAGTAGGGTTTGGTTGCTGGTTTTCTTGTTTGGGAGTAGTTTCACTCTGTTGTTTTTGGATTACTACTCTTCGTGAGGGGCGTTTTATTCTTACTCATTCGTTCTTTAGAGTTGTTGTCGAGGCCCATCACGACACTGTCGAACAGATCGAATGAATCCCTTAGTGCAACGCGTTTCAAAGCCGCCGCTCTTCGCATCCAATCTACCTCTCAACGCTACGCTGCCTGAACGCTCTCAGTCGAAGAGAGCAGAAGGATCAAAGAATGAAAAGATAGTATCCGATGCGTGTGCGAAGAAATGAGAAAAGAAATACAATCGTTCACCGACTCCAAAATCCAAATCCAAATACAGAATCGCACGCTAATCTATCCGTTTCTTTGGTCTCGTAACGTCCTGCGTCGACCCCTTTAGTCCTGCATCATTCCTCAAATTCTCCAATCCCGCTTCCAATCCCGATCGATCCATAATACTCACTTCATCCTCCTCCAAATCCTCTTCATCATCACTCAAATCCAATCCCCAAGCAACTGAATCCCTTCTCTGATCACCCTTGTTGACTCCTCCTCCTCCTCGATCCTCACTACTACTCAAATCGACCAATTCCCCTTCTACCTTGTTCTTCCCTCGAGCACTTTCCTCCTCTTCTTCTTCTTCTTCTTCGAAATCCGAGAAATCCCCATCTCCCTCCCATGATAGCGCCTCTACACCATCATCTCCCTCCTCAGGTAATCTCACACTCCCCCTTCTCCCTCCTCCCCTCTCTCCATCCAATAACTCATCCACTTCCCCCAACAACCCTTGCTCCAAATCCACGTCCCCTCCAATTCCTCCTTCTGCCGCTTCTTCGACGTACCTCATCGTCAATTTGTACAGGTACCAACTAGTCGCCGATCCTAAGAGGGTACCGAAAATCATGAATCCCAAATTCATGTAACGGGATAAAGGATCCATGGAATGACGAGAAGAAGGGTCGGCGAAAAGATAGGTACGGTGGCCTATGAATACGTGTCTATTTATTTTGATCATCAAGAGAGGGGGGGAAAGAGGTCAGTTGGGGAGAGAGAGAGAGAGGGAGAGAGAGAGAGTCAGAGGAGGGAAGAGGAGACGAACAGGAGAAGTTTTGGAGTGATTGTACTGTTGAAGTTTGATGAGAGTCAAGGAGAGAAGGTATAGGGGAATGGGGGAAGCACGAAACATTGTGGTCAGTTAATTCCTGTTGAGGGATAAGGAGTAAGATGGGAGAAGAAGGAAAAGAGATTCCTTACAGAGTTGCGAGGAAGAATTGGGAGAGTGTTACAGATTCGACTGAAGCGAAGAATGCGTTCGAGTAAGGGTAAGGGAAGGGACATAATCTCAATAGAATGATTAGAGGTAGACCTGGTGCGAATCAGATGAAACGGACATGAATCTCCTTTCCTTCAAATTGGATCAAGTTTCGCAGGTGGAAAAAACGCACCTTTGACTTGAACTGCAGTTGACAAAGCTCTGAACGTTTGATCTTTCTTGATGAAGGGTGCGAAGAGATGTACCAATCTCCTTACTACGACGAACGAGAATACTCCTCCAACTAAACAAGATCCTGCAGAAATAAAGAATCCTGGATACACTCCATATGCGAATCCGATCAAAGTTTGTGCGGTACCGTAACCGATCAAAGGAGGTACCGAGGTGACCTAATTCCATGATTGAGAAGAGAGGAGTTGAGAGAGGAAGTTTTTGCGAATAGAGAGAGGAAAAAGGGAATAACGAACGATTACGATCAATGAAAGGATTGCCCAACCGTATGATAAATCCCTTATATTATCCGCTAATTGTGCTAGCCCTACATTACGATAGGAGAGAGGTCTCAGAGTGATCTTCGGATGAGGAGGAGGGGAAGAAGATGGAACGAACAAGCAAAGATAGCTTGCCAACCTATCCACCAGAAGATTGCACCTCCAATTATATGAAGAGCTACCCAAATCCATAATAGGATCTTTGCTCTGGGTCCTAATCCTTCGTAGTAGTCGACGGCTTTTTGATAACTTGTCATTAATCTTGATGATAATGCATTCAGGCGATTCATGCGAGCTGATCGAGTTGAACTGTGATCAACTGGCTCGTGGTGTGATTGATGCAGTCGAGTCGAGAGTGAGCAAGTGAGGTGGAGCGAAACAACGACACCCGCTTCTTGTCCTCAACCACTTGACCCAGCCTATTCCAGAACACTCAGCTACACTCAAGAACACCCTCTACACTCAGTCGAGCGTACAAGCGCTCCTCTCTCTTCTCGAACAGCGTCCTCCACTCTCCCTCTCCAACTCCTCGTCGCTCTCTCAACAACACGATGGCTTCCTGGTTAGGAGTCACTCCACCCATCTCTACCACTCCCCCAACTGCTAGGGATCTAGAAATATCTCAAACCTTGATTCAAGAGCTCAAAGAGAGAGGGATTTATGAAACTCCTCAAGAAGGTAGAAATAGGTAAATCAACTACTCACACTCACTGAACCGTGTGAGCTAGTGCTGATGAGGAACTGTTGTGAGTAATTGCAGGGAAATGGTGTTGGGAAGATTGAATACTTTGGTTAAACAATTCGTGTATCAATCTTCTATCAATCATGGTTTATCAGAAGCCAAAGCACGTGAAGCGTAAGTATCACCTTTATAATCACTCTCTCTCATTCTCACTCCCTCAAGCTGATCTAGGTGTGTGTGTGTTACTGCCCGGCAGTGGTGGAAAGATCTTTACGTTTGGTTCTTACCGATTAGGAGTACATGGACCTGGTTCAGATATTGATACTCTACTAGTCGTTCCGAAACATGTCGAACGAGAAGAGTTTCATACTTTGTTCGAAGAAATGTTGAAAGCGACAGAAGGAGTTCTAGAAGTTACCGTAAGCTGTCTCCCTCTCTTCTCCCTTTTCTCTCATAACTGATTCGAAATGGAAAGAGAGTGTATTTAGTCGGTACCGGAAGCTTTCGTCCCAATTATTAAATGTACGATTTCAGGTATCGATATAGATTTGTTGTTCTCTCGACTCGCACTCCCTTCGATTCCGGACGAGTTGGAGTTGAAGGATGATAACTTGTTGAGGAATTTGGATGAACGGTGTGTGAGAAGTTTGGGAGGTAGTAGGGTCACGGATGAGATGTTGAGGTTGGTTCCAGAAGTTGCCGTGTTCAGGGAAGCTTTGAGAACTATTAAACTTTGGGCACAACGTGAGTACTACCACCTCTTCTTCATTTTACTCAGATGCCCGAGATGTTTTCGGGGATGGAGACTGACTTGAATTAGATCGAGGTCTGTGATAGGTAGAGCGATTTATGGGAATGTCATGGGATTCTGTGGTGGTGTAGCTTGGGCAATGTTGGTGGCGAGAATATGTCAACTGTATCCGAAAGGTTGTGTAGGAAGTATCATCTCTCGGTAAGCATCCACTCCTCTACCTCTCTCTCTCTGTCTTCTTTCGGACAACGAAACTCACCATTCTGATCCCTATTGCTTATCTCGCGTTTCTAGATTCTTCATCATCATGCATCAATGGCAATGGCCTGCACCAGTGTTGCTCAAACCGATCGAAGAAGGTCCTTTGCAAGTTCGAGTATGGAACCCAAAAGTGAGTCTTGACGTCGCTACCCAGATTCACTGTTCTCCCTGCTGACATTGGTTGCGTTGTGTCGTCTCACAGTTGTATCCTTCAGATCGTTCTCATCGAATGCCCATCATCACTCCCGCCTATCCCTCAATGTGTTCGACTCACAACGTAACCATCTCTACTCAATCCATCATGACTGCCGAATTCAAGCGAGGTGAGGGTCCTGTTTCTCGAATCATGTTGGTCAACGTTCAACTGATTCACGTTGCCGACCTTGACAGCTGCCGAAATTGTCGATAAAGTTTTCGTTGGATCTGCGAAATGGTCCGATTTGTTCGCTCCTCATGATTTCTTCAGCAAGTATAGGTACTATTTACAGATTACTGCGAGTTCTGCGAGTGCCGATACTCAACTCAAATGGTGAGCGGCTCTCAAATCTTTCATCACCGAGCAATTGAACTGATGGGAGGGATTCGAACCGCGCTCGCAGGTCGGGAACGGTTGAATCAAGAATTCGACAACTAGTCATGAAACTCGAATACGTCGATACTCTAGTCCTCGCTCACCCTTACGTGAAATCGTTCGATCGAGTCAATTACTGTCTAGACGAAACTGAACAACACGCAGTTTGTATCGGAGAAGTACCGCAACAGATGGAGGGGAGGTCAGAGAAGGATTTGATAGAAGGTCAGGGAGGAACTTATTGGACTACGACTTTTTATATCGGCTTGCAAATAGAGAGGAAACCTGGTGAGTTTTCTCTTTCACCTCTCTTTTGCCATCTGGAGATCATGGAAGCGAGGGTCGGAAATCAAAGGGAGAGAATGAGGGCTAATGAGTGGGGTCACGTTTGAGGAGATGTAGCTGGTGCATCGGGACCTAGGAAATTGGACATCTCGTATCCAACAAACGAATTCACGAAACTCGTAAAGATGTGGGACAAGTACGATGCCGATACTATGGGAGTCATTGTTCGTTACATCAAATCGTATGTCCCCCTCCTTTTACTCTTCATTCTTGATCAATCCGAAACGAAAACTCATTTCTCGTCGTTTTGAATCGATAGTTCGGCTTTACCTGCGTATGTACACGCTGGAAGAGAACCTGAACCTCCGAAGACTGGTGGATTGAAGAGAGCGAAGAGCAAGGTGAGTGTCAATCATTTTGAAGGAGCAGCAAGAATTGACAGTTTAAGAGCACACTGACTCCTTTCACTTCACTGTTTCTCGCTTTCAACTCTTTCGCATCTCACAGGCACCGAAAGCGAATGGAATTGCATCTTCAGCAGCAGCGCCAACGACGACAACAACTATGACAGCCGACGATAGCGATGCCGAAAGACTCAGCAAGAAACAAAGAGCATCTTCTTTCGTTCCTGAAGCAGCGACGCCTCAACCTGGAGCTACAGATCCTTCAACACCAGTATCGAGTGCAGCAGTCGAGAAGAGTCTAGAAGTAGCTACCGAGAAGATCACTTCAAATTCAAATTCAACGAACAACGCTTCGAACGGGAACGGAACGAATAATGGTGGAGGAGGTGGTGGTGGTGGAGGAGGAGGAGGTGGGAGAGGTACGAGAGGAGGTAAGAAACAAAACAAACAGAATCAGCAACAGAATCAACAACAGCAAAACTCGACTCAACAAGCGGGAGCGGGAGGTGAATCGGCAGTTTCATTACCTGGACTCGAAACGAGTCTTCCAGCAGGCGAGATGAATGGTTTGGCTCAAGCAGTGATGAATGGTGGAGCAGAGAATGAAGCTGCAGTCATGATGGGTGAACAACCTACAGCATGATCAAACACTCTCGTTTCTCTTTTCTTCTCTTTCTTTTCTCCAATCCAATCATTCTCTCGACTACTCCTCGCATACCAAGCTGTTTCTCTCACTCCATCTGATTTCGTTACCCTAAAACCCATACATAATCCCAATTTGTCGACTCTCCCATCTGTATCTTTCCTCTCTCTCTCTCTCTCTCTCTTCGCAAGGCTCCTTTCCTTTTCTCCCTTCTCCAGTTTGTGTAGTATCTCTCTCTCTCTCTTCATAGCAATGCAAAGGAAAACAAGTCATTGCCCTTCAAGGTCCTCGTTGTCAAATTGTACCCTTGGGACTTGCGAAAAACGAAAAGGGGGTCTCGAACCAAACTCGAATCGACGGATTTCACTTTCTCTCTTTTCCTTCCTCTCACTCTCTCTCTCGACATCTCTCGACAAGTGACGGTAATGCCTACAGATCGACAACCTCGTGCAGCTTCTCAAGCAGCGATCAAGAAGATGTCTCCTCCTGCGAAAGATTCGAAAGAAACAAACAACAAATCTAGTGATCAAGCTACCACCTCCAAGTCGAACAAAGCTAGTAAACCTCACCCTACTTATCAAGAGATGATCCTCGTCAGTCTCTCACTACGCTCAGCTCTCAACTAAATGAGGGAACTGACTTGTCCTTCTCGTTTTCGTTCAATTCTCCCCCACTTGAAATGTTTTTCCTCTTTCTCTCCAAACAGGAAGCGATTGAAGAAGATGGAGATAGGACTGGTTGTTCGAGACCTGCTATCAAGAAGTGAGCTATCAATCTTTCCAAGTCGCGTCGGGATAGGGCTATCAGTCTGGAGAGGCGCGACAGAGATAAGGAAGACAAAACCTCGTGACCCCTCTGCATTTTCATCGCAGTCGGGAGGAGGAAGAGCAAGCTCAAAGGAATCATCTCATGGTGAAGGGAATGTCAAACGATGTACTGACTCGTTGTTTGTACTCTCACTGTCTCGCCATCTCCACTGCCCTTCCCTTCGTCCCTCTCTTTCCTCGCCGACCTTCACGAATCCATTCCTTATCTCTCACTCCCTCGTTCTGTGACGTCTCTGTCTGTCTCGGCACTATCAGATATATCCTCCACCGCTACGGAATGAGCGATACGAACCAATTCGACAGTTTGATCGCCGCTGCGATTCGAAGAGGTTCAGAGAATGGTACTTTCGATTTACCGAAAGGTTTCACTGGCAAGATCAAGATCGCCAAGGATACTACTGAACACAAAGAGGTGAGCTCTCGAAGATTGCTATACAGCTTGGTCGAGCGAAAACTGACCTGGTTCGAAATACTGCTACTTCTCAACAGAACGCCGCTCCTGGTCGCTCTACCTCGACTGCGAAGAAAGCCGTCACTGGAGGAACTGCTAGAACTCGTATCCTCGCCGTTCAAGCCAACAAAGCAGCTGCGAAAGCTTCGAAAAAGAAAGCTCCCACTCCCGTCAAGAAGTCGACGAGTTCCGCTTCGAAACCTGCACCAAAGAAGGCTGCTCCTCCTGCAAAGAAGAAGGCTGTTGCAGCTCCAGCTCCTCCCAAGGTGAGCGAGAGGTTTTCACGAGTAGTCTTTCTGTCAAAAGACTGACTCTCCGAATCTTCATCTCATAGCCCGCTGCCAGTACCTCGAGGAGTCGTGGAGGAGGAGCAATGATCCCAATTATCGAAGTCCCAGCAAAGAAGAAGTCGGTCGCTGCGAAATCTGTTGGTGAGCACAAAACTTCGCTGAGCATTTTTCTTCCCGGTCAGCTTGATTGACGCTTCCCTGTCTCTCTCGCCGACTAGCCGCTAAGAAGACTCCAGCAAAGACTGCTACCAAGGTGAGCTGACCTAGTTTCGTGACGCTCGGCTGATTCGAAGCTGATCGTTTCGAATCTCGTCCGTTCGCAGAAAACGACTCCTCGTTCTTCGACTAGCAAGAAATGAACAATCGTCGCTTGTCTCCGTGCTTTTCACTCCTCATCTCAATCGCTTGACCAACCCAACTCAACTTGCCCCTTTCATATCTGTTCTTCGCCCCTTCTCCCTACCTCCCTTAGTTCCCCGATAGGTCTCCCTTTCTATCTGTGTCTATGTCGAGATGCTCCTCAGTACCTTCCCTTCTGCTTCGTGTTGGCACTCTATCCCGCGTCCTCCCACCCCACCCCTGCTTCTTCTGACCTCCCTCATGGACTGTTGTCAATTTTTTTTGTTTGTAACCTCCCCTCCCTCGCCACCCTCTCGATACTCTTATGTTCGTCTTGATCGTTCTTTCAATCAGTGTCTGTAATCATCTGTTCTACTGCCTATCTTACTGCTGCTCGTGAGCAAGCAGAGTGCTCTCAAAGGAGAAGAAGAGAAACCGTTCCAAATAGTCGACTTTCTTCGCAACTGTGACGGATACTGGATGTAGCGACAAACCTTCGATCTCAATTGGGAATCTTGGGAGGCTCTTGTGCAGTTCATGGTGAAGAGGATCTATTAGGTTGCGAAAGGATCGGATTTATAAGGTACAACAACAAATTTTCCACTTGACACTCCCCTGATCCCTTCTTAACGCCTGTCCTTCCTCTCTCTGCCTCCCGGCTCGTGAGCAGTATGTAAAGATCTATGTACGGGACTTCCAGCATCGGTTCCGTCTGCGCAAAGCAAAATATCAGCCTTGCGAAGGATTTTGGAGAGAAATTGAACCGGACTCACAGCGCTTGTCCCGAATTCAAGTGAACACAACCCATCTCTCTCTTATGCCTCTACTTTTCTCCTCTTCTTCGCTTCTGCCTCTACGCCCTTTTCGCTCTTTCTCCTCTTTTTCTTCTCGCCTGCATTCGAATCCTCTTCCTTCGCTACCTCGAGCACTGGTGCATCCAATTCATCTTTCAATCCTTGTGCCAGTCTCACTAGAGATGCTCTGACTGCTCCTGATCCCGATAGAAGCGAGGATGAGTCTGAAGAGAGGAATTCTGAAAGTAAGGAGTGAGCGGTTTGAGGAGAGACTGGTTTGACCGTTCGAGGTCGGAGGTGAAGGGGAGCGGGAAGGATTGAACTGTTCATTCTATTGGAGAGCTGCAGTCGGAAGTGGGAGGGAGGAAGGGAAGAGAGGTGTTTCCTCGAAATCGTTCGAGAGGAAACTCTCTCCCTCTTGTCTTTAACCTCATTCATACCCGAGTCACCTCGGTCAATAACTTAGTCACTACCTCAGTCATCGTACGAGGCGAATCAAGTCACTTCAAGTCCCTCCTCATTCTATCCAAGGAATTTCACTCCACATCAACCTTCGATCAACTCTCCCTCTATCCTCTCTCTACCACCTCCTGAACCTCTAGCTCTACTCTCGAGAACAGTCCATCATGCCCAGCGCCTCGAAGATCGCTCAATTCGCGCTCTACGCTCTCAGACATCCAAATGAAGCGAAAGCAATCATTTCTTACAAGGTACGCTTCCGCTTTGCCCGCACACCCTTTACTCGAAAACTGTGTGCTAACCAATCGGAAACGTACAGGTCTGGCGTGACCCTTTGAACAAGATTGATCAAAATCCTGAATCTGGATGGTTCGTTCATTCTCCCTCTCTTCCTCACTCTCTCTCTCTCCCATTGTTGACGTTCGAGATGCAACGTCTGTAGGGATAGACCCGATATGAAGAGATGCTGGGAGTTCCTCGACTTGACTTCGAGAAGTTTCGCTGCAGTGATCCATGAACTCGACGGAGATCTTTCCCGAGTCGTCAGTTTGCCTCTCCCTACCTCTCTCTCTGGATCTGCTCGTACTGATGTGTTTGAGGGATAGGTCGCGTTGTTCTATTTGATCTTGAGAGGATTGGATACGATCGAAGACGATATGACTATTCCTATTGAGAAGAAAGCTCCTTTACTCGAGAACTTTTACCTGAGACTCGAGGAGGACGGTTGGAACTTCCAAGAATGTACGCTTCCAAACTCTGTCAGCTCTCAGGGCTCAACGCTGACGAACCATGGTACGTGTAGCTGGACCAAACGAGAAAGATCGCGCTTTACTTCAAGAGTTCCAATGTGTCATTGTTGAATTCAAGCGTCTCGATCAAGGGTGAGTGAGATCAGGGTTAGCATCGCTCGGAACTGCTGTGGCTGATGCAGCTTGCATCACTCTTCACAGCTACAAGACGGCGATTTCCGACATCACCAAGAAGATGGGAGCGGGAATGTCAAGATACGCCAAATTCTACGACGAAAGTGGAGGACACTTCTCAGTCGACACGATGGCATCCTTCGATCTTTACTGTCATTTCGTCGCCGGACTCGTCGGAGAAGGACTCAGTCGATTGTTCTCTGCCTCGGGGAAAGAATCTGAATACTTGGGAGAACAACTCACCCTCTCAAACTCTATGGGATTGATGTTGCAAAAGACAAACATCTTGAGGGATTTCAGGGAGGATTGTGATGAAGGACGAGTGTTTTGGCCGGCGGATATCTGGAAGAAGTACGCACAGAAACCGGAGGAGTTGTACAAGAAGGGAAATGAGGAGAAGGCGATGTGGGCTCTGTCGGAAATGACGGTCGACGCTCTCAGTCATGCTACCGACGCACTCGATTATCTCACCTTACTATCGAACCAATCAGTGTTCAATTTCTGTGCGATCCCTCAAGTCATGGCGATGGCGACATTGGAAGCTTGCTTCATGAACCCTCAAGTGATGCAACGAAACGTCAAGATCAGAAAAGGAGAAGCAGTTCAAGTGAGTTCGATTCATATTTCTAGCTCGCAATTCGTTTTGGCTAACTAGCGGCTGTGTGGTCGACTTGCAGCTCATCATCCAAGCGACGAACCCTCGAGACGTAGCATACATCTTCCGAGACTATATGCGCAAGATCCACGCGAAAGCGCGAGCGAACGATCCAAGTTTCATCAAAATTGCTGTTCTCGCTGGACGAGTGCGTCTCGCCTTTTCCTTCTGCTTCTCCTGCCAGTTCCCACTGATGGTTCGTCCATATTGTAGATTGAACAATGGACCGAATCACGATATCCCTCGTTCATCAAAGTTGGAGAACACATTCCACTTTCTCGAGATGATTGGCAACCTGGAAAAGACGCAAGGATCAAACAGCTTCCTGGACCTAATGCCGACGAGATTGCGAGAAGGGACAGGAAAGAAGCTGCCGATGCCATGGGTCAAGTCAAGATGACTGGTGAAGATGTACGTTTTCTTCCTTTTCGCTTCTCTTTCTCCCCTCATTCTGATGCGAGATCGATTCGAATAGTACAAGTTCCTTTGCTACCTCATTCTCGGAATCTTTGGTGTGATCGGTGTCATTCTAGGAGTAGCAGGAGGAATTATCTGGTTCTTCTACTTGCGAGCGGGAGCGCCATTCGGTGATGCGGCAACAGAGGAAGCGGCAGCGAGCTTAGCAGCTGCAGCTAAACAAGGACTCAAGAGCAAGTTGAAGATTGAATTATAAGGAGGTCTCTTCTAATCTGGGTTTATTTTCAGTCTTTCATTTCAGTACATCTTCCGGTTCTCCCTCTTCTTTCCCCAATCATAATACCCTTCTCTGCAAAGTCATACAATAGATGTAACCACTTGCAGTATGAGCGGGAGAGTTAGAGAAGCGGGCGAGCCGAGTTTTTCTCCTTCTCTTCTGTGCGAACTTGCGAAATTTCTCGCTCATTTTCTGTTCGAACTTTCCTTTCCCCGCCTATCCGCTTTCGACTTCATTTCACTCTTGCTATTCTAGTCTAGCCCTTCTCATCAACCCTACGCAAGAGTCAACACGTCCAAGCACCCTCTCCTGCCTCTCCTTTCCAATCTCCAAAACTCGTTTCCTTGATCGACCGACAATAAGATGAGAGACGGTTCAAGTATCAAGCTTCTTACTGGTAAGCTCATCGTCTCTCTACTCTGTCCCTCTGGAGTACTGCAGAGCTGCTAGAGGAGAAAAGGCAGCTCTTGGAAAAAGAAGGAGGAAACCGCTGTGCCGAGGCAGCTTCCCCCTCGTTTTGGAACTCGAGCTGACTCGCTTGTATGACTGGGAATTAGGCAACAGTCACCCGGAACTGGCGGCTATGGTTGCACAAAGGTGAGTTGAACGGGATTTCTCGCTAAGGAAGAGATTCGGACATGTTTAAGATTGAGGAGCCTGAGGGTCAAGATGAGATGGGAACACTATGACGGAGCTATGGAAGGAGTAACAGGTTCGGCTAGAGTCAAGCACCGAGTATCCGGGAACTGACCTTTCCTCCTTCGCACCCGCTCTCCCTCTTTCTCCCTCGTTCTCCTCCCTTCCTCCCTCCCTATTCGATAGACTGGGCATCCACCTCACTCCGTGTACCGTCAAGAAGTTCTCGGATAACGAAACCTCTGTCCAGATCGGCGAATCAGTTCGAGAAGAAGATTGTTTCATTCTCCAAACCGGATTCAACCCTTCCCCTTATCCCTTCGGCGCGAAAGCTCGTCACTACGGAAATGGAGGAGACAACCCTGAAGTTTCTCGACCTGGAACCCCTCTACCTCCTCTCGCAAACCCGAATGATCTCTTGTCGAGACCTGGATCTCCCTCGAAACCTGCTCCTGAACCTTTCAATGATCCCAACGATCTATTGATGGAACTTTTGATCATGATCTCTGCTTGCAAGACCGCAAGTGCGAAACGCATCACTGCTGTAATTCCTTGTTTCCCTTACGCTCGAATGGTACGCTTTCTTCACTTTCTTTTCAGTTGAAACTGAGCTAAACAGTCTCGTTTGTGCGCAATGTAGGACCGAAAAGACAAATCTCGATCACCCATCACTGCCAAACTCATTGCAAACATGCTAGAAATCGCTGGTTGCGATCACGTAATCACGATGGACCTTCACGCCTCGCAAATTCAAGGTTTCTTCGAAGTCCCCGTTGACAACCTTTGGACTGAACCGAGTATGATCAGGTGAGCTTCTACTTCTGGTCATCGAGTGCGAAACATCGTTGACAGAACGAGGTTGAATAGATGGGTGAAGGAAAACATCGCGAATTGGCAAGATGTAGTAATCGTTTCTCCCGATGCTGGAGGAGCTAAACGGTAAGCTCTGCGTTGCTCTCAAATATTCCTGATAGCTTCACTTACGAGTCGCTTGTCGTGTAGTGCCACGAACCTCGCCGATCGATTAGACGTCGACTTTGCTTTGATCAACCGTAACCGATCGAAAGGGGATGGACCCGAGTCAGAAGGAAAGATGGAGTTGTTGGTGGGAGACGTCAGAGACAAGGTTGCGATCTTGATTGATGATATGTGCGATACGGGAGGAACGATCAAATTGGCGACGAGAGCTTTACTTGACAAAGGTGTCAAAGAAGTTTACGCTGTCGTATCTCATGGTGCGCTTCCTATCCCTCTATTCAGCACACACTTCAGGGCAGAGCGCTGACAGAGCCACCTTCGCACAGGTTTACTTTCGGGTGAATCCATGGCTGAACTCGCCAAGATGCCTCTGGTCAAGCTTGTCGTGAGTCGCTATTCGCTACGATTGTTCCACAGAAAACGTTACTGATATGGAACCTGCTCGAAGGTGACGAACACGATTGCACAAGCTGAACACTTGAAACAAGCTCGCGGTAAACTCGAAATCATGGATATCAGTCCAGTTCTTGCCGAGTCGATTCGACGAGTAAGCCCGTTTACTCCTCCTTCTCTCCTTCTCATACTGACTCGACGGTGTTACGAATAGACACATAATGGAGAATCGATTTCACTTCTCTTCAAATAGACCCGTTTCCTTCCTTCCCTTTTCCTCTCTTCTTCTTCGATGGACAGATTGGCTAGACTTCTTCTCTCTCGACCGGTGTGGAACCTGCAGTACAAAAGGGGTTTGCTACACATTGATTATGTATCCCTCGCTCAATCAAGCTCGTCGTCGTCGCCTTCGAGAGAGGATTTCACCGAACGGAAATGAAGCTTGGCGGTCAATATTTTCGAGCTCAAATTTCGGATTCAATCTTCTGCTTTTGAACGCAACGATACAAGCTGCTGAATGTCTGCCAGCGTTTGGCGGTCGTTCGAGGAGACAGAGCGGTAAGAGAAGGTGGGACTTTGAGCGAAAAAGAGGATCAAGCGTGATCCAAGATCGGCTGACGGACTTTTTTGCTCTCTCTTGTACCTCCTACATTCGTCAAGTATGGAAGAGCAAGAGGTGAGTAGATGATTTCGAATTTTAGACGCGAAGAAGAAACTTGTTTGCGAGGAACGACACCCTCAAATTCTCTAACGTTTTTCCCCTTCACTTTTCCCTCCTCTCCCTCCACCCCCTTCTTCACCGCCATCCACCTCAATCGAGTCGTGTCTCAATAGACCCTCGTAACCACCTTCTCCCGTCTCCCTTCCTCAAGTCCCGACCAAGAAGCTCGCGTTTCTTCCCCTAGTTCCTCCTCCCCAGATCTTAGAGAATCGTATCACTCGACTCTCTCCGATCACAGCTTCGAGGAAACACCTTCAAATAGTCCACTTAGTCTACTAGTCAATCGATATAGAGTGAGTACTCCTTCTCTCCTCGTCTCAAAGTCGTTGGGTTCGTCTCTCTCTGCGCAGTGTTTCGATCCAATCGATTTCTCACATCTCTTCCTTCGGTGAATCTACTTGGATGGCGCATCTATGGGCTTATTAAGGGACTCTGATGACGATGGAAGATACGCTGGAATCATCAGGAGGAGGATGTGATGGATTCGAGGGGCGAAATCTTGGAGGCGAGGAACGCGCTTCTTTGCATCTCTCTGGGGAAACCACTTCACATCACGCTCCTCTCGAAGCGTGCTCATCCTATAACCAGTACATTGTACAACTATACTCGAGAGCAGCGAAGGGAATCGGAGAAACCGCCACGCACAAATTCACCTCCTTGGTTTTCGACTGAAACATTTGAACTGACTCTCTCGTTCTCTCCTTCCCTCTCTTTTCCAAATAGGACTCGGCAGTTCCCCCTCCTCCATCTTCCTCTTCTCCGCCTGCAAAACAGCGCATGGCAACACCGATTCATTCGATGTACTCCTCCAACCCTCAATCGAACCCAGCCGACTACGACTCTCACGTAGCTTCCGGAGATCAACAAACCAACGCAAACTACTCTCGACCAGGTGCTTACGATAGCGCCGGTGACGATCATCTCAACCCTTCTTCCGCCGACCCTCACGCCGCCGTTTTCGGTCAATCGAACGAGCGTGAATCTTACATGGATTCAGACCTCGAGATGCGCAAGTATCAAGGTCTCTCCGCTTCAGGAGTAGCAGGTTACTCGGCAGTAGGAGACGCTTCGGAACCGGGAAGTCCAGTGCACGAGGGATCTTACGAGAGAAGTCATGAGAGTGGAAGTAGCGGAACTCGAGTCGATTCTACTCGACCTCGACCGGAAACGATGAGCAGCGAGGGTAGCTTTGACAACCGAGGAAATGGTCTCGTAAGTCCCAATCCAACTTCGATTCCTCGAAATGATCTCGTTTCGCTGACTTTCCTCCGATCATAGTCTGAATCGGGTCACAGTCACGGTCAATACGGAGTCGGAGGATACCAAGATGGATCAGGAAACTACAACCACGGTTCTCCCGACAACTTTGGTCGATACCGAGAAGGATCTTTCGGAGTCGCATCAGGAAGAGCTTCAACTATCGGTACCGATCACATCCCTTCGAATGGAATGCCCAACAACTCTTCTCGGGTCGCGCTTAACAACGACTGGCGCAACTCGTACGACCAAGGAAGCGACAAGAGCCGAAACATGACCATCGCTGAAGTCGCTCCCGGAAAGGAGAGTTACGGACGTGCCGATTCTTACCTCGACGAGAAGAAAGATCCAGCACTCGCAGGAGGAGGAACACCTTACGCTCCCCTCGCACCCAACTCTCCCGCACTCGGAGGTCCTCCCAAATCTTCCGCGACTACCGCTCCAGCAGTCGTTATCAGTCGAACGAACCGTCTCGACTGGATCGACGGTCTCCGTGGTATCGCCTCCCTCATCATCTTCACCCATCATTTCGCCGATTTGACCTGGTCCCAGACTCATCCTCAAACCCTCGAGGAGGGAGGTCTCAACGGTTTCCTCCGAAACGGTCAACTCGCGATCGCCATGTACTTCCTTCTCGGAGGACGTGTCCTCGCCGCTTCTTTCCTCAAATCCGCCTTTACCGTCCCAAAAGCTCCTGTCGTCCACGGCGATGATGAGCCTGAAAAGCCCGTCGTCGTTCGCAAACCTCCTGGCCCTCGATGGCTCTCCCTCTCCTCCTCCCTCTTCCGTCGTTCGATTCGTCTCGCTTTCCCCGCCATCATCGTTGGATTCATTCAATGGAAGGTCTGCGTCGACGGATTGATGACGAAAGCTATGGAAGCCGAATCCCGATTCTTCTCTCCTTCAGCTCTGTGGGAACCCACTTGGTGCCAAATCGGCGACTTTGCTGGATTCCTCCAGTTCTGCCTCGACCTCTTCACCAACTCGAACCATCAATACATGCTCACCGTCGGATCCGCTCTCTGGTCGACTTACGATCAATTCTGGGGATCCGTCCTCGTCTATATCGTCGTCGCAACTCTTACCCCTCTTCCTTACCGAGGTCGATACTCGCTCTACTTTGCGATCGTCGTCGCTCTGTGGTGGATCAACTCTCCCAACTTCCTGTGCGCTTACGCTTCTCTCTCTCTTTGCATTCTCGAATTCAAACTGACTTCTACTCTTCGTTTCGCATAGCTACATCGTCGGTCTCTGGCTCGCCGATATCTACGCTTCCGGCTTCATTCGCAAGATTCAAGATCACTGGAAATGGACAGTAGGAATCGAAATCTGCGCAATGGCTCTCGCTCTCTCGTTCATCGTAGGAGGTACAAAGGTCGCAGGTCCCGCCAACCGAGCCATGGGTCAAATCACTGTTTACGATGGAAAGTTTGGGTGGGACCCGTCTCTCGCTTGGCCTCAATACATGTTGATGAGTAATTGGTGAGTCTCAGTGTCACTCTCCTCTCTCGAAGTCGTTCGCTGATGCGGATCCATCGTTACAGGATACCCGCTACGATGATCTTGATCTGGGTGGAGTTATCACATGTTATGCAGTGGTTCATTAGTTGGGCAATCTTCGTATGGATTGGAAAGGTCTCGTACGGGTTCTACCTCATGCAGTTCCTTACCATTTACGGTCTCATGCCTCACATCGCCCTTCACTTCCTCGACACCAAAGGTCCCGGTTCCTACTGGAACATCGTCACTCCTACCTACATCCTCTGTTTAATGTTCAACTTCTTGGTCGCATGGTACGTGTCTTTCCCTCTTCTCCCTCTCTTCGCGAACTTGCGACTGACTCGAAGTTCTCACAATCTCGTAGGATCTCCTACCATCTCCTCGATCGAGTCGGACTCAAACTCGGCAAATGGATCTGGGACGGCCTCTTCGTCACGAAGCCCAACAACGCTGCCGCCATGCCCGGCAAGTTCGCTCGCCACATGCTCGACACTACCATTCACGGTCCCGGTCGAATGGTCAAAGGATGGGGCAACAGCACGAAGAAGAACTACAAAGAATTCCGAGCCAATCTTCACACCGTCATGAACTGGAGGACCCCGACTACTCGACCTGCGATCCCTGCTCCTACCGATCCCGAAGTTCTCGCTCAATTACACTCTACTCGATGGACTTCAGACCTCACGAAAGACGGAGAAGCGATGAGAACTCGACGACTCCTCTACCTTCAAAGTTGGGCTTGGATCCCCCATCTCTTCCTCATTCCCGGAATGACGGCGATTTGGTGTATCTACCACCCTACCGGTCAATGGACCTACGACGCTCTCACCTTCTCGGCACTCTGGCGAATCATTTGGGTGTTCTCGCTACCCAATTGTTTCTTCGCCTGGATCGGATTCATCACTCCCGATGTCGCCCCTACACCTACCGGAATGGACGGCAAGAAGGTTCACCGCGACTACATTCGAAACTTCTTCATCGTTCTCGTCACGAAAGGTTCCAACGAAGCCGCCGTTCGACGTGGTTACAACAAATTGATCAAACTCGAGAAGTACCACCCTGCCGTCAAAGTCGTCGTCCTTACCGATGAACCCTACGTCTACCCCGATCTTCAAAACATCGTCTGTCCCAAGTCTTACAAGTCTCCTCTCGGAAAGGCCAAGTACAAGGCTCGAGCTCTCGACTACTTCCGTTACCACGTATCTCTCGGTGTCTACGATTGGATTCTTCACATGTTCGCACTTCCTTTCCTCTCTTCTTCTCTTGCTCGAGTGAATCGTGACTGACTTTGATTCAATTTTCCGACGAACAGGGATGAAGAATCTACTACTGATGGAGAATCTCTTCGACACTGCATCGAGTTCATTCGTTACACTCCTCATCAATTCGGTCAAGGTATCATTCTTTACAACGGAGAAGGTAAGCTGTCCTCCCTTTTTTGCTGAACCTTTCTCTTTTCGAATTGAACTCATCTCTTGGGTTGATCGATCTTGATAGGTTACTGGGACAACTGGTACTTCACCGTTGCAGACGGAATTCGTGTCGGTGACGATCTCGCTCGTTTCCATCTTCAAAACACCCTCATCTGTCGACCAGTCTTCGGAGTTCACGGATCCTTCTTGATGACAAACGGAGAGATGGAGAACGAGTGCACTTGGGATTTCGGATCATTGGCAGAAGATTTCGAGTTCTCGCAGGATGCTTGGAGACGAGGATTCACCTGTGGTCGAATTCACGGTGTCGTTCGAGAGCAATCTCCTACTACTCTTCGCGATTTCCTCAAGCAACGTCGTCGTTGGTTCATGGTACGCTTTCTTCCTTTCTCTCTCTAATATGCTCGTCGCTGACTCGCTCCTTCCCGCTCTCTGTAGGGTATCCGAGATATCAAGGGACTTTACGGTCTTCCCCATCTCGCTATCAACATGTGGACCATCGGTGTTCTCACACTCGGTGCCACTCTCGTCAACTTGCCCATGGCCTTCATCGAACCCTCTGTTACTCCTCTCTGGATCGCTGTCTGCGCTAACTTCTGCTTCATCACTTTCTTCGTACGCCTTTCTCACCTTTCTTTCCTTCTACTCCTCAAGCTCACTCCTAGTTCTGCTTCTACAGACCCTCTACTTGTGGGGATTACTCTTCCAAGAAATCGATTACGGACAAACTTGGTGGAAGATCCCTGTTCACTTGCTCTGTGCCATCGTTATTCAACGTGAGCACACCGGTCTTCTGCTCTTCAACTTGGCTCCTATACTTACCTTCTCTCACACGCAGCTTTCGCCTCTATCGCTGAAGGATTGTCTGCTATCTGGGCCATGTCTTCAGAGGACTTCGGAAAATTCGAGGGTAAGCTCTTCTCCTTCTCTCTATACGCTCTAGAGCTCTCGCTGACTCCCTTCATCGTTGTTCCACTGTATCTAGTTATCGTGAAGCGCTAAATTCGGCTCTTTAGCGTCGGTTTCGCGATTCTCCAGCTTGTTTTCCTCTCTTTTTCTTACTCGTTCTCTCTCCCTCTGCCCGCAAATCTACGTTACTTACATATCCCTTCCTCCCCCTCGTTACGGACAATTCCAATACTGCTTCTCCCTATACTACCTTGTGGACTTTCTCTCTCTCCTTAGATTCCCTCTCACCTCTTCCTTGTGTTCAAATGATTTTTGCCTCTCTCTCACTCTCTTTTTACGAATCCCTCACTGCATTGTCTCTTTTCCTTCGATGTTTGTGGCCACGTGCATTGAGAGATAACGAGAGAGCAGGGCAACTCATTAAGATCGTTCGTAAGGATTTCTCCGTCCAAACTCCAGAGCCTGCTACACAACCTCCTCAAGCTTCCCAGTCTTTCAAACAGGTCGCGATGTCCTCGCATCCGTGCCAGAACTCACGTAACTTCTGCCCTTGCTCTTCACGCGAAGCTTTCCTGGATTGTGTCGGACACGCGTCTCATCTCTTGCGATCGACTTGAGTGAGCAGACACCGCACATCGTCAGCAATCGTCGAAAGAAGGTCGGAGAGCAAGTGGCAGTGTCAAGATAGAACGTTCCGACGTTCGAATCGAATCGACTGAATTCGCACGGAATCGATCCGATTCGCTTCGACGTTCCAGCTTTTCGACGATCTCGCTCAGATCAGTGCGCATTACTCAAGATTCGCGCCATATCGCGCCAACTCGATGGATGGCGAAGCTTGCCGCGGCTCAAAAAGTCGAAACTCAAGGTTGAGGCCAACGATCTGCTGACGCTCCCGCAAGCAAAGTGACAACGAGGCTCATAGCTCGTGCATTCAGCTACTCGGCATAGGAATCCATCAGCTAGGTAGTATGCGAATCACGATAACGGGCCCTCGGGTTGAAACGGAACGAAACAGCAGAAAATGCGAACCGCCTTTGCGGAGCAATCGAAACCAGCGATGCTCAGCACAATTTGCCTCGACTGCTCACCTTCAAGAGTATAGACCACAGTCAGAGAATACACGACAGCTCGAAGCAGTTGTAGAAGCGAGTCGAGTAGCCCAAAGATCACAAAGAAACTGAACCGAGAGGTGGATCGGGGAGCGGATGAGATGAGAGAGAAGCTCATGGCTTTCAGAAGCGCCTAGGATCAGCACGAAGCCATTCTGAGATAATCGAGTGAGACGTTTAAGACCAACCTCGTTCTCCTCAAATCGCGAGAGGTTCATTCTCCCTCCTCCACTTCAGATCTCGCCTTGTCTCCAGAACGCCATGTCTGCTCTCACTGGACCTTTCCGCCGAACTTACACCTATCTCGTATGTCTCCTCTGCATTCTGATCTTGTTTGATTGATCAAGAACTCATCTTGTTTGCAACCTCCTCTACTCGCCCTCTGAACCTTCTACGAACACGCCAATACTCTCTTGATCGCTCACCAATAGCAACGACAAGCTCACGAGCAACCTGCGATCTTTTATTCCATTGCTATCGGTTTCGTTGGTACGTTCCTTTTTCCTCTCCACTCACTCTCCTGCCCGAAAGAGCTGACTGGATAGGTACTTGGTCGTCTACAGGTCCCATCGCGGTCGTAGTCGTACCGGAAGTGAGGAGAAGTTGGGGATGGAAACCTGCTGAACGCCCTCCTACAACCTACCCTCGTGCGTCTTACAAGTCTCTGTCGCTCTTATACGGAACTGTAGCTGATTCTGAATGTGTCCCACTCCCGCTCCTCCCAAAATCCGCTCTTTCCAACTCGACTTGTTACCAATTTCGCAAAAACCATCAAAACTTCCCTCGATCAAACAGTGCCAAACCGATCAAGAGAATCTACTTCAGGTTACGAGGATGGATGGAAGCTTTCCGCGTGAAGGGTTGACGGCGTGTTACATGTAAAGATGTGGTGAATTTGTAGAATGTTCTTCGAAAATCGATACGAAGCAATTTTTCGATCTCTATCGGTTTCTCATCTGCAAAGAGGGCATAGACGAGTGAGAAGGAAGCGCTTGAAAGCGACAAGGGAGTCATAGAGATTACAACAATGTGAATGCGAAGAAAGGATAGAATCAACAATGCCGAGGTATCTTCAGAACTGTCTAATACAAAAATGCGCCATCTAAGTGTACGTAGGCTTGAAGCTCCTCCGTGAAGCTAATGCAATCGCCAAACCGAGTGCAATCACGCCAAACAGCGTCGTTGTTCTGAACGCTGTTTTGAAGCACTCGCTCCCTTCCCGACAAATCCCATGAGTCTCGCTCCCCGCCCTCTTCACCATCGACCGTAGCAGTCGACTCGCCCGGTCAGAAGGTGAAGGTGAAGGTGCTGAAGAGTGAGGGTCTTCGACATGAGAATCGTAGATCACTCCGAAGATGAAGTTACTGAGATTCGCGAATAAGGCGGGGCTGAGAGTGAGGTATCCGTTGTTCGTCGCATAATTGAGCACTCCAAATCGCTCGAGACCGACGACAGGAACAGATCCGAATAGGTTTCCATAAGCGAAACTGCAAGAGTCCGAGTCGCCTAGTTTAGTCGTTTGTTACAAAGGGGAAGAAGGGAGAGCACTCACCCTGTCAGCGCAGTCGGAAGTGCTAGACCATGTACTCCTTCGATAGTTTCTGCTCGACCGGCGAGTACTTGCGAAATGATGAAGAGAATCGCCGTGACAGCTGTTTCCCGAATTCGATCATGAGTACAGAACTCACTCCAGAGCGACGTCGGAGTACGTACATAGCCACCATACTCGAGCAAACTGGTATCGCTCCGGAACGTGATGAAGGAAGATATCGCTGAGGAAGCCGACAGCGAGTCGACCAAGACAATTGCAGATTGAGAGTAGAGATACGAGGTGAGCTTGCATCGTTGCGATAGATCTCGGATCCGTTCCTTCCTCCGCGAGGGTGACAGTGACGGTTCCGAGGTTGTTGATGACCATCAATCCGATTCCGCTGCACATTCCGAGGTAGAGGAAGAGCAGTTGAAAATCCGTATGTCTCAACATCCTCCATCCTGACAAGTCGAGATCTCCTGCACTGTGTCGACCATCCAACGACTCCTCCTTCCGTAGAAGTGGACTTGAACTTCTGTTTCGTTGGACCGAACGAGGTCGTTCAGGGTAATCTTCTGAAGAGGGAGAGGGACGAATAGCAATGTCGGAATGGAGAGAATATTCGCTCTCGTTGGGAGAGGGTTGGCGAAGGAATGGGCTGTTTGGTCGAGTAGAGAGAGGTTCTTCAAGATCGGAAGATTCGACAGCGAGGTATTGATGTGGAGCGGCTCCTTCGAGAGTTGGAGGACAGGGTCGGACGAAAACGGCTCCTAGGAACATACTGATGCCGCAACCGAGAGCGAGGATGAAGAGGAAGCCAGAAGTTGGGTCCGAGGCGGAAACGAGGTTGGCGTGCGAAAGTGAGGAATCTGTAATCGAAAATCGAATAAGTCCTGCACCGACAGTAGAAGTTAAAAGTCGACGTACAGAAGAATGCAGATAAACCGAAACAGCTCAGCACCGTCGCCATCGCAGCCCCTCTCCTTGCCTTCGAGAATGATTGCGAAACCGCTTTAACGGCAGAAGCCAAAGCGGCAGATCCACCAATTCCCGTCATCAACTGACACAGCGCCAATCCCCAGATTCCCACTCGACTATAGAGTCCTTCTCTACCTCCATCATACAGCAATTTAATCCCTAAATACCCAAAGAAGAGAACGAGTCCTGCGAAAGAAAACATCGACCTCGGCCCTCTTCTATCGACGAGTATACCCACGAATGGTCCTGATAAGTACACTCCAGCATTCCCACTCGCCATAACAAAGTTTGCATTGGTGGAAGAGAGGTGGACTTTTGCTGCGAGTTGAGTCATGTAGGCAGAGACACTGTCAAGGAGAGTTAGCTCGGACGCGCGCACGGAATCGATAGAGCTACTCACGCATAGTTCGTACCAGCAGAGAGAGCCGCAACGCAAGCGAAGATGAGCGTTTTCAATCGTTGTTGTTCCATCATCTTTGATAAGGTTAATCTCCCCTTGGAGAGAGCTTGCCGGCAGAGGCACCTGTGTCTTGCGTTACTATTGTGTTTGTTTGAGCTTGAGAGAAGTCTGAGGCGTTTACGAGAGAGTGATGATTTGGAAGAAGTTCGAGAGGGAATCTTTCGCAACTTCGAGAGGATTTTCCTCTCGTTTCTCTCTCATCTTCCTGACTCGAGATCAGGGCCTGCAGCTCCAAAGACCAAGTGTCACGGGACCAAGAGGGCGTGGAAAAGAGCGAATATTAACTTGGAGGAGGCAGAAAGTTGCGAAGGGACGAGATTGACAATGAAATTTGGCGCTTTACAATGACTGTGGCTCGGAAGGGTCGACAACGAAGGATACAAGATCAGCGAAAACGCGAGAGCCCCACAAGGGATAGTGTCGAGAATAGCTTTTCCTCGAACCCCCAAAGTTCGCAACGAAGCCAGACCTTGCGTGGTGCGGTCTCTCGACCAACGCCTCGGGTCAAGAAGATAAGTATCGACGAGCGGACCCTTGATTCGCTCGAGAGCACTAACGCAGTAAGGAGAGAAACCGAAAGCCAGAGCCTCGGATTCAGAGCGAAATCGAGGCGACTCTGCTCGAAGTTGACGGGATGAATTTGCTCGTCGACTGGTGACGTATCCCTTATATCGAACGAAGCGATCACGGAGGAGCGGGGAGCTGACTATATCGTCCGTCTCGCGATAACCATCTTGAAGCCAAATTATCGACTCTACTGCTCGATCTCCGACTCAAAGTCCTTAGCTGTTCTCCACTATCGCTGACTGCCTCAACAGACCGGGTAGCTCTCTCACCATGTAGACGACGAAAAGGGAAACGTTCGTTCTTTTTGACGCAATTTCTCGCCTTTTCCAGGTTGATAATCCCCTGTACTCGTTAGCCTCTCCTCGAGTCGGCTGGTGATCCATCGACGTCTTCTTCGCACTCGATAAGACTCGTCGGCTGAGCCCAAGCTCGAACAGAGCTCGAGTAGTAGAGGGATTCTTGCAAGACGAGTTCGGATACAGACCTCGTCTGACTGAAAGCGAGACCTTGGTACCGAATTGCTGGCTCGAGACGAGCTTAACGAGTCCTTGCTACGGGCAGACATCATCGACAGCTGCATAGACTCTTGCTTACATTGGTCAACCGAGAATCACTTTCGCAATTTTCGAATCGCAACGAGTTCTCGAAGTTCCTCAGCTCGATTGTCGCTTGCTTTCTCGCTCTCTTTCTCTCTCTCTCTCGATAAGAAGACACTAATCTCGAGAGTCTGTTTGAATCGATTCCTCATTGCGAGCAATCCATCCTTTTTATTCGAAAAATCGAGGGAGTGATTACCCAAGATTTTCCGATCAAGAGAGAGTAGAGGGGGGTTTGTGGAGGGGACTACGGGTAAGAGGAGGTTAGATTGGGGGGTAAAACAGGAAAAAAAAGAAAATGGAACAATGCGAGAGAGGGGGGGAGAAGAGGGGAAAAAGAGAGAGAAAAGTAGTAGTAGAAGGTCCCCCTCCCGATACAGCACCAAGAAAGAGACAGCAGCAGCAACACGACAATCACGGGAGGGATCTTTCCACCGTTACACAGGACTAGCTAGAAGAATGGGGGATTTTAACGACCTCCGGACATAGCCTTTTGCATCGATCGGCGAAGGTGAAGGTGAGCCTTGCGGAGCTCGTCGGCGGAAGAGTCTTCAATCTCGAGACGTTCGAGGGCCTTGGCGAGTTCAGACTCGACGGAAGCCTTGTGTTGCCTCTTGAGTTTACCGGCAACCTCAGGAGAGGAGACTACGAACAAAGATTAAAGAGGTGAGCTTCGCCGGAGCAAAGTGAGAAAGAGAGAAACGTACTGGTAGACTCGACGGAAGCAATGTAAGACTCGAGCTCTTGCTTAGCCTCGTGCTTAGCAGTGAAGTCCTTGTCGGCTTGCTTGAACTCCTCAGCATCCTTGATCATTTGATCAATCTCGGCAGACGACAATCGACCAACAGAGTTGGTGATGGTGATGTTGGCACGTCGACCAGAGGTCTTGTCGAGAGCGGAAACCTTGAGGAGACCGTTGGCGTCAACCTCGAAGGTACAGACGAGCTCGGCTTGTCCTCGGGGTTGAGGGGTGATGCCGGAAAGCTCGAATTCTCCGAGAAGCCTGTTCTCCTTGCAGGTAACACGCTCTCCCTCGTAGACGGGGAAGGTGACGGTAGTTTGGTTGTCCTCGACGGTAGTGAAGGTTCGGGACTTGTTGGTAGGGATAGGGGTGTTACGGGGAACGACGACACCGAAGACGTCTCCTTGCATGGCAACACCGAGGGAGAGAGGGGCTATCGAAAACAGAAGGAAAAAGGGTCAGACTCGATTCGCGAAGAAGCGGGAAAGAAAGGGAAATTGTGTAAACTCACCAACATCGAGAAGGAGGAGATCAGCGGTCTTCTCGGAGGTTTGACCGGTAAGGACAGCGGCTTGAACGGCGGCACCGTAAGCGACGGCCTCATCGGGGTTGATGGACTTGTTGAGTTGACGTCCACCGAAGAACTCGGAAACGAGGGATTGGATCTTGGGGATACGGGTAGATCCTCCGACGAGGACGATATCGTCGACCTTTGCTCGGTCCATCTTGGCATCCTTGAGAACCTTCTCGACGGGGTCGAGGGTGGATCGGAAGGTGGTGGCGTTGATCTCTTCGAAACGGGCACGCGAGATCGAGGCGGAGAAGTCGGTTCCTTGGAAGAGCGAGTCGACTTCGACGGTGGTTTGGGTGACGGAAGAAAGGGTTCGCTTGGCACGTTCACAGGCGGATCTCAATCGACGCATGGCACGGGGATCGTCAGAGATGTCGAGCTTGTTCTTGCGTTCGAACTCCTTCTTGAAGTGCTCGAGAAGGGTGTTGTCGAAGTCCTCTCCTCCCAAGTGCGTGTCACCAGCGGTGGCCTTGACAGCAAAGACACCACCAGTGATGGAAAGAAGCGAGACATCGAATGTTCCTCCTCCGAGATCGAAAATGAGGACAATCTTCTCCTTCTTCGACTTCTCAGTAGCCTCACCGAGACCGTAAGCGATGGCAGCGGCGGTAGGCTCGTTGATGATACGGAGAACGTCGAGACCAGCGATGGTTCCGGCATCCTTGGTGGAGAGACGTTGGGAGTCGTTGAAGTAGGCGGGAACGGTGACGACGGCCTTCTTGACCGACTTGCCGAGCTTGGCTTCAGCGGTCTCCTTGAGTTTACCGAGGACCATGGCGGAGATCTCAGCGGGAGAGAAAGTCTTCTTCTCGTTCAAGTAGTTGACCTAAATTGGAGGGATCAGAAATTGGTCAATTCTGCTCCGGTCCCCAGATCGCGCTTAGAGTGAGCAAATGAGCGTACCTCAATGAAGGGGGATCCCTCCTTGTCAATGACCGTGAAAGGCCATGAAGCCATATCCTTCTTGACCTCAGCATCGTCGAATCGACGACCGATAAGACGCTTAGCATCGAAGACAGTTTGCCTGGGGTTCATGGCAGCCTGGTTCCTGTTTGATCGCAATGGATAACACTCCCATCAGTCCCCTTTCCTATCCGGTTTGGCGAGAGATTCGAAGACGAACTTGGCCGAGTCTCCGATGAGACGCTCAGATTCAGTGAAGGCGACATAGGAAGGGGTGGTTCGGTTTCCTTGGTCCTGTGAACGGCAAGGAAAGGGGAAGGAAAGGAAATAAGGTTGAAGTAAGTTTCTAGGTCTGAATGTGAGGGAGGAATCGAGTGAATGAATAGGCGTACGTTGGCGATGATTTCAACACGGTCGTTCTGCCAGACACCAACACAGGAGTAGGTGGTTCCGAGATCGATACCTAATCATGCCGGCGAGAGCAAGATTTAAGAGAAATGGGAAAAATGGGAAAGGTGGAATTTGAGGTCAGCCAGAAAGCTTGAGGCAAGGGAGAGAGGAGAGACCAAGACGTACCGATGGCTCCCTCGAAAACATCGTCGTTTCCTTCAACGAGTTGGGGGATCTACAAGTAGTTGAAGCGTGGTGAGCATTGGCTAGGAGAGAGTTTTAGTTGGAGATCTGAGAACTCACTTCGTCGTCAGAGGTAGACATGGCGGCTAAGTAGACTGTTGAGATGAGAGGTTAACAAATATAGTTCAACAAAGAACTAGCTAGCAAGAGGCGTACGAAGAGGGGTGGAGGAGGGGGGAGGAGGAAGTATTTCTTTCTCCCAAAAATTCCTTCAAGTTCCGCCTCACAGAAATTCCCCCTATTTTGCCTCTTCTCTCACCTCTCACTTAGTGTTCACAACTCAGATCGATTTCAAGAGTCGACTAGAGCCTCATTGAGTATAGATCTAAATGTCAATCGAGTTTGTCAAGCTTTCCCGTCGGAGTGTCAATAGGACTCAGTCGCTCTTTGAGAGTTGGCCTTTCTTCTCTCTCAACTTTTCACCTCGCTCGGATCTCTACAACATCAGAACACGGCTGAGAGGGGTATCGAAAAGCACGCAAAGGAATGCCCTCGTCACCCTCTTCAGCAGCTCAACCACCTCTGCAACCTCCTTTCTCCTCCGTCTTGGTCGACACTGCCAACGCAACAGACGATGAGCTACTACACCTCATAGAGAACGCAAGAGCAGCAGTAGAAAGGGCTAGAGACGCAACAGAATCCTTCACAGCAAGGAGAAGAGAGGAGGAAGAGGAACCTTCCGATGCGGCAGCCGAATCTCTGTTTGAACGACACTCGAATAGACGTGATATGGAATTGGATTGGGATGAACGAGATACCGAGAGAAGGGCCAGGAACTTGCTCGATCGGTTACAGCGGAATCCACCAGCGGAACCTTTAGGAGAACCTGATTCGGAGGAAGAGGATGATGAGCTGATGATGGGCAACGAACGGTATCCAGTGGGAGAAGTGCATCATATCGGAGGGAGGGTAGCGGGAGGTACATTAAGTGCGGGAGATATGTTTGGTTTACCGACATTTGGAGGAATTATTGAAGGATCAGATGAAGACGACGATGACGACTCTTACGTCGAGACGGGAGAGGAAGCTATCTTCGGATTCGATGGAGACGGAGTAGACGAAGAGCTAGAAGAAGCGGCATGGCGTTACGAGGAGGAAATGCGTCGATATGAAGATTCATCGTCAACCGATTCGACAGCTCCCCGTCTCACCTCGATCTGGCCTGGTCTGCTCGGAGAACAACCTCTGAATCCTTCTCGTCCAGCTGCTCCTCCCGTCGTCACTTCAGCTTCAAAACCTTTCAATACCCTCCCTCCCCTCGATCCCTCTTCTTCAACTTCTTTCACTTCCTTCCTCACTCCCGGTGCGACTTTCATCGGCGAACAAGTCACTTCCAGAGCAGGCAATCCACGAGCTCAGGCTGAAAGGAACCGAATTCGCAATCCGCCACCGTCGAGTAGGCTTCGTCGACCACTCGCACCGGGAGAACTCGACTCGGCTGGCAGCAATGCTCAAAGTACTACCGCTCATCCAGCTTTCGCTCCCTTTCCTACCCTGAGTACTTCGCAACCATCTCCACCTAGTCAAGGTATATCCGCTTCATCGTCTTCTTCCTCCGCTTTCCATCGATCAGCAGATCCAGCTCAAGCATTCCTCCTCGGACCCCTCAGACCGACTACCTCCTCTTCCTCCTCGAGCCCCACCAATCCTGCGAATGATCGATCCTCTTCATCTCGCTACGCCCCTTACTCTTCGTCTCACGCTGCTATCGTCGTTCCGCCATCCTCATCTTCCGCCTCGACTCCTCTTCAAGCTCCCATTCCTCCGAACCTCACTCCAGTCGAACGAGCGAGAATTAGTATTGCGAGGAGCACCAATCCTGCTGCTCGAACGAATCCCGAAAGTTGGCGAGAAGTTGGACGAGAATTGATGGGTAGATCGAGGGGAGATGGATTGACGAACGAGGGATCGGCAACTTCCGGTCGCGTCGGCCCAGGACTCGCTGATGAGAGATGGGGAGTGCAGGTGTGTCACATAAAGCTTCATCGCTATTGTCGACACGAAGCTGATTCTTTCACTTTCGCTCATTCAGGTCGTCATCCATTCTTACGATCCTTCTGCTGCCTCTCTCACGGGTCTCATGAACGCTTACGGGATTCAATCGACTCATCGAAACCCCTCGACTCATCCAGCTCGCGTCACGACTTTCTTCTCAGCAACGATTCTCCAACCTCTCAAGTCTGGTCTATTCCTCTCGCCTTCTCTGACTGGATCAGGAGGAAACTCGGCCGAAGGATTGAAAGTCAGTCAGAGTACCGAAGCGGAATCATGGATTCAATTGGGACCGTTCAAAGGGGTTTCAAAGAATGAATTGCTGAGATTGGCGAAGGATCGACAGTGGGTTGAAGATATGGCGAATGGTTGGGTGCTAATGAGATGGAAAGAGAGAGAGTTCATCAATGTCAAAGGTGAGTCTGCACCCAATTCAGTTGATCAGAAAGCGAAACAAAACTGATCTCGAGCGATTCCCGCGAAACAGCTAACGAATCGACGTTGAGCATCAATGGATTCTATTTCGTCGCTCTCAATCGATCTACCGGTGTCATCGAAGGTTAGCACGTGTCACGTTCACTCTCTGAACGCCTAGCTTATCAGCTGCACTCTCACAGGATTGTACAGCGACCCAATTTCGGCGACTCCATACCAACGGCTCGACCTTTCCCCATCTTCCCCTGACGGAGCTTTCTCACTCGCGACATACGAGATGTGTTGAAGTCATACTTTCCCTCACCAATATACCTCGCTCTCACTCAATCGACATACCCAGTTTTTCGCCCCAAGTTTTATATCCCTCGTTTTGCCTCCTATTCCTATCCCTGTTTGTTCTTTTACTCTCACTCTTACGCATGTATGCATGTTGCACTATCATCGTGTGTACCCTTTCTCGTTTTCGTTTCCCATGAGCGGCGAGCGAGGAGAGAAATCTGAAGGAAAGCGGCTCGATGGTTCGGCTCTGTGACAGACGATCTAGGACGTCATGTCCGTCATTCAGTGGCGAGGACGATGACAACCAGTTTCCGAGAGAAGGAAGAGAGTGATCCTCGCGCTTCGAAATTTCACCTCTTGTTGCGAAGAAATTTGAGAGTTCTGTCTTTTCGTCTTTCACTCTTTCGCACTTCACCGAGCCGTATCTCCCTCGCCGAGTAGCCTCAAAGTAACAACATCTTCAAGCAGAGTCGCTCGAGCTCCCAACTATCCTAGTCTTTGGAAATCTCCCCTCTCCTTTGATCAACCTCCCGACTGCATTCACTCTCTACGAGACTCAAGCAAGTTCTCTCGATAGCCTTAGCCGTGAGTCTAGTTTCATACTTTACAGCCAAGACTGCCTTCCCTTCCTTTCCCATTGTCACGAGCCCCTCATCTCTCATCTCGCTTTGCTCGCCTTGTCCCCTTTCCTCCACTCGTCTACTTCTCACTTGCAGCTTGATCTCGAAGATATACTGATCAGCCGTACCTCTCAACAGAACCGCTACAAAACTCTCAAAAGATCAACTCAGCCCCACTACTCCCCTCTCCTCTTATCCTTTTCCTCCCTTCTCCTTACTGCATCAATTCGTTCTGAGGTTCAACGCTTCGCGGGAAGTAGCCGAGGATGGCCAAGTTTGTCACTAGGGAGATTGAGATACCAGATTATTTAGAAGATGATGGAGATGAGAAAGTTGGAGCGATTCCTTCTAATTGGGGCGAACCTCCGAAACGAAGGACACCTTCAACACAGTCTGGGTTATCAGGAGGATCAGGGAGTCGTATGGGCAGCCTAGGAGGAGGAGGAGGAGACCCACCACCGTTGCCAGCTCTTCCCGATGAATTGCTCGACGTTCTCTCGAGAGCTCCACCAGATTCGCAACGAAACGGAGTTCCAGTTACGAGCGGTACAATTAGTCGGAGCTCGCTCTCGCTGAACAGATCTGGCGCCTACCTCAATGCGATATCGCCCGCTCTTCCCTCTCTTCCTCCTCATTCTCCTCTCGACCTCCCTTACCCGAATTCATCGCCTTCATCTCGACAACGACAGTACTCCGAATCTGAAGGCTTCTCGACAGGTCGCACATCTGCTACTTCGTCTCCATCGCTTTCACGAGCAAACTCGGAACAACTCGACGGATACGACTCAGGGATGCGACAATCTCACCTTCCTTCGAACCCTACCCCTTCTCTCGATGCTTCGATGAATGGAAGTGGATCGAGTAAACGGAGCATGTTTCGTTCTCTCCCTTTCGGCAGATCTCGAGCATCTAATGGCCCATCTCCCGGTTCAACGACTCCCGCTTCGCCTCAAGTCACTCGACCATCTCTACCTTCTCACCCTTCTTCCGATTCTCAATGGACCCAGAGATCCTCTTCTCTAGCCGATGCACCACTGTCTGCTTCGACATCTTCAGCAATCCGCTTATCGACCGTGAACGATTCCCCTTTGATCAATGCAAGACTTCCACCTTCGACGCCTTCCCTTCAGCGCCGCCCGTCTCGTCAACAACTAGCGACTGGCGGTGGATTCACGGCGAGAATGAGTCACTCGGCTCGTGAGGCTGATCGATGGCTCTTCGAGGCCCAAGCGGCTGGACTCGGCTTCGGAGCTGTAAACGCGATGAATGCAGCTGAGGAAGTGATCGAGGGAGAAGGGAAGAATGGAGACGGCGAAGGAGGTGATGAGAACGAAGGAGATGGAGTGGTAGGCTGGGCAGGAAGAGGGGAACAGTACACTTGGGATCTTCAGCGGACACAAGCGAATGATACAGATTACGAAGAGGAGGAGGATCAGAATGGCGAGTCAGAGAGTATCTCGGTGAATACAGAAAACGAGACTGAGTCGTTGGTCGATGAAGTCGATCCCCTTCGACCGCCTCCTACGATCGAAACTTCCTCGAATCCTCGACAACTCTCACCCGATACGACTTTTCATGATGCCCCACAATCTCCCGAAATTCTCAAAACTCCTACACTCCCAAATATACCCTTGACCGATTCCTCTCACTCTATCTCGCCCCTTCAACCGAACCCTATTCACAATCAACTGGCGTCAGAACATTTCGCATCACCGACTCAAGCGATCTTCGACCTCTCGACAACATCAGAAGAGCCACCGAAAAGAAAGGATGGAAAGCTGTCCCTCCCAGTCTATTCAGATGCACCGCTCGAATCTTCCTCGACGGATGCTATTCGTAAACGCAATCGAAGCGACGGTGATCCTCTCGACGCAGAAGGACAGGCTGAGCTAGCGAGACGATTGAATGGATTCGATCTACATCAAGCTCTAGTGCGTTTCCTCGTCCCTTTCCTCCTCGAGTTGCTCATTACTGACTGACTCGCGTCGATTTACAGCCACACTCGCAAGATTCGCTTGCCGACTTTGTCGTAGCTGTCGTCGGTCCTCGAAACGTTGGCAAGTCTTCAGTCGTCAAGAAAGGTTTAAAACCGAGATCTTCAGAACCTCCTACAGTCATTCAAGAGGATCACGTTGGCAATCGAGGTGAGTCGAGGTGTCTGTTTAGCTTTCACCTGAGCTGTACGTGCTAATTTGGTGCATCGTCTTACAGTGACGACGACGACGACCTCGTTCACGATTGGAGGGATTCGAAGAACGATCGAAGTTCTCGAAATCGACATGCACCTCCTCCGATACAACGACGAAGGAGTGATTTGGCCTGATGGGCTGCCGCAGTGCGAAGGAGCTATGCTTTGGTGAGCTGACTCGTCCTCCTCTGAATCTCGCCAGCAAAGTTCATGAACTGACGCTTCCTTTGTTTCTGCTCTCTGACAGCTACGATTCGACGGATCCTGACGCTCTTGGCTCACTCTCGGTTCTGCTCAAAGCCTTCTGGACTCGCGGATCAGACGTTCCTCTGATCGTTCTCGCTTGCAAAGCCTTCGCTCCCGATCAAGGCAGGAACGCTACCGACCCTACTGAAGCGGCAAAAGTCTGCAACATCTACGGAGCTGGAATCGTGACTCTCGATGGCGGTCTTGAAGATCCGAGTCGAAAAACGAAAGAATCGTTCAAGTATATCATTCGTCAAATTATGGAGAATCGAGGTGAGCTACTCTCGTTCGAGAACTTGCTTTCGCAGCCTGAGCTGATCCCTGTGCATCACTCGTAGGTGAAATGACTCGTCCGGCATCTGCAGCTTCGAACTCTCCCACGATCAGTCGTCGAGGTTCGCTTCATCAGTACGCGACAACGTCAAGATCACCATTCAACGTGGGAACTTCGCCTTCGACCTCTTCACCTCGCAACGATGAGCCTTATTCTCCCGGTCAAGGTTTCGATTCTCCTCGTCGACAGTCTCGAAGCGATGGTCTCGGATTAGGACTCTCAGTTGTTCAGGAAGCGCCTTTCGGAGGTTCGGAATCGTCAGAGCATCTCGTACACTCGCTTCCGCCGCCCGTGTCGAATGCTCTGACAGAAGAACCACTCTCCCCGAAATCTCAAGCTCCGACCTACACTAGCGAAGCACCGACCTACGAATCGCATGAAGGTCGAACTCAACGGATCGGCTCCGCTGAGCTCCCATCTGGACCAACTTCAGATCTCGAGCGGAGACCGTAAGACGGGAACTTGCTCTTTCGAGACACGCGATTCGCTGCTGACTGTTGCCGCTGCTTTCTCTAGCTCACCGACCAAGACTGCACCACTCGATCTCTTCTTCAGTCGAGATGACATGATCGACAAATTCCTCTATGCCGCTGTTACCGGAAACGGTGGGCTCTTTCTCTCGTTCTCGACTGTATCCTTTGCCTGGACTGACTATCACTCATTCTCGTGCAGACGAGGCTTACGTGACTTTGTTCTTGATCACGTATCGTCGCTTCGCACGACCTTTTGACGTCCTCGAGAAGCTTATCGAGCGGTTCGAATTCGTTGCGAAAAGGCTCAAGTCGGATCCTTTGCTGAGTCGCTTTGCACAGATGAAGTGAGTCTCTCCAGCTCGGTCTCTTTCACTGACAACGGATATTGATGCGCTCCGCTCGACAGAATCTGCGGCGTCTTATCGGTATGGATGCAAAACTACCCTGGAGATTTCGTCGCTTCTGCTACTTTCGGCATTCTCTCACCTTTCCTGCAGTCTCTATTACCGAGTGGTGCGACTTGGGTGGCGCACTACGCACTCGAGCTCATCCCTCTCCTCCCTTCGATCTCCGCTCAAAGCGATCCCGAAACATCCTGGGCTCTACCCGACAAGGTTACTGAAGATTCACCTCAACGCTCGCCTATCGATTCCAAATCAAAACCGTCACTTCCACACGATGCGGAGAATCGTCGACCTTCGATCGCCCCTTCCTACGAATCCTCAGGCAGTCAAAATGCTAGTCCCCATCCGGCCAGTCTCTCGGTTCCCATGTCAAACGAAGGTTCGAATCAAAGCACCTCGCCCCTCTCACCTCGACCAGGGTCTGATGCCGGTACCCTCGATACGCAAGATTCGGGAGATCAAGGTCCATCTTCGACTTCAAGCTTGCGAGCTAGAGGAGGACCGAACGCATCGATACTCGTCGAGATCTCGAACATGGTCATGGAGATGAGGGAAGAAGAAGTCGCTCTGCAGATAACGAGATTGGCTTGGGAAATGTTTGGCGGAATGACTGTGAGTTCATCGATGCTGTCAGCAGATCTGCGATGATGCTGACTTTGCTGGTGTACTCTACAGCCTCGAGATCTCCTGCGGCATGTTCTTGCTCCTCGAGACCCAGCGAATCCGCGAGTTGCTCTTCGTGAGCCGGACACGAATGTTATGCGATCTATCGCTTTTGTCAATGTGAGTTTCCGTACCTTTCTTGCACGAGAGCGAGATTCGAGCTCATCCTCCGACAATGCAATACAGTACCTCGCAAACTGGACTGCAACCCTCATTCTCGTTCAGAGCAAGATCAAGCAGCGTGCTCGAATCATGGAGAAGATGCTTCTCATCGCTCTCGCCTTGCGGGAACAAGAGAACTTTGACTCTTTGATGGGCGTGCTTGCTGGTCTCAACTCTCAACCTATCTTCCGATTGACCGAGACGATGGATATCGTTACGACGAAACTCGATGGCGATCCAAGATTACAACCTCGACGTGCCGAACATCTCGAAGCTGATAGGAATCGCTTACCGAAGAAGTTGAGGAGTCTCAATCGATTGATGGCGGCGACGAAGTCGTTCAGTGCTTATCGACTAGCACTCGCTAATTCTGGCATGAACATGATACCTTACCTGTTCGTTTCCTTTCTCTCCTTTTGTCGTTGACGCATGGCTGACGATCATACCTTTCGTACAACAAAACAGTGGAGTTCATCTACAAGACATTACGGTCGTCAACGAGATCAAAAGCGATCTTCGAGATGGCAAGGTGAACTGGAGCAAGTTCTCTCAAATGGGTCGAAGCGCTGCGATCGTTCTCGATTGTTCTCGAATCGCACCCACTCTACCAGTGGAGAAGATTGTAGAACGAGCTATCTTGAACGTGCCAGTCTTGGATGAAGACGTAAGTTTCTCTCTTTCTGCCAGCCCACTTCTCGGCATGAATTGACAATCCCTTCTTTCTGTTCACAGCGTCAATATACCCTTTCGTACCAACATCAACCTCGACAGAGTGACAAGCCCGTTGGAGCTCGATCTCGACTAAAGACACTCGCTAAATCCACTTTCGCAAACTAGTTCTGTAGCTCACATTCCCCCTCGATTATCTCGTTAGATCGCATTATCCCCCTATCAATACTTTGCATACCCCCCTCGTATCTCTTGTGTGCTTTCCTTTCTGACTATCTTCCGACACTGTTGTCGAAACTTTGAGAATCGTTTCTGATCTTCGCTGTCGAGATTCCTTTCTTAAATGATCGAATAGCCAGCATTCGTATTCTTCACTTCATGAGCTACTCAAGAGACTTCGGAACTGAGTGTGATCCCCTACAGCGTCTTTGCTTCTGAGCGTGTTGACGGCAGCTCTGCGAAGAGCAATCACAACGAATCGTCAACTTTGAGTCCTTCGTAATCAGCTAGAGATGGGAGAGACTCACTTCTGAGCGAGGTCGATGATTCTGTCCAAATCTTGAGGCACTGCTGGGTCCAGCTTGTTGATCATCCCAGCCAGGAGTGCTCCGGCGAGACTATCTCCTGCTCCTGTAACTGTTCCAATCTCTTCCTCACCAATCTTGAGCCCCTCGTAGTACCTTAGTACCACCGCCTCACTTGGTGTCGATGAGCTACCGACAACGACTGTTCCCTTGACCGGTCTCAATCGTTTCCAACTTGAAACTGCCTCGACTCCCGACACTCGCTGGACGACAAGGACACCTTTCGATCCACTCTTCACGAAGAGCGTATTGAAGATAGAGAGTAATCGGACAGCCATTTGAGCGACTCCCTCATTGACAACCCAAGAAGGTAGTCGAAGCGAAAGTTGATCAGCTGAAACGGTGATTCCGTCAAACCAAATTCCTGGTTCGAAGATAGGAGAGTCGGAAAAGGAGACGGTTTGAAAGAGGGTTTGGAGTTCGTGGATATTGGGGGTTGCGTAGGTGACGAAGGGATGTTCTGAAGGAGGAAGGGAAGAGATGAGAGGTTGTTGCAAAGCGGTAAGGAGTTTGAGAGAGTTTGCGTTTGACGTGGGCTCGAAGAAAGCTGTAGTCGTGATCTCTTCGTCAGCGAGACAGTAGAGAGCTGCAGCCGAAAGAACGAGAACTCACTGGGAATTCCAGATTTCTCGCAGTGCAGAAGAAGAGCAGCCATCGTTTCTGGTGAAAGGTTTCCGTCGAACGCCACTACCTCCGGTTGAGCTTGAGTCAGCTTCTCGACGATCTGCATCACCTTCATGGATTCAGCGGGACATCCATTTCGAACGGGTGAACAAAATGGAGCTCACCTTTCGACCTTCGACCTCCCTCGCAATCTTCATATCAGCGACACCGCCTATCAGTTCCCCCTTCTCATCGACGAGGTAACCGCAAGTAGCTGTACTCCCTCCTTCTTCCGCTCCAACCCTGATCAATCCGTCGACTCTCATTCCATTCTCTTCCAATCCTTTCTCTGCGACATTCCCAAGTAGATCCGCACCTACAGGCGCAATAAGTAGCGTTCTATTGTCCTGCAGAAGTGAGTGAGCAGCTCGAGAGACGTTCCCTGCGACTCCTCCGAGAGTAAGGGAAACGGATCCTGGTGCGGTGGTTTGAAGGGGAGACGTTGAGAAGGGATGCATCGTGATGTCGACCGCTAGCGAGCCTACTACTGCCAGTGACGCTCGCGTTGGTATCGATTTGAAAGTCGAAGGAGCGGGTGAAGCGGGACGTGTAGGGAGGGTCTGCGAAGGCATGAATGATGGAGAGGAACCAGCCTAAATGGGCGAAAATGAAAGATCACGGAGGATAAGACAGTCATTTAGTATTGCAGTACGTACTTGAGGAAGAACAGAGAGCTTTCACACCTCTTGTTCTCCGTTCAACAATTTCGCATATTCAAGCGCTACTTCTCCTCCAACTCTTACGTTATTCCTGATCAGCTCCTTATCTAAACGCAGCGGAGAGATACTAGTCAGTGATCATTCACTTCGCGAGAGGCAGAGAGAAGTTCGACTCACTACTATCCAAACTCTTTCCCTTCGTCAACTCCGCAACCCTCTGCAACAACCAGGGAGTAACCTCCTTCCCTCGCTTCGACATTCCATTCTCAACGCTCTCTCTGACTGCAACAATCACTGCCTTTTGTAGCTCTTCTCCGACAGCATGGTACGATTCGGGTATAGGGTTGCCGAGTAACAGCGAAGAAGGTAGTCGAAGTCGATCAGCCATACCTGCGAGTCGGCAACGGTCTACATCAGTCTGCGATTCTACAGCTCGGCTGAGGAATTGATTGACGTACGAATGGTTTCGGCGACTTCCCGAGCGGAATCCAATCGCATCGGAGCTTTGAAACCCGAGTTCTCGGTGTAGAAAGCTGGCCAGTGATCGGTCTTGTAGCCAGCAACAGGTACAGCGTGTGCTTCCTGTATTCTCGAACAACTTACATCAGTGCTGGTCCGCGCGCGAATTCGCACGAGATCGGAGACTCACAAGGTATTCCAGCGTTAATCCAATATCGAGGATCGATTTCGATCCCGCGCAGACGACGGCCACCGGTGTATCACTCAGTGATTGCAGATCACTGGAGATGTCAAAGCCTGAGCAGAGAAGACAACGCTCGCCCGTCAGTTTCCGTAATAGTTTCGGTCATCACAGAGTGAAACTCACTAGTTTCCGCTCCCCTATGAACTCCTCCAATCCCTCCGGTACTGAACACCTTGATCCCTGCCAGATGCGCAATGGCCATCGTCCCGCTCACCGTCGTACCCCCATCCAATCCTTTCACTACAGCAGCCCCCAACTCCCTCCTTCCCACTTTCCACAACCTCTCCTTGATCTTCTCATTCCCTTGTCTAGCTTCCCAACCCTTCTCGGCTAGTTCCTCGAGATCGCGAGAGGTTAATCCAACTTTGATTCGACCTGACAAGATTGCGATGGTTGCTGGAGTAACTCCTTGTGAACGTAGGATCGCTTCACATTCTTTTGGGAGGGAGGATGAATGAGGTGGTGGTAACCCTACAACGAGAGTAGTAGAACTTCAGCTGTGAGGTTAGAGAGTGAATGAGCAGAAAGTTGAACTAACCATGAGTGATCAAAGTAGATTCGAGTGCCACGATCGCTTGACCTTGTGATTGAGCTTGTTTCACTTCTTCAGAGATATCAATGGGTAATCCAGAGAGGGAAGGAAGGGAACGAGAGAGGAATTGAGATGAACGGGAAGAAGTGAAAGATCGAGTCGAAGGAACGCGTGCAAGGCGTGCTGAGTTGCGCATGAGGGATAGTGTAGCCATCTTGCTCGCTCGAGTGTGTGGAAGGGAAGCAAGAGGCAAAGTCGAACAGTTGTCGGAAGTCAACCTGTTTTTTCGTCTAAAATTGTCGATTCGGCTCGACCGTCTCGCCCGTTTCGCACACTCTCAACTACCACTGCTAGTGGCGCGTCGATTGAGTGTCCAGAACGATGAAAAAGATAAGCGGAACCAGGTCTCATTGCAAGAGACGTATCGGTTTTCCAGCTAAGAAAGAATCAACGTTTTCAATCGTCTGCTGCCACCACTCTTGATACTGAGGCGTTTCAACATAGCCTATGCACTCGAAGACGATCAGTACAAATCTTGAAGTACAGTAGACGAGAGCTTACCCATATGAGGAGATAAAACGACATTCTCCATCGTTCGCAATGGATGATCCTTCGGTAAAGGTTCGACATCGAACACGTCCAATCCAGCACCCTTGATCCGTCTCTTCCTGAGTATCTCGACTAGTGCCTCTTCATCGATCAGCGGTCCCCGTGAAGTGTTGATCAAGAACGCCGTCTCTTTCAAACAATCCAATTCCTTCTTCCCTAGTAAACCCCTCGTCTTCTCCGACAAAACCATGTGCATCGTGACGACATCCGACGTCTTCAACAAGTCTTGCAAGCTCTCTGCGAATTCTACTCGAGCTTCCTCCGCTCTCTCCCTCGTCAAATTCGGACTCCAACCCTTGACCTTCATCCCAAACGCCCTCCCAACCTTCGCTACTTCCTTGCCCAATCTCCCGACCCCGATTATTCCCAACCGTTTCCCGTTCAAACCGGTCGCTAGTCCAGTCTGCCACTTGTCTCCTCCCCCGTTCCTCACATTCTCATGTTCCTCGACGATCCTCCTCGAAAGCGCCAAAATCAATCCCCAAGTTTGTTCGACCGTCCCACTCGCCCCCGATCCACTACTAGTCGTTCCACTCACTTGAATCCCCAACTCTTTACATGCAACTAAATCAATCGCTGCATTCTTCATTGCTGTCGTCGAGATAAATTTCAGGTTCGGGAGTTGTTCGAGTACGGAACGAGGTAAACGAGTACGTTCCCGCATTGCGTGGATTAGGGTGTAGGGTTCGAGAGTGGAGATGAGGGAATCGGGAGGGATGGGAGAGGTTAGAGTAGTGATTTTTAGTGAAGGGTGAGAGGAGAGGAGAGGGGAGAAATCGACGAGTTGAGAGGAAGAGGATGTATAGTCATCGAGGATTAATAGGCTGTGTTCGGGTGAGGAAGTCATGCTGAATGCGAAGGGAGGCGGAGGGGAAGAAGGGAGACAAGGAGAGAAGTGGGGGAAGAATTGAGGAGGGAGCTTTGAGAGGACCTTGTAGAGGAGTGTTGGGCTGTGTATAAGTATCTTGAGAGTCTAGAGTGTAAAGTAGTAGAGAGAGGAGCATCTGCATCTTTCGCTCCTCTGTCGTCGACTCCCAACTCGTTCCCTCCACCTCAAACTCGACAGTACGCTCTCTCAAGCGCACCCAATCCAATCTAAGCTAACTCGAATCATCATACAGTGGATTCCCTCCCCTCGTTCGACTTGTCTCGACTATTGATAGGTCATTCAGTCCTCTCATCTCTCGCAGCGCTCTATTCGAACGATGTACCTCAATGGAACATCCCTTTGGCACTGTACGGTTTGGCAACTATACAATCTGCTCAAGTAACCTCTGAAGCACTCTCTACTGTGAGTTTTCACAATCAAGCCTCTCTCTCCTCGTGGGGCTTCAAATCCCCCTAGCTCTGACTCTCATCGATCTGATCCCCGATAGTTCCTACTCTTGTTCGGTGGATCAGTACTATTAGATCTAGGAGTGAGCTTCCTTCTATCAAAGTCTCTCGAAAGTTCGACAATTCTAACTCTCTTGTCAATTTCGCAGAGACTCGTATTCGGAGGTTCATTCCAATTCTTCTTCTTCCTCAATTTCCTCCTCAAGGTATAGCCTCTCTGATCTCCCCTCGTCTCTCTTTTCTACACTGACTCTCGCTCGGTTTCAGCCCCTGACACTATTGACTGCGTTGAGTCAATTACGACAAACTAGTGATGGAGCCAATTCCTTCACGGCTGGTGGCATGGGAGATAGAATCATGAATGCCACATCTGGTTTCCCACCTTTTGGTCATCGACAACAACAAGCTTCAAACGGAGGAGGAGGTCAAAACGAAACTGGTATGTTTTTTTCTCTTTTTTCTCCCTTCTCCCCTCCGTTCTCTCTCGCTGATCAGTAGAGATTGGGGGGCAAAAGTTTGGTCAGCACCTGGATCAACCGCTCCTCCAGGTTCATACCAGACTAGGTTCTCGTTGGATGGAGAAGACCTAGAATCGGCTCGCGAACCACAATCATCGGATCCTCTCAATGGATCACATTCGAGAGGTCCATCGGCAAGCGCTCCTCCGACGGTACAGGCGAATAGTAAAAGTTTTGTGAGCCCTCAGGGAGGAGGGAGGGGAGGGAAGAAGGAGGGTGGGGGTTATCATACGCTTGAGTAAAATGGAGAGAGAGAGAAGGAGGAAAAGATAAGGGAGAGAGAAGGGGGGAATACTGTATCGTAAGCGTAAAGTGAGAAAGGGTTTCTGTTATTTCGTCATAGATTCTTTAATCCGTGTTGTCGTCGATGCTGTGAGTCTTGTCAGAGAGGAGAGAAGTTTCGATTCCTTTGCGAAAGAGCGAATTGATAATTCTCTTTTCGCAATCTTCTGTTTCTCTGTTCCATTTGACTAGCTCGTCTCGACTAATCGAGATCTTTCGACTCGCTTGAGACGCTGCACTTAAAATAATTTCACGATGAGAGTTGCATCCTCTCCTTGCGAAGTTTCCTCTCTCTCATTCAGGTCACAATGACCGAATCGACTCCACTCCTCACCGCTCACCACAACGTTACTCACTCGACCTATACACCTTCGATAACCTCGCTACAATCGAATGGAGAACCTTTACCACCAAAAGGAACGGGAAGAGGTGAAGTCAATTTGAACAACCAAGAGGAATTGGAGTTGCCAGAAGATTGGGTCAAACTGAAGGATTGTAACGTGTTCAAAACTGTGTACGTTAACTTTCTTCGGTACGCGGGAGAGGAGAGGAGGGAAAAGAAGGGGGGGAAATGATCAAGGAGGTGGGGCTCGACAACTCTCTCTTTGGAAGGAAAGGATAAGCTTTAGAGTACACATAGGAGACAATAGAGGGTTCAAGATCTCTTGGACCACCGGAATCTGCGAGTTGGGGGATTTAGTCGCTGATTCTTGATTTCCTTCGCAAAACCTTTCACTTCTGTCTGATAGGCATGAGATTTATCGCTTATTCAGAGAAATCACGATTACCGTTGCAGAGGATCAGATGCGAGAGTACGTCCCTCTTCCTATGACTTTCCCTCGAACGTCCCGCTTGTGCTGATCTCTTATTATCCATTTTCTTTCGCGGATTCCATATAGTCCAGGGTGCGTAGCCGAGATCAATGAACCCCTCCGTCAAGTAATCGAAACCTGTCACGATTCACCCGATATAGTTTATGTCCTCCTCCTCGTCCGACTTCAATTCCTCAAAGAGAAAGCACTCGCCTTGTCCAATTCGACCTTGTGTGAAACTCGTGCGAATTATTGCGAGTATTTCGCCGGACACATGTTGAGGTATCAAGGGAAGAGTTTCAAAGGGAGACTGAGTCAGTTGGCGATGGCTAGGGCTTTGGTTGGAGGATTACACGCGTTTCAAGGAGCGAGCGAAGAGGTAAAAGTTTCTCTCAACTTGTTTCTTTTCCACACTTGCTAGATGAGCTCGCTGATGGGACTTGCTCGAATCTACAGGTATTAAAGCGTATCGACGAGAAGGAAGGAGGGACATCGAGAGTTTACGCTCAAGGTGCAGGCAAGACGAACGCACTCGAATTGGCAGTGTTGGGGAAAGCGAAGAAGTTTATCAAGTGTGATGCTTGTCAGAGGGTCATTACGGCGATCTATGATGGGAGGATCACGTATTCGAGTTCGAGCTTCTTGGATTTACTGCCAGGTAGGCCTTCCTCGCTTTTCAATCCAATGAGAAAGCGGGATTGATTCGGTCGATGACTGCCTACAGATCGATGGAAGACGAAAGATATCTCGCTCTACAATGTTCGAGCAGCTCCTCTATTAGATCATTATCGTTTACGAGTTCGTGAGTGAACGGTTCTCCTCAGCATTTCTCCCTCGAGCTATCGCTGAGGCTTTCCATCTTGACCTCACAGCCAAATATCGCAGCATGATCGATTTCCTTTCCTTCTCCATCCTCTTCGTCTCCTTCCTCCACGTCGTAACCGATCGTCATTCACGAGAAGAAGTCATCCACCTCTCTCTCTCCGAATACTGGTTCTTCTTCTACGCCCTCGGCTATTCCCTCGATCGCAGTGCTTCGATCTTCGAACATGGATGGCATGTCTTCGCGATGGGGTTGACGACACCATTAGATATATTGAGCGTACCGATTTATGTCAGTGCTTTCGTACTGAGGGTTAGGTCAGTTAGTTTGGCGGATTCCGCGTTGAGTGATAGGGCTTACGCGATTCTGAGTTGTGCCGCTTGTTTGTTGTTTCCGAGGTGAGTCCACGAACAGTCCCTTTCGAGAACGAACGGGGTTGACTGACCACTTTGGACAAACTCATTCCAACAACAGAATCGCATTCACGGCGATTTCGAAGAATTTGTTCATCCTCAGTTTGAGAGCAATGCTGGCAGAGTTCTTCTACTTGATGGGGTGAGTCCCATCTTCTTGGTTAAGAAATGTAATGCAACAAGCGAAGACTGACCAATTGCATTCCTCCTCCTTATTCCCTGGCTTACAGCGTGATAGTCTTCTGGTATGACCTCTTGCTCTACTCACTACAACGTTGTAGTACTGAGAAGCAGGGTAGGTATACAGCTTCCTCGGTTTCGTATTCGCGCTCAATCATCTCTGCGATGGAGCTTTCTCGGTCATTCGTATCTCTGAATGGTACGTGTTCTCCGCTCTCGGTTGAGTTCGCTCTCTCCACCTGAGTACTGACATGTCTGTTCTCTCTCGCAGGTTGATCATGATCTACTTTGGATTAGACGGGACAGGAATCGACAAATCTCCCAAATTCGATCCTATCATCGGTCCAATCTTGTTCATTTCCTTCGCTGCTCTCTCCAACACTCTATTGACGGCTGTGCTCGTCGCCATCTTGTCAACTACTTATTCCAAAATCGCTCAAGATGCCGTAAGTTTCCTTTTCCATCGCTCTGTACTCGAAAGGCAGGTGAATTGATAAAGATTGAGTGTACAGGAAGCTGAGAACATGTTCAGGAAAGCGGTCATGACGCTTGAAGGGGTCAAGAGTGACAGTTTGTTCGATTGTGAGTTGCAGATTGGATCGACAACATCTCTTCGAAAGACTACAGGTTGACGTTGTTGTTCAAACCCTCGCTTACAGACATGCCTCCCCTCAATTTGATCGCCATCACATTCCTCTGGCCCCTCTCTCACATCCTCTCCGAACGCAAATTCCACTCGCTCAACGTCCTCTGCACTCGCGTCCTTTCCCTTCCGATTCTCCTTCTCATCGCCTTGTACGAACGTCAACGAATCTCGGACTCGTCCCTCAAAGAGACTCGAGAGAAACTCCGAAATGCTTTTACTTCACGCCTACCTACCTCGCTGAGTCAAAAGATGAGTCTACTCGAAGGAGCTCATTGGGAGACTGAGGCAGTGTTCGAGTACACGCCGAGTGGAGACGAGAAGAGTGATGACGAGGATGAGGGAGAAGTACAGCTTGGAGCGGATGAAGGGATCGAAGAATGGATTCTCGAAGGGAAAGGACCGGATGGACAAAGGAGGGTCAGCAGTCGATTCTCTTCTCATCTCGATCCAAACAAGGTGCAAGAGCAACTTGTCAAGGAGGAACACCGCCAACATGAGCAGCAACAGCAAGACGGTTCACCTTTGTCAGCTCCAATTTCGATTTCGAGACAAGCTTCGTTCGCTCGAACCCAGAAGAACGAGAAAGCTACCTCACCTGATCCCCCTCCAGCTTCTGCAGAAGCGACTCCACCAGCAACTGATCAATCGATCCTCAAGCGAACTCGACCAAGAGCTGGTTCTCGCGCTGCAGATCAAACCGTTCAATTCGCCAATACTGTTCGACCTCCTCGACGTGGCAACACTCGAGATAGTACGGGAGAACGATTACCGGCTAATGCATCGGGTCAAATCGGAGATGGTAGAATGAGTGGATCACCTCAACAACTCGAATTCCCTCTGCTCATCTCGACTTCGGCACCAGGTCGAGAAAGCCCTTTCCTTCGAAGATATCTCAATGGTGAAGCTGGATCGAGCTCTTCGGGGGCGTTGGGGAGAAGGTTGAGCTTGAGCACAGGAACGAGATCGAGGGCTTGGAGTGAAGTGACGGGAGGAGGGAGGGGGACTTCGATCGGGATGGCGAGTAATGGATCTGCGAGTGGCGGAGTCGATGAGGAGACGGTGTCTCAGCTTATGAAGATGATGAAGGGTTTGGTCGAGACAATCGATAGGTTGGAGAAGAAGTTGGAGGAGAAAGGAAAAGGAGCGGAGAGGGACGAAGGAGATGAGAGCGCGATCGATACCGACGACGATGAGTAGAGTACATGAAGGGTATTGTATACGTTACATCAAGTTATGCATCTTTGTTTGCCATTGTATCACTTTGCATTGAACTTTCGAATTCCTACTCTCTGCGGTTGGATCTCACCTTGTCCTCCTTTCGAGATTTCTGCCTGGCCGGACAGTTTCTCTCAACCCTCTTGACTCTGCCAAAGCCTCTTCGTCTCAATTTGTGCGAGTCGAAGTTTGCGAGATCTGGTCCCTGGGCGGATTCTTCCAACTTTCGACTTTCACTCCATAACCTCGCACACTCACTCGAACATGGCATCAGTAGCATTGAACACTCTCCGGACAAGTCGTCAACCCATCCAACGCCTTGCAGCCTCCCTCGTTGGACCTTCATCATTTTTCTCGCTCTCCTCATCTCCCCTCGCTTCCACCTCTACCACCTCTGTAGAGCCTTCCACTTCCTCAGTATCATTCTCACTACCTCTCTCAGCACCTCAAGCTGCTCCCACTTCTCCCCTCGCTTCTCTCGCTTCCCTCATTCCCGATTCACTTTCAGCCGGTCTTCGTGATCTCCTACCACCGTGGGTCTTTGCCGTACCAAAGCGTAGGACGACACATTCGGCTAAACGTATGAGGAGCGCGAACAAGCATCTCAAGGAGAAACAAAGTGAGTCCCACTCCTTGCTCTCTCTTTCAACTTTTGGCTGATCCTCTCCTGATTGTGGTAGATCTCGTGGCTTGTTCATCGTGTGGAGCGCCCAAATTATCTCATCACCTTTGTCATTCTTGTCATGTAGCGTTCAGGAGGGAGTATCATCGGGAAGCGAAGGAACAAGGTCTCGCTCAGAAACCATAAGGGTTGGCTTTAGTTGAGATATTACGGGCAATGCTATACACCCTTTACACTCACGGGCTACTCAGAATCAAAGTACTCGTCGTCGTCGACCGAGAGGAGGAAATCTTTTCACTCCTTCGCCGCGGAGGTTTCAGTCGATCTCACGCCTCTTTCTCTTCGCTTTGGGTCACATGAGGGGGACCTTGTTCTCCTTCGATGCACGAGGGCGGACAACGGCCCGCAGGCTTCGGTGTTTGCCCCCTCTTCTCCAAGAGCCAATTCATCTTTCTCTCTCTCTCTCTTTCTCTCTCTTCTCTCTCGACCTCCCTTCCCCCCTCTGCCTCTCTCTCTCACACACACACCTTCACTCCTTCGCCCCGCTGGACTCTTCTCGAATACTATGCTCTCGCTAATTCTTCTCTCGCTCATTCCAACCGCTTTCTCCAAGCAATTGTTCGTGACGAACAACTGCGACGTTACAGTATGGGTAAGCACGACGTTTCTCTATACTCTCATTCAGTTGCGAGTTTTCTGCGTCGTTCCTAGCCCATCCCTTACTGATTCGCTCGTTTTGGCTTTTTCAATAGCCTGCAGTCACTAGTACGAACGCCGGCGCAGGTTACACCGGTACGGAACGACCTGCGGTCACTGACTACATCGCGAGACTGATGGGTTGAGGTTGCAGGTCCGACTGGGTGGGAAGCTCCTCCTGGAAACTTCCAGAGTGTATCGATTCCTGATCAATGGAATGGACGTATTTGGGCTCGACGCGGTAAGATTCACACACTTTTCTCTCAACCACTCGGTTCTGTATCGCAGGCTCTACCTTGTCGTTGTCGTCGAGGAGAAATTCACGAAATCGAACCTGACGATCAACTCCGTTCTTGCTTTCCTTTCTTTCCCTTGCTGCCATACTCGCACAGGCTGTCGCTTTGACGAGAATGGACAGGGTAGCTGCCTCGCTGGTGACTGCGGTGGACGCGGTCTCGAGTGCGGTGAACAGATTATGGGTTGGGCGAATCTCGCAGAGGTCAACTTCAATCCTGGTGGCTCAAGAGTCGACTGGTATGACGTTTCCGCCGTACCGTGAGTCTTGAATCCTCTCGGAAGCTCTGCGATGGAATTCGGGCGAAGGGAACAAGCCAAAACTTACGGTTTTCGCGATACTTGCTTATTTTCGCAGAGGATTCGTTGTCCCCATGTCTATCGTTCCTGGGGATGGAAACTGCGAGACGGTCACCTGCGCCAAAGATCTCAACGATGGATGTCCCGACGAACGTCTCAAAATGTAAGTCGACGACTTTACGAATCTCTGGCTTTCTCGTAGCTTACTCTCCCTTTTGTTTCCTTCAACAGCAAGGATGGTGACAAGACTATCGGCTGCTTGTCGGCGTGTATGGCGGGAGTCAATGCTGGCGACAACTCTGCGAACTGTTGCGTGAGTTCCGAACCTCTCGCTTCTCGACTGCTGTTCGACCTCACTGACCTTTACTTTTCTCTCGCTCTCTAGAGCGGTTCCTTTCTCTCTCACGAAGCCTGTCGACCGGAGATGATTGACTTCTATGACTACTTCAAGCAAGGTTGTGAGAAAGCCTATGCTTATCGTGCGTTTCACTGTCTCGCTCTCCCTTTTCGTTACATTGCTTACTCTTTCAACTCCACAGCTCGTGATGACAACCCCGATCTTCCTCCTGTCGTCTTCACTTGCAACTCTAATGTACCATGGTACCGTGTGACTTTCTGCCCATAGCTTCCACAGGCGTAAGACTTGCTCTCACTACCCTGTTCCCTCTTTCTCTCTCTTTGTTTTTCGCTTGCATTTCTCTCTCTCTCTTCGGCTTGATGTCGTCCTTACTACAGTAGCTTAGTCCTGTATATGCTTTTCGTACACTCTCAATTGTTGATCTTTGTTTTGCGATTCTCTCGCTCGTTCTTGTTTCAAGACTTCTCATTTCGCAAGTTACGGTTGATACAGTAACATCAGAGAGTGATTACAAATCGCTCAAGCATAATTCTTATGGATATGGTAGATCCCAAAGCCCGCTCCAGCAACGACGAGTGCACACCCTATTATGGCGATCATCCTCGTTTGAGGATCCGCTTCGACGACTCCACGCTGTCGAAAGGTTCAGACAAGAGAGTCAATGTTGACTCAACAGAGGCGACCTTGATCGACAGGAGTTGAAGAATCCAGGTCGATTGATGAACTCAGTTAGGATCAATTTGTTGAACTCACGTGGATTCGCCTCATACGATTTTTGAGTCTATGCAGCCTCTCGTGGTGATGCTTCGGATGATGTTTACGCCGACGACGAGAGTGATGTCGTTTAGGCTGAGGAAGGCAAACTCGATTAGTGTTGTCGAGATTTAAGTGAAGACGAAAAGGAAAGCTCACTTTCTCCTCGGAATGATGACTTCCATGATGGGAGCCCTACTAGTACAGGTGTATCAGTGCAGTCCAGCGGAATTGAAAGCTTTGTATTACCTTGCGCAGAGAATGAGTCTGTGAAACCGGAAGGGGAGCGCAGTTAGTCCAAGTTGACCATCTGTCGCAAGCTTCGAGACTCACTGTGTCATCGTCTTCCTCCGGGTGATGGTGGTGGTGGTGATGATGATGGTGTACCTTCGAGTCATCTCCGCGAGAACGTGAACGACAATGAGAACGATGTCGAGAATGCCGTCGATGTCGTTCGCTTTCCTCCCGGTCTTTCCTACGACGATGCTTCCTCCTCCTTCGTCGATCCTCCTCTCGGTCATACGTGGAGCTTCCCGGCTCCTCCTCGCCCCCTCGATGCTTGCGCCTACCCCTCTCAACATCCGATAGCTCTTCGCTCGATGATCCCGAACCCCTCCTTCGTCGGCGCGGTGGAGGAGATCGAGACTTGCTCCGACTGGCCTCTCTCTCCTTGTCGTCTCCTGTGTCATCGTCGCTACCGCTCGCTCTTGGTCCTTCGTCGCTGCTGTTTCCTCCTCCAAAATCCTCCGAATCGCTGCCTCTCCTCAACGGTCGATTCGAACGTTCTGATCCCGAGTCCTCGCTTTCACTCCTTGAACGTCGTCTCGGAGGAGAATGCCTTGGCGGTGACCCGCGAGAATCGTCAGAGTTCGAAGAGGGAGGAGTAGCAGAGCGGGGACTACGAGGTTTGTCGTCTCGCTCAGGAGAGAAGCTGTCGCGTCGTCGTCGATCTCGAGGTGGGCTTCTAGACATCTGAGCACTGTGTAGAGTTCAGGAGAGAAGCAGCGAGCAGAAGCAAACGCCGAGTAATAAGCTCCGGATTATCCCGCGGATCAGAGAAGCTGGAAGGGTCAGACGAGGAGACGCTGTACCAACACTCATGAGCAGTGCAGAGCGACAGAAAGAGAGCCAAGTGAAGAGTAGGAAGTCAACCTCGATAGAATTCAGAAAGCGATGAAGAGCTCTTCCTGTCCCACAACCAACAAGATGAATACTTTGACCATGTAAGCACGCTCTCGAGGGCTCCATGTACTGAACAAGCTGACGAGACTATTCCCACAGCTATCCATTGAGCAGTAAGACCTCTTCCCTCCCCTTTCTCATCTCCCCACCTCTGACCTCTCTTCCCTCCTCCCCCAGACTACTCGTTCGCAACGAAAGAAGCCCAAGTAGAAGAAGATCCATCTGTCAACGCGCGCTTACAACGACTGTACGTCTTTCCTCTCTCCTTCTTCCTTTGAAATCGCTAACTCTCTCAAAAATGACGGATTGCAGTGAGGAAGATTACGAGCAATATGGGATGCGACGTACAGTTGAAGGACTCATGATCGTACACGAACACAATCACCCTCATGTACTCCTCTTACAAGTCGCGAATTCATTCTTTAAACTTCCGGGAGATTACTTGAAACCTGGTGAAGGAGACATTGATGGATTGAAGAAACGTATGCAGAAACGATTGGGTCCCGATGATGGGACTGGTGCGGATACTAGTATGAATGGAGGGTGGGAGGAAGGAGGAGCGGATGGATGGGAGATTGCCGATTCGATAGGACAGTTTTATCGTCCAAATTTCGAGAGCTTCATGGTGAGTCGACTCGCTTTCTTAGTCAGGAGATGAGACAGCGACTGATGAAATCATTCCGGCTCACAGTACCCCTATGTTCCTGCGTGAGTGAAGCCTGCAAGAAAGTCACGGAAAAATGAACTGATTTTCCCTCTCGCTTTCCCTTACAGTCACATCTCGAAACCCAAGGAACTCAAGACTTGGTACCTCGTACAACTACCTCAAAGTCGTACGTCGATCGCTCTGATTTGACAGAACTCTCCTGACAAGTGACGGGTTTCGCAGAAATCTTGACGGTTCCCAAGAACATGAAACTCATCGCTTTACCTCTCTTTGAACTCTACGACAACGCTGTCAGGTACGCTAGTCCTTCTCGAGCTCACAAAGACTCCGTACTGATGCAGATTCGATGCTCAGGTACGGACCTCAACTAGCAGCGATTCCTCATTTGCTCTCTCGCATCAATTTCATCTTTGAGCAATGAGCTTCCTCTCGCTCGCTTTCGTTTCTATATACCTCGGATTTACCCGCTTGATCAAAGCTTTGCTACCCCCCACTTCGTCGTCGATCGAGCTAGTCGTCGCTGTTATCGTCGTTCGATGTTGTTCCTCTCTTCACACCTGTTTTGTCAAAATCTCTCGCATCTCGCAATCTCTCGCTTTCGACTTTTGACTCTCCTGAATCTCGAGAGACGTACGATCGAACGACTGAATCTTTCAGAAGCGTTCAGAAGGTTGTTGAAAGAAGCCGAACTCTCTCCAATGAAAACAGCGACGATTTCCGCGATATATAGCTCCTGTCGCTTTGATAGCGAAAAGTCGACTCACTTGCTCTTCTTCCTTTCTCCATCTTTCCCTCTCTTTCACTTCCTCTTCTCTTCTCCAACGCCATGGAATCACCGATCGTTTCACAACTGTTCAACAATGCGACCGTGCTAGTGACCAACTTTGTCGAACAAGCAAAACACTACAACCCGGACCTCTACTCTTCTATCGATTTAACTCAACTGAATTGGTTAGAACGTCAATGGACCGCATGGTACTCTTATTGGGGTAACCCTATCATCGCTACAGGAATCATGTCTTTCGTTATGCACGAAGTGAGTTCTTTTTGGGGGAAATCAAAGTGGCAATCGACAGAAACGCGTCAAACTAACTCTCTTTCTCTGTCTTTGTTTAGCTCGTGTATTTCGGAAGATGTATCCCTTGGATGATGGTAGACAAGTTCGGTTGGTTCAAACAGTACAAGATTCAGGATGTGAGTGAATCATCTCCTACCGAGAAAGTCGAACGATTTCAACTAATCTTCTCCACTCATTCATCCCCCAATAGAACAAAGCACCTACAGCGAAACAACAATGGGATTGCACGAAATATGTACTGAAGACTCATTTCTCAGTCGAACTTCCTCAAGTGAGTGTTTCTCCTCCCATTGTTGTTGTTCGAGATTTCGTTCATTCCGCTGATCGCGCTTTCGGGTGAATCCAGATCTACCTCTTCCACCCTATGGCTACTTCAGTAGGTATGAAGACTTGGGAAGTTCCCTTCCCTTCGTTCTTCAGAGAAATGGTACCTCAAGTGAGTCCGCATTTGCATTTTCCATCACTCTCTTCGCGTGCTGATGGAAGTCTGCTGCTCCTCACAGATCGCACTCTTCTTCGTTCTCGAAGACGCATGGCACTACTTCTCTCACCGACTTCTCCACCACCGGTAAGTCTACCACTTCCTCACTCTTTCCCTGATCCTCGCTCATCTCCCTTTTCCTTCCTTCAGATCTATCTACAAGCACATTCACAAGCTTCACCACGAATTCTCTGCTCCTTTCGGACTCGCCGCTGAATACGCTCACCCCATCGAAATTCTCGTCCTGTAAGTTTCACTCGATTTCTCCCACCGACTCCGAGAACGCGGACTGATCCCGTTTCTTTCGACATTTGCAGCGGTCTCGGAACTGTCGGATCTCCTTTGCTTTGGTGCTGGCTCAGTGGAGGAAACATGCATCTCATCACTATGGTGAGTTTCTCACTTTCGTCCTTTCAAACAATTGATGGCTCATCTCATTTCTTCGTTCCACAGTACGCATGGATCTGCCTCCGATTGTTTCAAGCAGTAGACGCCCACTCCGGATACGGTGAATTGTTCTTCCTTTTCTCTGCTCTCCAATGTCTGTACTCACTCGATTCCCCTCTTTTCAGATTTCCCCTGGTCCCTCAACAAGTGGTTCCCTCTTTGGGCTGGTGCCGATCACCATGATTACCACCACTCTTGTACGTTCCATACTCCTTCTCGGTTTCAGAATCGTTGACTAATCTGATTCCGTGTTGACAGCGTTCGGAGACTGCTACTCTACTTCATTCCGACACCTCGACTACTTCTTCGGTACCGACCGAAAGTACCACGCAGCACGAGAGAAGCAACGTGTTGCTAAACAAGCGAAACTCAAGGCTCAATAAACCTCCTCAGTTGTGTTCTCCGCTTTCCTGATTTTACTTGTAGACACTACCTCTCGTTCACTCCATCTTACGCTCCTTCACCCCCTTACGTTCCTTACACACTAGACATCTTACGCACCCTCATATCATCTTTCCTTTGACTTTCGTTCTCAGTGAAAACTTGCAGTATTAACCTATTTTAATTCACCCTCTCTCCCTTACTCGCACGCCTCTCAAGCTTCCTCACTTGGTTACTCGCCGGTCTGTCTCCGCATCAGTGGAGCAATCGACTCTCGCGTGCTTTGAAAGCGAATCAAAAACACTTTGTGCGAAATTCTGGATCTTCGCAAGAGTTCGCTCTCTCTCTCTCTCCTCTCCTGGCTTCATTGCCTCGATACCGCACTCTGAATCGACTACAGCAGCAGCAGCACTCTGATCCCTCGACACCCCTTGCTGAACACCGCCCCCTTTCTCTCTCAATCCTTCAACTTCCCCCTCTTTCTCTCTTCTTCTCCACCTCACAGCACCTCACAAAGAAATGCCACGCAAAACAGCAGCAGCAGAAGAGAACGATAACCTGAACAGACAGGTACGCTACCCTATCACACGAATGAAAGTGTGTTGAACTAAAGGAAGGATTCTTGTGTTGTGTCGCTCTAGAGTCTCAAAGCGGCTCTTTGGTATACTGTTACAAAGGTGAGTCTCTCCTTGTTAGTATCAGCGTGTACGGTACGCTGAATCCAGACAAGGGTTCCATAGATCGCTCAAGAAGAAGGTGTGCCCCTCCCTCTCCTTCCTCTCGCCTTATGCGCGGCGAGTCCGATCAAACAGAAGCTGACGATGTAATGGCGCGAGAATACCAAAGAGTTGAATCTACCATTTGCAGCATCCGAACACTTCGTCGCGAGTTTAGCAGAGATCGTGTTTCAACAAGCCTGTACGTCCAGCTCCTCACTTTGACTCCCTCGATAGACACTGACGAAGTTCGGTTGTTGAGGTACGTACAGTGTCGTTAGGGAAAGATTTGGAAAGTTTCGCAAAGTGAGTTCACACGATTCGGAAACTATTCTCGCTCTTCCTCAAGGCTAAGTAGTATCCGCAATCCCTGAATCACAGGCACGCTGGGAGGACGACAGTCAACGTTGACGATGTCAAGGTAAGCTCCTTTCCGCTGGTCTCGACAGAGCTTATCTCTAATTCCTTCGTTTTCGCAATTCTAGCTTTCGGCTCGTCGTAATGAACCTCTCGTGCGTCTCCGATCTCCCTCTGGTTCTCTCTCTTATCACTCTCACTCATTCGATGAATAACAGTACGAACAACTCTGTACCTCAGCAACAGCACACGGTTTAGCCCTGAGCGATCTCAAAGCCGATTCGAAACCCAAACTGAAGCTATCCCGAGCTACTTCCGTCACTACCACCACCAGTAAATCGACGAAATCTAAATCAGTCGACAAAGGGAAAGGGAAAGAAAAGGAGCAGAGTAAGAGTAAAGGGAATGGAAAGGGAAAAGGGAAAGGGAAAGCTAAAGATAGTTCTAGTGATTCATCTTCTTCTTCTTCTGAAGAGGAGGTGGTCCGACCAGTCAAGAAGAAGAGTAATACGAGTGGGAAGAAGAAAGTGGTGATGCCTCCGAATGGGGGAGGCGGATTCGTTAGTGCGAAAGAAGTGAAAAAGAGGAAAGCATCTGGAGTGGTTAGTGATAGTGAGGAGGAAGGAGGGGGAAGGAGTAGTAGGGAAAGTACGTTTGATAGTGTTTTACACGATAGTGATGATGCGAGGAGGAAGAAGAAGAAACAAAAAAAGTAGACACTCGAACTCTCTGCATTCTCGCTCTCTCTCTCTCTCTAGGTGCAGTTTCTGTCAATGCGATGTGCTCTCTATCGAAGACTGTGGTTGAGAACTTGGGGATTGATTGATGAAGAGAGAGAGAGGACAGAACGAGCAAGAAGAAAGACAGAAAAAAAAGACGAGAACTAGTTGAGAAATGGAGAGAAGTTAAACTTAGAAAAGACGAAAGAAAGATCTTGAGGGAGTAGTAGCTAGGGGGAGAGTAGGAGAGGGAGAGACGAGGAGGGAAAAGGAAGAAGGGGGTGGTGTACGATTCGGAAACAGTTTCTCCCTCGATAATTTCACGTCCCCTTTCCTTTTTTCCCGCGAAACGACAACAAAACTGAAAGAAAAATTCAACCCCTTTAGAAAATTCGACGACGGCTATCACTTGCGGAGAGAGAGAGAGAGAAGGAAGGAAGGGTTTAGGCGGAAGCTTCAGTCGAAGCGGGAACCTCGGGCTTTGATTCTTCAGTAGGTTTGGCGTCGTCCTCGGTCGAAAGATCCGAAGTCCAGAGGCTATTCGATCGGAACAAAAATGAGTCCAATCGCTCATGTAGAGGGAAGAAGGGGAGAAAAACGCACGTGAGGTTATCACGAAGGAGTTGCATGATCAAAGTAGAATCCTTGTAAGATTCTTCAGAGAGGGTGTCGAGTTCAGCGATCGCGTCATCGAACGCCATCTTTGCCAAATGGCAAGCCTTCTCGGGCGAGTTGAGGATCTCGTAGTAGAAGACGGAGAAGTTCAACGCGAGACCGAGTCGGATTGGATGAGTAGGTGCGAGTTCGGAAGAGGCGATCTCGGAAGCCGTCTTGTACGACTCGTGAGCGGCGTCAGAAGCCTTCTCGCGTTGATCTCCAGCGGCGAATTCGGCGAGGTAACGGTGGTAATCTCCCTTCATCTTGTGGTAGAAGACCTAAAAACCGACTCTCTCTCTCTATCGTCAGTTCCACTCAATCCAACCAGATGCTGATCCAAGTGAGGTCGTACCTTTGATTCACCGGCTTGAGCAGCAGGGATAAGGTGATCGTCGAGAACCTTGAGGATATCGTTGCAAACATCTCCCAATTCAGCTTCAACTTTCTCACGGTATTGCTTGATCTTTGAAACCTGACTCGAGTTTCCTTTCGACTCTTCCTTTTGTTCGATCGAAGAGATGATCCTCCACGAAGCACGACGAGCTCCGATGACATTCTTGTAGGAAACGGAAAGGAGGTTGCGTTCTTCGACGGTGAGTTCTGTACCGAGTTTGGCGACTTCCTTCATCTCGTTGACCATCTAGTGATTATTTGGGAGTGCAATGTTAGCTTTCGAATGAACTTTCTCGAGTTTCGGAGTTGAGCGAATCTTGTAGAAACTCACCTCGTCGTATCGCTCTGCTTGCCTAGTTGCGAATAATATAGATCGAACGAGTCAGTATACAGCAGTGAAAGCCGAAAGACAGAGGATGAGGAGTTGGGAATAAATTGATTGAAAGAGAGGCCTTGAGAGGGTGACAAGTGGGTGACGAATGAAGACAGAGAGAGAGGGAGAGAGAGAAAGAAGGAAAGGACTGGACTCACTCGCTCAATCGAGCCATGTAGACGTGAGCTTCCCGGGATGAAGTATCGGCAGACATTTGGTTTGTAGTTTGAGGTGGGAGTGGGAGCAAGGAGGAGAGAAGACGAGATACGCGAACTCGAGACTAGAGGATTGAGAAACGAGAGTCTAGAAGGGCGTGGAAGAGGATTGATGACTATCTTCAATGGATAGTAGGTACCAGTGGGAGTCCATGAAGGAGAGTGAGAGGTGAATCGAAGGTTGGTCGTGTTTGGAGAGAGAGGTCGGACGATGCGAGATGGACACAAGAGCGAACAAGGGAGGGAGGGTGAAGCTCATCAGTACAGCTGATCTGTATGGTCAATGAGAGCTTTATGTACTCACGAGTCCTTGTAGAGTTGCAGTGAAAGGTGAGGAGCAACCGCCTTCTCGCTCTCGCCTCACATCTTCTCGCTAATTTCCAGTCGCTCTCTGGACTGCTGTATTGTCGACTAAATCGTAACGTGGATCGTACGCTGGCTTCTGTAAGCTCACAAGCCGAGAGAGCCAAAGAGGTCTGAGAGTTTTCGCGAAATTCGAACAGAAATTAGCTTTCTCAACCAGCGAGACTGTAGAGACTAATAAGTCAGGACATCCTCTATAGCATATGTGCGAGGAGAGCTAGAGAAAAGAAGACGATTCGGCGGGAGATTTTGTCCGCAAAATTGCGAAATGAACAGTTTGACTCGCTCTACATCTCACCGCTCAGATATGCCAGCCCGAACACCCTCGATCCAAGCAGCTACGCGTTCATTGCGACGAGCGCCCTCTGCTCCCGCCTCGAAGCGCTCCGTCTCCGTTCTCTCCTCCTCTTCCCTTCGACCTCACTTACCCTCTTCTTCCACCCTCCCTACTCCACGCACCCTCTCCGCTTCCTTCTCTACCACTCCCTCAAGATCAGCCGAACCCATCCCACCCCGTCGAACCGAATACAAGAAGTTGGATCACTCGGACGTCTCTCACTTCCGATCGATTCTCTCTTCCCCTTCTTCCATCGTCACTACCATCTCTTCCCCCTCTGGAGAATGGACCCCTTGTACAACAGACGATTTGACGGGTTACAACACGGATTGGATGGACAAGTACAAAGGATCTAGTCAGATCTTGTTGAAACCAAAGAATACGAAAGAGGTTAGCGAGATTATCAAGTATTGTTACGAGAAGAGGATCGCTGTGATCCCTCAAGGAGGTAATACCGGATTGGTAGGAGGAGGTGTACCAGTTTATGATGAATTGATCTTGAGTACGGAAGGGATGAATGGAATTAGAGAATTCGATGAAGTATCAGGTGAGGTCGTGCCTCTTGCCTCTTCCATCTAACTCGTTCAACTCATCACAAGTCTCGCAAGTGTAGGTATCCTCACTGCCGATGGAGGAGCGATTCTTGAATCCCTATCAAACTACCTTCATCCGAAAGGTTACATGATGCCCCTCGACCTCGGTGCGAAAGGTTCTTGTCACATCGCAGGAAACATCTCTACGAATGCGGGAGGACTCAGGTTATTGAGGTACGGGTCATTGCATGGAACGGTACTTGGTATTGAGGCCGTCTTGCCCGATGAGAATGGAACGGTTTTGAGTATCAATATGCCTGGAGATGGGAAAGCTGGTGCGCTCAGGAAGGATAACACTGGTCAGTTCTCATCTTGCTCTCAGTCTGCATGATCCGTTTGACTGACCTTGGAGATACGGAATTGACAGGTTACGATTTGAAACAATTATTTATCGGTGCTGAGGGAACTTTGGGAATAGTCACTGGTGTCTCCATCATGACTCCTCGACTACCATCAGTATGTTATCCCTGACTCTCAGCTGATCTCCAACTCACGAGTTCTCCTTCTCCAGGCAATTAACGTCGCAGTCCTCTCCGTTCCCTCTTTCGAACTCGTTCAAAAAGTCTTCACCGAAACCCGACAACACCTCGGCGAGATCCTCTCTGCGTTCGAATTCTTCGATCAAGAAGGACTAGACATGGTTCTCGAACATACTGGTGCTAAAACACCTTTTGAGAGTGAACCTGAGGGAGGGAAAGCGTTTTACGTTTTGATCGAGACGAGTGGATCAAACAAAGATCATGACGATGAGGTACGCTCTTGCTTTCTTTCTAACTGTCTATCGAAGATTTCGAGTTGATCGAGTTGCTGGGGCCCACAGAAATTGGGAGGATTACTTGAATCGCTTCTCGAGAACGGCACAGTCTCGGACGGAGTTCTGGCACAAGACGAAACTCAAGTCCAATCTTTATGGTCACTCCGCGAGTCCCTCCCTGAAGCAGCGGGTAAACTTGGACGAGTGTACAAGTACGATCTGAGTATGCCTGTCAAGGATATGTACTCTTTGGTTGAGGAAGCTAGGGAACGATTCGAGAAGATGGGGATCGATGAGATCAAGACTACGGTTGGTTACGGTCATATCGGTGATGGTGAGTCGCTCTCTCCGCTCAGATCTCACGAGAATGAAACTGAGGGAACTGCGAATCACAGGTAATCTGCATATCAACATTGTCGCGAAAGATTGGAGCTCCAAGGTTGAGAAGACTATCGAGCCATGGATTTATGAGGCTACCGGTATGCGCCTTCTCTTTTCGAGCTGTCTCATCAAATCACTGATCCCTCGAACATGACTTTAGCGAAACGAAACGGTTCAATCTCTGCGGAACACGGTCTCGGATTGATGAAAGCGCCCTACATCGGCTACTCGAAGTCAGACGCCGCCGTTCAAGTCATGCAACAACTGAGGTCAATGTTCGACAAGCGAAGGATCTTGAGCCCTCACAAATACCTTCCTGATGCCGACATTCCCAAGGATACGATGGGAGCTCAGCAAGGTAGTGATGGAGCACCTCACTAGATTGATAGAAGTGGGACAATGTACATATCCGATAAACTTGACCGTGACAGCGCGAGAAGATCTAAATATTTTCAAAGTGCAAGATCTAATTCTTCGATGAAACGCTGTCTACAATCGCATCCTTCAACTTCTGAGTCTCCTCGATCCCAACTTGTACTCCCCCCTTCGCTGTGTCCGCCGCCGCCTTTGCCGCATCCCTCGCCTTCTCCTCAGGAGTTTTCAAATGCTCAGGTTTAGGGGTGTACTTCTTCTCCTTCTTCTTCGCCGCAGGTTTGACTTCTGGAGGGTAAGCCTTCTCGTTTGCCTGTTTGAATTCTTCACTCGAAGCGAATTCCGCTTGAATCGGTGCGAGGAGTGCGTTGATAGCTGCGACGACAGAAGATTTGAGATCTCCCGGGTGTACCTCTTGTTTCGAGTAAGCCTCCTCCAGTTGCTCGACCGTCCCGAAATGAACGTCGGATCCTCCATGTTTCGGGTCTCCCTTGATCGTGAACACTGCTGATTCTTCTCCTGCCCAAACTCGTTCCGAACTCCTTCCTTGTCCCTTCATCAATTCTCCGATAGGTACGACGACGTGTCGAATGAATGCGAGTACTCCGTTGCCTTCAACTTCTCCTGGTGCGCAATGAGCTTTTTGGATCTTGGATTTGACGGCCGAAGGTGGGTCAAGGAAATCGATTTTCGAATTGGGGTCGGATGAAGACATCTTTCCTCCTGAGAGTCCAGGTACCATTTGGTTCATGAGATGAGATCGTTTCGAGTATCCGATTTTTGGGAGGTAAGCTTCGGCGTAGGTGAAGATTTTGCGCTGTGAGGAAAGGGAGTACGCAATTAGCACCGTCGAACAGAGCGAGAGTAGCGATGTTCTTGACTCACTTGATCGACACCACCGAACTGGAAGTCAACCTTGAGGTACTCCTCGTCGAGAGCTTGGAGGAGAGGGTAGAGGAGACCAGAAAGTAGGGGACTAGAGACCTGCTTGACGACTTCTGCTCCAGCCTTTCTCGCATCGTGTTCCGAAGTGATGGAGGTGAGCTTATATTTGTCGAGGTTGTAGTTCGCGTCGTACTGGTAAGAAGAACCGACGACGAACTTGAGTTGTTCGAGGGGAAGGTGGAGGGATCGGAAGACGGCGGTGATGAGAAGTCGGTAGTATTCGACGCGGGCAGAGACGAGCTCGATGGGAGCTTTCAGGTTGTCGAGGAAAGCGTGGACGTCTAGAGGAGCACTGGGTGCGTGAGCGAATGTAGCGAAACTGTCTGCATTTAGAAGAGGACGTACCGGCAAGGAGGACCTTGACCTCAACACCAGCCGTCAAGAAGTCGGCGATCTTGGCGAGAGGAACGAAGTAACCCAAATGCGCTGTAGAGAGAGGGGAAGCACGAGAGTTAGCTATCCGAACGAAGCCAGTTTCTGCAATTCATCTCCCCCATTGCCTCCTCGTGAGCGAAGAGTGGTAGAGCTCTGGACTTACGTCGTCCAGTAGGAGCAGTTCCCCAGTAAGCCACCGGATCCCTCTCTTCCAACAAAGTCTTTAATTGTTCTCCTCCGAGAACCTCATTCAAATTGCGAGTGATGACCTCGTACTTCTCAGCAGGCGTACTATATAGGTTACGAGTAGTCACAGTAGCGTTTCGAACCGTTGTGATTGAGGTTAATGATGAGAAATGTGAGATCAAAGAAATGAGCGAATTGTCTGAAGAGGAAGCGGAGAGAGCGGCTTACAGTTTGGCAGCGATTGTTGGAGGTACAGGGAGTGATCCTTCGGGTGCTTCAGCCATATCGAGAGTTGCAAGGGAATGGGTTGAGTCAAAAAGACAGTTTCGCAACTTGCACTCGAACGCTTCACTGCTTGACTGCTCCTCCGACTCGGTTCATAGACCCTGACACTCCTGATCTATCACTAAGGAGAGCGATGGCTGGCGCTTCGTGCTGCAGTCGCTCTCTCGCCCTCTCTCGTCTTCTTTTCGCTTTCGACCTATCAATCTCGCCTTGTCCTGCGCTGAGCTCGCTGTACGCCTTCGCGGGCCTTCCAAGCGACTCAGCTACGATTCGCGACTTGCACCTTCGGAGTAGTCGTCGAATGGCCGGTCTCGCACCTCCGTTCGTCCGCTTTTTCGAAGAACCGGAGATGCTCCGAAGCTCCCACTTCCATTCGCTCTCGCTCTTGCTCTCCTAGAAACGAAGCTCTACTAACAATACAGCACATATAGGGAGACGTAGTGATACAGGAACCAATTCGTAAGGTAAGGTGAAGCAAAACGAAAATTAGCGGTCTTAAAAGTTATCGTAACCTGTTCATTTCTGATCAGGATATTGAGCGAGGTTGACTGAAGAGAGTTTTCCAGCGACGCTAGCGGACGCAGGATGATGATGGCGAGTACCGTCGACTGTTGTAGAAGAATCGGATCCTTGTCGAGGGTGTCCGACAGCGCTTTGGAGCTGTACGCGCCAGACACATCATTAGTCGATGAACAAGGCACAGGAGAGACTCGAACGTACGTCAGAAGCCAATCCGATGAGAGCAAGTGCGTGAATTCGAGAGTAATGCTCTTCGAGAGTCTTCGCAAGTCGTCTCGCTTCGCTCTGCAGATCGTCAATGCGCGTCAGCCTACGCCGCCGAGAGTAAGTAGCTGAGAATAAAGACGACTCACGGTATCTTTCCTCGCAGCGATACTCGAAGGAGGAGGGTTCTCCCCATGAAGATCCCAAATTCCTCCAGTCATCGATTCTCCTTCAGCGAGTTCTAGAGGTTCAGGGGAGTCGGTCACTCGAGAAGGTTCACCGGGAGGGAGGTTGTTCGATTTCGAGGTCGAGGATTTCGAATTCTTCTTCTTCTCGGCTGCTTCCTGAGCTCGTCGAGTGATTCGTTTCGCTTCTTCTCTGACAGACTTTTGTAGATGTTCTGCAGAAGGCGAACACGTGAGCTTGATCCATCAGCAGGGAACGAAAGAAAGGATGGCGTACTTTCGCGATGTTTGTTGACTTTTCGTTGTTCTCGAGCAAACTTCTTGTCCCAGATAGCCTCTGTTCGAAGCAATCATGATCAGCTATGCACAAGGATATGACTGCTGGGGAAACGGTACGTACTACCAGCGAGATACCGCTTGACAGGACCCTCTTTGATCAAACCCAAATCTTCTTTATCGAGAGTCAAAGCCTGCATCTGATTCTCCGGTTCCATCGGTCTCACGATCCCTGTGATTGAGATTCGTTCCCTAATCATGTTGTCGACATACTCTGGTCGATTGAAAGGTTGAGTACCAGTATAAATCGTTTGTTCGATGTTCGAGATCCGTCTAGCTTTACTCGAACTTGACGAAGAACGAGAAGATGGAGTCGAGAAGTTTCGACCGGGAGGTGATCGACGTGACGAGTTGATCGAGGCGTTACTCGGTGAAGGATCGTTTGTGGAGGGAGGAGCGAGAAAACCATTCTCGTCGTCCATGCCAGAAGGTTCAGCTGAGAAAGTTGCGGCTCCTTGCTCAGTCTTGGTGTCGGTGACGAAGAGAGCGAAGGAAGCGATAGCTCGGTAGCAGTACTTGGCGGTATCGGTGAAGGAGAACAGAGGTAAATCGTGACAAGCATCGTCGTAAATTTGGAGGTGGACCTGTGAGACGAGTCGTCAACACTGATCTCTAGCCACAGTGTTTACAGAGCCGGCTCACCTTAGTTGGGGGATATTCTTTGCCTTTTGCAGTTCGAGTCGGATTCGCGTTGAGGATTCCTTCTCGAACAGGGTACTTTTCGGGATGAGCAGCTCGATGAGCCATCTTCGCACGGTCTTCAGGTCAGTCATGTCCTCGAAGGTGGATTGTGATTGAGACTTACGAAGATAGCTTCATCTCGCAGCACCTCCTTGTCGCCACACATAACGTAAAGAGGAGGCAGTCCTCCGAGACTTGGAGCGAAAGCAGGTGAAACGAAGGGGAACACAAGCTGTACGAGCGAGAGTGATCAGTGTGAGCGGAAAACTGAAAAAAAGAGAGGTAGCTCACTTGATCGTTGGTAGCGTAAAGTTGAATCTGATCCGCCAATTCTACCTCTTCTCCATCAATTTTCACCTTGATCACCTCTCCGATCTCTCCCTTTCCTTCTGACGAGTCCCCGATCGATTTCCCTTGCGTCTCATGTTGTTCAGCTCGCTGTGGATCATCTTCCGGTAGCTTCTCGACTTGATCTGCCAATTCGAGACCTTTCTTGTGAGCGGCATGTGAGAGGTGATGGTGGGAGTGTTTCGAAGAGGGCGTGATCTCGGAGTCGGGAGCGTCGGGAGAGTGAGCGTGAGAACCGGAGAAAGCTCGTGCAGCTGCTTTGAGACCGTCGAGAGTGGTTGAGTGAGCAGCTCGTTTTCGGAATTCGGGAGGTGGAGGTGGCCACAACGTCGAAGGCTTGAAGAGGCTGAAGCCGTATGGTGCTGAGCATTCTCACGAGTCAGGACGTCGTTCTGAGCTTTGGATGAGAGAAGGAAAACGAACGAGGAATATCGGTTTCGGTATTTTGCAGAATCGAAGGAAAACTGTGAGTGAGATCTGAGGCGGGAAGAGATCAGCGGTGAGCGGTGGGATATAGAGAGTACAGCGCGACTTACCACACCAGGGTGAGAGGAGAACACCTTTAACGTCAAGAGTTGCGTCAGCTCAACTCAAAGGGGACAAACGGCGAACGGCTTACCTCCTGCTGGAGCTGGCAAACCTGCATCTCGGATCATGCATAGAAGAGCGAGAGTAAGGCCTCCTCCGGCCGAGTCACCGGCAATAACGATCTTTGCAGGGTCGACCGCTCGATGTTTCGCACCGGGAGGAGGACGGATAAGGTAGAGATAAGCAGAGAGAGCATCTTGCACTGTCTCCTCGACCAAAGCTTAGTATGAAGCGCGTGATATATAGATTAGAAGACGTACGAGCGCAAGGGAAGGGAAATTGAGGAGCTAGACGATATTTGACGGAAAAGACTCGACCACTCATTTTGCGAGCGATCCTCCACATCACGTAGCGATGTGTATTCATCGATCCGAAGAAGTACGCTCCTCCCCACAAGTAGAGGCAGAGTGGCATGTCGTCGAGGTCGGGAGAGTAATCGCTATCTTCGTGATAAGGTTGTTCGTTCGAAATCGGTTCCTCCTCCTCTCCATCGTACGCTCTACGCTGTCCCTCTATCGCTCTTCGCTCTGCCGCACTCTCGGTATCTGACCCTTCGTCTGCACTGTTGTTTTCCGTCGTTGCCTCTGTTGGATTAGCAGGATCCAATCGACCATCTGCATCTTTCCCAACCTTTCTCCTCCGTCTCGCATCTTGCCTCGCCTTTTCCCTCATACCCTTCTCTTTCTCGTCCCTCGAGTCTGAGATCGACCCCGCCTTCTCCTTTCCGCCTTTCGCTTTCTCCCTCTTTTCTCGTTCTTTCGCCTCTTTCTCTAAACCTTGCCAATCCCTCTTCATACTGATCCATTCTCCATCGATCCCTGCCTCTTTGTGAGCTGTCCTCTGCCACCATTCCCTTCCTCCTACCACTCTATTGATCTCTTCTTCGCCCAACGTCGAAATGATGACTTTGCCAGCTTCGAGTCGAGAAGAGAGGGGTACTACGATTCGAATCACTCGAACCCAGAATGGTGCCGGGACGTAGTTGTTGCCGAAGGTTTGCGTCTCTTCTACTGTATGTAAAGCACTCTTCATGAACTATTTCCATCGAAGAATGAGGTTAAGAGCGAAATCTCGAATGGATAATTCCGAAAGGGACGACTCACGAATTTCCGTAGAACGCTGAACGCCTCATCGAACAACAGACTGTTCCTCACTTCCCTAACGATCGGGAGAACGCGTTAAACACCGATCATTCGAGGTCTACCCTTCGAAAAAGTAACTTCGGGGAACTCACTGTTGAGCCGTCACCTCTTTCCGCTTGAAATAATGCCTCACGAAAGTAGTTCCAATCACTCCTAATCCCGATAGAGCTACTGTAAGGGTATTAAAGGGAAGTAATGCGTCCATGTTTGTTTCTTCGGACTGAGGCGAGATGAGGGGGAGCTAAGCTAGCTGGAACTTGGAGTTGCTCTACTTTCTTGAGGATTACTGAGATGTTGTTCTATACGATCGAGGCGTTCATACGAGAGTGGAGGTAAGTGGGAGAAGGGGAAACATCAAGTTCGGCGATTTCGCAAGTTGACCAATTTTACTACTACTACCACAACTCTTGGACTCACCAAAACATGACCTGAGCGATTTGATAGCACATCTAGTACTCTACACAGCCAGGAGACCTCGCCAGCTCGACAGCATCTTCAATCATCGCTACTCTGTCGACTTTCATCAATTTTCCCCTCTTCCTCTCTTCCCCACCCACTGGAATGCATTGTACACGCACACTATCCAAAGCGGCAATCTCCAGGGTCTACCAGTACGATTTATCGATTCACGGCGCACTCTTCCTCTCCTCAACTCCTCCCTCTCGCCGGGCAACGATAACGTCTTATCGAGATCACAACTTCCTCCGAATCTTCTACGCCCGACTCAGACGGAATGAAGAGAATGAAGAGCTGCGGAGAGAAGGATTCGAGTGGGTGAGCCATTGTGCGGGAGAAGCAAACTTTCTCAAGCCTGCGAAGGATGGAAGTGCTATAGTTTACGATGATCTGGTCGGAGGAGGTGAGTCCGCCATTCGATCTCAACTACTTCTACGCTGCCGGTGTTGACTCGGAAAGTCGCTGTCGCAGAACTCACCTACGGAGCGAGTTCTCTGTCAACTCCGTTCTCTCCTTCGTCACTGCGCGTCTCCCCTCGTACCGGTTACCTATTCCACCCTTCCCCGATACCACGTCGATCAACATCATCACCTTACGGTCCCTACTCCCTCCTCCGATCGGCACTCGTCCTAGACCATTTCGCAGATTCTCTCGAACTTGACGAGAAGGCCGGAGGGAGCTACGAGTACGAGGGAAAACGGTATGAGATTGGGACGCTCAAGGATGAGGATGTGTGGTGGAGGCAGGATCAATAGATGGGTGTGTACTTTAGAAGTGTTGTTGTATCATTCCTCTCGAAATATGTTTTTCTCCTGACTCGACCTTGTTGAACTGATCAAGAAGACTGTATTGCACGAAGAGGCACACGCACGAATAGCATACAACTACGGTCACAAGCTAGAAGATCTTGGATGGAACCTGTGCGAAGCGAGAGGAGTCAGTCTGGGTTTCGGCAGCTCACCTTTCCGGTACTCACGAGTTCGAACCAGTAGTTGTCAGGGCCTGTGGGTTCCTCGACTATCGCGTTAGCTCCGTTGAGGCGAGAGGGTGCCGAGGAGGAGATACCTGACCTTGAATCATGACGATTTTAGAATACAAGTCGCAATAAGCTTTGTTCGGTTGAGGCGTTCCTTTAGGCCATCCAAAGCTCTCTGACGAGGCTTCACCAAGTCGCTTGATCACTTTGTAGCCTGATCCGTCAAGGCTAGTCAATACAGTACTCGGGAGGAGAGCGAAGAGAGAAAGTTCGGAAGAGATAAACGAACCTGCTTCTTCAGCTTGTTTCAACGTCCCCGGAACGTCTTCTACCATGAGACCTGTAGTACAGTACGATCAGGATCTCGAATGTCTCGAGAGAGTGCCTGCGCTTACCTAGATGACCAAATCCTTGATGCTCAAGTTCGTTTCCCGAGCAATATTCGAGATTCTCGTTCTCGGATCCATGTCGCTGTTCACTTTGCCAGTAGTCAGCCCGTCGACAAGATAGAAGGGAGGCCAGGCGGAGCTTACGTGAATGACTGTCGCGCGCAATCGATTCGTGAGCGACATTGAGAAAAACAACGTAAAAAGCGAGAGCAATGGAAACTCACGTTCAAGCAAGCCTTTCTGATCGGCAAAGTTCTCGAAGGTCCTCTGAGTGTCGTCCTCCTTGTCGGAATGATACATATCTAATCAATATCGATCGTCAATATCCAAAGGTGCGAGATTTGACGACGAAGCCAGCACGGTACGAGGGCGAGGACACCAGCGAGCTCTCACTCACAATAGACAGAAAAAGGACCAGCGTTGAGCGTGAACAAGGTTCTCATACCCAAGATCTCCTTGTAGAAAGGTAACGAAACTTTTGGATCTTTGATTCGAATGCAGAGGTGGTGTAGGTGAATCCCGTTTGTGGCTTGAGGTCGCATAGGATCATTCCCGATGTCTAATGGGGACAAGACGCGAGTTATCAGCACTTTCTCCTCGACAAGGAGATGAGACTTATATACGTGGAGCATCAGGTGAACCAGCCAAAGAAGAGTAATCTGCCATAGTTCAAGAGCAGAAGCGAGTATGAGACAAGAGAGGGGAAAGGTAAAGAGCGCAGAAGTGTTGGAAAGGGAAACAAAAGGCGGGACGAAACAGGTTCCGATTCAAGGAGCATCCAAGCGAAGCATCCGTGCGTTCTGACCGCACGGAACGAAGAAGAAAACGTATTCAATACAGACAACAAAGAATAGAAAAGGTATAGACGGCGCTCAGTGTTGTTCAATCTTGGCGGGAACCTATGAGCCGAGAAAGGTTAGTTTTCGTTATCTTATTATCGAAAGCTTTGAAGAGCAGCTCACCAATTCGAACCAGTAATTGTCGGGACCTGTGGAATTTCCGGTTTCTAGTCATCTACTTCCTATGAGATCCCAAACGAGGGGAATGAAGTCACCTTGAATCATGGCCATTTGCGAATAAAGCTCGAGGTAAGGCTTGATTGGCTCTGGTGTACCTGCTGGCCAGCCAACAGTTTCCGCAGATGCTTCACCCTGTCGTTTGATGACCTTGTAGCCTTTAAAGAGGAAATGTTATTGACAGTTGAAGCAGAGACGAAGGAAGGTAGACGAACCAGCTTCCTCCGCTCGTTTCACGGTTCCCGGTACATCCTCGACCATAAGACCTGTATCGTAATGGCATCAGTACGCGCGAGTAAGAAAGAAGATGGGTGAACGTGCCTAAGTGACCGAAACCTTGATGCTCGACTTCGTTTCCCGAACAGTACTCGAGCGATTCATTTTCAGATCCATGACGCTTTGTTCAGAGTATCAGTCAGCTTCTCTTTGCTGCTGAGAGACGAGGTAGACTAACGTGAATGACTGTTCGAGACGGGCACAGGTTCAACGTTTAAGAAAGCGAAGAGATTGTGAGATTCCGAAAACTCACGCTCAAGTAACCCTTTTTGCTGAGGGAAGCTCTCCCAGACCTTCTCCGTATCACTATCCTCATCCGAGTGGTACATATCTAACGAAATTCACAATCTGAAGTCAGCGAAACGACTCCTCGCGTACCTGCGAAAATCAAGAAACTCACAGAAGATCGAGAAAGAACCAGCGTTGTAAGTGAATAGCGTCTTCATGCCTAGGATATCTCTGTAGAAAGGGAGGGAGACCTTGGGATCCTTGATTCTCAAACAAGTGTGGTGAAGATGAATTCCTTTCGTAGTTTTCGGTCGAGTTTCATCCTTCCCAACATCTATTGAACGGATCGAGGTCATGATCAGCGATACATCACAGACTCAGAGAAGGTGTCAACTTACTGTGAGCACCTGGTGAACCAGCTAGAGATGGATAACTTGACATGTTGAGTGAGAATTCAGAAAGAGATTGAGTTGGAACAGAAAAGCGGGCGAGTCGAGACGAAGCAATGAGAAAGTGAGAAGTAACAAGAGAAGAAGCAAATGAAGCAGAGGAGCAGCAGGAAGCGTCAACCGGAAGATCATTGAAATCAAAGGAAGATCGTGATCCGAGGGACCCCCCGCAACACATATTTCAATTGACTATCTTTGACCCCTATCTTTTATCTCGATTCGCCCGCAAAACCCATCGCTACACTCTTTCTCAATTCCTCTGACGGTGCGGCCGTATTTGAGAAATATGAAACCATCAATTGAGTCGAGAGGAGTCCGTCTTGAAGAGTTCCGAGAACTTGTGGTGAAGAAGTTGGGGTCTCGCGGATTTGGAAGAGGACGTTCCGGTTGACGGCGGAGTAGAAGAGTTCCATAGGTGCTCCCTTTGCGAGGTTTCCATTCGGGAAGAAGGATTTGAACGCGACGAGTGCTGCTCCAGTTCGCTGTGAGGAGGATCAACTCCAGGTATCAGCAAGATATCGCCATGATTCGCAGATGTCGCAGCTCACCTCTCCAGCTTGTTCGTCGAAAGCGGCAGCGACACTCGGAACCTTCATTCGAGCGACAAGCGCTCGAGAGAATCCGTCTCGAAGGTGAGGAAGCGAGGTGTTTCGCAGAGGGACTAGCGAGATTGGCCGTGTCAGTATTACATAGGCGATATAACCTGAGAGGAGAAAGGAAGGCTCACCAATCACGACAGCGGCATCAGCCTTTTCGAGGAGATTCTCAATCAACTTTTCGCCAGCAGGTTGTGTTCGTTGTTCTTCGACAGGAATCGTATGCGGTGCGATCAATCGCTCAGGTGTGAATCCCTGTCCTCTCAATCTCGAAGTCAGTCCTGAGGGAATCGTCAAGTTTCGCTGAGATGCGAGAGCTCACCTTCCAACCTTCCAACCTTCCTCCTTTCGCAGCTTCAAGCTCCGTCTCCGAGACGTAGAATCCGACAGCATACACCTTGATGCTCAGGAAAGAGACTGTCCTGACTCCCGTTCCGACTAAATGAAGCTTGACACCTTCGGGAGAAGTGAGAGTTGAGGGAAAGGGAGTTCTCGTTGTTGGATCAAGGTAAGTTCCGGCGGAAGGAGGTGCCTCTGCGTACGCGACGGGTACTAAATAGAGTAAAAAGAGTTGTCCAAAGTCAGCAAGGTCAGCAGAGTGAGCGATCGCGAGACCTCGGGCACTTGCGAAAGTTCCAAAACTAAAATGCGAACTCACGTGAAGGCATCATCTCTGGCTTAAACTCCCACAGCGTGTATGCGACAGTCGCAGCTCCAGCTATCGATCCAGCTACTGCCCATGGCTTGCTTGTATTGCGGAAAGCTGGTCGGAAACTGCCGAAGTTTCGAAGTGGATTGGAAGAGCGAGAGAGTTTGGGAGCTGCTGAGCGGAGTGTGGATCTCGCTGAAGAGTTGAACATTGTCTTTGGCTGTATCAGGGTGGATCAGAGTGAATGGTGATGAACCAACCTTCAGCTCTCGCTTCTTTCCTTCTCTTCTCTCAACAATTTTCGTCCAACATGAGCGATCAACCTATTGATATCTTACTGTGAGCTGATCATTACTATCTGGAGGTAATCTGAGCTGACTCTCGTCCTCCTCAGTATCGGTTTAGGTGCTGGTAATTTACATCATCTCGCTTGCTGTCTCGCAACTCTCAGGCTGATCAGATTGACTTGAAACAGTCGGTACCGTCTACTCATGGATCCTATCGCAGAACAAGAACGTTCAAGTCACCGCTATCGCTCGTTCGTCGTACCAGGAGATGAATGATAAAGGTATCGAGTTCAGGTCGGATAAATTTGGACACCACAAGGCATGGAAGCCTTTCCGAATCGTCAGAGATGCTGAAGAAGCGAATGATCGTGCCTACAAGTGAGTTGATCCCTTTCGAGTTCGCTTCCCGTCGGCAGATGCAATTTTGTGGGGAGCTAACCTCAGTTTTCTTCGCAAAGGTACATCATCGTTACTACGAAAGCTCTTCCCGACCTCTTACCCACCGCATCTGTCCTTGCTCCATTCCTCGAATCGAACATGAATCAGTCGGTCGATTTGGAAGACGGTCCGATGGTCTGCTTGCTACAAAACGGAATCGGTATCGAACACGCACTACAGACTGCTTACCCCTCTGTCCCTGTCCTCTCGGCTGTGGTTTGGGTCGGGGCGAACCTACACCCTGGACCACTCGTTACGCATGGAATGCTCGAGAAACTTATCATCGGTACGCTTCTCCAAGCCAATTTCGTAACTTCACACCCAATATCTGCTGACTTCCCTTCCCTGCGCAGGTCTCTACCATGGAGAAGGTGGAGATTCACCCTATGGTCTCGAGTCTATCGAAGGTGAGCACATCCCTTGAATCTTTGTCGACATTTCGCACGAGACTGATGCAAGACCTTCTGCAGATGACTATGCTGATCCCGCTGGTTACCGAGGGCCCGGCGGACAAGAAAGACGAGAAGAAGGTGTACGACGAACCGAGCTCTTCGCTCAGCTTTTGAGAAACGGAGGTGGAGCAGTCGAAGTTTACGAAGATATTCAGCCTAAGCGGTAAGTTCCTCGCTCGCTTACTATGCAAGCTACTCAGCTCACAACCACTCCCTGTCTATAGATACGAGAAGAACCTCTGGAACGCTGCCTGGTCGTCGATGTGCGCCCTTTCCCGATGCACCGTTTCCGCTGCCGTCGCTCCCGGTGTTCTCCCCTACACTCTTCCTGTCGTTCGAAGGACCATGCTCGAAGTCATGTACATCGCTCGTGCATGGGGATACCACGAGGACTCTCTGCCTCTCAAGGCTGTCGATGATGGTGAGGGTTTTTTCCTCTGACTTTCGCAGAGGAGCAAAGCTGAAGCTGCCTCTCACTGTACACAGCGATCAAGATCACGATCAAGAACTACCAGAAGCAGACCGGTATTCCCGACACACCAGCGACTCCCTCAGCTCGAGCAGATGCATTCGGTTCTATCGGTGGTTACGGTTTCCCTACTGGACCTGAAGATGCAGACGACCGATCCGCTACACTGGACTTCAAGCCCTCGATGCTCCTCGACGTCGAAGCTGGTCGTCCTTGCGAACTAGAACCCATCATCGGATCTCTCCTCGACCGCGCACGAGCGAAAGGTGTACCAACCCCTCGACTCGATATCGCTTACGCTACCCTCAAGATTCACCAAGAACAAGCGACTCAACGATACGCTCAATCACCGGATTATCAGAGACATATTCAAAGTTGGTTGACTCGTCCTCCAAACGTTGCTGGACTCGGAACTGCAGGAAGAGAAGCTTGGGAGAAAGTAAGCCCTTCTGCATCTCTTTCTTACGTTGTCGTTAGGCTGATACCATCGCTCGACTCGCTAGGCTGTGCGAAAAGCTGGATTGTCTGGTAACCAAACCGCTTCGGTTCGAGTTAGTTCACTCTTCTCCCTCGATCTACCGTGACACGCTGGCTGACTCTCGTCTGCTCATTCCGTGATAGATGGCTGGTGGAAAGGACAAGGTTAGTCAAGCTCCTCTCGCGTTTTTCAAACCACCGAATCTGACTCTACTGTCGTTCTGCAGATTCCTGGAAAACCTATTCACGAAGATGAGGGAAGCAAGAACTGGGGTCCTGAAGCTAGAGCTTCGGCACTTGATTAGATGTATAGTGCGCCTCACCCATCAGCTCCTCAAGTCGAACGTTGCTGACCCTTCGAATTGCAGGCAAATTTTGACGAAATCAACTTCAGTATTCTCAGCTCTTCTCGCTCGCTGCAGTACGAACCAGGCTACTGCGTGGCTCGCGCTACCCCTTACCCACTCCTGTCTTTGCACGAACTCTCGCTGGCGCCCACGAGAGTGTGCACGGTCGTTTCGGATCTCTCGGTTCCGTGCTCGCTCCTTCTTCTTTCGATCTCCTCTTCTATTCCCTATTGATCTCCGCTTGACCTCGGCGGTATTCAGCGCAGAACGTTGTGCCACGCAGAAAGCCGAACTCACATCTCTTTCCTTCACTACTCACACAGTCAAATCCGTTTGGTGAGATCCGCTTCCACTCTCGAGCAGAATACCGAAGTTCGATAAGCTGATACAGAAGAATCAGTCAACATGCAGGAACCGAAATCAAGACCTTCGATGCAAGGACAACGGCGTCCGTCAAACGCCTCTTCAACCTTCTTTCCCCACCGCCCACCTCCTCCCCCTGTTCCTCCTCTTCCCTCTCTCCCCTCTCAAGTAGCGCATTCAACTTCCCCCCCGCAACTCCCATACTCGCCACCTTATGCTTCTTACTCTCGACCTCGGAGACACTCGCTTTCGACTTCCTCTTCATCTCCCACCTCGCCGACTTTCCTCCCTTCGCCAAGCTCTCCGATACTTCCTATCCGTCATCCACTGTCTTCCACATCCATTCGAGCGCTTCGCCGGCGTGACATCACCCATCCCTCATCTTTCGAAGGTGCTCAAGTCGTCGGCAAGCGAAACTCCTTTCTCTCGACTCCGACATCTCCAATCGGCGAAGGGGATGTGATCGACATGCTCGGGACGTCAGCGGAGACAGCAGCTACGAGCATCTTCTCTGAAGATCTCTTGACGCCGAGCGAGATCAGCAAGGCGACCTCGACTTCTCCTTTGGCCCGCTCTCGGCAACCCAGACTTCGAAGCTCTACCACCTCATTTGAGACCACATCTCCAGCCTCCAACGACGATATCGAGCCGCCCTTCCCGATCGAGCTCGACTCTGCTCAACCTCCTCCTCCATATGAATCCCTGCGAGCCCGAGTCAGGTCTGGCCTCTTTGATCGAATGCAACTCTTCGGTCAAAGCCAAGCTTCAACTTCCTCAAATTCGAGTCCCTCGCTATCTGCCAAAGTCTCCGAAGATGTGCTCGACGCTCGACTGGCAGAGTCCGTTGAAACCGCCAAGCGCTCGACAAGGGTTGTGAGCTGTTCCGCCCTCTTCACGATTCGACAGCAGATACTGACCCTCTTCGTTATCAGCTCAATACCGCTTTGCAGTCAACGTCTCCGCCTCTCCTCGAAATGAGTCGATCAATCGAGCCGAAACCCTCGACTTCAGTCCCTTCTTCGACTTCTCCACTGACGCTTAAGCGCAGCTTCACCCGACTCTTCAGCATTCGTCGGAACTTCGATAACGCTCACCACAAAAATCCTCTTCCCGAGCCTCGATCCCTCTCCAGATTTATCGAACCATTGCCAACTCCGATACTTCGCAACCCCACTCAGAAGCGCAAAGTTCGACCGAGATCGATCTCACTCCCTTCGCCTGACTCAGTAAAAGCGCTGAAAGAGGAGAACCCCGTCGATACTATTCTACGCACCGGAGCCTACGACAAACCTCTCTTCCCCTCTCCTCCTCCACGTCCACCTCGTCCGCTCTCCCCTCTGTTTCGCTTGTCGGACGAGCGTCTCTCTCAGTCTACACCACAGACGCTGAATCTCCCTCATGCGAAGTCCGGTCTTCCGGATGCACCCACAGACGAAGAGGAGACAATCGAACTACTCGACGACGAAAATCAACTGAACAAACGACTCTCACTCTCATCGCAAGCTTCTAGCGCTGCACCCTACCGGTCAATCTTCGACATGTTCGACTCGGACGATCCTCGACAGAATCTCTACGAAGCACCTCGAGCAGAGTCTTGCACGATTCCGGATCTCCCGACCTTCGCTGCAGCGCACAATCGCCTCGCTTCTCTCGATCTCGCCAGACCAGACTCTCCTTCCTCTGTCTACCCTCCTACGATCGCAATCTCAGAGTACAAAGACGCCGCTTCACCTTTGCAAAACTCGTTCCCCTCCTCCCGTCGTCGACTCCTCGGTCCTCGACCTCCTTCTTCCCTCTTCGCACCTTCCCTCTTATCCTCAAATCGTCAATCGTCAGCTTCGACGGCCTTGTCCGGGTTCGGAGACTTTCCCTTCCCGCCAAACTTTACGGTTCCGACGCCTCCTCTACCTCCTTCCGTTATCAATCGCCTACCTTATCCTTCATCTTCTTCGCTCGCTAGTACCGCCACAGTCGAGTCGCCTTTGTCGAGAGCACCCACGAATTCGCCAGGGTTGAGCAGCACTGAGCTTTCGCAATTCCTTTCCCTAAAACCCACAGAGGCGATTCGACATTCTCGGGCGCCGAACTCCTCCCGTCGAATCTCCTATGGTCCACGAGCACCAACCATCCAAACCTGAATGCCGTGTCCCTATAGCCTCTTGCTTATCAGCTCTCGTCGTCTCTGTTCATACATTTTCGCATTCACTATTATTCATCTTTTGCAACATGATCGTATATTACACAAACTCGACGAGAATTAACGTAACCTCAGCAATGTACAGAACAGAAACAACGAAGAAAGAGAGGCAAGGATATGTATAGAAAAAAAACAGGGCTACTCATCCTCGTCTCGATGAGCCGAGCGATAAGAGAGGATAACATCTCCACCGTTCTTCCAGAGACAATGCCGAATCGTTGCGAGAGTGACGTTGAGAGGGAGAACTTGATCGTTGACGAGGACTTCGATTTCTTCGAGGTTGAAATCTCCAAAGAGCGAGTTGCCGACTGCGATAGATTGTTGTACTTCGGGAGTATTGAGTCCTTCCATAATTGAGGGTGCTCGACTCGGTCGACGAAGATCCAGTTTGTCGGCGATGTAAGCACAGACTTTGCGAACCCTCAAACTTCGATTCGCCGTCAGTCGAGCATTGCTGTCAAGAACGCTACAGCATCAGTTGTCTGGCACCTTTTCGAGAGTATAAAGAGAGCGTACACATTGGGAAGATCGGGTAGACTCTGTCGTGTACCGTCTTTCCATGGTTGCAAGACGAAGGACTACGAGGAACAAGGTTGAATCTGGATAAGCTTGAGCTGATGATGAAAGAGCGATACTGAGACTCACAACTTTAGGAGGATCTCGGAGATTGACTCGATTACCGAGTAAGAAATCGAGCAGCCAGAGAGGCGCTTTTTGCTCGAGAACCGACATGTCTTCGTAACTCGTGCCAACGAGACCTCGATACTTGACGGCCCATGCATCTGACGTTTCTTCCGAGATGATGATCGCCATGTCTTGATCGTAGTTGATACGAGGAGCATCGACGAGAGGGCATGGCGCGAGAGGTCGAGAGAAGACCGTGTCGAGAACTTTGCTTTGCTGCTGTTCTTCGATCGGTCGATCGTCGACAACTGGTTGAGTGATCGTCGATGCGACAGTTGGAACCTCGTTCGCTGTCGTAGATCGTTTCGAACCCTTGCCGAGCATCTTGAGTCGACCCATGAGAGTACCGGTTCCAGGAGGAGCTGCAGGATTTGGTGTAGGTAAAGGAGAAGGAGGTATATCGTTTCCTTTTGTCGTGGCAAGTGAGGAAGAGGATGGTAAAGGTGCGTTCGTCGAAGAGGTCGAATGAGGTTCGGCGGAGGCTGGAACGAGCGAGAAATAGTCGTTGTCCGGTCGATCGAATGTCGGAGTTCGAGCACCACTGGCGCCTGGAGTCATCGTACCCGAGTTCGAAGGGTAGCCTGCTGGTGAGCCTGGAATAGGGGCGAGATCGGAATGACCGTTTCGAGGGGAAGAGAGACCAGGAACGTCGGCGAGAACAGCTTTCTTTATCGCAGGAGTAGCGAGAGCGATCGTCATTCCTGGAGTACGAGGTCCTCTTGATCGAGATAGAGCTGGAGACGAGATGCCGGAGAGTGAGATGAAGTTGGGTGTTGTCGGAGAAATGGCGGTTCCGAAGAGAGCACTTTCTGGAGGGGGAGGAGAATTCGGCACGCGAAGAGCCATCTCAGCTTCGACGAAGCCCTGTAGATCATGATCCTTGTCAGACGATATGTGATACAGATTGTGCGGACAAACAACTCACGTCGAACAGCTGCCGAAGAACCCATTTTCCGAGGGACAGACGATGATCCGAAGGGAAGTCTTCCGGAGGTCCAACTCCACATTCGTCGATGTAAGCTTCAGCATCGAATGCTCGTGCCTCCTCCAGATGGATCGTCAAGGCTCCAACCCTAGTATCGCATTTACACCAAGTCGCGATCGACACTTCTCCCTCTATCCGGTCCTTGACATACTCGACGAGGTCAAAATCCTTGTCACTGTTTGAGCTCGTCGTAGTTCCTCCGGCGGACAGATCGGACGGTCTTCTACCGGCGAGTGCTCGAAGTTCGTCTGATGCGAAGACTCCGACGCAACAACCTCGAACGATGTCCCATAATGCGATCTCATCTTCCGTATCGAGGGTGAGGGCGTGTTGTCGATCACTGAGAAGTTCGCATCGAACTAGACCGTAACCTCCCTCGATGAGGTCGTCTGGTTCTGTTCGTAGAGGAGTCGCTTCGGTGGCCGATTCTCGGTCGAGGTAAGAGCGTTGAGCGATGTTCGTCGCTTCTTGAGGCTCGATGATGCTGCGAGCTCGGCGAATTGAGGATGAAGATGCAGTGAGATGAGGACGATGAAGATTACCGAGTCCGAGTCCTTGTGCTGAGGAGAATGTCGAATGAATCGTCGCCGAATCGGGGTCTCGATGACGGGAATGGAAAGCGGGTGCAAAGTAGGTGTCTTCGGGTAGAGTGAGTGGAACGAGAGAGTCGTAAGGAATATCGAAAGAAGCGGTTGGGTTCGTCGTAGAGGAGGAGAAGTGCTCGAGAGGCGGGCGGATAGCGGAGGATTGGGATTGTCTTGGAGTGCGAAGGGATGAGGGACGATGAATTGAGGTAGGCTTGGAAGCGGGAAGAGGAGAACGAGTGTTTGGCGAAGATGTCGTGCGAGATAAAGGTGTCGTGAGGGTTTCCAAGAATGAAACGCTTGGTCGGTCTCGTTCGACGCTCGATGGGAAAGGCATGTCATTCGATGGCGAGTCAGTTTGCGATGGCGACGATGCGAGGTCGATGCCGGAACCAAGTTGTTGATATCCAGGGAGAGTCGCCTCTGTCTGTTCATCGTTGTTCACCTCGATCCCGCTCTCACTCTGTCTCATAACGACGGCGCCCATCCTTCTCGCCCTTGAGGGTACATCCTTCCATCGCTTGACTGTACTGCTTCCTCCAGCTGACCAAACCCAACTATCGTCCTGCGCGACAAGCTGAGTGATACCCTCTGTTCCGCATCTTCCCTCTGTTCCATCTTCTGGTCCATCTCTCGCGAGGAGCACACATTCACCATCTCCAGGTTCGCCAGTACCCTCGAGGTCGATCTTGCAGATGTTGCCGTTTCGGTCTCCAGAGTAGAAGATTTCGAGAGTCGGATGTTGAGAGAAGAGCGACCAGACGGAAGTATCGTGATGAGAGAAGGTGTGGAGACATTTCTGCGCGGCGAGAGACCAGAGTTTGACTGTAGAATCGGAAGATGCCGAGAGAACCTGCAGAATTCGGTCCTCGTTAGCTAGATATTCTCGTGAATCGTGGTAGAGCTCATGACACATACCCATTTCCCTTCATCACTGATCAACACTGCTCGAATATTATCCGTATGTCCACCCAATCTCGAAACTTGTTTTCGGGAACGAGGATCCCAGATTCGAATGATTCGTTCTGGGGTTCCTGCGCCGATGAGCGATCCTGATGGAGTGGTACCGAGGGAGTAGATCGAAGCCGGAGGTGTCGGTAACTCGACTGAACGCAGTTAGGTCAAGATATCAGCTCAATTCGCGACTTCGTGAAGGAATTTGACTTACTCAGCGGACTGCTTCGTCCTTCACCGATATCCCAAAGCTTGATCTTTCGATCGAACCCACCACTCGCGACCCAATGAGTATCTCTCGCTGTCGCTAAGCATCGAACGTAATCTCCATGTCGACCAACTTGAGTAGGGGTGACTTGATCGTGTGGGTCGGCAGAGTGTGGGCTCCAAGCGAGGACGAGAGAGTCGGAAGAAGCGGAAATTACTGTAAGATTGCGAATGAGTCAGCTGAATCCCAACCTAACCGAAAAAGAGTGCAGCTTACGAGTTCTGTTGTAGTTACAGAGGACGATGTCGTTGACCCACTGTACGAAAAGTCGTGTCAGCGCTCTTGACGGAGATGAGGAAGCGATAGGATGCTCACATCGGTATGAGATTGAACACACTGTCTAAATTTGGTAGTTGGCGGCGAGGACAATCGATTCACAGCTTCGTCGTCGACTTCCCATTGCTCTTCGACCGGCAGTCCATTCGTCGTATCATCACCTTCAGGCTTCGTTGTACCATTCGAGGACGATACAGAGTAGGATCGAGACTTTGAAGCGTTCGAAGGTTGCGATGAACGATTCCGTGTCGAAGCTTTCGCCAGTGGCCGTTTCGTGAGGTCGTCGAGATCGGCAGAATCGATCTCGTCCCTCGCTTCTTCCTCATCGTCTGTATCTAACGCATCCTCATCCTCGTCCTCCGCTTCAACTGCTATTGATCCGTAACGTTTCCGTCTTTTCTTCGTTGGCAGACCCAACTCCCACGAGCACAACAATCCGTCTCTTCCTCCAGTATACAAGATACCGTCAGGAGTCGTATCTTGTACTCCATCATGCGAGAGCGAAGTCGAGAGATCGATTGCGAGAGCTTGAACGGCTAAACGATGTCGAGGATGAGCTTCCTGTTCGTGAACGTATTTGCGCCGTGATCGTTCTGCGGTTTGGCCGGTGAAGTCGAAGAGGGGAGTCGTGTGACCTCGTCGAGAAATACCGAAAGGAGGGAGGGCGAGGAGAGGAGGAGGACTCGAAGGAGGGGGAATGACATAGGAGACTCGACGGGGCGGAGGGGGAGGAAGTGGGGCTGCCACCATCTTGCTACACTTGATTCAAGTCGATGTAGGAAGCCGCGCTGTATCTATAGAGCCGAAAGACGAGAGATAAGTCAGCGGAGGAACACCGAAAAGTTTCTCGGCATTTGTTGATACTGGCGAGCGAAAGCACTCTGCTGACGGTGGAGAGAGGGACTGTAGTCTTCTTGAATAGCCCTCACGTCCGATAGACTGTTTTTCGTGATCCCTCATCTTGTTTCCGATTGAGATTCCCCCGCCCTGATCGAGATGAACGAAGTGTGCCCGGCTGAACGAAGCTGCATTATGCGGTAGGATAGAGCGCCTACCTGCTATCGTTGAGAGCGGTTCTGTTCAGCTGTGAGTCTTCTGGGTTGATGAGATTCGGCTGTTGGGAAGAGACCTCCGATCGGCTCAGACGTCGAGGCAGCAGAGTGGCAGTTTTGACGGATGCTGTCGTTTCGGTGAGTCGAAGTCGAATTGAAGGGGGAGGAGAAAGTGATCAAAGTGGGGGGGGACGATGATTTCTCAAAATTTCATCTCGCAAGTCAGAGGATGAGAAATTTTGACAAAGAAACGTAGAAGACTCGTTACAGCACAGATTAGAGTGTATAAAAACCTTTCGAAAGCGATATGTAAAACAGGTAGGAGAGACTTTGCGTTGTTGCGAGGGGAGGAGTATTCTTACATGGTTCCATTCGAATAATCGACGTCGATTGCTGATGATAGAGAAGTTTGCTGTTGCGTATTGTGAATCGTACACCCATCGTAACCTTGTCATTAGTTCTACACCCGTTCTCATTCGTACTGGTCTGCGTCCTTGACTTTCTTGTCCCTCGCTGCTTTAGCTCTCAGTTCTTTCTTCTTCCCTCTCTCTTCATCTGCTGATCTCCTAGCGCTCCAATCGTCGGCTCGACCATCTGCGTGCTCGCGAAGCGTTCGAACCAGGATGAGCCATCCCATTTGACGTTGGATGGGAAGATAGATCGGTCGATAAGGAGGGAACTGCAGGAAAGGTTCAAAGATGAGTAAGCGAGCTCGGCAATCGACGGTGACAATGAGGGACGTACATCGAGAGGATCTGCTTCAGGGTTGGCGGCGAGGTATTCTTCCAATGGAGCGAAACCTCGTTTTTTCGTGAGCTGAGTAATCATTCGACTACCGGTTTTGAAGAAGACTGAAAGAGAAAGGATGTATCAGCCTGTGAATGGATGTTGAGCATAAGATTCAATGGGAAAGATGGGGGCTTACTCATGGTAAAGACTCGTTCGAGTTTCGGGAGCAAAGGTTCACCTCTCGCATGACGAAGTCGATTCTCCTCTTGTTGATCCCGCTGAACTCGAGTACACAAAGCTTGTAGTAGGAGAGTCGTCGCATCGTAAGCTTCACCCGTAGCGTCCTATGCGAGAGTTGCGATGTCAGCTCATCCATGAATCTGGAAGAGGATTTCAGAGAAAGAGAGGCGTACCCAAGGAATGACGAGAGCAAGGAAGAGAACGCCTCGATGCATCGCCCACTCGGCGATGATGTATCCTACGATCTCTTTGTCACCCTTGAAGACTTGACCGGTACGAGGGGGACCGACTGGAGCTGGTGATTCGCCCTTTCTGCTCGTCTTTCGAAGATTCGGCGCGCAAAGTCGCAGAGCGAGATATCTATAAAGCGGAAGCAGATCAGACATTGTTCGAACGACAGTAAGCGCTGCGAAGGAACGCGTGGGAACTCACCGACGAATCCCTTGAGTAGGCTCAATGTTCTGCGACAGCGTGAGTGAATGAAGTTCAGTTTCCCGCCTATTCGCCAATCAGTAGCACGATTTGGACTCACGTGGCGAATCATAGGATCCATTCCCATCCATCCACTGTGAGCGTGAGATTGAGCTTCTGCGAAAGACGTCCAAATCGCTCCGTTCCTTTCCAAAACTTCAGGTATCGCAATAGCTGTGGCGACGGGGAGACTCTATCAGTCATCTCTTCACGAGCGAGCGAGATAGAAGGCGATAGGTGAGACTTACCCCCAAGCATCTGATTCGTAAACATTTCACCGCACTTCTGACTGATCTCTTCAAGTTCGTCTCGAGGCAAATCCGTGTTCTTCCAGACCTGATACTCCATCTCGGGGAACGCTCCTAGTCGTTGGTGTCGTAACGAGCAAGTCTTCTTTCCTTCTTTGAAGAGTTCTTTCGATCGCCATTTTCCAGTACCCAATCGGATTCCTCCTCCTCCTCCACAATCACTGTGAGAGCCGCAGACAGCCATCAGTATCGAGAAATGAATTCGATGGGTGCGGGTTCCGACTCACGAGCAACGACGATATTTTTCATCGCAAGAAACGCAAACAACCTCGATCTGAAAGTTGATTGAATGACCCTTCTCCGGTTCTCTAGGCAAGACACTTCCAGTCGCACGATCCATCAAGCACACGTCACAAGCTGTGAGAGTAGCTCCTTCATCCAATCGTTTGTTCTTCTTTCGGAACGTCGTCGGGATAGGCGGAGTCGATGTGGAGGAAACTCGTCGAACTCGAGATTGAGGTGCGGCTTGACGAAGATCTGGAGGAGACTCGGACGAGGAGCCTTCTTGTACCGACGTGAGTGGACTTTGATCGCTTCCTCCTTCCCCGTCGAGAGGTGGACTACAGTTCAAACAATGGAACACAGTGTCGTAAGGGACGTCGAGTTCGTGTTTTTGACCTCGGAGGATCAAACGTGCGAGTCGGAGACCACAGGAGACGCAGCTGATTGGGATATCCACCTTCGTTTTCGTTCCTCTTCGGGTCGTGGTTGTGGTCGCAGTCGGAGCTGACTTCTGCGACACTGCCGCAGAAGGTAGATTCGAGGAAGGAAGAGAAGTCGGGAACGAAGGAAAGGAGGTCGAGGAGATGGTAGGGAGCGAAGAGGAGGAGGAAGCTACTGGTTGAGAGGAAGAGGAAGAATGGTCGAGAAAAGGTTGGAGGGGAGGGCGGACATAGTTTGCCGAGTCGATCCGTGAACGTTTGCCCGCTCCACTGGTTGGCGCCGTGGAGATCATTTGACTGTTGGCGGCTGCAAAATCGACAAGGTTTGAACTCGATTGACGAGAACGATCTGTCGATTGCGAAGTAGCAGAGGTTGCGTAGCTCATTCCCTGGAGAAGCCTAGGGTAAGCACGACGGTGCGAGAGTCGAATGTAGAGATGAAAAGCGTACCGCTGCGAGAAGGGGAGTCGTACTCGTCGAAGAGAACGATTCTTGAAGTTGCGACTGAGGAGGAAATTGCTGCTGTTCGAGAGCTTGAGGTTGATCCCATCCGGTGAACGACGGAGGTAATGCTTGATTCCACTCCCTCGAAGGAGGCTGATAGGGTAGTTGTGAAGCAGGAGGAGGCAATCTATATCGATCTGCGAGATTTTGCGAGACCTGAGGATGAAGAGGGAGACCTGGCTGTTGAGCTGACGGGAGCGAGCAGTTCAGTGTGCTGAGGAATGGTTGTTGAGCGGGAAGTCCATTGTGCGGAACTTGGGGATAACCGGATTGGTAACGTTGAGCGAGGTCTTCGAACGAGAGTTCATTCGTTGCTGGTTCGAGCGGCCTCTCCCACCATTGAGGAGCATGTGTCGTCGTCGTAGGAGCTAAGACCCGTCTTTCGCCAACTCGCTCTACCCTCGCGGTCTCTCTGATTCCCTGCTCCGTTGATACGACATTGCGATTCTCCCATCTCTCCTGTTTTCCATCGATACCTCTCCCGTTGCTGATGTAATTCATAGAGTTAAGTGGTTGTGGTGGTGGGAGATCGTAATTGGGCTGCAGAGGTAAACTTGGAAACTGCGAATCTGCTTGAAACTGATTCTGAGGAGGAGGAGGTCGTTGATAGTCGAGTGGGAGGGGAGGAGGGAGTTGCTGTTGCGGAGGAGGGTAGTTGAGAGGATCATAGGAGTTGTGTGGGGCTTCGTTTGAGGAGGAGGATAGACCGAATGATTCGAATTGAGGGAGAGCGTTCGCGAGTCGATTCGAAGAGATACGATTCTCAATCTCCTGCCAAGGTTGGAATGCAAGGATGCAAGTCAGTGATAATGAATCCAAGTCGTTTTTGGTTTCGTGGGAACTGAAAGAATGGGGCCCATTCTACCCAGAGAAATGGAAACAAGGACTCACTTGAACTCGGAGAGACCTCTGTTCATGAAACCGGTTCAAGAAGGGTCTGATTAGCTCAAGATAGAGTTTTAGAGTTGGTAACAGTCGACTCACCTCTTGCATGATGACTGGCCATTGCTCTCCTATGCTTGCCAACTCGTTCAAGAAGGATGTCTCATCGGGAGTTGGAGGAGGTAAAGGAGGATAACTAATCTGTCCAGGAGGCCAATGACTGTCGTAAGGAAGCATTCGTGTGGTGATCTTGGGTGTCAAGGCAGTTCGCGGTTCATAGAGGCAGTAACAAGAGATCGTCTGTCTGCTTTCGTTCGGTCTTTTCGTCCAACTTGTCCGAAGTTTCGGGTCTTCGCAACTTGACCGCTCTCTCGAAGGTTGCGACGACAGCCATTTTGGATGCAATTCAACAAAGCGGGACGTACGCTACACAGACTGAAGGAAGATTCGAAGGTTTTGTTCGCCTTCGCAATCGATTCCCAGCCGAGCAATGCTTCGAGAGTGATGATTATTGGGCGGGATGAGAGAGCTGTCAGACGTTGCTCTTGAGGGCCACTTGTCAAAGGCGGCGAGAGCGATACTGAGACGAGAAATAGGCAAGAAAAGCGAAGTTGGACGCTGAACGCTGAACTTTGGGCTCTTTTCCCCTACAAAGCCCTGAAGCTTTCGCCTTCGTTGCTGTTTGACCCGTATCGCAGGCCGGTGACTGTCAAGCGCCGGAAAGCCATTGTCAAAATCGAGTCTTTCCGAGGTTCTCGCATCCTCCGCTTTGTTTCTCTCTCCTATTTCTCTGCTCTCTAGCTGCCTGCCTATTTCTCTAAAGTAGATCTCTATACTGACTTGTACTGAGCGCGAGAGTACTAGGGTCCAGCCCCTCTCCCCTCCAGACCGGCTCCTACCAAGGCACTTTCAGCACTTCCAATTTTCTCCCCTTTCCCTCCCACTCACCCCCTTCCTCTCCCTGTTCTCCCTCTCCTCCTCCCTCTACACCCTCTATCCGCCGTCTCCTGCGTTCCCCTTCGCTAATCCTAACCATTCCCATCTCTTCCTCGACCGCAATCTGTTCCAAAACCTGACTAACCCAATTCACGTCTGTCAATTTAGTCAGATCCTCGACTTGACTACTTGTCGCCGCAGGAGAAGGTTCTGCGAAAGGGGTTCTCGAAGGAGCTCTAAAGTTTGTCGTTGGAGTTCGCGAGGGCGTCGAGATTCCCGGATAATTCGAATTTGGGGTGAGTCGATTCGTAGAGGGAGGAGGTGGTCGTGAGGATGGTGCAGAGGGGTGAAGACGAGATTTGATAGATTCGTAAGAAGCTTGACGACCTTTTAGTTCTCGAACTATTTCGGACGATCCGAAAGAGTGGTAGAGGCGGACATCGAAGTGTCGGAATAGGACGTGATCGATTCGAAGGGAGTATCGGGCGAGTACGTAGAAGGAGGTCGAGTTTACACGCTGTGGAGTTCCAAGTCAAGTGAGTGAGGGCGGGAGGGAGGAGAAGAGAGGAGAGGGAGGGACTCACGACTCGTATTGTTACATCTGCGATTCCGTTGTCACCCAACTCGTCTTCGAATAGAGGGATCTCGTCGAAGAACAGGATAGGGATATCAGTCCGAGCGAGTAAGGCCAACGGGATTCCAGGATGATCTGGAGGTGCTGGAACCCATCCTGGTGGAGAGGCGGAAAGAGAGTTGGGGATGATGGTAGTGCCCGGATGAAGGGTTGTGTAAGTCCAGTCGAAGGGTTTGACTATTGTCATGTGTGAAGTCGAATTCGTCGAGGTTTGTCTAGCGAAGCATCAACTTTCGGAATCAGTCTTTCGTTCCCTCTCGTCTCTCAACTTCTTGCACATTCAATCCTCTTCGCTCTCAATACATAGAGAAAGTGTCGAGACTCACCCTCTCTTCCATTCCTCAGCATGAGCGACTCTCACTGCCCCACTTCCCGACTCCTCGTCCCACCCTTCACCCTTCTTGACCTCTCTGAGCATATCGATCGTATTCCATTTCAATTCGAACCCAGTAGGTTCATGTTTGATCGAGAGTTGGTTGTTGCCGAAAATGATTTCAGGTAAGGCTAAATCCAACTCATTTGAAGCTCTATCGCTCCCTCGTTTTCGATCAGCTCGCGCTCAGAGTACAAGTGAGTGAGTGAAAGGAATAGAGCGTACTCGTCTGATTGAGGAATGGTGAGAATGGGGAGTTTGGTGGATTGAATAGAGAAGTTTGAGAGTTTGATTGATCGAGTTCCATTCGGTGGATCATCGTCGAGTGTGTAATTAGATGTAGAAGGTGTAGCCATAGCTCCAATGCTATCTTAGTTCGGGAGTGAGATGAGAGAGGGAAAGACGGAACTCTCGCTACTCTCCCTCTTGAACCACGACCAACACCTCGGTATTGAAGCGACTCGAACAAGATGGCAGTACCACCAACTTCAGTACAAGTAGAGACTGGTCACCAGGATATGATCGTACGTTCTTCTTCCCCCTCTCTTCTCCCCCCTTCCACCTCATCAACCAACTAAAACTCCCCTTGCTCTCTTCTCCTCTCCTCTCCTCTAGCATGACGCGCAACTAGATTACTATGGTAGAAGATTAGCGACCGCTTCATCAGACCGAACGATTCGTTTATTCGACATTGAATCGGATGATAGTTATCGACTCGTAGATCAATTAACAGGACACGACGGTCCCATTCACGCAATCGCTTGGGCTCATCCTAGTTTCGGCAGCATCCTCGCTACCTGCTCGTTCGATGGAAAAGTGTTTATTTGGAAGGAGAACGAGGGACCGCAGAAAGGTTGGAATAAAGTAAAGGAACATTTGTTACACACGGCTTCAGGTAAGCTCTCTCCCTCGAATCCAGCTTCCCAGAAGGAGGAGTGCTGAGATGAATCAGAGGGTTTGCAGTGAACGCGATCGCTTGGGCACCTCATGAACTCGGTCCAATTCTCGCATGTGCTTCATCAGATGGAAAAGTTTCAGTCCTAACCTTCAACAGTGTGTCTCTCTTCCCTCCTTCTCACTCTCTGTACACCCTCACTGACTCCTCCGGTCCAAATAGACGATGGTACATGGGAAGCGTCCCTATTCCCCGCTCATTCATTAGGAGTTACCTCAGTTTCATGGGCTCCAGCAGTCGGGATTGGAGCGCTCACTACTCCTCAGAATGGTGCTCAACCAGGAGTGCAAGGTGGAGAGGGTCAAGAAGCGTTAACTCAAGTGAAGAGGTTCTGTACGGGTGGGTGTGATGGATTGGTTAAAGTTTGGGGTTGGAAGTGAGTAGCCCTTCACTGTGATCAGCTGGTCATCAACATTAGCTGAAGCAGTGTACACCCTCACAGTGATCAAACGAAGGAGTGGTCGCCAGATCCCGTCGAACACGTTCTCCAGGGACATTCGGATTGGGTTCGAGATGTAGCCTGGGCTCCTTCTGTCGGAGTCGGTAAAGCCTACCTCGCTTCAGCTGGACAAGTACGCTCTCCTCTCTCTCACCTCTTCACTCCGTACCCTTGCTGACATCGGACTCGAATAGGATAAATCCGTCTACATTTGGACTCAAACCGATTCTCAATCCACTTGGACCCGCACAGCTCTTGAACCTACAGCTTCGAACCCTCCACCACAACAGCAAGGTCAACAACAGCAACAGACAACAGGAGCACAAGGGGATGGGAAGTTTGGAGACGTCGTGTGGAGAGTTAGTTGGTCGGTTGCTGGAAACGTTCTCGCGGTTTCATCAGGTACGCCGAGACTGTCTTCCTACTCGAATCACTGTGATGTATACTGAGTTGGAAATGCTCGTGTTGTCTGCGTACAGGTGATGGGAAAGTGAGTCTGTGGAAAGAGAACCTCAAGGGCAAGTTTGAAGAGGTTTCGGAATTGACTTCTTAAGGGACAACTGGGCCTCGAATGCTATGTTGAAAACGTTGTAAAAGCTGTCACTGTTATCGAGCACGGATGGGCGATCGAGAGATGCTCTGAGCGTGACGATCAATGGGGTCTTTGCGAAGAAGGTTTCCCAAAGGTTTCTGAAGCGATTTTCGGCAATTTCGCGTTTGGTTCATCCATTGTCCGTTTAGCCATCAGCTGAAGCTGCTCTGCATATCCAGTCCTTCAGAATTATCTGTTTTGAACTTGCGAAATTCTTGGTTCGCGAATTTTGCGAAACGTTTTTCTCTCTCTCTCTTCCGACATCCGACTCTGCTTCTTCTCAACTCGCTTTACGCGTCCCTCCTCCCTAGCATGTCCACGAAGATTGAACTACCAGTCTATCCCTCTGGGAACAATGATCCTTTATCTTCGAAAGGACTGTTAGGAAACGATTCGAACGGAGCATCTTCATCCAATTCGGGTGGGCTACCGACTAGCAGTAATGCGAATAGTCAGGCAGAGGCTTATAAGAAGATTCATCCTGGTACGCTTTCACTTCTGGTTGGGATGGGTAGAGATTGGGTTTAATCTATGGATGGAAAGTGTTTTTGGAGCACATCAACAAGCTACTTCCGGGTCGAATGCTGGGCTGGCGGAATGACCAGGAGCTCAGTAGGAGGCTGCTGGAAGCTAGGGGGCTAGCACGGGTGGAGTGGAACGGTTGGGAGAGCTAACACGGAAATCCAGAGGTGGATTCCATTCAACTCGAGCCAGGGAAAGCTGGACGACGAGGGTCACTATCAGGAACATATAGGAGATTGGATAATCGGCAGGCTCGAAGGACAAAGTGAACTGACTTGTTTCCCTCGTAACTCCCTCTCTTTCGCAACCCGTTTCCACCCTCCTTCAAATCAACTCGTTCCCTTAACTCTATCACTTCTACAACTTCCACTCTATTACTCTGGATCATACCGACCGCATGCCCCTCCCCGACAAACTCCCACCTTCCCCCCTTCCTCCTCTTTCGAAATTCCACTCTCACTTCCACTCGTGAACAGGTATCATTATCGGAATTTGGATCACCTTGTCCTCTGGAGTAATCCTACAAAACAGTTACATCCTCCGAACAGTCGGGTTCAACTACCCGATTTGGCTCGTCACTTTCCATCTCTGTTTCGCGACGATCGGTTCGAGGTTACTATTGAGGTTCACCCACTTGTTGGACGATTTACACAATGTACCTATGTCGTGGGATCGATGGCTCAAGAACGTACGTTCTCCACACTCTTCTGTCTACGATTAGGGGAGGAAACTGATCTTGTAGAAATGCGATTTTGATAGATCGTTCCCATTGGTGCACTCTTCTCGGGTTCCCTCATCTTCTCAAACTTTGCTTACCTCACTCTCAGTGTCTCTTTCATTCAAATGTAAGCTCTTGCCTGCGAATGACCTGCTGACAAAGTTTGAAACTGACTGGCTTTCGACTTCTTCAGGCTCAAGGCATTCACTAGTGTCGTGCGTCTCTTCCCTTCGCCAGATCGTTATCGTGTATCGAACTGACGACGAGGGACAAGCGTACAGGCTGTTCTCGGAATGTCTGTTCTCTTCGGACTCGACAAACTCGAACCCAGAAAGTTCATCATTGTTATCGCCATTTCCTTCGGTGGTAAGTCAAGCTTCTCTCGCCCTCTCGCCCTCTCGCCCTCTCGCAGACATGCACTGATCACTTCCTTCCCACTGCTAGTCGCTCTCGCTTCATACGGAGAAGTCGCTTTCGACATGGGAGGATTCCTCTGTCAAGCTCTCGGTATCCTCTTTGAAGCTGCCCGTCTCGTTTCGATCCAAAAGCTTCTCACCGGCTTGAAGATGGGACCTCTTGTCTCGCTTTACTACGTGCGCCTACATTCCCTCTCCTCCGTCGAATCCCCAACTGATTCAAGGCTCGAAACCGTGAATTAGTTCGCACCCGTTTGCGCTGGACTAAACATGATCCTCATTCCCTTCTTTGAGGGATCTGCACCATTCTACGAGGTTCTCGATGTTGTCGGACTCCCCCTTCTCCTCTTGAACGCTTCAACTGCGTTCGCTCTCAACTGCGCCGTAGTCTTCCTCATCGTTAGTTCAACCTCTCTCTCATCCCAGATCTGAATGAGACGCTGAGAGAAGGTTCGCGTGACAGGGAGCTGCTTCTTCGTTGGTCCTCACCCTTTCAGGTGTATTGAAAGATATCCTCCTCGTCGGACTCTCCGTCGTTCTTTTCGGTACTCCCGTCACTTTCATCCAGTATGTCTCCACTCTCTCTGCTGCTGCTCCTTGCCACGACGACTTACGTCAATTCGTGCTTGTAGAATGGTTGGATACTCTGTAGCGCTCGCTGGACTAGTCGTCTTCAAGACGAAACCCGAGATTGTCGATGGATACTTGTACAAACTGAGAAGTGCTCTCGGACGATAAACCTCAAGTCATCTACAGCGGAGTAGTGTAGGAAACGGAGAAGGAAGGGGATCGAAAACATTTAGATTTTGGAAGGAAAGGAATTGGAGGGTCGGGGGAGGAAGGGAAGAGGTCTTTATTTTCTGTTCTGTAGTCATCGATTATCTTTTCAGTATGGCATCGCTAGTTTTCATTCATCGTTCACTTGACTCCGAGAGAACGCCAATTCCGCGAGGCTTGTTATCTCACACTCTCGAAACGAATTGAAACGATAAAGAGGACTCTGTATTCATCAATCTCCACCACCTCTAACTTCCATAGTCCACACTACATTCACATCTGTCTCTATCGTCACGTCCTCCTGTACGAGATGATTCGAAGTTGAGACTGCCTCGCTCAAAGAAGTCGGATACATATCTAACGGATTCAATCTCGTTTGATTAGTCTTCATTGAACAGCTAGTGACAGGGCAGCTCAAATGCGGACATACAAGAAGTCGGACCTAGATCCCATTCCAGCCCGGTTGTCGTTACGTACGCTTGGGAAGATCCTAATGGTAAGATTCCGCAAGTTTTGCCGAACGACGACAAATCGATCTTCATTTGGTGCTTTCCCTATCCAGACGACGAGACGGTATCAGTACCATACCGTTGAGCGACCTGTCTCGCGGAAAACATCAAGCCATGTTCCGAGATTCGCGAAACTCACCTTGGTAAGAATGCAAGCAGCACTTTCTTTCCCTACTGCCCAAACCTTCTCTCTTCCTTCCTTCTCGACTAGCTGCGTCAATGCGTGGAGTGTATGTATTGTCTGGTCCAATCTCCCGCTCAGTCCACCGATAATGACCAGCTGAAATTGCTCTTGTTGCGGCGAGAGAGAGCTTTCGTATTTCGTCAACTCCGTCACGTTCTTGCCTAGATCTGTCGAGAATTCGTCGGGATCATGTCGTACTTCTACTCCCTACATACGAAATAGCGTCATCAGCATGAGCAATTTCAGAAGAATAGGGGAAATGGACGAACTTTCGATTCATAGTATTTTTTGACATCCGATCTCAATGAATCGAGATCACCCAGTACCAAGTCCGGTAACCATCTCTCTTCGTCCTCGTCTTCTGCAGTCCATTCTTCATTCTCTGCCTTTCCTTTCCCTTTGACGAAACGATCATACAGTCGATTCGCTCCTCCATCAGCGCAGTACCTTATACGAGCTGCACATAGTCATGAGTGAGCGTAGGGGCAGGTAGATGTGAACGAGGGCTGAATCTCACCAGTTTGCCAGATGTTTCGGAAGAGAGATTGAGGTGGAAGTGGAGTGTTGAGAATGATCAGAGCAGTTTGACGAGCTTGATTTGAGCTCTGTAAGAAGCTAGAGGTGTCCCAGAGCTGAGTAGTCATTCGATAGAAGATGACAGTGACGTGGAAGAAGTTAGGAAGAGGAGGAGAAGCAAGGGTAACGCCCCCTGTTTACGAACTATGCTTTTCGCAACTTTTACTCTTTTCTCTCTCTTCCTCCCGAAATTACTGTAGAACTCGATCTTAAGGCGGATGCGCAACTGAGGGCCTCTGGATCCGAACTAGACTCGATTTCGAGGGTGTGAAACTGCGGAGTAAATTGCTCGATGGAGACTTGCGATGCGAAGGAGTGCCCATCGATGAAACGATTACAAGACTTACGGAAGCTAAATTGCATGCTTACGAAACCTTGTCGGAGCAAAATGGCACGATTTGCAGAGTTGCAAGGAAAGAGAGGCCGCGTCACCGATTCGATTCGAAAAAATGCGCGTGGGAGATTGTGGATCGCTGATAGAAAAGTTCAGTGCGATCTCTGCTTCTCCTTTTCCCTTCCTTTCCTTATCCTCAATCGACAGCGACAAAGTTATGAACGATACACCAGCAGCTAGATTCTTACGCCAACCAGCTGAATCATCCTTGCCTTTCAATCTCGCTACTCTATCCCAATCTCTCCTCAACAGCTCTCCTTCAACTTCTCCTTCTTCGACTTCTCCTCCATCCGATTACGAATCGTCTTCCCCTTCCCTCGTATCTTACTCTTCATCTGGATCCCCTGCCTCTTCCCTAGCATCGTCCCCTTCCCTTCGACCGAAACTCTTACCAGCTCTTTCATCTGCAACTGACGATCTGTCTCCCCTCTCTGGATCGGCACTCCCTACTACCACCGAATTATCCCTCTATGCCGCATCGATTATCAGGAACGAAGCCTACGCCTTGTTATCATTGGCAGCTCGATTATCACCAGCTTCGCAACCTATCGTGTCCGACGAAGAACTCGATTCCGCTTCAAACTCCGAGTCGTCGAGTGTAGAAGGATTAGGATTCGACGAGGATACTCATCCTTCGAGAAGGGAGAGTATCTCTGGACCATCTGGAGGATCGATCCTTTCCGAATCGAGGACGAACGTTGCTTTCCGTCAAGTCGTAGATCTGATTCGAGATATGCCCGCTCACGGCAAGGTCTTGGTAACGGGAATCGGCAAGAGTGGTATCGCTGGAAAGAAGATGGTTGCGACTTTCTGTTCACTCGGTACGTTCGATTTTATTTCCAACCTTCTCGTTTCACAAAAAAACTGATCTCTCGCATTGATTCTCTGGAACAGGCGTTCAAGCTGCATTCCTTCACCCAGTTGAGGCACTCCATGGCGACATTGGATCAGTCTGCTACTGCTCAAACTACGCTCAACCTCCAACTTCACCTTGCGACGTTCTCCTCATGATCTCGCACTCTGGTGCAACTGCCGAACTCATGCGACTACTCCCCATTATTCGACCACGAGTTCGATCTCTCGTCGCCGTCACTCGAGATCCCGATTCCGTAATCGCTCGAGCTTGTCATGGATGGCTCGACTCTGGAACGGGAGTTTACCCAGCTCAAAAAGGACCCGCTGGAGTTGGCACAACCGACGAAGCAGACTCGGCTTTACCCGCACCTACTAGCAGCGTCGTCGCCGCTCTCGCGATTGGAGACGCCCTCGCTCTCACTTTGAGTCGAATGAAGATGGGTTGGCACGCCGATGGAAAAGATCGACGGAGTCAATTCTTCCACTGTCACCCGGGTGGTCAACTCGGCATTCAGGTGAGCAGACACTCCTTTTCTTCACCACATTTAGCAAGTACTGATTCTTTTCATCGTCGTCGCAGCTCGGTCGTGAAACTCGAATCGCACCACCCCTCGAAACAGCAACCCCCTTATCGTTACCCTCGCCAGCATCGGCAATCCCAGCATCACCCCTTCGTTAAGAAAGCACACCATATATACCCCTAGTCTCCCATCATAGATATCTCTCGATACGGCTCATCGTTCAAAAAGGAATCTCACCTCGCTTGTTATTAGTTCCTCTCCCTCTCCTTTGTAACACTTCCCTCCCCTCCATTTCTCTCTCTCTTTCATACTCTACTTTGTTGCTTCCTTTATTCTGTCGTTTCCTCCCCTTGTATCCTTTGTTTATAGGTCTTTTCTTGAGGGTTTTTGCTATCTCGGAAATTAGAAGTTTCGTTTTTGAGTGGTTCTACCACGCTTGCTCTCTCCTCCATACCTGCCTCGGTCTCGTCCGATGTGAGATCATAGCTGGTAGATGAGTTGCAACATGCGAATGAGAGAGGGGATACATGTAGGGGATAATTAAACATAACCTCCCGTGTATTTCGGCCTCCTCGACGATCCTCCTCCCCCTCCCTTTCCGCTCGAACTTCCTCCACCTCCAACTCGATCCAGTAATGAAGGAGGTTTGCGAGATCCTGCATAACTTCTGCCTCCGCCTCTGTCTTCTGAACCCGAATTCGATTTCTTCCAACTATCCCTCTCTCGCGGGCTGTCGTATACTCCCCGTCCAGAGTCCGATCGATCCGAGTCTCGGTAGCTTCTCGAGCTTGATGCTGATCCTCCTCCACTGTTGCTTTGAAATCGATCCCGACTAGAATCCGAGAATCCTCCGAAATGAATATGAGTTCCCGATCCTCTCGTTGGACCTTTCCCTCGACCTCCTCCTCCTCCTACAGAAGCACTTCCGAATCCTCTTGATCCGCCTCCTCTCGGTGTTGATGATCCAGATCGCGAACCTCCATTTCCAGCAGCAGTTCTAGCTCTCGAAGCGAACCAATCATCATCTGCTTGATCATCGTAATCGTCTCTTCTCGACGTTGATCCTCGTCCACTCGATCCTCCTCCATTCCGTCGTCGTGCTGCAGAGGACGAAGTTGGGCCACCAGCTGAGTAGGCGGGAAGTGAAGCGGCGGAAGATCCGAGGGCGTCTCGATTGAAAGCTGACGCATCGGCGTACTTCATCGGATGTCCACGAGGTAGGAGACTGTGAATAATGGAAGGAGTCAGACGGAAAGAGGTGGAGAAGAAGAGGCGTCGTTCGTACCAGTCATCGATGAAATGGTCTTTCGTTGAACCGCAATTCGCACAAGCGCAAACTATCTTTCGTTTCTGAGGTTTGGGTCCCGATGTGTCGTATATCCGCCAGAGAGTTGAGCAGTTCTATCAAGTGAAACGAGATGAGCGATCGGAAACGTTCAAGAGTCAGAGGAAAGGTTGAAAACGTACAGTTGGATTATGATTGTTACTTTGACAAATACTACATCGCTGATGTCCTCCGTATCGACCGTGACTCGAGGCGACATCGCAGTCTCGAGCGAAATGTCCTCTTGATCCACAAGCAGAACAAACGAGCGTGACCGGACAGTTTCTTGCTTCGTGTTCGACATCGATTTGACCGCAGATAAAGCATTGAGAGTGAGTACAGTCTCTCGATGTATGACCGGATTCTATCGGAGAGGTAAGGAGATGAGAACAATAGTCAAAAGGAAGGAAGAGAGAAATGTAGAGCTCACCTCCGCAAAGAACGCAACTCTTCGTCAAGTCAGCTTCTTTGTAATATCGACCCGCGACCTGTCTCAACAATGTGAGCAACATAGGATTGATAGAGTAAATGGGGTGCAACGAACGGGTGCCGAACTGTCGTCTACGATCTTTCCTTGGATCGCTTCTTGCAGCCCTTCCTCATCATCGTAAAGCATCATCGCCTCGATATTGATCCCTGGTCCCGTGTTGTCCTCCTCTTCACTCGAATCATCTTCCTCATCATCCGACATCGCAACCTCTTTCGCAAATACTTTCATCAAATCCTCCGCATCCAGAGATTTGTCCCCTCCTTCCCTTTTCGTTTCGTCGTCAACTAGCGTAAAGTCTGTCGCTTTATCTTTGCCTTCCTTCTGTCGACTCGGCGATCCTGGTGCTTCCTCCTCCTTCGTATAAGCGTTCTCTTTCGAGACTGCAGCGGGAGTAGTATCGAACATGAATAAATCCGAGAAATCTCCTTCGACCACCTCGCCTTCTTCTAATTCAGGTTCCTCTCCCAATTTCGCAGCTATCGCATCCCGTTTCGCTTGTTTCTTCTTGTGTCTCTTGTTGGGTTTGAGAGATTTCGGAGTTGCTGCCGCTACTGGTTCGGTTACTTGATCTATAGGACGTTTCTGACCCATTGGAGATGATCCTGTTGTTCCTGCTGGACTGGCCGAAGTAGATGCGAGGGGAGAGTCCGAATTCAATGAAGATCTTGAAAGAGGAGAGGGAGCGAAAGAGAGTGAGGAAGGTGTTGCAATTCGACTTGATAGGGTTCTAGCGGCTGGTGATGCTTTACGAGGGGATCCAGTACGTCCCATTCGAATTGGTAGTTGAGGCAAGAAAGTCAAACAGTGAGAGAAAGATTCCTTCGCTTCTGACCCTTCACTTCCCCCACTCTACAGCAGTCTATTCGCAATTCTGGCGCCCTATGCTTCCAACTATCTTCCTCCGACGGACCACCCGCGTTCCAAGGGCCCGATTCATATAACTCTAGCTTTGGGAGAAGGGGAATTCGTTGATGAGGGAATGGAATGGGAGGAGCTCATACCGAACGCACAGGACGTTCTCGATGCAGTCAGAAGTTTACGAGATGGAGATGGATTGGCAGAGATGCAAGTGGATCTCCCTTGGGAGCTGGGAAACGGTTTCGCAGGATCAGGCAGCGACGAGGGATTGATGGGTGTCGTTGGTAAGTACCTGCTTTCTTGCTCTGTGTCACTATAGCTGACAAGTGAGATCAAGAAGAGTAGATACGAACATCCTTATCTCTCATCTACCTCTTCTCCGTTCTTTCGTCGACTTCTGCACCTCTCTCCCTTCTCCCCGACGCCCAACCCTCCTCATCCCACACATCGTCCTTCGAGAACTCGATGGCTTGAAGACTTCGGGACGATCTACCGACATCGCCGTACACTCGAATTCGCATTCCCGACCGAATCGAATGACCGCGAGCATTTCGACTCTTGCACGAGCAGCTACGAATTGGCTACTATCGGCCATTCCTTCTTCGAGTAGCTCATCCGAACCGAGCTCGATCGTTCGAGGTCAACGCAAGATGGAAACACTCCTCTCGAAACACGCGATGGTTGGCGAAAACAACGATTCACTCGTCCTCGACGCAGCCGTCTACTTCCTACAACAAGCGAAACGAGTCGTACTCTTATCGGACGACAACAATCTGAGATTGAGGGCCAAGTTCGAACAAGTCGAGGCTTTGACTATCGATGCGAGAATAGGAAACGATCCGGAAAAGTTGTTGGCTTCGCTGGATCCCTCGTTTCGGACATTTCCACCTCCGATGACTTCCCCCTCGAACAACCATAATCCACCAGTATCGAACGGTCACTCTCGTCCACTGCATTCTCCGCCGACCTCCCCTCGCTCCCGACCACGGACTCGCTCGCAACAGTCCCTTCCTCCTCCTCGTTCTCCAACAAAAGCTTCACCGGTTCCATTACCCAGCACGATCGCTCGCTCAAACTCTATGGAGCTCGACCCCACCCACTCAGTCCCTCTCCACTCTTCACCTCATCCACCAACCCTCTTACCCGCAACTTCCCCTTCCTCGATCTATTCGAATCTTCTTATCTTATTCGCCCACTTCCTCGCTCTACCACTATACAAGACAGTCTATCACCATCACGAATGTCGACCAGATGGGGGAAACGTAACGCAGAGGAAAGTGTTGGAAGATTTGGGGGATTGGAGAGAATGGGATGCGAAGAGATGTGGTGAGGTGATCAGGAAGTATTGGGATGAAGGGGGAGTTCGGATATTATGTGAGAAGGGTTATGAGAAGATGAATCCGACGACCTCAGCTCCCCCTCCCCCTCCTCCGATGCCTTCGCCGCCAACGAAGAAACCCGTCTCAACTCCCGCTTCTCCTCCTCGATCTCGCTGGGCTTCGACACCTACCTCACCTCCACTGAAGCCACTATCTCCTCCAAGGCCACCTCTTTCGTCTCGTCCGGTCCTCTCACCTTCAGCTGCACTCTCGACTCTCCATTCGACTCTCCCTTACCTGATCTCCACCCTCTCGCTCCCGCCCTCTTCGACTTCAGCATGGTCTGCGATCAGGTTTGAGATCTTGTTGGAAGCGATAGGAAACTGGTTGATGGTGTTACTATCGGGGATTTTGGGGAGTTGCGTGAAGAGCGACGTTGAGGGAATGGTTAGGAATTGGGAAGAGGAACTGAAGAGCGCAGGGGTCGGAGTCAGTAGCGTCAAGTTGGGCCTGTGAACGAGGAGCTGGACTCCAAGTACGACATCGAGGAAATCGAGGATTTCTTGAGCAAAATTGTTGGTCCGAGGAGGTTTCGGAGCTGCTTTGGATTCGCTCTAGCTTCGATCTTGCCCTTCTTCTTCTCCCTCTACCTTCGACTTTTTGAACACTCTCGCTATCTGATGCCTGCTCGCAAAGCGCGACAGGATGGAGGAGGCGGAAAACGTGCAGCGACTGTCAAGAAAGCAAGAACGGGTTCGGGAAGGGGTCAAGGTCGTCAACAGAAGCGAGTCGAACTACCATACGATGTGTTGCTTCTCAGTATGTCCCTTTACTTCTGTCAGACAGTCACAGAAACTGACCTTTTGATCGAAACAGTCGCTGAGAAGCTCGATCCTCCTACTCTACTCTCTCTCACAAGAGTCAACAAATCGATGCGTTTCTTGTTGACGTCGAAGAGTACCTCGAAATCGATCTGGAGGAAGGTTTTGAAGCCTTTGGGTTTACCTGAGCTCGAGACCGATGGCATGCTTGGTCCATCTTTGGTCGCGCTTCTCTACGAAAGAGTTTGCGAAGTGTGCGCGAAACATGGGGCACGCATGATGAGCTTCACTTTGCGATTCAGATGGCACAAGGTAAGTACTGATCCTCATCTTTCTTCTAATCTTCGCTCATTTCCTTTCTCAATTCAGGAATGCGAATCAAAGTATGTCTCGCTCTCTATGTAATAGCATGTGCCGGCTCACTCTATGTCGCTTCACAGGATCATCATCAGAGAGAATCAGCTTCTCACCAAAATGCCAGCCGTTCGACAAGAAACCCTTCGCTGCTTGCCGCACGTCTACACTTGGGTGACGCGCGGCTATCCCGGTCAGCTTGTACATCCGCACACTTACGGAAACTTCATCGTCGATCAAATCAGGGTTGTCAATTTCGAGCTACTTGACTATGTCGATGCATCGGAATTGAGCAAGAACGCAGCAATTCAAGCTTTCGTCGACTCGAAGAAGGATTCAATCGCTGCTCTGCATACGGTACGTAGCGCCTACCTCGTATCTGGCTCTGAGTATCTGGCTCTGATACTGACGGCTCGTAGTCATCGATAGGATGCTGACAAGCTGGAGACTGCGTGGAGGAACGCGATTCAAGCTAGGAGAGATCGGTTCGTCCGCTTGCTCTTCTCGTAATCTCCTTCACTCGTTCTGAGGCTGTACAGTTCTTGTATCTTCATAGTCTTGATGTCACGCTACGCGAGCAGCACATCGGAAAGGACTACTACAGGAAGTCGAAGGTGTAAGCCCGCTTCATTTCGATCACAGACCGTCTCACGACTGACCAGCTTCGCTTCAACAGGGAGATCGACGACGTTCTCGATGCGAGTTGGCGATTCGTCGAGGTTCCGTGCTCGTTCACGTTCGAAGGTTCGCCGGGCCGAGCTCTTGCGAAGTCAGACTCTTCTCGACTGACCTCGTGTACCTCGCTCCAGAATGGAATCACGTCTATCGTCAGGTCGAATCCGTGTACATCCAACAGGTCGACAAGGTCTTCTCGAAGGCTCTCAGGAAACGTCAAGTCATTCGACGAGACGCACTTCGATCCGCTTACGACAAGCTGGACGATCCGCTCAAACACCCGATCTCGTTCCCAATCTTCTTGGATCTTCCGATCGTTCGTCAATTCTGGGAAACGGACAACTCGCAGCACGATCTCGAAAACAGATGGACTTTGAACATTCGAAACGTTCAAAACGGGTTCGCTTTCGCAAAACTATGGCTCCAATCCGTCTACGGTCGAACACTCTGCCAGGCTTTCTACCAGCTCGGCAAGCCACTCGTCTGCCATGATCGTCTCATCACTCCCCGTTCTCTCCTTCCTCCGCTTCGTTTCTCCGGAATTCAAGATCCCCTCAACGTTATTGGTCTGCACCTGGACACCCGTACAGCTTTGACTTTGCAAGACAAGCTCGACATAAATTCGACCTTGGAGCGCTACTCGACTCAAGCTTGGTCTTTCGAAGGTCAGAAACCCATGCCTTACTCCGACGTCCGATCCGAAATTCTCGCGGAGGTCAACGATCCAAACTACGAAGGACCTCTCTTCCCGACTTTCGATACGTACTGGCATCTCACTCTCCTCCAAATCCTTGAAAAGGCAGGAATCGACGACGATCTTTTCGAATCCACTTCGAAGCTTCTCGATCAGCTCGGTTCAAACTTCCTCTGCGGTATCTGCTCGTCAGTTGGAGGAGTCGACGATATCTACATGTCGCATCTTGACCTGGTACTTCCTCTCCCCCTCTCTTTGCTATCCTCTCGATGACCGACTAGCTTGTCGCGAGATAGCTCGACCACCTCAAAGGTCACGATTTCCCTGCCGACGACACTCCTTCGTCGTCACTCATCATCTGCCGAAAGGCTACTCTCTCGAATGAAGACGGAAAGGACGCTGGAGTCGTCGCTGTCTGATGAACTCTTTGCCAACCAAGTAATGTCAGTCCTTCGGTGGGTAAGTTTCCCTCTCGACTCGGCCAAAAGTGTAGCGCATACTAAGAGTACTTCTTCGCTGCAGTCGCTGTGCAGAGGTCTCAACGCTTGTCTTCTCAAACTGTTTGTCTTCTCGCTTGAATCCCCTCTCCCAAGCGTTTCTGCCTTCTTTCTCGCCTGTTTGTGTACGCTTACTGTGCAAAGTAGAGCCTTCTACGACCAAAATTGCAGACGACGTTCAAGGCAGGGCCAGTAGAGCTGTCAACGAGGCAATCCAAGCTCCTCGCAAGGCGTCAAAGCTTCGCGTACACGCTTGAATGAGACAGTTCCCATTACATCGACAGCGGGAGCACACTTCCAGGAACTCATGGGCCGTACCTGAGCTGAAGATCGACGTTTAATGGGCGAGAATGAACCGTCGGGAGAGCCAAAAATGAACTTTGCGAAAAAAAGATGGCGTTTCCGTTTTTCGAAACGCTCCAACTCTCGACTTTGAAAGTAAGATTCTAAAGCTATGCGTTCAGCCATTACAAATTGACAGTTCCAATACGTGATTGCGGATACAGAACAACAACAAAACAGAACAACAAACCAGCCCAAAAGTTAAGAAAAGCGATCACATTTCTGTCTCTTCTCTCTTCTCTCTCTCACTTTCACTTCATCCACCTTCACTCTCGACTATGCACTTTACTTTCGACGTCGACGCTATCATGCCCTACTCGCCATCAACGACCTACGACTTCAGCTCGAGTGCTCGCGATTCGAACAACTTGTTTGATCACATCGAACCTACGAAAGGTCGAGGCAGTATCGTCTTAGGTGGAGAAGTACACTGTCCTCCATCTCACCTCACAAAGGCCTTCGATCGATACGAAGCACCTGGATCACCAACGAACGACTCTCTTCCGAAATCGACGAAATTGCAACGACAACTTTCGACGACGACGACGGACTCTTCTGGATCTTTGAGGACTCTGTGTAGTCAATGCGAGTCGGTCAGTCTCTATACTTGACACTCACTTGATTCGTTGCGCTGATTCGAGTGATCGCCTTCAACAGATCGCTCAATTAGAGGAACAACGCTTCTTCACTACTGTCAATTGGTCTCCTCCAATCCCGATGATGACGATGATCACGAAAAAGGTACAACAAGTCGATCCTACTCGTCGAATGAGTCAACAAGATCCTCCCCCTTGGTAAGCCTCTCTTCTCTCCTTTTGAGCTTTTCCTCGTGTGCGATCGCCTTTCGCTGACTGACCCTTTCTCTGCTTCTCTAGTAACACCTTTTACCTCAAAGACAAGTGTGCGACTGGAGCTCGGTGTCGATACGGTCACGACTATGAATTGAACTCTGCTCAACTCGAAGAGATTCGACGAGGTGCGAAATGGCATCCTTGTAGCGCTGTTCAACATGGACTACAATGTCCAGAGGGTGACTCTTGCATCTGTGAGTCTTCTACTACTATCTTCGAAACTACTCGGGACTGATTCAAGCTCGTTTGTAGATGGTCACTCTTGTCCGAAAGGATTATATTGTCGAAAACCTGATTGTGCTTTCGGTGCCGACGTCAACGCAGAGGTCGTCGATCTTCATGGACATCGACCTATCACTATTCGAAAAGTGATCTGGCAGCCTTCCACCGAGTACTATCGAATCTATCCTCAACTCGTTTCTCCTATTCCTGTTTCTCCTTATTACGAAGCTTGTTGGTGATCGAGCATCCTTCGCTTCCTTCTCGTAACTTATCTAGGCATCCTATTTATTTGCAATACCATACCTATCTCTACCTTCCACCGAGATCTGAAGTGCGAGTAATCGAGAGAGTGAGCTTTTCGAGAGTGGGCGATTCTCGAATTACGCTCGGGACAATGCAGAAAGGGAAAGGAACGACGTTACAGCTCGTAGAGAAAAGCGTTTTGGTAGGAAACAACACAGACGAAATTATTGCGAGAGAGAAGCCAAGCGAGGAGAACAGAAGCGAAAAAAGCCTGTCTCGTTCAACTCGTCAGTCAATCAGCGTGAATCAAAGACGAGAGAAGAGCGCAACTCACGACAAAAGTGAACAGCCTCTAGTCAAGCTCGATGACTACCTTTTCCTTCTTGACTTTAACCTTTGATGATCCTTTCTCTTTCTTGACTTTGACTTGTTCCCCTTTCAAAAGCTCCTTCTCATCTTCGAGTCGAGCTATTTTGACAGCCGTCGACTTTCCCTGATCATCAGAATCATCGGAGAGAACGAGAGCTCCGTCTTTGTCGATTGCGAAGTTTGATGCTTTGCGTTTCTTGCTCGACTTGACTTTCGAAGAAGAGGTTGAGGGAGGAGGACTGTGATCGATAAGCGGAAAGAGAGGTTTGACGATATCTTGTAGTTCGAGAAGATCTACAGAATTTGGAAAGTGAGTGGTGAAAATAGTCTCGATTCGAAAGGGGAACACAGCAAACTCCTCGAGAGATACTTGATCTCGAAAGTCGCGTAAGGTGCGAACTCAGAGTCAATCCAGCTCATGCCGACGCTTTCGCTCTGTGCAACCTGCTTCACGGCTCCGAATCTGTAGCAAGGTTTCAGCTGAGATCCTGTAATCTTTGGAAAGAGAGACAGTAGACTCACCCGACTTGATGAGATACGTTAGCTTTCTTCGAGCGTTCATCGACAGCCTAGGAGTCTCGAGGAGGTGTCAGCTTTGAGCGAGCGAGCGGTAAAGGAAGAAACTCACTCGATTATCAGAAACACTTTCGAACTGATTCGATTTGTAAACGGGACCAGCTTCAAATCCTCGGAGTGCTGTGACTGATATCGAACCGAGGTTCTTGATGAAATTTTCATCGTTTGAAGCGACGTCAGGATCGTCCGTGAGATTGATTTTCGAAAACATCAAAGGTCGCTTCTGAAACGCAGAGATGTAAGGTCCATCGACGACTGCGTTATCTTCGGGACGACGAGCAAGCGTTCCTCCAACTCTGCTACACTCGAACGTCAATCTGAACCCGACAGAACGAGAGGCAAAGGAGAGGAAGGTAGTTTACTTTGTACCGTCTACTGATCCAAAGAATCCGACACCGTTAGGGAAGAACGTTTGCAACATCTTGTTCTGTATCTTGAACTCTTTTCCTTCGATCGATTCGATGTAGCAAGTCGCTTTGTTGTCTTTGATTTGAGCTTTGTACATTTTGACTGGTTTGTCGTCGATCAAGATTGAAACCGACAAGTTGTTGCAGACGCTATCGATCGAGAAAGAGTCAGTACTCGTTGTATCGATCGACTATGAATGGGACGTACAGGCTCGTAGGAATCTCGGCGGAAGAAGAAGAAGTTGATTGAAGCCTGCGAAAGAAGAGAGAGGAACCGTCAAATTCAGTTTTCCCTTGATTGAACCACTGGAAGATACGGCTCCTATCTCCTAAGACCCTATCTAGTCCATCCCTGACCTGTACATAGCTTCCATTTGCCGTTGAATGGGCAATCGACCTTGATCTCATTTGGAGGAGAGAGAAAGAACAAGAACTCACATCGTGGCTTGACACACTCTAGTCTATTCTTGAGAGTTATCAATAGTCAGTCGTTGTAGTCCAGAGCAGTTCAGAGCGTTTAGTAGTGAAAGGGAGGAAGTGAAGAAGAAAGTTCATCAAACTTTGGCTCTTCTTCTCCTCCCAAACACTTCAAGGACTACAAAGATATCTCTATTCGAGTCACAGAGCACTCAAACAGCCGACAAACCTAACAGTCAAGCCTGAACGCGACCTCTTCCCAAATCACTCAATCCTCTTCGACTTCATTTCGCAACTTCTCGTAGCCTCGGACAAGGTTGATAAGACGCGATGGATGACTCGTGAGTACATTAATACAGCCTCTATGACTCTCGCTGATTCCCATTCTCACGTAGAACTTCGAATCCCTCTCCTTCCCTCGCTCCTCCTCCTCGAACTCGCTCTCTCCTCGACCTCCCTACCGAACTCCTCAGCGTCATCGTCAAGATGTGTGCAGATCAAGATGAAGCGTTCCGACATCGAGTGAAGTTGATCGAGCTGCATTACGAGGAAGTCGACTACTCTCGCAACATTCTGGAGGACCAGACAGCAAGCGGATTCGGATCTAGTCTCGATACGATCTCGAGGTCATGTCACAGGATCAGGACCCTCGCAGCACGCTATATCTTCAAGGTGCGTTTACTTTAAGAATCGTCAAAATCGGTTGAGCTGACGGGACCCCCGGAGGCAGACCCTCAAAGCATCCCGCACGAACTTGGCGTATCGTTGCTACATCGCACCTCTGTACCAATGCCATTTTCAGCACGCCTACCTAGACACGCTGGAGCAGGAACTAGCAAACAATCTGGCCACCTCCCTCGCTTCCTTACCCAACCTTCACGCGCTCACTCTCGACGCCGAGGCCACAAACGCTGTCTACGGGAACGAAATCACTTTCGATAGGCCACTCGCCGATAGACCGCTATTCAATATGCTCCTCAGGAAGGGACGAGATATACGAACCCTTCATCTTCGCAATTTCAACTTCTCAGTCTATCGTCCACTACACTACATCGCAAAGTTCCCTAATCTCCGGAGTCTCTCCCTTGTTGGCTCGCTCCCGACAACCTCGCCGATAGCAGTGGGTCTCGCCCAGTCAATCTCTCGTCTGGAGGACCTCAAGCTCGACCTCGGCGACACCTATCGTATCCCTGAAGTATTCCTCCTGAGCAACTGCAAGTGGCCAAAGTTGAAGAAACTCAGCATCATCAGCGGGAACCTCGAGATCGCTACTCTCGACTTCATCCGTATCTTCGAATCTTCACTTCAACAACTCTCGATAACGACACCCGGTGACGATACCGTTGAAGTCGGAAGTGCTGGCCTTGCTGGCAACTCGTCCTTCCCTCTCCTAGACACCATCGCAATAATCGGTTCTTCACAAGTCGCATGGCAAATTTTTGGCGATTCGAACAAGTCAACCTTTCCTTCGCTCATCAAACTTCGTCTTTCGTACAATGAAGGTGCACTCAATGGCTTCGGGACCTCGGACGACGTACTGCATAAGGTCTTCGATACCTCAACGATTCGCTTCCTCCAATACGATCCTCCCGATCAAGATATTCCTATCGAGCACAAAGATTACCTCAGAGGCAAGGCCGAGGAATTAGGCTTCCGAGTCAAGCTCCACGATTGTCCGGAGGAAACATTCCCAACTTCTCAAGTTCTCCTCGAACAAGCCGTATGCGTTCAAAACGCTCAAGTCGGGCGCGTGGCTTGCAACCGCGAACCTTTACAGGAACAAGTCGAACGTGTTCGGAGCTATTTGGATGACTCGATCAAGGTTGCGGAACTCACCGGAAATCTCGTCGAGTATCAACGTATCCTCAATCTCGCTCGACCGCTCGAGTACGATCGTCTCGCGAAGATGGACTAGCTCTCGTCCATCGATTCATCGTGAGTCTCCAGTCTCTGCTTGTCTGAATCTCTCGCGATCCATACTAACCAGACTCCCTTTACTTCAGACAACAGCCCTTCGCATTCAGCACCCTGCACTCGCGCCTTATCTCGTCTCAGCACATCACACTCTCGCATGTCTTTCTCTTCTCGTGCCCCTCGTATCGCTCGAGTGATCCTCCTTCGCCCCTCGCCCGATTCTGTCCTCTGCGAGCGCATTCTCGTCCCTCTTCGAACACCCTTCCCATCTCGTCCTCATCTCCAACACCCCTTATCTGACTTGCCCGCTTCCTCTTCACATCGTACTCTCTCCCCTCTCCTGCTCGTTCATCATTCATGTCCCGTCGTATTCACCGATATCTACCCCGTTCATCCGATTCTTCTCGCCCTTCCCCCTCACGCCTCGCTCAACACCAGCCCATTACCCTCGTCCAACTTCCTCACCTTCATCCCTCTCTCTCGTCGTGCTCGTCCTCCCGCATTCACTCCCATCTGTTTCGATCCTTGTTCAACTCGCCTCGACATTCTCGTCTCTCCGATTCTTTCGCCTCCCTTCTCATTTCCTCCCCAACACTCGCTACAAGATCGATGGTGCTTAGAGAGTAGGGTCAAGGTCAAAGCTGTCTAGTTGATGGAAGGGTAATGGGAGTTATCGAATTCGAGGAGGAAATGGGGGAATTTCAGCGAGAACGGACGGCTGTGATTCTGGGCAAGGAAGGGAGGCCGAGCGACCAAACGACTTGTGGTAGATCCAATAGTAAGCGAATCGTGGCTCTGATCTTGTGAAACTTGCGAAAACTGTTCGGTGATAGAAATGAAATGTCGAGAGGCGCCTTTCTCGTTCTCCACGATGTGCAGGGCTCATGACACCCAATCATTGGTCGTATGCGTTCTGAAACTGTCCAAGGCAACTCGGATCATTTTGAGCTAGAGCACGAGCGAGAATGACGAGGAAAAGGAGGATGCGGAAATCAAAGAATCGTTCCAAGAATGCTCTTCGATGATAAAATACGAGTGCTACAACACGACATGCCCTCTATACACGATCCTCCCTCAAATCAAACTAAGCAAAGAAATTCTCTTTCGCTTTCACTGGAGGTTGATAAACTCTCTTCTCCCACCCAGGTTTCCCTTTCACCGGTCCAAACCGTCTAATTCCACTCCTCCCTTCATCAGCTCGATCCTCGCAAGTTCAAGTAAGTAAAGAGAGAAACATACGATAGAGGCCATAATATCCAATCCACTCGACTCTCGACGCATCCGAGAGGGACTGGACCAAAAGTGTTTGAATCCCTCGAATGAAACTGTTCGTCCCCTTCAATCCAGCAATGACCTTGAGGAACCCTCAACGTTCGCTCTGGGTAGGGTGGGAGTGTCGTCACTAGTGAATTGGGCAGTGCGACTAGACGCTTGATGAGGAGTGTCGAGGGATTGATGGGTGATCTAGAGAGGAATGAGGCAGTATGGGGAGGTAGGAGGAGAAAGGGGAGAGAAGACGGACTTGACGGCGATCACGTCACCTGGCTGATAACCTGATTTGTCACCGTGTGAGGCAGCTAATGCGACGTAACGATTCAGGAGTACGATATCTTTGATCATATGCGACGAATCTGGATTCAAAGTGGGCTGTGGAGGCACTGCTGAGCGTTACCATCTGCTACAGGTGAAGAGTGAAGAGTAGAGTGAGACTCACTTGCATGGATCTGAGTGAAATGAGCAAAAGAAACGAAATGAGCAAAATTCCACTGAAGAGTCGAATGGACAACGGAAGCTCACCTGCCTGAAACTGTCGCTATTGAGTAAACATGTTGTTCGAAGAATAGAGCAACTGCTGCCCAACCCAGCACGTTGAGCGTCCGTCGAACAGGGAAAGAAGTTGAAGGAGCCAGGATTGCGAGCGATATTGACCGGATTTGGAATCAGCGGGTCGGGACTGAGAAGATTGAGAGTACGTTTAATTCGATGAGGAGTATGAGTTTTAGCGAGTCGAGTAGGAGAGAGGAAAGCGAGTTGGTTTCTCTCTGTCTCTTTCTCATCATTTCGATTCCTCTCAACTCTCTTCAAAATGGCTGGTGAGTAGCTCTATACCTCGAGAGTAGCTCTATATTGACTATTAGACGTTCAAATAGATTCAGATGTCGATATGAAGCCTTCAGTAGCGGCGAGTGATGCTCCTAAACGATTCGAAGTAAAGAAAGTGAGTCACCCCCTCTACCTCCCTGGGTATGACAGTGAACTGATCAGGATACTTGGAACAGTGGAACGCGGTTGCTCTCTGGGCTTGGGTAGGTTTGATTCTGCCCACTTCCTCCCCTCTTTCGGATCAACTCAACCTTACTCCTCTCTCCTTCCCTTCTTCTTTATTGAACACAGGATATCGTAGTAGACAATTGCGCAATCTGTAGGAATCACGTACGTCTCCCTTTATCTCGAAGTACAGAGGTGACCTCTGAGGTTACTCGATTTCGATTTCGCTGACTGGACTCTCACACTCGGCGATGGATCAGATCATGGATCTCTGTGAGTACTCGTCTGAATCAGTACCGCACTGAGTCCGACTGAATTCGAATCGGGTGTTCACAGGTATCGAATGTCAAGCGAATCAAGGTAGTGCAACTAACGAAGAATGTACGCTCTCCTGTCCTTCCTACCGCTCTTTGACGATGTCACTCACCCGACTCATCAAATGCAGGTACCGTCGCCTGGGGAACATGTAACGTAAATCACCGAAGTCTGGTCCCCTTATTTCAATCTCTCGAGTAGCTGACCCCGTCTGTCGTGATATGGTATAGCACGCCTTCCATTTCCACTGCATCAACCGCTGGCTCAAGACCAGGCAAGTGTGTCCGTTAGATAACCGGTACGCTTCGAATTTCACTCCAGGCGAATGAGTTCATTGGCTGACTTGGATTGAGCATTCCTCGATCGTACAGAGAGTGGGAACTACAGAAGTACGGAAAATAGATGGACCCCTCACGATCTCCCACCAACTCCAGCTGGACAGGGAAAAAGAGACGAGACGACCTCTTACGATACTGTCAATTTCGAACCCGAAAAACGTTGCTATACCCCCTTCTTCTGCTCCTCCTTCCTTCCCTCATCCCTCCTCTCTCTTCGTCGTTCCTCTGTCTCGCTCTCTTTCTACACTCGCAGCTTTACTTTCCCTCTCCTCTGACTTTTCCGATTTTTTTGTCGCAATTTTCGTTTCTTTTGTAACATGTTCCTTTCCCGGCTACTTTTACGCTCTAGTCATCAGAGAGCAGCAAAATGCGTACAGAGATGCAGCTGAAGGAAGGTTCAGACTCGCTCCCGAAAATCGCTTTCATCGCCTCTTTCACTCTCATCACCACCTTCCAACTTCCCATCATGCCTTCGGACGTTTTACCAGGTACTCTCTCTCTCCTCTACTGTCTCAGACTCCCTGCTGACCCCTCTCCCACCCAGGCGCGATTGATGCCGCCTCTCCTCTAGAACCTTCCGAACTCGCAGTCCTCCGCGAACAATACTATTCAGAAACCTCTAAAGGGTGGTGTAGTACTCAAACCAAATTCAATTTCGCATGGGGTAGTGTCAAGAGTGAGAACAAAGTTCAAGTGGGCGAAGGAGTTGGGTTATTAATGGGTTAGTTGTTCTCCTCCTCTTCCTCTCGCTCTGTGGTAAGCTGATATGATTTGAGAGGAGTATTGTTAGAGATCTATAGGAGTGAACCGGAGAGGAGAAGGGAATGTTTGTATTTCCTTGCTGTCGGACATTACAAGTTGGGTAATTATCAAGAAGCTAAACGATATAACGGTACGCTCCACTCTTTCTCGACGACGAGAAGAGAAGACCTGACAGGGATTGGGAGAGAAGGGTTATTGTTGGAGAAGGAACCGAATAATTTTCAATCAAAGAGTTTGAACGCTTTGATCGAGAAAGCAGTTGCGAAAGGTGAGTTTCAAGAATCTCTCTCTCTGACGACATCGACCGTCTCAAAGATACTCTCGAGCTGATGTGGTAAGGAGGAATCTTGTTTACAGAGGGTTACGTGGGAATGGCGATTGCTGGAGGAGCTGCCGCTGCCGCTGGAATCTTATTCACTGCTTTATTGTCGAGTAGAGGAGGGAGGAGATGAGTCATATCCGGTAGAGGAGTGAGGAAAGGTCGAGTGTAGCTAGTGCTTGTATCAACAAGGGTCTTTTGTTTTTCTCTGATAGTTGTGATTCTGCTAATAATTCCTCGTTATTTCTGTTCTATCTCTCTCGGTTTACGCTCGTGAGATTTGCGAGAGCGTGAGTAAGAGAGTGTTGACAAGGTATAGTGCAATTTCTCAAGATCTAAAAAGCGAGAGAACGGAAGGGGGAACAGTCTGATGATACAACCGAAGAGAAGGATGCGAGGCGGGAGGGAGTAGTAGCGATGGGAGAAGAGAGAGAGGTCTAGGCGGCGATAGTAGCACCGGGGAAGCATTCGGCGGGAGTTTTGAGTTTCTCATGTTTCGCAGCTGTGCATCGCGAACATTTTGAGTATTTCCGCACGTCATTTCAAGAGGGACAGAAGGTAGAGCTCACCGTGATCTCTGAGGATTACAGGCATTGATTCGATGAACATGGACTTGCAAACGGTGCATTGGATTTGAGTTTTAGGGGCTTTCTTGACGACCTGTACGTTCGAAGCGATTCGCAGGTCAGCTTCGAATCCTGCCTGAGAGAAACAGACTGTTACGTACACCTCCTTTCGTTGTCTCAATCTGGAAGCGAGGAGATGGAATTAGCGAATAAAGTCGAGCGAGAAGAGGAAGAAGAGAAAAGAATGAATCACCTTGATACCTTGTTCCTCCTTCTTCTTTTGTTCCCTTGATCGAGCGTCCTTCTTTGATAATCCCACTGCAGGAGAGGGGAGTAGATTGGGTTAGTTGAGAGATGAGATTAAAGGAAGCTACTTCAACAGAGGAAAACAAGGGCAAAGGACTAACTTGTAGCGTTTACTTGAAGTGTGTGTGAATTACTTAGAGTCTAGGAGTAGTAATCAGAAGCAGTTCAGAGTACTTGTGTGAAGTGGGAGAAGCGAGGAGAAACTTTTCAAAAAAGTTTCCCTTTACTCTCTCCCACCTCACTCCAACTACCAGTACTCGATTAGAATGGCCAAGAGAAAGGCTACACAACCTCCTAAAGCTTCGACAAGTCAAGCAAAGCCCCTTCCCAAGGCTAAGAAAGCTCGCTTCTCTAATCTAACTCCCTCCCTTCCCACTCCCAAATCACAACCAAAGAAAGCAGCACCTATCCCAAAGACCAAGATTGCACAAATAGCGGGACCCCCTAAGAAGTTTGTCATTTCAGCTGGAAGTTATGAACGATTACTGTATGGATTAGAATGTCAATTCACTCAACCCGATAACAACTCTACCTCGACTCCTAAACTACAAGTAAACCCAATATTCTCCTTCCCCGCTCATTTATCATCATTGAGAACTGTCGCCGCGAGTTCGAATCCGATTACTGAAGAGAGTGGATTAGGGACGGAAAGAAAGTTGGGAGGAAAGTATTTGGTTAGTGGTGGACAGGACGAAGTCATCAAAGTTTGGGATCTACAGAGGAGGAAAGAAGTGGGTTCACTAGAAGGTGATACAACAGGTGAGTCTCAAAACTCTATTCTCAATAGATCACTTCCGCTCACTATTCTTCTCATTAGGCACGATCACCTGTCTTCGATTCTGCCCTCATCGAAACATGCTCCTATCCGCTTCCTCAGACTCTACCATCTCTCTCTACCGAGTCCGAGATTGGGTTCTCCTCCGTTCCTTGAAAGGTCACAAAGGTCGAGTAAACTGTATCGACCCTCACCCTCAAGGTCGAGTTTGTTTGAGTGTAGGAAAGGACAAGAATCTGAGGATGTGGGATTTGGTAGCTGGAAAGTCAGTGGCTACGTTGAAATTGGGAACCGAGGGTGATGTAGTCAGGTGGAATACGAAGGGAACCAAGTTTGGCGTGATCACGGGTTCAACTTTAATCGTTTATGGCATCGTACGTTCCCCTTTCACTGTCTTTGACGCTGGTAGCGAGCGCTGACGAAGAGATGAGAGTAATAGGACATGTCGATTCATCACACCCTCTCAGCACCCTCTCGATTCCATGACCTCCAATTCTGTATCGTCTCGGGCAAAGAGTACTTATTCGTAGGATGCGAAGATGGAAAGACTCGTGTATTCGATGTCTCGAACCCGAACCCGATCAAGCCTGGAGAAGAAGAAGACGAGGAGGAATTCGAAGGGAGAGAGAAATTGTCTGTTTGTGCTGAATTGACCGGTCATACGAATAGGTGTGTGGTTCTAGCTCTCACTCAGCATAAAGGAGACTGCTGAGCTGTTGTACCGAGTGACAGGGTGAAGATGATGGATCTCCTCGAAGTAGCGCTTCCAACTTCTACTGTCGATTCCCCTAAATCGACTATTATCCTCACAACAGCTTCATCAGACGGTCGAATCAATCTCTACGACCTCTCGCAACTCTCAACTCTCTCCTCAACATCAAAAGAGATCGAACCCTCAGCAACATTCGACACGGATAAGAGTCGATTAACCAGTATTTGCGCAATTGGATTACTTGAGAAACGGGTCAAGGGAGCTGCTCAAGGAACAGAGGAAGAGGAGAGTGATTCAGAAGATGAGGAGGAAGATGAGGAGGACGATGATGAGTTGGTGGATGGGAAATTTGCGGGCGAAGTTGGTGGAGAAGAGGAAGAAGAGTTTGAAGGGATCATGATTAATTTGAGTGATAACGAGATCGAAGAGGATTCGCAGGACGATGGTCAACCGGGAGAGGAGGATGAGGATGAGCTGAATTTGGAGGATCTTTTAGATGATGAGGTAGAGGAGTAATTTGAGATCAAGTTCATCGGAAGCTTTCGTTCTCAACGGGGTAGGCGGCGAGAGGAGAGGGTAGTGAGATTGCTGTGCGTTGGCGCACTGTCAGGCTCACAAGAAGCATCTCACGAACTTAACAGCGGATCGCTTTCGACTCGAACGGGCCAGCGCAGACTCACTCAGGAGAACACTCATAGCTAATCTGACATTGACAAGAGCAACAGCAGAACAATCGGCTCTGAATCGGATTGAAAGTTCCCTCCGATCGATTTCTCGTACAACTTCTCTTCCTTGACTTCGCGCCTTCTGACTCTGTCGCTTCGGAGCCTCCTCCAGTCGGAGTGCTGTGTCGACAATCGAGGGGTCGAAATGAGCGAAGAGCGGGCTGAGTGAGAGAGTAAAGGTGAGAACGGACGAAAAATGTAGGGACGAGACGAAAGAGGCGAGGAGACGCGGATTGGAAGGTGATCGGAGTTTGAAAAGGATATAAAGGAGTAGGGTATCGAGTCTGCGTGTTATCGGAAGGAGGAGGGGGAAGCGAGCAGAACCGGAGGAAGGGGAAACGAGGATTTCTCTAAGTGAACTGGGACGATAGTGGTTGAAGCGGCGGAGAGAGGCGATCCGAAGTGATGGAGAATTATTGGCTGGCGGGACGAGAGAGGGGAGGAGAGGCGGGGGCGGGGGCGGGCTTCGATTGACAGGGTATGGGGAGTTGGAAGAAAGGGAGTTTGGGAGAAGAGAATCGGGAGCCATGCCGAAACAACGGAAACTGAGGAAGGCGGGAACGAAGAAGTGGCAGGACGTTGTAGGGACGAGAGAGGGGCATGGAGAAAGGGACAAGACGGTCGTGGATGAAGCTGCTAGTCGAGAGAGGAAAAGCGAGGTTCGTCAGTTCAGTTGGATAGATGTTTGGAAAGAGAGAGAGAGAAACGAGGCTTACAATATTGACGACTAGTCCATCTTGGCGAGACGATCGTACTCGAGGGGTCGAGTCAAGTTGAGGATCCGTTGATAATCGACGAGGTTCCCGGTTACTGCCGCAACCTTGATTGAGTCGTCTAAATGGCTCCGAACCCGCTCAACCTGTTGTGGAAGAGGCCCTCCAGGTGCTGCTCGATATCCGCTTGAATGTCGATCAACATACTCGATTTTGGCGGAGTAGATGCAGTCGTCTGGTTGATCGAGAGCTTGCAACGTAGGAGCCGCTCGTTCAGGGTAATCGTAGACTTGTAATCGGAAGCCGGAGGTGACTGACTCGGTCTCTAGGTATTCCTTGTGTTCGAGACGAATATCTTGATCAGGGGGGTCATATCGGAGAAAGTGAATTCGTGAATTGTCGAGTATCTTGCGTAGGACTTCGTCACTTTCTCCGAAACCGTGGCGAGCTTCATCTGTATACGAGAGGCGAACTCTGTCGAGCGAGGGATACGTCGACTTGGTCGAGTCGCCGACTACACTCCAGGCGATTTTGGAAGACCCGATGATGTCAATGGTGTGTAACTGCGGGAACCTGGCGCCAGGCGACATACGGGCAGGCTCTCCCCGCAAGGCGCGGTCGTCCGGTGTCGTGATCGAAAGTTCACGGAGGCAGGACTCGAATTTGCGAATGAAGTCGAAAGTCTCGGTCTGTACGTTGTGTGTGATGAGGATGAGCTTTCGCAGACTTGGCCACGAGGGATGGGAGATTTGCGTGGGGAAGTCCGTCTCTGCCTCCATGCGATTATCGAGTGTGAGCGTTTCGAGGCGAGGGATTGATCCGATCAATTTCGTGGCATTGGCGGTGGTGACATGAAGGGGACCGACAAGTGAGAGGCTTGTAATGTTCGGGAACTTCTTGAGATAACTAGTCTGGATGGTCTGGCGGAAATCGAAATCGTGGAGGTGGAGCGTTCGTATGGCCTTGCCCTTCTGAGCGAGCATAGCAATGACTGGGTTCGAAGCGCTTGAAGGCGTGTAGTAGATATCATGACCAAAGATCGACTGGGCTACAGTTGCGTGAAGAGTGAGTTCGTGTAGACTGATGAAGGAACCGAAGGACGCGATAAGGTTGATTGCCGCCTCTTTTTCAACTTCATTGATGATCACGTGTTGATAGTGACGGAGGTACTGAGGGAAGATGAAGAAGCGGTAGGCCAAATCGACAATCCGCGAGGCTGTGAGGGTCTGCTTTCGATCGTTTCGTCAGCAGCTTGATCTCGACGCAAAACAGATCAACTAACTCTGAAGATGTACGGCGCTGCTAGCTCTTTGGTACGACGGCACAACTGGAACATCGCGTTCGAACTGTAACCGTATCCGCTGGCGACCTGATCGTCCAAGATTTTGTCGGTGTGAGGAGTCTCGAGATAATGCGACTTGATCGATTTCACTCGATGACGGAATGCTTCATCTTGATCTGCGCACATCTTGACGATGACGCTGAGGATTTCGGTAGGGAGGTCGAGGAGAGAGCGAGGTCGATGAGGAGGACGGAGGGAAGGAGAGGGATTCAAAGTTCTACGGAGGAATGAGAATCAGTCAAGAGCTCATAGAGGCTGCAGTAATGTACTCACGAGTCATCCATAGCGTCTCGTGATCTTTCTGCGAAGTTGCGAGAGGTTGAAAGGTGAAGTCGAGGAGGATTGAGCGAGATGAGAAGAGGGCGTGTTGAGGCTTGACTAATAGGTTTGTCGGCTGGTTCAGTGCTCTATGAGTCGAATAGAGATATTTTGGAAGTCCTTGAAGTGATTGGGAGGAGAAGATGAGCCAAAGTTTGATGAACTTTCCTTTTCGCTTCCTCCCTTTCACTACTACAAAGCTGTGAACTGCTTTGGACTACCACGACCAACTACTGATTACTCCCAAGAATAGATTAGAGCATCTCAAACCGCGATGTGAGTACTCGTTCTTTCTCTCTCCTCCAAATGAGATCAAGGTCAACTAGAGCTTTCACGGCAGATGGAAGCTACTTGAAGGTCAGGGTAGGATTAGATGGGCTTACTGAAGTAATAAGATCGAGCTCAGCTCACAGAACGAGGTAGAATAGCTGACTTTACTGCTTCGTCTCCTTTCTCCTTTCGCAGGCTTCAACCAACTTCTTCTTCTTCCGCCGAGATTCCTACGAGCCTGTGAGTACACTTATAAGACGCGAAGTATGATCTGTACTGACTCTCCCTCTGTCGATAGCGTCTGCAACAACTTGTCGGTTTCAATCTTGATCGACGAGAAACCTGTCGAAATGTACAAAGTTCAAATCAAAGACAACAAAGCGACTTGCTACATCGAAGCGATCGAAGGGAAAGAGTTCAAGATACAGAACAAGATCTTGCAATCGTTCTTGCCTTACGGTGTCGGATTCTTTGGATCAGTGGACGGTACAAAGTAAACTTCCTTCCTCTCCTTTGTCTCTCGTTCTGTCGGGTTCAGATTGACGTTCGAGTGTAGCAGAGTTGGAGGAACGCTTGCTCGTCGTCCCGAAGATAATGCAGTCATCGATGGACCTTATATTTCTGCGTTCCAAAAACGACCTTTGATGTTTTCGAAAATCAATCTCACGGACGATACTGATCTCGCTTCGAACGATGAAAAGTTCATCAAGAATCTCGGTTCGATATCAGTCACAGCACTCCGAGGATTTGAAGCTGGTCCCGTTTACAAATCCAATCAGTTCGAAAGTGTTTCTGATAATCGAGTGAGTTTCTTCCTTTACCGCTCGCTCGCTCAAAGCTGACACCTCCTCGAGATTCCTAGGCTGTCGATGAACGCTCGAAGAAAGCTAACGTATCTCATCAAGTCGGGTGAGTCTACTTGTCTCTCTTTCCAAAGATTACACGGTCTCAGCTGAAACCTTGCTGCAGATTCGGAGCCGTGAAGCAGGTTGCACAGAGCGAAAGCGTCGGTATGAGTTGGATGGACTCTGAGTTCGCACCTTACCCGACTTTCGAGATCAAGTATCTTTCGAGGAGTTTGCTGTGTTCTCCTTTCGAATCGAGACTATCTTCACTACTCACTTTTCAAATTCTGTAGATCTTCTCGAATTACAAGACATCGTCGAACCTCTCGTTCCGCTTGTCAATCACAGTCCTTCTCTCTCAACCTCTTCTTCGAAGGTCAAGTCGAGCAAGAAACGCAAAGCATCGAACTTCGCAATCGACAAAGACGGAGCTCTCGTTCTCTCCGATGATTCTGACGATGAGGGACAGTCTATGGCTGTCAAGATAGCTCGACTCGAAGATGAGAACAAGCGCTTGAAAGGAGGAGAAGGAGTCAAAGTCAAGAAAGAGAAAGGATCTTCGAACATCAAAGTCAAGAAGGAAAAGGTAGTCATCGAGCTTGACTAGAGACTTTTCACTGTTGTCGTGAGCTGCCCTGTTCTCTCGTCTTCGATTCACGCTGATTGACTGACGAGTTGAACGAGACAGGCTTTCTTTCGTTTTCTGCTCATCTCGCTTGGCTTCTCTCTCGCATCTGTCATTTGTGTTGTCTCCCACCAATACGCTTTTCTCTACAAGCTGCAACGTCGTTCTCTTCTTCTTCCCCTCGTCTTGAACGTACCTCGGAATTCGCTATCTCCAGTCTCGAAAAGCTCACTCTCTCGATTACTCGCACTTCAGATGTCGGCGGAAGGTACGGGTAGGTATGGTATTGCAAATAAATAGGATGCCTAGATAAGTTACGAGAAGGAAGGAAGGGAAGGACGCTCGATCACCAACAAGCTTCGTAATGAGGCGAAACAGGAATAGGAGAAACGAGTTGAGGATAGATTCGATAGTACTCGGTGGAAGGCTGCCAGATCACTTTTCGAATAGTGATAGGTCGATGTCCATGAAGATCGACGACCTCTGCGTTGACGTCGGCACCGAAAGCACAATCAGGTTTTCGACAGGAAAATCCTTTCGGACAAGAGTGACCATCTGCAAACGAGCTTTAATCAGTCTTAAGTAGTTTCGAGGAGAGTAGTAGAGGACTCACAGATGCAAGAGTCACCCTCTGGACATTGTAATCCATGTTGAGCAGCACTACAAGGATGCCATTTCGCACCTCGTCGAATCTCTTCGAGTTGAGCAGAGTTCAATTCGTAGTCGTGACCGTATCGACACCGAGCACCAGTAGCACACTTGTCTTTGAGGTAGAAGGTGTTACTAGAGAAGGAGAGGAGAGTCAGCGAAAGGCGATCGCAAACGAGGAAAAAGCTCAAAACGAGAGAAGAGAGCTTACCAAGGAGGAGGATCTTGTTGACTCATTCTACGTGTAGGATCAACTTGTTGTACCTTCTTCATCATCATCATCGGAAGTGGAGGAGACCAATTGACACTCGTGAAGAAGCGTTGTTTCTCGAGTTGAGCGATCTGTTGAAGGCGATCACTCCAGTCAGCGCAACGAATCAAGCGAGAGTTAATCGTAGAGACGCACCGATTCGCATTGACTACATAGAGTCCTCAAAGATCCAGAAGAATCCGTCGTCGTCATTGAAAGTTGTCGTTGCAGTTTCGTCGTTTTCGAAAGAGAGTCGTTCGTTGGTGACCCAGGTGCTTCGTATCGATCGAAAGCTTTTGTGAGGTGAAATTGAGGACAGTGTACTTCTCCACCTAGAACGATACTGCCTTGACCTTTCGCAGGTTCAATGTGATCAAACAAGTTGTTCGAATCGCGAGCACTCGAGTTCAAGTAGTTGGTCGTTGTTGATGGGGAGTAGGGCATGACAGCGTCGACGTCGAAGGTAAAGTGCATCGTCGAGAGTGAAGGAGGATGAAGTCAAAGTGAGAGAGAGAAGAGAGAGAAAACGAGAAATGTGATTGCTTTTCTTAACTTTTGGGCTGGTTTGTTGTTCTGTTTTGTTGTTGTTCTGTATCCGCAATCGCGTATTCGAATTGTTAGTTTGTAATGGCTGAACACATAACCTGAATCTTACTTTGAAAGTCGAGAGTTAGAGCGTTTCGAAAAACGGGAACGCCATCTTTTTTTCGCAAAGTTCATTATAGCTCTCCCGACGGTTCAGTCTCGCCCTCTCGCGTCAATCTTCAGCTCTCGTGGTCTTTCCATGCGTGGTCCCGCTGTCGATCTGAAATGTCCTGACATTTCGGGCTTGTATGCGAAGCTTTGACGGTTCGACTCAAGCCAGTACTTCGCCCTCTACAGAACCGATAGTACCTGAAACTCACGAGCTAATCTTTGGTATGTCTACAGCTTTCGTGACTGCGATCGTCAAAAGTCCGAGACTCTCCTCGGATAAAGCTTTGACCTTTCTTTTCTAATCTCGCTTGAAGCTCTCTCTCCCCTCCTCCCTCTCCAGAACATCGAGCATGTCCTCGAGTCGAGCCTCAAGCGTACGCAAGCCCGTCGGACCACCCTCAGAGTCAAGCTCAGAGGATGAAGGCTCTCCAGCGATTCAACAACCTTCGACAGCGGGAAAAGGCAGCGATTTACGAGATCCACTCTGGGGTCTGAGGAGAGTGAATACGCTTGTTGGCCTGCTTGGAGCTGGAGCATTGAGTATAGGCTGTTCGTCGTAACGTTCTCCCATTCTGAGCTTTCCTCTTTCGCTGACCCTTTCGAGCCAAATTTATAGCTGGTCTTGTGATCGCGCTCTACGTGATAGGTCCACCTCGATTGAATGATCTCGCCACGAGCGTGACGGCAATCTCGTTTCTGACCCTAGTCGGAGGTTGCGCTGCTTGTTTACCTTCTTGGTTCGTTTCGTCTCTCTCTCGCTTCACCTCGACTGGACTGACAGTATCCAGGTGCGATAGGATCGGAGCTATGATTGTGCTGTGTGGCGCGAAACCTCGACCAGATATGCCTCCTCCTCATGCGAAACTACTCCGAGTGCTTTGCTTAATCGCTACGGTTCGTATCCTTCTTCCCTAGAATCTGGTTTGAGGTCGCTGACGGTCAGACGATCCAGCTTCTTGCGATGATCTACGCGATCTTGGGGCTCGTTATTTATGTCCTGCTACAAGAAAAGGAAAGCTTTGTCGATTTCTGGTCAGTTTCGTCTCTTTAGTTCACTCTCTCTTCAGCAGTCTCAACAAGCCGGTTCTCGACCTGTAGTCTTCTGAATCTCCCAAACTCGACGAAGGAAGACTGCACATCTAGGTGGAATAGAAACTGGTTGATCATCCTTGCTGTTGCGTGAGTCGAATTTGCGATCTCTCGACTTGAACCCTCGAGCTCACTGCATCCCCTCGACAGTATCGTCCTCCTTTACCACATCGCTTTCGGGTTCCCTTTGTATCGATACACTCGTATGTCTCGCTCCTCTCCAATGAAGTGCGCTTCGCACCGGCTGACATTGGTGAAACAGGTGGACCGCAAGGAGGAACGCAGCTGAAAGAGGGCTACCTCCTTGAGTTAGCTCGCCGGAGAGATGAGGAAGGACGTAGAAGGTCTTGGAGCAATGGAAGCGAGAGCGAAGACGATATGGATTCGAAGCGACGGTCAGGTCGCGTTCGACGATCAGACTCGCGAGGTAGTAATCGCAAGTCGGAGCGCTACAGACTGAAGGAGGAGTGGCAGTAAGCTGGGTAGTATGATATTGCGTTGGTTTCAGTAGTTACAAAGTGAAAAGCGGAGTTCCGGAAAGCTAGGGGAAGAGTTTGCCAGACACGACTTGGTCGAAGCGGGGCAGTTTCTCAACGACGGCTTTGAGGAGGGTGAAAGGATGTCAGTCGAATACGAGCCATAGGACAAGAAGAAGAGACTCACGAGAGATTTCATTGGAACGAGCAGCGGCTGACGAAGATAGCGCTTCGAAGAGGCTAGCGAAGAGTGAAGCATACCCCAGGTCACCACTACTGGCTAGATCGAGCGTATGGGTGTACCCAGGCGATTGAATGACCTTCTGCGAGTGCTTGACGACGTAATCGAGGGCAGTTTTGCGAATTTCGGGATAGCAAGATGCTTCGTGCGAGAGGAATTCGTAAATTGCGCCTTGGGGAGTGAGTCGTTGAGAGAATGCGAGTAACGCTAGTTCCTTGAGTGCGAGTATGTCGAGGAAATGAGCAAGTCGATAAAGGGATTTCGATGAGACTGGGTAGGGGAGCGAAGGATCCGATTCGGCGATTCGACGAGTTTCATCCTGCTGTTGTTTCTTGACCTCTTCGACTGAAACGGGATCTTTCGACGTCATGCTGAGGAACGAAGAGGTGAGTGGAGCGAAGCGAATGAAGCCGGTCTGTTGCCAAATGAGAGTAGCTTTGTACGTGACGAAAGCGGTTTGAGTGATGGGGATAGTGTGGAAGGAGTGCGTGGGTGATTCAGCGACTGACAACTTGCCGTCCTTCTTTAGGGTTTGATCAGATTCATCGTCTGAATCGTCGAAATCGTCGAAATCGTCGAAATCGTCGATAGTCTTTCCCTTTCTTGACGAGGTCTCGCCTTCTCCGTTCTGCTCATTCGTGTTCCCGACGTCTACTTGAACTTCTCCTTCGCTGAACCCAGAGGACAAACAGTCTTCGAAGAAGGGAGAAAGGGCGGAAAGCTGTTTCGAATCGACCCAGATTTTGACGTCTCGAGAGAAGGAAAGACAGACTCCGTTGGGTCCAGGAGATGACGACAAAGCTAAAGCTAGAGATAGGATAAGGGTGAGTTCGAGATGGATCGAAGATAGGTGCTGACCTGACATCCTACGAGCTATAGCAGCCTCGCGACCAGAGGGAATCGAAGGTTGAGCACCATCGCCTTTATACTCAAGGACCACACGGTATGATCGAGGGTAATCGTGCGAGGTAAGCGGTTTGTCGGAATGCTTCGAAAACAAGACTTGCCCATTAGAAATGTCGAGAGAGAAAGAAGAATTCGACGTCCAAGGTATAGCAGCAACGCGCCAGAGTTTCGAATCGATCGGAAGCGGAGGGTCGTTTACATCGTCAATTCGAGCGATCGACACGAAGACTTGAGCATTCGTTGCGTATTGACCGACGATTCCCTCGATTGGATCAAGTCGGACTTGAAAATTCTCTCTCGTCAAGTTTTCCACTTCGAGTCGCCATTTATGATCACTGTGATCAGCCGAGAGGTGTACGGAGAGACGAGCGCCAGATTTGAACGGGTCAAGGTCGATGTCGCAGGTGAAACGCTGAGAAAAGGTCGAAACGAATTCTTGGGTGATAACAGGGGATTTGAGTTCTGAACCTTCTGCTCCTTCGGTTCCTTCTACTTCTGTTTCTTCGTTGTCTCGAGCGTTGTTGCTTCCGCTGTTACTCGGTCTGGAGAGAAGAAAGAGAGGTGTCATTAAGGATTCGAGCGAAAGTTGGTGCTATCGAGGTCGAGGATCAGGATAGAAGCCAGTACAAACAGAAAGGTGTCAGCGCACATCCCATGGACAGTCCTACTTGATTCGGAGAGCTGCAGCGATAGAGCGAGGTGGTTCAATAAACTCACTTGATGAGATCTAGTCCAACTCCTTGCACACTTCGTAGCGTATACTCGAGTAGTCCTTGAGGTTCCGAGTCGGTCTAGGAAGCTTTCGTAGCTATTTCCGTGGTTTCGAGTTGACTCAAGCGAGTTGAAGGAAATCAAAAGAGAAATATCCGCTTTCGCAATCTCTTCTTCTCCCTGTCAATGGAACCACTGAACAACTCTCTCTTCTCAGACCGTGACAAACGACAAGGTCTCTCTGTGATCTAAGCGTTCGTCTCAAACGTTTTCAAGTTTTGTTTTCGCAAACTCTCAAAACCAACTCAAAACTAACCACCTCTGACAGATGCTCAAAATCGATCGCCTCAACCCCGTATCATCTCGCCCAACATCACTTGACGTCTCTCGAATCCCACCTTCTTCCGACTCCTCCAAACTCTCTTCAAGTTCCTGCATTCCTCTCAAATTCTCCCCTTTCCTTACTCTACCACCTCTTCCCTCATCCGGGTTCAACCCCATCTACCCCTCAGCACCCCTCTCCCCCACTCACTCCTAACCAACCTCGCAAACCCAACCGGACCAACAATAGTACACAACGCGACTGCCCAAATAGCAATCAAATAAGGTTCAGTTGTTAAAACTGGATTCTCCTCTGTCGAAGCATTGTAAGCTACTTGTAATACCAGAATCTATTAATACTCATCATCATCGAAAAGAGTTAGTGGGGGAGTAAAGAGAGGGGAGGAGGAGGAGAGACTTACACCGATTTCTCCACGTGCTACGAGTGCGAGTCCGAGGAAAACTGAGGCGGGTAAAGTATCGGATTTGAACGATCCAGACGAGGAAGAGGGAGAGAGTTTCGAGTCCTTCGAAGTAGTAGTGAGTGGTAAGGATCTTTCAGCATCCGTGTTATCCCTAACCGATTCCGTCGAATTCAATTCTTCTTTCTCTTTTTGTGTTGTTTCGCCTCCCACATTCTTTCCTCCCGAAACAAGATCGAACCCAACGACACAAACTCCGACACTCAATTTACCCAATACCATCAATAAAGAGTAAACGATTCCACGCCAAATGACTCTTCCCGTCCAGAGTTGGAGGAAGGGGATTGAGTAACCGATCGAGGCGAAGAAGAGTGGTACGAGGATGTGGTTTTGGATTGGTACGAGGAGTGTGTCGTAGGTTTGTAGGAAAGAGGTAGGAGACGAGGGAGAGAGGGAGGGGGAGAGAAAGGGAACGGTTACTCCTGCTAGGAAAGCACCGAGGAGTACAGTAGTTCCTGCGTAGTAGGCGCTATTCAAGCGTGGATTGATGTCAGAGAGAGAAGCAAACAGAGGATAAGTTTAGTGAGGAGTGTGAGAACTTACATTGCGAGGAAAGCGCTCAAAACGACGACTCCCAAGAATAATTTCATAGATTGACCACCTCTCTCTACCCATTTCTCTAACCTTTCCAACCTGAACACGGGTCTCAAGATATAGAGTATGACGAGAGGAGTGACTAAACACATCGCGATACTAGCGACAATAGGTCTTCCAATCGTCCAACCCAAACTCCCTCCTCCTCCTCCTCCTTCTTCTCCAGCTAAACTCGATATAACTGACAACAAGACCAATGCAATGATATCGTCCACTAAAGCAGCACCTTTCAAGACCTGGGCGATCCTAGTCGCGTCTAAACCTTGTCCCGCCGATTTGAGGACGAAGAAAGTCGTTCCGAGTGAAGTGGAAGCTAGTGCGGAACCGGCAGTGAAGGCTTGGATTGGAGGATAGTTGAAGGTGGGAGCTGAGAAGAGAGCGAACGTGAATGCGAGTGGGAGGAGGATACCGATGAGTGCGCTGAATAATGCGAGGGGGAGAAGGGGTACGAAGGAACGCAAATTCAAAGTTAAACCTCCCTCTGAAAAAACACTCATGCCATTGGAATCAGTTCTCGCGGTTCTATTCTATGGTGAGGGAGTGGTTGAAGGAAGAGTTTTACCGAATACGATGAGGATCAAACCGATGTAACCTATTGCGAGAAAAGTTTCTTGCCATTCAACGTTGAGAATCTTTGCGAGTGGTCCATAAATGACTCCGATACTGATCTCTCCTAGTAATCCAGCACCTAATACGGTATCGCAGATGTTTCTAGCGACTTGGAGGAAGTAGAGGAATGAGATCAAGGTGAGGAGGGAAGGGAGGGAGGGTTCGTGGTATGGGATCGTTCCTTGGGGTTTAAGAGTAGTGGACGACATGAATACATAACGTGGAAAACTTCAGCAGTTGGGGGTTTCGAAGGGAGAGCGAGATGAGAGTTGTTTGAGATTGGAAAGTGAATGGAAGAGAAACAAGAAACGTCTTCAAATCTTCAAAGGTTTCCTTCCACTCGACCAACCACCTCAAACTACCGAAAGCTATCTAGAATGGTTAGTAACCACTCTCCATCCCCTGCCTGATACGCTCGCTGATCCCCTCTCACACTCCTCGCTCTTGTTTCTCTTCCCCCCATCTCTCCTGTTCCCCCGTCACCTCAACCTTCATCTCTCTCTCTCGTTCAAACAGGGGAAATCACAATCGAAATTATCACCAGAAGATCTACACGACTTGCAAAAGAACACTTATTGTCAGTCTACAGTCCGATGAGTCGAGCAACGAGATGGAAAATTGCACCGCATTGCTCTCGTATTCTTTCCAAGAGAATCAGCAGTGCGATTGGATGGAATGAATTCAAGGCGACGGAGCTACGAAGGTTGGCCAGTGGGAGACCCACGAGGGGAGATGAACGACGGAAGCTCTCGCCGATGAAAACGACCCTCGGCGAGTGATGGGTTGAAACCTTATTTCAAGAGGTGTCGGGAGTATCGAAGCAACTGCAGGAGAGGCGAAAGACGTGGACGTCGACAACAATGAGCTCTACGTAAGACGAATCAAGCTGACATCCCTTTTCGTTTTTCCCCCTCGCATCGTAGTCGACAAGAAAGAACTCCAACAATGGTCCGCTTACCCCACCCCTCCCTCCTCTTCCCCCTCTCCCATACTAACGCACTCCTCGTTCATGAGTATAGGTACAAAGGATTCGTGAAAGATTGTCCATCTGGTCAACTCAACCAAGAAGAATTCGCTCGAATCTATAAACAGTTCTTTCCATTTGGTAACCCGAAAGCTTTTGCTCAACACGTGTTCAAAGTATTTGGTACGTTCTTCTCTCTAATCTCTGCTTAGTGGAGGGAAGAAGCTGATTGAGGGAGAAGGGAGGGATGATCAGATAAGAATGGGAATGGTACGATTGATTTCCGTGAATTCATTGGAGCTTTGTCAATCACATCTCGAGGTAAACTTGATGAGAAATTACAATGTACGTTCTCTCCTTTCCCTTCTCCTCTCGCTTCAGAAGAGAAGAGAGGAAAAGCTGATGCAAAAAAGAGAGGAGAGGATTCGTAGGGGCTTTCCAATTGTATGATATAAACAATGATGGTTTGATCACGTATGATGAGATGCTCAAGATTGTTCAATCAATTTATGATATGACGGGAGATATGGTAAAGTTACCTTCGGATGAAGATACTGCTGAAAAGGTACGCTTCAATCTACACTCTCTATCTCATTTCTGTCGAGTAATGTGTACTGATTCAGTACCTTTGACACGTACAGCGAGTGAACAAGATCTTCGCGCTAATGGATCTGAACAAGGATCATCAACGTGAGCTCTTTGATTTTTTTTTTCCCCTCGAATTTTGGCTTCTTCGGCCATCCATCCTTCCTCCCTTCCCCTTGTCTTACGAAACAGATAAGGATCAGAGACTGATAACTCTTAATCCTTATGTACAGTCACATTCGAGGAGTTCAAAGAAGGATCAAAGAAAGATCCTACCATCGTTCAAGCCCTCTCACTCTACGATGGACTCGTCTAAATCGCCGCTTCCCTCATATCTCTTTTTACCTCCTTCTGCCCCAATCCTAGTGAGCATCGTCTCGAGAATATTCGACGACCCACGCAAAATAACTGTAACCTACTATTTCCAATGCTTTCTCTTTTTCCCCTTTGAACCCTACTCTACCTCCTGGGAGGGCCCACACTCGAGTCCGGATCTTACCTACCCCTGACTCTCCTCACTCTCTCTCTCCCCATTCTTCGTCCTCATCTTTCTTCAAGTCTCCATCTTTTTCAGTAGAAAACTCGCCCCCTCAGTTCCTCTCAAATCTTGTCATAACTATCCAAATTCTCGCCTGGCTTCTCTCTTTGACCTGATCACTCCGAACGAGGAGCGCGAGAGGACATGCTCGAGTCAAAGATCGGATATAGAGAGTGAAAATTGGGGTTTTTAACATCGTCGAGAGTAATCTGAAGGGAAAGAGTATGGAAAGCACAGCTTAGCAAGAGAGAGAGCGAGCGTGATGGAGGGGGGTGTAGTGGAGAGCTCGGGAATAGAAACAAGGAAGAGAACGAAAAGACGAAATGTGTACAAGATTGGAGAGGAGCGCAAAAGGAGATGTACTTGGTCGAGAACTGTAGAGGGAGATTCGATCAGAGCGAGACTTGTGGGAGGTAGAAAGTAACGAACAACTGAACGAGGAGAAACCACCCTTTTACCGAAACCTCTTCCCATTGGCCAAACCCTAGATCCCATTCCTTTCACCTCGCTCGACAAACCTGTCTGGAATTCCCGGTACAGGCGGCGGTACTCTTCGACCATTTGAACCATTCAAAGGAGGATTACCAGGATAACTATCTTCCTCTTCTTCATCATCGATCGCTTGTTCCCCTCCGATTCCTCCTGTTGATGCTTGGTCATCTTCATCATCCTCTCGTTCCATTAATGCTTGTGCACGCTTCATTGCTTCTGCTTCATTACTGTTTCTCACGCCACACTTTTCGTGTCAGGTCAAAGAGAAGAAACAGAAGAAAGGGAGGGATCAGGAGGAGAGAGAAGAGGAGGTTACCTGTAGTGTCTCCCTCGTTTCTGTGCGAATTGTTTTCGATGTTCTTTCGCTAAACATCTCACTCTTTTCGTCAGCTCCTTACTCATTGCTCTTAGTGATATAGAGGGATGGAGATGGAGCTCACTCTCCTCATCTGCAGGTTCATCATCACTATCCGATCCAACTTCACCCGGTCTCTCAACTTCCACCTCATTCCCTCCACCATCCACCTTGATCCCTTGCTCTGATTGGGCATTATTGAAAGAGTTTGTTCTTTCAACCCTAACCATTTTCTCTGAACCTTCTGAACCTCTCCTAGAAGTGTGACTCGAATCCTCAGTCTGTTGTGGGGGAGATGATTGTTGAGAATTGAACGAAGTTTGACCCAATTCAAACCCTGGAATCTCTACACAAACTCTCCCACTCATCAAAAATCAGTTATACTGTACGAATCTAGGGGTGGGAGGAGAGAGTGGAGAGAGAGGATTTACTGTCTAAATCCATTACTTCATCAGTTTCTGCGTTGTAACGAACATAAGGAGTTTTAGGTTCATCAATCTTCATGGTTGAATCTTTTTGTAAATCGTTCAATGACAAATTGGCTTCGTCCCATGCTAGACCTGAATGAGTGGTGGTGGGAGGTGACGTTGAGGAGGAGGTGGAAGAGTTCTTGAGGATACCTCGAGGGGGAGGTGGACGAGTCGAGGCAGAGGATAAAGGTTGTTGTTGTTGTTGTGAGTCTAGTTGCATGATTGTGTAGTGTAAGTGAGTGGGTAGAGAGAGATGAGGGGAGGAGAGTGTTTTTAGGGTTAGCATTCATTCTCTCCTCCTTCTCACTCTCTCACTTCGAACTTGATCTCTTCTTCCGGAGTGAATCTACTAAAGACCGGCACTCAATGTCAGGGGATGCAGATATACCCTCATCGTCGTCTAGTAGTGCATCGACTATTGATCATTCACACGACAACACTTCAACCACGAGTAACACTACAAGCAGCACCGATCAGACAACAAGGGAGACTACACCACCTCGAACCACTAGCCAAGATACAAACAAGGATCCCTCGACTCGATCACCTAATTCCTCCTCTCCTACTTCGACTACTTCCCCTCACTCTTCACCCTCTCAACTCTCTTCGAATCAACCTCCTTCACGTCGAGTCAAAGTGTACAAATTGAAAGATGATGCATGGGTAGATTTGGGTACTGGAACTTGTCAAGGAGTTTTAATTCAACAAAACAGTCCACCGGGGGATATGGAGGTGGATCTATCCGAACAAAAGAAAGAGAAACTAGATCCTGCTGAAGAAGGCGCTTGGATTGTCGTAAAGAGGGAGAAAGTTAAAAAGGAGGGAGGAGCAACGGGAGCGAGTAGTGACGATGAGGGAGAGAATGAAGCAGAGGCAGAGGTACAGGATGATGATGATGATGATGATGATGATGAGAAGAATGTGATTTTGAAAACTAGGGTTCAACCATATCCTCCAGGTTATTCCGAAGATTTCGATGAGGAGGAATTAGTCGAAGGGGAAGATGGACAAACTTTGGATGTAGGAGGGTATCAGAGACAACAGGATACGTTGATTGTCTGGACCGAGAGAGGAGATGGAGATGAAGAGATGGAGATGGCATTGAGTTTCGCGACGAGTACAGGGTGCGCAGAAATGTGGGAATTCATCAAAGCTGCAAGGAGATTCACAGGTGAGGAGCGAAATTACGATTCCATCAGCTCACGACGAAAAGCTCATCTCGTTTTGTACTCCACACAGCTGAACAAGCTTTATTATCACCTTCACCTTCGCCCTCTCCTTCTTCCCCTCGAACTTTCCCTATGCACGCCAATTTCACTCCCCTCTCGACCCAACTCCCGACTCCCTCACTCGGTACGATCCCTCAATTAGAAGCGACGATTCGACAATTATCTCGTACGACAGTCAGTAGGGAGAGAACGGCGTTACAGATCGTCAAGAGTCAGTTTGTCGAGAAATTGATCGGCGTTCATCAGGAAGCAGAAGATTTGGAGAGTCTCGAGGATCTGCATGCGTTGTGTAGGGTAATGCAAACTATTCGTAAGTCGCGCTCTTTCTCAGATTTGAGGATTTAGGGTTGCTGATTGAATCCTTACTTGCAGTGTTGCTCAACGATAACTCGATCTTCGAACTCGTACTCAAGGACGAACTGATTCTTGGAGTAGCTGGAATCCTTGAATGTACGTCGCTCATCTCATCAAATCTCATCCGATCTTTTCGAACTGAAACGACCCACTCTCACCCACGTTTAGATGATCCCGATTTCCCAACGATGAAAGCATCCTACCGATCTCACCTCTCCTCTCCAACATCCTTCATCTCACTCGTCCCGATTCGTTCCCCTTCCCTCCTCTCGAAAATCCACCAAACTCATCGACTCCATTACCTGAAAGACGTGATCCTCGCACGAATACTCGAAGATTCGACATTCAGCATGCTCAATTCGGCGATCTATTTCAACGAGGTCGAAATCGTGAACGAAGTAGTTGGGGAACGAGAATTGATTAGGGATGTATTTCAAATTTTGGATGATTCTGAGGGAGGAGACAAGAGGGGGAATCTCAAGGGGAAGGGGAAAGAGAGGGAGTTGGGACCTCAACGAACTATCGGACCCGATTTACCACAAGATTTGGAAGAGCAGAGGTTGACGAAGAAACCGAAATTGGACGAGGAAACTCGAGATGGGATCCTCCAAGTTGATCCTTTTTCGTCAACTGCCGTCGCTTCCTCTTCTACTACTACTACTACGACTAGTAGAGCTGCCGACTCTTCCAGTTCAGAACTCGAACAATCACAACAACAGAGGAAACAACATGCGATTCAATTCCTCGCTCAACTCACTCAAATGGCCAAGAACCTTCAACTACCTCTCCGAACCTCCCTTTATCGTACTCTCGTCGAACGAGGTTTGCTACCTGCTCTAGAGAAGGCGTTGTACTTTGCGAACGAGTTGAAGGATGTTGGATTGAGAGCGAGCGTCATTGGGATTTGGATGAGCGTCGTCGATTTGGATGCTAAGGATGTTAGGGCTTATTGTTTGAGACAGGGGAATGAGAAAGAGAAGGATAATGAGGAGGATGAGACGGGTCAGGAAGAGGAGAAGAAAGAAGGGGGAGAGAAGGAGAAGGAAGAGGAGAATAAGTTGGAGAGTACCATGTTGGGTGGATTGATCGATACTTTCAAGGTTGAAGAGGATTTGGGAATCAAGACGCAACTGGCTGAGGCATTGAGAGTGTTGGTGGATGCAGCGGGAGATGGTGGTCCACTAGAGGTACGTCTCTTCTCTTTCACTTTTGCACTGATGAGTAGTTCAGGCTGACAGGGACGATTCGTAGGCACCACCTCGATTGAGAGCGCCGGAAGATCCAGAAGCGGAGAAGTTCTTACAGTACTTTTACGATCATTGCATTCTCACTCTCTTACAACCTCTCATTGACCTACCTGAACGACAAGCTTCCGGTATGCTCTCGGATTCTTCTCCTCTGTCGTTTCGAATTCACTGACTCAGATGGACACTGCGTAGATCCACCACTAGAACTTTCTCCCTCCCGAACCGCACTCCTTTCCCACCTTTGCGACCTCCTCTGTTTCTTCATCGCCCACCACACCTTCCGTTCGAAATACCTCATCCTCTCTTCCCCTCAGCTCGCCAAATCAGTCTCCTTCCTCCTCCGACCACGTCCTCGACTAACTCGACATACTCACCTTCGATTGGCAGCTTTGAGGTTCTTCAGAGCTTGCGTTGCGAGGAACGATGATTTCTATAATCGATTCTTGATCAAACATGATTTGATCCGGTGTGTGATTGAGACGGCCGAGGATGAAAAGGATAAAGATAATTTGTTAGGGAGTGCTTGTCTCGAGTTCTTCGAGTACATCAGAGGGGTCAGTCTTTCAATTCTCTCTGTCACGCTCTACACAGCGGGACTGATGAGAACACGTTGTGGCATTGACAGACGAACGCGAAAGCTTTGATTAATCACGTTATGGATCGAAGTGGAGATCAAGTTCGAAAACTCGCTCCGACGTTCAAAACTTTCGAAGGGTTTGTCGCGAGGTGGGAAATCAACAATGAACCTCCACCTTCTACTACGACTCTAAAGGAATCGACGTCGTCAGGTTCGGGAGAAACAGGTTCGAACGGTTCAGCTGGAGCTATGTCAGAGTCAGTTCAAGCTTTCTCTCACATTGGCGGAGAGGTGGAGCTGATCAAGAGAGTTGTTGAGTACAGAGCTATGCAACGACAAACTTCGAAACCTGGATGGCCTGGATCCGGTCGAATGGATATTGAAGAGGAATCCTACTTCAACACGGACGACGACGACGAAGACGAATCGAAAGAGAACTCTACGACGACTACGAACACTTCGGAAACTTCTACTGCAGATCCGCTCACTCCAGCTATTCCGACCACCTCATTCCACTTTGCCTCTTCTCGACGGAAACGAGAACCTACCTCGAACCCTGCCCTTTCGAGCTCGCTCAACGAGAGTAAGCGAGTGAAACTGGATGATGAAGTTGATGACGAGGAAGAAGAGAAGAAGAAGACGGGTTCATTACCGAGGAGTCAAACTTGGCCTCAAGGTGCTGAAGGGAAAGCAGGAGCTGGATTAGTCGATTACATGGACGAGGACGAAGAGGAGGCATTAGGGGACAAGTCAAAGGGAGAGGATTTGGATACGAAGGTGGAAGGAGGATTCATTCGAGAAGACGAAACACCTTCATCGACGGCAACAAGCGAATCGACTCCTCCTTCGAAAGGTAATTCCGATACACCTCCAGCTCCTTTCGTACCCTTACCTCTACCTGGGTCTCTCAAGCGGAAACAAGAGGAGGAAGAAGAAGAGGAAGGTTTAGGTGGATTACTCCGATCGAAATCAACCAAGAAAGAAACTTCTTCACCACCCAAATCAAAAGCAAAATCTCCTATACCTACCTCTAATTCCGCTCCCTCTCTCGCGGCGTCGGCGAAACCTGGTGGATTCAAGATCTCGTTTGGGTCGTCAGTTTCAAAACCTGCACCTGCGAAAACGGCGATGGGAGAAGATGGGAAACCAGTTAGTGGATTCGGGAAGTTTGGGGGAGGAAGCGGGAACGGAACAACAAAACGAAGCAGTCCAGAAGCGGATAAAGGGTGAATCGAACGTGAATCGAACGAGCGATCTCTCTGTCTTTCTCTTTCCATCAGCACTCGCAATCATCAGCATATTCGCATTTCTCGATCATTCATTCTGTTCTTCTCGTCGCGAGATTGTCGTATGTGAGAGTGGTCAATCGTAAAGAGTTCAGAGATGCATTCCATTCCTTTCCTCTCAGCTTGACCGGCAAGACTCGAGGAAAGAAACTACAGAGAGAAATCAAGATAGGTAAGATGAGGTGAGGGATACGACAAGAGTGGGCAGAGGTATTTCCAGTGTCTATAGGGATGGTAAGGAGGATGAAGCTGATTTAGGGTACTATCACGAGATTAAATAGGTGTGCGAAACGAAAAAGATCCTCGAAGCTCATCACTCCTTCTCTTCCCCTCCAGAATGCAGCGAGTGAGACGACCAACTCGACTTGATCGCATTCGGAACCGAGATCGTCTCGCTGAACACTCTTCGATGGGACGCCCTTCTTTCGCTCTTGCTCTGCGCTCCGAACTTCCTGTGCCCGTTCGTCGTGATTTGACCCGTCGAGTTCCCGCTACTGTCAGATGATGTGGTGACAGCCGAATTGGGCGAAGGCGCGTCGGATGAAGTCGCTGGGAGGGAGAGGGAAGGAAGTCCTGATGTCTGCAGAGCGGGTAGAGAGGTGTTTGGCGTAGCTCGAGTAGGATGAGGAGATGGGAGCGTCGTCGGTGATACCACGAGTCCGGGGGATCTGGAAGTCTGGCCATTGATCAAGAGAGGAGGAGGTCGACGAGCAGCTCGAGTTTTCGAGGAGAATTCGAGAGGTGAGGGAGCCGGTGAGGGATAACTCGCGATGGTCGGCGACAGGACGTCCTGTCGTGGAGCATCGTCGTGGGAAGGGGAAGTGCCAGTTGGAGGAGGAGAGAGGACGAAGACTGCAGGTTCTCCTTTGAGAGTTTCGGAAGAGCCATGTCGTTCTCGAGAGGGTAATCCGAACTCCGATTCATCATTGTCTCCGACTTGAGCGATCCGAGGTCCATCCGAGAGCTGTAGAGAGATCGGGGTCGAGGTGACGGAAGACTGCTGAGTTCCGCTGCTGAACGTAGGCGAAATAGGGTGATGAAGATCGGGAGTAGAGAATTGCGAATGCGGAGTGTGACCGTCGAGCGAGATGGGAGTCTGAGGACCTCTGAAGGACTGCGGCGACGCAAATGATAGCTTCGACGTCGAGTCTTTCGGAAGAAGTCCATTCGGCGAAGATGAAACCGGTTCAGGGGGATATTTCGGATAAGCGGGTTCTTCATCGTCGGCCAAATCTGTCGAGTCACCACGAAGGGTTCGTTCGTACGCGACGAGCTGGAAAACGAGTCCGAGATTCGGTCCGACCCATTCACTCTTTTCTTTGACGAAAGAATCTAGAGCGAGCGAAAGAACGAATCAACTGCTGTCGACGAGAGGAAGGATGAGAGTGTCAGGAGACTCACAGGTATCGTGCATCCCCGTACAGCCAGCCAATTCCTTTGCGTCTCGTCCTTCTTCGAGAGCTTTTGCTGCTTCCCGCATGCAATAAGCGATAACTACCGTCGCACTCCTCGATACACCGCATTGACAATGTACCAGCACCTTCTCGTTCCTGCTTCTCGCCTCATCGAGGAAATCGAAAGCAGCCTGGAACTTTTGCGCCTCGACGAGATCCGCTTCATCGTGTCCCCACTTCAACCAGAGGTATTCGAGTGATGGTCGACCAGATTGACGGTTCGAAGGGAATCGCACGACTCCTTTCGAGCGACAGGTGGATTGAGTTTGAGCGGAAACAGGAGGATTGTGAGGGTGAATTCGAACTCGAGGTGGACTGCGACGAGGAACAGGGTGGGAAGAAGCGGGTGGACTTGAGGACATCGACCGAAGCATACCTTCGCTAGTGTCTTCGGTCACGGGAAGGTGAATTGAAGGAATCGGAGGAACAGGAGGTGCGGCGTTTGTCGAAGAAGAGGAGGAACGAAAGACGGATTGGAGATTGGGTGTAGAAGCGGTAGGGCGAATGAAGGGGGGTCGAATCGGTCGAGTAGTGCCGTTTGATGCTGTTGTAGAAGAAGGCGAGGCTGCGCTGGGCGAGTTGACGTCGATCGCGGCTTGCGTCTTTGTCCTTCGATGCTTGTGTTTCCGAGGTGGAGATATCGGTAGCTTCGACAGAGACCCTTCGACCTCCTTCTCATCTCGATTCACTCGCTCAGTAACCTTCCCCATCTCCTCACTGACCTCCTCATCGACCCAGGGACACTCCACCTCTTTCGCAACGTTCAATACGAATCCAAACTTCCACTCCCTCAGAACTTGCGGATCCTTCGCATTCTGTTCACTCCCGAGATAGATCCCCGGCAAGATCTCCCTAGGTCCCAAAGCATAAGGGAACTCTTCGACTTCTCCTTCTCCGTCATCCAATTCACTCGTTTCCCTCCTCAAGAATTGAACCGCTGAGCTACCCATCGTCGACAATGTTGGCTTCGACTTTGTGTTGCCGTTATTGGACGGAGATGATCCGGTTTGACCGGTACTGCTCGAAGCGAGACTCAATCTCGGTATCGAAGTTCTCCGTTTCATTCCTCTTCCACCTTTCATTTGTTCCCTCATCTCATCCGCTTGCTGCTTCAACATCAACCTCCCGATAGTTCGATCAGGCGCTTCTGAGCCTTCTGTCCCGATGAAAGTAACGAGCGAAATCGGGGAAGGAGGAAGAGAACGAGTTTCGGCTTCGAGAAGTTGATCCTCCTCCTCAGTTGTGGTCGTGCGAAGATGCGAAGGAGTTGTAGGCGAGAGGAGAGAGCTGTTCGCAGCAATGTGATTCGAAGTAGGGACGACTAGTGATAATCGTTTCTTGCCTAGTTTTGCGGCTCGACGTGCAGCAAGTCCACCTCCGGGAGACGGAGGTGCGAGTGGTAGAGAAGTGTTGATTCGAGGAGGGGAAGAAGAGGAAGTCGAGGGGATCGGGAGCGGAAATGGAGTGTTTGAAGGGAAAGTGGTCGAAGTCGGGGAGGCAGCGAACGTGGTAGATTCTGCGGAAGTCATAGCGGGCGATGCGGGCTGAACGAACAAGACAGGTCCTCCCTCTAATCGTTCATGTTCCCGCCCTCTCGCTGTCGAGCCGACTTCACCTTGATCACCTTTGTTGCTGTCGAATCTTCCGGTTGCCGGTAAACTGAGTCGAGGAGGGCTTGGTCGGGGTCTTCGAGAGGTACTGGGCGAGACTGAGGTACTGAGACTAAGTTCTGAAGAGGCAGAGATAGATAGACGAGAGGAGGTATCGAGGGATAAGGAGGGAGACGAATTTCCGGGTAAATCTGAACGAAGGTCGGCCGCGAAAGTCGAAGCGGGGTCCAATGCCATGACGGTATTGTACTGTCCGGCTGTACAGGAGAGGGAGGTCCAGGAAGAGAACAAAAGAGGTGAAACGAACGCCGTCTTGATCAGCATCTACTGTCGTGCGCTGACGTTCCGAGGAGCAGAGAAGACTCACATGAATGAATCAGACTCTACTTTATTCAACCTCACTACTTGTTCAGCTCCTTGTCGAGGCGTGGCAGCTGTACTAGAATTGGCGGCTCCAATTTGCACTGCGTGAAGGTAGTGAAGGCTACGCGTAGACCAGATTGAACAACTTGAAGGTGGTGATAGAGCTACTGGTGGCTCGATGGTACGCGAAGCTTTGCGGGTAGAGACAGTCGAAACGAGGGGAAAGAGAGAAAAGAGAGGAAGGGCGAGCAACGAGAGGAAGCGAACAACCACAAGGAGAAGTGTGCGGTTCGGATGGAGATCGAGTATGTGTAAGAGAAGTGTGCAGGAAATTAACGGTAACGTGGTTTCGTAGATGCTCGGAGAGGGTTTGGTGCAGGAGAATTGCCTCTCTCCTGCGAAACTCCTTTCGAGAGCCCCTCTCCCTCTTCCCCGGCACTAGAAGGGAGTTTGCATCGAACGACGATCTCTCGCTTACCAGAAGACGTCACTGGGACTCGAGAGAAGAAGTCTGAAGATTACGTTGGAAGATGAAACGATACAAAGTGTGAAATTTTACGAAGGAAACGCATGGAATGAGTATAAACAAGGCAAACAAAGAGAGATCACAATGAGAACGACAAAGATAAACGACACACACACATACAAAGATAGAAAGCAAAGGAAAGGTAGAACACAAACAAACGAGGGAAAAACGAAAACAAAAAGAAAACTTATTGATCATGAACGAGCTACCGTGTAGCTTTGGCTTGAACCTCCCTCACCAACCCATAATCCTCCAGCTCGCAAGCACCACTCTTCATCCGTCTCGCCAAATCGTCAAAATCCAATTCGGTGACTCCGCTAGTTTTCTGCCAGCTTCCTCCATCAGTCTCCAACGATGGCTCGAGATTGACTTCGACTTGGAACTCGAGTTCATCTTCTTCGTCATCCGCCTGAACGTCTTCCCCCTCCTCTTGTTCTACCCCGTTCGAAGCTGGTACGAAACCATCATCCATCGTTCCCGACTCGAGAGCATGTTCCAACTCCCACCTCCTCATTCGATCGACAAACCCTTCTTCATCTTCCTTTGTCGCTTTCCTAAGTTGTTCGAATGCGACATGATGCAACCTTTCCGCTTCGATCTCGTCTGGAGACTTGTCGCATTTCATTGTCTCCTCTTCTCCTTCATTCGAAGTTGCGCTTGTGTCGAGGGAAGGAGTCCGCGAGGAGAGGAAAGTGAAGTTGGGTGGAGAAGGAGGGGAAGTGGCAGCTGAAGGAGGAGAAGGAGGTCCCGAAGAGGAATGGAAAGATGAGAAAGAGGAATCGGTGAATATTGTTTCGTAGGCGGCGGTCAAAGAAGGGTTCGAAATGAAGTTTGGGGGAGAGCCGGAAGAGGTGGACGAGATAGAGAAGGGATGAGGAAGCGAATTCGAGGGGAACGACGTCGTTCGATTTCGAGGTATTCTTTCGATTGTTGTCGGTCTGGTCGAAGTCGAAGGGAGAGAGAAGTCGAAAGGAGAAGAGGTAAAAGTGGAAGAAGGTATAGGGTTCTGAAATCCGAACGAAGTCGAAGAAGACGCTAGTGTATTGTTGTTGTGAGAGAGGGAGAAGGGGGAGGAACAATTCCATTCTGTTGGTTGTACTGGAAACGCTACCGTTGGGAATACATGTTGTGATTGCTTGAGAGGGGAAGAGGGCTGTCAGGCGAGGATGCGATGGGTTGAATACATGCGGATAGAGAGGGCAGAGGAGAAACAAAAGGTTCAGCGATCTCTCGAATCACCAGCGGATAGAACAGTGGGACGTTGTACTCACGTTATGGTTGACTCTACTCCGCTTTGTACTCTTGCGGTCTGACCGGATGTGAGAGGAGAATTGGCCGTTTCCTTGGTCAACTTCTGGAGATGAATAAAGCGCTGAGAGAGAAGAGGACCGCCGACGAGTACGATTCAGGGGTCTTAATGGGATTGGTGCAGGTGGTGTTGGATTCGTAACGCTCATCGGAGAGCTAATGGGGAGGGAAAGAGAATCTTGTCTCCTTCGACAATGACATCCTCACCCTGGCAAAATTCTGCTTTAGTTCTCATCGGAGATATACCACGATCATAGACAGAATCCTACAGCTCGAATCAGCTCAAGTGACTGTCGAGTTTTCGCTGAATTTCGACAAGATTCTGCCGGAGTTTTCTCGCCTTCAACCTCACCCGCTTCTTCGCTCTGTACCTCGACAAGTCTCCTGAACCGGATTCGAATCTCTCTGCTACTTCTCCTTTCGCCTCTCCCTCTAGTTGTTCCCCACGCATCAACTCCTAATAACCGACCTCTTCCGACTCCCTTTCCTCCATATTCTCTCCTCCTCCATGCCCTACCGATGAGCAAACCTACACAAATAGATCATCAGACGAGGGCGTCCTTACCCGACGCAGTTCAAGCTCCAACTCCCGCGGCTTCAACCATTTCGTCCCCTTCTCCTTCCCCTCCTTCCTCGTCCCGAATTTCAAGAGAATCAAGACCGCTGTTTACACCGAGATCATCGAAACCTGAAGATCAACCTCTGTTTCCTTTACCGCCAGCTAGCGCTTTCCTGGGTGAGTTTCTGCTCCCCTCGTTTGTTTCGTTTCGTTTCGCAGGCTCACACGACCTTTCTCCCTCGATGATTCGCTCTTTGTAGCTGGAGCAGTGGCAGGTGCAGCATCAAGAACCGTCGTTTCACCATTGGAGAGACTGAAGATTATCTTACAAGGTTCGATTTCGCTTCGCTCCATTCATCGTTTCGTCGACTGATTGGATTCTTCTCGCATCGAACAGTTCAAGGATCTTCAGCGCAATATAAGGGAGTCGTACATGGATTGACAAAGATGTGGAAGGAAGAAGGACTTCGAGGTACGCTCATTGACCCGCTCATTTGACCCGCTCACTGACCCATCCAATGACATCGCTTTCGACTTCTGACCAACCCCCCTCGTCGTTTCTCAGGTTATATGGCAGGAAATGGTATCAATGTGATACGAATAGCGCCCTATTCAGCCGTCCAATTCTCAACTTACGAATTCTTCAAATCCGCCTTGATCTCGTCCTCTTCAGACCATACGATCGATACACCACGGCGGCTACTAGCTGGTGCTCTCGCAGGGATCGCTGCGGTCGGCTCAACATACCCGCTGGATCTCGTCAGGTCGAGGTTGAGCGTCGAGAATGCGAGTTTGGGAATGAAGGATGGCCGGGAAAACAAGAAAAGTACAGGGATCTTAAAGATGTTAGTGAGAGTGTACAAGGAGGAAGGTGGAGTCAGAGCACTGTATAGGGGACTCGTGCCGACGTAATTTTTTTCTGTTTTTTTTTTTTTTTTCTCCTCCCTCGACTCGAACTGATACGAGTACCAGCGATCTTCTACAGGAGTATGGGAGTAGCACCATACGTTGGATCAAATTTTGGAAGTCCTGCTTTCAGCCCATCTGATCGTATTGGCCTTGTGAGCTAACCTGTTCGCGTTTCGATCGGTTACAGGCTACTTATGAGCTGCTGAAGCAACAATATACGAAGTTCATGGGTGGAGGGGAGGCTGCTCAACCACATACACCTATCAAGCTTGTGTGCGGTGCGATAGCTGGAGGTTTCTCTCAAACAGTAAGTTTTCGCTCTCATCGCACGGATTCGTCTGCGTGATCGCCTCGAATGCGTCATACTGATCTGACTGCAATGTACTGATCCACGTCACGTGATAACTCTGCTACAGATAACATATCCGATGGACTTGCTACGACGGCGAATGCAAATGGTTGGCCTGAAATCGCAAGTTTTGGGTTACGAGTATACGGGATCTTGGAACGGTACGCTTCTCCTCATCCATACTCTCGCAGTGATACCGTCGTTGCCCATCATAAGACTTTGTACTGACGCTGTCTTTGTGCTCGCTTAGCTATCTCGACCATCGTTCAGAAAGAAGGGATTCGAGGATTGTACAAAGGGATCGTTCCTAACCTAGCGAAGTGTGCTCCCGCTTCATCAGTCTCCTTCGCCGGCTACGAGTTTACGAAAGGACTGATGGACAAGTTCACGGGCGAGGATGATGAGGAGGAATACGTCGAGGAGTGAAGAGATAGAGATACATTTTATTCTTATACCCCATTTCAATTATTTCCGATCTGTCACCGACTAATCGTAATCGATACCACGAGTTGCATCCACTTTGTTTCGAGCTAGCGAAGTAGAGTTGCGAAACTCTGCGAAAGCGAGCTAGCGAAAAATTCGGACTTCTTCACCTCCTCCTTCAACTTTGCGCTGCTCCTCTGGCTCAGGCAAAGACATGCTCGACAGCGGCTAACGACAGACATCGGCAACGTCAGAATCGCGCTGGCTCTGAATTGAGGATCTCTTTATCAAACAAATTTCGCTCTCCCTTTCTTCTCCTCTTCACACAAAAGGCCGACTACAGCATCTCATTCGAAGCATAATCACCACCACCGGGTCATCACGGCACCGACTCATTCAGGCAATTCGCTCGAAAAATGCGAAGTGGGGTGGAATTGAAGTTTGTCCTATCCTGCCTCTCCAAGCTGAGCTTATAAGCTAACACTCCAGTTCACAGTACAAACAGCCCATCACCTTCCGCTCAGCTTAGCTCCCTTTCGCTCGGACCTGAACCGCTTTCCTACCCAACTTTCCGACCCTCTCCCAAATCAGCTGGATCTGCCTCTCTCCCGTCTGCTCCTCTCAACCGGAGTAGATCAGCAACCTGGGAGAGCGATGACAAGCGAGGAAGAAGCGGGACGAAGAAATCGTTGGGATTGACGAAACTCGAAGTCGACGAGGGACCTTTCTCGGATCCTCTGAGGAGTCCTTCTATCAATGCACGAGAGAGAAAACTGGTGAGCGCTACCCATTCACCTTCAGCGAAGACGGAGCTGAGATCGTGTCGTTTCGCAGTCTCTGCTTTCGACAGCGAACGATCCCTTATCCTTGCCTCCAACTCCCGACTGTAACTACGCTCGACGCAACTCGACTCTCTCCACTTCGTCGATGTCACACTCTCCGAGCTCTCCCATGGTAATCTATGTCCCTTCGACCAGTCGACAACGTTATTCGATCGCTTCTTCGTCCTACGCAAACACGATCGGAGATATCAGTACTTCCTCGATGCCTCTACTGCGTCAGTCGAAAGGCGGAGATGAGACAAGTTCGAGCAACGGAATTGACTTGAGTGGAATGGGAGCCGGTCATGGAGGAAGCGGTGGAGCAGGAGGTTGGACGAATCGAGCATCATCTTACGCTGCGAGTTCTTCTTCGAGGGTTCACATGGCAGAATCATCAAGAGCTTCGATATATTCCGACGATGCTTCTTCGGTTCATTCGTATCCTCCGAAGCCGAGGCAGAGAACTGGATCGACGTGGACAACGAGTGAGAATGGAGATGGATCTAGAGGGAGCTGGGCGAGAGATTTCGAATCACTCGGTGCCACAAGTCAGGTACAAAGACGAGGCGTAAGTCGGAAAACCAATGAGTCGGCTTCGAGCGCGAGCTGATAACCTTTCTCTTCTAACAGAGCGCCGATTCTCGAACGGATCCCTGGCCACCTTTCGTCTCGAACAGCTACCTGCATCAACCTATCGCTCGACCGACACCCGCTTACCTCTCTCAACTCTCGAACTACTCCTTTCCTCCAGTCTCAGCAAAGACGTCGCCTCCTCGCTCATCTAATCCTCCTCCCGCCGTTCGAACGGGAGGACTAGGAAGCTCGAATCCACTAGCGCCTCTCCGGAAACGGCTCGCTCGGTCTCTCGCAGGCTCTGGTGGACAGCTGCATACCGAGGTACAATTACTGCTCGAACTGGTCGACGCACTCGACCACTGCATCACCCTCTTTTCGACTCAGCCGTCGATGGACCCTTCTTCCCTATCGCCAATGTCTCGCCCATCACATGCTCCATTATTTTCTTCTCTACCCGTTCCTTTCGATGAATCGGCAACACCTTCGATCGGTCCGACCAGGAGTTCGAAAAGTGCACTTCTCGACGAAGTTCGACTCCTCGTTCGCGAGCTTGTCGAACTTGTTCCGGACGCTCAGAGATGCCTTACAAATGGTCAATACGGACCTCTCGCCTTCCCCAACACGACGACGATTCGACTCATGCAAAGTCTCGAAAACAAAGAAATTGTCGAATCACCTTCTCCCTCTCCTCCGATTCTCAAAACTCCTCGACCTACTTCGTGGAAATCTGGAACACACTCTTCAGAATGGTGGCCGAGTCGATTAGCGAGGGATTGCAGGAGTTTACTCGTCGAAGCGGGACTTCCAACGGGAAGAGGATCGACCGTTTGGCAATTGGCTGCGAGGTTGAGTGAGGAGGGACTCGAGGAAACGGTTTCGCCTTCAATGTCAATCGATCCTGCCAGTACGACGAGTCAAGGAGGAGGAGGAGGAACAGCGGATACAGAAGGACAACAAGAGGAGTCGCCGACTTTGCTACCTTCTGCTCGATCGGAATCTGCCAGGAGGGATGAATTACTTGAACAAGGAAAGAAACGGTGGGAAGCTTACAGACAGAAACAACAGCAGAAAGGTCAGAAAGCAGGAGGAGGAGGTCAACTTGTCAACTTGTCAGACTCTTTCCGCGTGAATCGATAACCTTCGCATTTTTAAGCCGTTTCCTTTGCGAGCGGGAGAGGTATTTCCAATCCATGCATTCCGTCACAGAGAGGAGTTAACCGAAATCTCTTGATCAGCATGCGGAGAGACTTCTTCCCGCCGAGGGCGAGGGCTCGATCGGGAACCTCGACGTTTTTTCACATTTCGTCGCAAGAACGACTCGGACTTTGCACAGGCTTCGCTCCTGCTTTCGATTTCTTGCTCTTTCCTCTTGACCGCAATGCGTGTTTTTTCTAGAAGAGGACGAGATTTGGGGTCGGTGGAAATCGACCCCCCCCTTCCTTGACCTCCCTCCTGAATCAAAGCGATTTCGGCTCGACTTGTTCTCCACATAGACAAATCAGTGAGTTGCTGCTCATTCTCCTGCTCGAGAAAGCTTTTCCTTTCATCTGACATCTACTTATAATGCCCTCGCATCCTGTTGCATCTCATTCAGACTTTAGTCTCCCTCCCCTCCTCCTCCTTTCTTCCTCTCTCTCCTTCAACCCCCACTTTGGATCTCGCAAACCTCGCTTTACAACTCTAATCAACTTGAGAGGATAGTGATTCATGCTATTGTCAGAGTAGAACAAGGGTGAGTCCTCTTCGCTTTCCTCCTCCAGCCAAAACACATTCACTCACCTCTCTCAATACTGTTCTATCTTGCTCTCGCCGTGTTATAGCCGCCATCTTTCAGCTAGGCTATGTACCCAAACTCTAGCAGCTATCAATCAAATCAGTATCAATCAACAGATCCTCCCTCTCAAAGACCCACTTCTGCTTCTCAATCAACTTTCACAAACGGCGGCGCGTTTAATCAACAGCAAGGTGGAACACTACAGGGAGGAGGAGGAGATCGTTCGAATTACGCTGCGATGTACGCGCAACAGCAGAATGGATTAGGACCGGGAGGAGGAGGTCAATGGGCTCAAAATGGAGGAGGAGGTCAATCTTTCGCACAGCAAGCTCAGTACGGTGGGAACGGTTCAATTCAACAGCAACGGCAGTACAGTCAGGGTCCTTCTGCGACGGCGAATCTCTTTCAGCAACAACTCGCTCAACAATCTTCGATGGCTCCCTCGCAGAATTCTCTCGCTCAACCTCCTCACGCCGGAAATAGCTATCAGTCATCGGCTCAAGCGTACATGCAAACTCAACAACAACTCGCGCAGGCTCGAGGTGCACCACAAGGATCTCCTCACCCTTCCTCCTTTCCCACTTCTTCGCAATCTCCCGCTTCGAACTTCTCTCAGATCCCGAATCAAACCACGACACAGTCTCAGCAAACTCCTTCTCACGACCCGTCGAATCAGCCAGCACCATCGAGTTCGATGCAGTCAATGTCGGGACCGCAACTTATGGAAATCCTTAGAGGAGTCAGTCTGCAAGGGATGACTCCGCAAATCTACAGCACTCTCACGCCGTTACAGCAACAAGCCGTTCAAGAGATCATGATTCGTACGAGGTCTCGTCAAGCACAACAACAATCTCAACTCGGATTAGGACTTCCCGGATCTCCTGCTGCTCCTCTGAAACCTTCTCCCTCTTCGACTCAGCCTCCTTCGAATGGTTCTCCCGCACCGAACTCAACTACGCTCAATCGTCCGAACGCGACTCAGCCGCCTACTCAACAAGCGACGCCTAGTCAATTGGGATTCCTCAAAACTTTGAGCGATTTCTATGCGAAACGGGGAATTACTTTCAATGGTCCACCTGTTATCGAGGGTCGACAAATCGATTTGCCTCGGTTCTATGCTGGTACGAAACCTTCCTCCTCATTGCGATGATTTGAATGGTTTCGCTGACCCATTTCTCCCTCTTCTTTGACGAAAATAGCGGTTAGCGCTACGGGAGGTTTCGCAAATGTGAGTTGACTATCTCACACACATGATTTGTACATCTCAAGCTCATATCGATCCTTTGAACAGACGAATGCGAGGCGGTTATGGGGAACGGTCGCAAGCACTATGCAATTTCCGGCCGCGTCTGTCGACGATCATCCCGAACAAAGGCTTCAGCAAATCGCCGCCGTGAGTCTTGAACCACTTCTACATGATCTTCGAGGGGAGCTGACCTGATTTCGCGCGCCTTGCAGGCTTATCATGGCGCACTCTACGCTTTCGAACAAACGATTCAACAGATGCAGTATCAGCGACTTCAAGCGGCTCGCGCTGCTGCCGCTGGACAAGCACCTTCGACTCCTGTTGCCAACGGCGTCCCTGTTCCCTTTCCAAATTCTCAATCTCACGCTCCAACTCCCTCCGCTCAATCAACTTCTCACGCCTCTCCCGCTCCTCAAGCAATACCCCAACCTGTTGCTAACTCACCTCTTACTACTCAACCTTCCCGCCCAGCTTCTTCCGGATCAACATCGACTTCAACCTTTCAAAATCCCTCGATGCAGACGCAAGCGAACATCGATTCAAAGATCCCACCACCTTTCGAAACGAGACCGGGATCGGCTGCTTCGAGGAAAGATAGTGCAGTGGTAGTAGAGGATGTGAAAGGGAAAGCAAAAGCTGTGGAAATACCCGATACTTCGATCAAAGGTGCGAATCTTCGCTTTTCGACTCTCTTTTCTTCTGCTCAATCTTCTTTCCTCACAGTCGAGGACTTTGTCACTGGTGGAACTGAAACTCCCAAGAACCCCATCCTCGACCTGTCCGATTCAAACATCTCTGCTTCTCCTCGACCGATTACCGCCGACTCATCAAAAACGAAACCCACGATTTCTCAGCCTCCTCCTCCGCCTCCGCCAGTCGAACCTCCTCGACGGAAACGGCAGAAGATCGAATACGTCCCTTACAATAAGACTCTGGATACTGTCGCTGGATATGATTTGGGCGGGGTCGAAGAAGTGTTTCAACAAACTGCGAGACGGAAACGACCGAGAACTGCTTACGACTTGGGTGAGTCTCCTTCATCTGTACTGATGTCTGTATGTCGCTCATTACAAGCTGTTTATGTAGGCCTCGTCGACCTACATTCTCTCACCATGTCGATCCGTTCTCGACTCGCTTCAGAAGTCTCCTTCGCACTCAACTCTCTCACTCTCATCTCTATGTCAATTCGAACTCATCCACAAGAAACGAACTCGATTCCATTCCCTCTACGACGTTGTCAGAACCTTTACGACGAGTTGGTCGATTTACTGGAGGAAACGGCATTCGGTTACGAAGATGAAGACGAGGAGGAGGAGGATCAGCCAGCGCACGACGATGAGCAGCCAATAGCTCCTGAAACGTACAGTGATCTGTTTCAGACAATCACGGAAGAAGCTGGTCAACTTCGACCTCCGGACCCTAATGAACGAAATCGAAACGCTCAACTCGCCGATCTAGGCCAAACCCCCCTTCGACCTATCGATACCATCCTCTCTGTTACGAATATCCTACGGAACTTTTCGATCGCCGATGATAATGCGACTTTTCTCGGAAAAGACCCTCATCTTCTCGAAGTTCTCGCTCGTCTCACAAAACTGCCTCTCGAAACATCAGCATCAGGAGGAGGACCGAAACGACCTCTCTGGCCTATCCGAGTCTCACCTTTGGATTCGATGACGCTCAAAAAAGACGTCGTCGAATTGCTCGTCAATTTCGGCCTCGATGTTCGGTTGGATCAGCAAAATGTCGGAACTTCCCAATCCATCTTCAACCTCCTCACCTTCTTCCTCCTCGACGCTCACCGACACTCCCACACCCACTTTGACCTCTCACAAACTCCCGGAAACTCTAGCCGAATCGCTCAGTCCACTTCAATACGAATCGCTCACTACGTCGACCTCGGACTCGCGGCATTCTCTCGAGTCACTCTCTTCGACTCGAATCGTATCGCCATCTCCCGATTAGCTTCCCACTCTACCCTCGATCGCCTCTTCGACTCCCTGATTCGACTCGTCCCCATCTCTGAATCCGATTTCCAACTCATGACTCTCGAATCCGGACTCGTCTTTGTCGAGAACCTCGTCATGTCCCTTTACAACCTCGTTTACCTCGCCACTCCCGAACTCAAACTCGAACTCCGATCGAAACCAGCCTACATTCGAAGTTTGATGAGGGTAGTTCGAAGGCTCTCTGGATCTCACTCCGCCGATTCTGCCGCCGCAGCTTTCCAACCTCTCATCGAACGGTGTATCGCTACGCTTCAACTCTTGAGTTCGCTGGGAGGAGTGACAGTGGGTTCGACTGGAATTGAATCGACAGAGGTACCTTGGTGGGGAATGTCGATGAGTGGTTACGAAGAAGATGAAGTAGGAGAAGGAGGGAAACAAGTGATCAGACCTGCTCAACCGACAGAAGCAGATCGAGGAATCGTCAAACAGAGGTTACCTCCATCAGCGTCGACTGCAGCAGGCTTGGATCCAGGTTTACCGATACTCTCTGGAGAAACGAAATCTTTATTCGAGTCGTTGGCAGCTGGTTCAATGTCGAGTGTATTTGGTTCTTTAGTGACGCTGTTGTAAGGGAAGTGATTGTGTCGTAGGTAGTTTTCAATGTTTGGATAGATTTCGCAATGTTAGCGAGCATGCACTCGTTCGTAGACTATTTTCGTGCGAAGGTATAGCGAAGTCGTTGAGATTTGTGAGCGAACTAACGAGGCAAGCGCGGCGAACAGTGAACGAGCGAGCAGGTCAGAGTGGATTCGAGCGTTTGCGAGAAACTGCTAGAATTTTCTAGCAACAAATTACGTCGAGGTATAAAAAGGACCGGTTTCGCTCCTTCGTCTCGCTCTTCACTGTTCTCAATCAAACGTTACAAGTATGGACCCAAACAAATTCACCGAAGCTACTACGAAAGCCCTCGAATCAGCAATCAACTTGGCAAAGGAGAATTCAAACTCTCAACTCTCACCCGCTCACCTCGCCTCGGCTCTCCTCTCGCCTACTCAGAATGCGACTGGAGCTAGTCAGGCTACCCTCTTCTCTTCTATCCTCAACAAAGGTGAGTTCTCGCTCTCTTTTCTTTCCTCCCCTTCCTCCCTTCTTTACCCCACTATTTCCCGAGACTGACTGACTCCCTATGCTCCCCTGTGCTCATCTACGTCTGCAGCTGGTGCCAATCCTGATCTAGTGAACCGCGGATTGGCCAAATTCATCGTACGCTTGCCTGCTCAAGAGCCTGCTCCCGACGATGTTTCCCTCTCACCAGCGACCGCAAAAGTTTTACGAGAAGCTGAAAAGATCATGAAGGACAAGGTGAGTACATTATAGAGCTCTACATTACCGAGGGAGACTGACATTCGAGACTGCCATCGATTAGAACGATTCCTTCGTCGCTCAGGATCATCTCATTCTCGCACTCTGTCAAGACAACTCGATCGCTTCAATCCTCAAAGAGGCTGGAGTCACTCCCGAACAAGTCAAGTCAGCGGCGCAACAGATCAGAGGAGGGAAGAAGGTGGACAGTCGAGGAAGTGAGGAAGGATTCGACGCTTTGAGGAAATACGCTCGTGACTTGACGGCTGAAGCTGAAAGCGGCAAGCTCGACCCAGTCATCGGCAGAGACTCTGAGATTCGGCGTTGTATCAGGATATTGAGTAGGAGAACAAAGAACAACCCTGTTGTAAGCGCGTTTACGCTTTCCTTGCCTCCGCTTCTTCACTGACTAACTCCTGCCACATTTTCCAGCTCATTGGAGAACCGGGTGTTGGGAAGACAAGTGTGGCTGAGGGCTTAGCTCTACGAAGTAAGTGGAAAGAGTTGTCTGCCGCGATTCTGAGCTGACCTTGAATTTTCACTTTTTTTTTTTAGTTGTCGCTCGCGATGTACCACCAAATCTCCTCGGTCGACTCTGGTCTCTCGATATGGGTGCCCTCACTGCTGGAGCTAGCTACAAGGGACAGTTCGAGGAGAGGCTCAAGAGTGTTTTGGAGGAATGTGAAAAGGCAGGAGAGGAAGGAGCTGGAGTCATTCTCTTCATCGACGAGCTTCACACCGTCATGGCCGGTCAAGGAGGAACCGGAATAGGAGCAGGTGATCTCCTCAAACCCGCTCTCGCTCGAGGCAAACTTCGAACTATCGGCGCCACGACTCTCAACGAATACCGTCAGGTAAGTCTCACCCCCTTCTCTACCTCTCCACATGTTGTCCAGATGTCTCTTGACTGACGCTGCTCCAACGCCGACAGCACATCGAGAAAGATGCCGCTTTCGAACGTCGATTCCAGCAGGTCATGGTCAACGAACCCACAGTCCCCGAGGCTATCTCTATCCTACGTGGTATCAAAGAGAAGTACGAAGTTCATCACGGAGTCACCATTCTCGATGCTTCCCTCGTCGCTGCGGCAACTCTCGCTCACAGATACCTCACTTCTCGCAAACTCGTATGTCTGCGTTTCTTCCTGCTTCTCGACTGCCCATCGTGATCACTGACGACCCATACAATGACTCACAGCCCGACTCTGCTATCGACTGTATTGACGAAGCTTGTTCCGCCGTTCGAATCGCTCGCGAATCTCGACCTGAGGAGATTGATCAACTCGAACGTCAGAAACTCCAATTCGAAATCGAACTCCACGCTCTCTCTTCCGAACTCGCTCGTGACAAGAAGGACGAAGTCGCAAAGGCCAAGATCGAAGAAACGAAACAAGCCATCTCAAGAATCGATGATCAACTCGCACCCATCAAAGCCAGGTTCGAAGCGGAGAAATCAAAATCCGACGAGATCAACAATGTCAAGAGGAGGATCGACGAGCTTACTGCCAAAGCAGCAGATGCTGAACGACGATACGAGTAAGTTTCAATGTTCATGTTCGCTCTTTCTTTCGCACCGAGACTGACCATCTTCTCTTTCTCGGTCTAGTCTCGCTACCGCCGCCGACATCACTCACGGTGCTCTTCCCGATCTTCGCCACCGTCTTCTCCAACTCGAAGAGGCAAAGAAGGAGGAGGAAAAGATGATGAGGGCAGCTGGAGGAGAAGCTCTCGCAGGAGACACTGTCACTCCCGAAGCGATTCAACAAGTCGTCGCTCAATGGTCTGGAATTCCTGTCACTTCGATGAAGGTATGCTCCTCTTCTTTCGAGCTTCATTTCCCCTCGCAGGACCGATACTGACTCCTCGGATCTTTTGAAACATTTCTAGTTGTCCGAGAAGCAGAAACTTCTCAAGATGGAAAAGACTCTCCGCAAGGAAGTAGTCGGTCAAGACGAGGCAGTCACTGCAGTTTCAAACGCTATCCGTCTCAATCGTTCCGGACTCTCCAACACCGATCGACCAATCGCCAGTTTCCTCTTCGTCGGTCCCTCTGGAACTGGTAAAACTCAACTCGCCAAATCTCTCGCCAAATTCCTCTTCGACTCTCCCGATGCCATGCTTCGAATCGACGCCTCAGAATACTCAGAGAAACACACTGTCGCCAAACTTCTCGGAGCTCCGGCAGGTTACGTCGGCTACAATGAAGGAGGTTTACTTACGGAGTTCGTCAGGAGGAAACCTTACTCGGTTGTGCTCGTCGATGAGCTTGAAAAGGCTTCGCGGGAGTTTGTTCAAGTTTTCCTCCAAGTTCTCGACGATGGACGAGTTACCGATGCTGCTGGTCGAGTTGTCAACTTCAAGAACACTGGTATGTCTATCTACGCTGAATCGTTCTGTCGCCAGAACGCAGACTGACCCGCTTCTCTGAAAACAGTGATCATCATGACTTCAAACCTCGGATCCGCCTTCTTGAACGAACTTCCCGACGATGGCTCACCTGTTCCCGACTCAACCAGGGAGCTTGTGCAAGGTGCAGTTCGAGCCCACCTCCCTCCCGAATTCATCAACCGTATCGACTCGATTGTCATCTACAACCGCCTCTCTCGCTCGGATGTTCGCTCAATCGTCGAAGTTCGTATCGCAGAGGTCCAAAAACGCTTGCGCTCAAACGGTAAAGACATTACGTGAGTCGTGTACTTCATTGTTCACGCTGTTCGATCGAAACTGACCGTGTTTTGTGAAATTCCGACTCACAGGCTTCAGATTTCCAAACCTGCTCTCGACTTCCTCGCCAGCGTTGGCTATCACCCATCTTACGGAGCTCGACCCCTAAACCGTGCCATCCAGAACGAACTCCTCAACCCTCTCTCTCGCTACATTATCGACGAATCAATCCGTGATGGTGAAACAGCTCGAATCGAATTCGATGCTCCCGCAAACCGTCTCGTCTGCATTCCGAATCACGAGTCGTCTGTTCCGGTACACGATGATTCCGATGAGGAGATGGGGGACGACTCGATCGAAGTTGAGGAATTGGATTGAGAAGACGGTCAAGCGCCAAGGGAGATGAGCGTGGAGGCCTCACCGCCTGCGAAACGATCAGGAGGTGTCGAAGAGGAAGATCATAGCATGAAGAAGAGGAAGCAGTAATTGGCTAGTGTACATAGATCAGATTTCGTTTCGTTTCGTTTCGTTCAAGTAGTTTTTCGTCGTTTTTTTTTGTGTCCTTCTGTTTACATCCTCGTTCCCCTCCACTTTGGAATTGTTACTCGCAATTGTGTGTCAGTTTACCTCCTGCGAGCGAGCGAGAAGCGAGAGAATTGCTTGCGAAGTTGATTGCGTTCTTCGACTTCCTTCCACCTACACTCTATCTCAAACATGGGATTCCTCACCTCGTAAGCATTCTCTCTAGCGACACCACGCTATCTGAAGCTTATCCGTTCCTTGTTTCTAGATCTGCGTTGGTATCTTCATCTTTCCTTTTGGGAAACTTGTTCACTGGGTACGCTCTCCTAGCCCTTCATACTCTTACCCAGTGCTCACATAGCTTTTCTATTAGACTTCTATGGGATTCCAACGTCTTGTTCGGGCTGAAGGAGCCAATCTCTCGTGCAACTATCGAAGCGATTGAATCTTATTATTTGACTTGGTGGAACGGTCCTATGGCCGTGAAGATGTTCTTGCATGTCATGGTGAGCTCACTCCTTATCTCCACTCGAAAGAAGCGCTCAAGAATCGTGGTTTCCTTAGATGCTCGTCCTCTTCCTTTCAATCGTAGCCAAATTCGCAAGATACACTGAAACCGCTTACTACTTCTCGGGTGGATCCATTCGTGAGTTCTTTTCATCATCAGAAAGGGGGGGAGAAAGAGGCTGACCTTTCTCGTGCGGACAGTCATGCTCATTTTAACTGCTTCGCTTTACATCGTTATCACGGTTCCTTCAATCCGTACCATTGCTGCGTGAGTCGAGTCCGACTTAGCATCAACATCATGTATGACGCTGAGTCGTTCTCGGGTTCACAGTGATCCTCTCGATAAAGCCCTCCTCGTTCACTCGGGAGAAGATCTCTTCTCTCGTTTCCAAAGCTATTTCGTCAAGCGTGGATCTGGAACTCTCGCTGAACGAGCGAGGGAGACTGCGAAGAGGGTGGCAGAACTTGGGCCTATGACTTGGGACGAACGAGTCATGCACGTTGAAGTTCTTTGCGCTGCGAACGTTCTCGCAATGGGATTACTCGTCGGTGTTGTCCTCCTTCAGGTACGTTCTCCTATACGACTTCTCTATCCTTGCACTAGCGCTTATATACAGATCGACCCGCAGGCTTCGGAATGGTACGTAGAGGAGGATCTTCGCAACGAAACGATTGCCGAACTTCGCAAGGAGGGAGTCGCTTCAGCTACCACTGCTCCCGTCACTGAGGAGAAGAAGACGCAATAAACTGTTGTGTAGCTATCATATCAGTATGGCAGTGCAGGAAAAAAAGTTCGAAATCAGGTCAACTGCAGACTTGATCAGACTGCCGAATGACAAGAGAGAGTACCGTTCTCACTTGCGCGCTCACTCGCCATAAGACCGAGAGATGCGACGAAGTTTTGGGGAAAGCAAAGACTGCGTAATTTCAGTATCGAAAGCCGAGAGAGTGCAAAAACAGATGGGGGGGGGAATCTAGTCAACTTCAATTTCGTTTAATCATTTGGGGAATCATTCGAGCCGTTTACGAGTCTGTGAGAAGGGAGATAGAGTATCAGTCATTGGACTGAGAGACGCGAGAAAGAGGAAAAGAGAGGCTTACACAAGTCATCCTCCTCCTCAGCTTGACCGAAAGCAGCTCCTCCAGATTCACCTCCTGCCGCAGCACCAGCTTCTCCTCCTTCAGGGAACTTGAACGATGAACCGAACGAACGAGATTGTTGAAGATTTTGGGCGAAAAGCTCGTATCTTCGGATATCTTGATCGCTGACGGAACGCCTGGCGAATCTCATAGCCTCTTCGAAGTGCTCGATCGTGATCTCGGGAACGGGATCCTCCTCCTCAGCTTCCATAGCATCGTCCTCCTCAGCCTTGACAGCGTCTTCTCCAAGTTCTGCCTCCTTCTCCTTGCGAGCGCGATCTCGCTTCATGTCGGCTTCGATAGATGCACGAATGGCGAGTTTGGCGGCACGTTGACAAATTTCCGTAAGATCGGCACCAGAGAAACCATGAGTGTTCTTGGCGAGGAAAGTGAGGTCGACACTCTTTGCGATGGGAGATCGCTTGAGGGCAGCCTTGAGAATCGAGACACGGGAAGCTTCGTCGGGCTGTGCGAGTGAGAAAAACACAGTCAGTATAACGAAGCAACAGAGAGTGAAAGAGAAGAAGCGACTCACGAGAGGAATGTAGATGAGTTGGTCGAGACGTCCAGGACGAAGGAGAGCGGGATCGATTTGATCGGGCCTGTTGGTAGCACCGATTACGAAAACGTTCTTCTTGGCGTTCATACCGTCCATCTCGGTAAGGATTTGGTTGAGAACTCGGTCTCCGGCACCTCCAGCGTCTCCTCCTCCTCCTCCTCCACGAGCCTTTGCGATCGAATCAAGCTCGTCAAAGAACATGACTACTGGAGCGGCAGCACGAGCCTTGTCGAATACGTCTCGAACGTTGGCCTCGGACTCTCCGAACCACATGGTGAGAAGTTCGGGACCCTTGATCGAAATGAAGTTGGCTTGACATTCGTGAGCGATCGCTTTCGCGAGAAGCGTCTTTCCGGTTCCGGGAGGACCATAGAAGAGTACACCTTTCGAAGGTGACATACCGTACTTGAGGAACTTCTCCGGGTGTTCCACTGGGTATTGCACGGTTTCTTGTAATTCGATCTTGACTTTGTCGAGACCTCCAACATCGTCCCAAGTAACGGTAGGGATTTCGACGACGGTTTCTCGGAGTGCGGAAGGGTTCGAAGTACCGAGTGCGAATCGGAAGTTGTCCATGGTGACTCCGAGTGAGTCGAGAACTTCGGCGTCGATGGTGTCTTCGTCGAGATCGATGAGGTCCATCTTCTCACGAATTTGTTGCATCGCGGCTTCGGAACAGAGAGAGGCGACATCAGCTCCGACGTAACCGTGAGTGTCGGCAGCAATCTGTGAGAGGAAAGTGTGAGTTTGCGAGTCCTCGTTCGTGCGTGCAAAAGAAAGTATAGGCGTACCTTTTCGAGATCGACATCATCACCGAGCTTCATGTTCTTGGTGTGGATTCGGAGAGTTTCGAGTCGACCAGTAGCATCAGGAATACCGATATCGACCTCTCGATCGAAACGACCGAAACGACGAAGAGCGGGATCGATTGAGTTGGGTCGGTTGGTAGCAGCCATAACGACGATGTTGGAACGAGCCTTCATTCCGTCCATGAGGGTAAGAAGTTGGGAAACAACTCGACGTTCAACTTCTCCGTTGGTCTGCACAGATTGATCAAAGGTGAGCAAAGACGTAAGAATCGAATGGGAGATAGGGAAGTATGGCTCACCTTGTCACGCTTGGGAGCGATAGAATCAATCTCATCAATGAAGATAATCGCAGGCGAGTTCTTCTCCGCTTCTTCGAAAGCCTTCCTCAAATTCGATTCACTCTCTCCCGCCATCTTCGACATGATCTCGGGACCGTTGATGAGGAAGAAGAAAGCACCAGTTTCGTTGGCGACGGCACGAGCCATGAGAGTTTTTCCGGTTCCAGGAGGACCAAACATCAAGATACCACGAGGAGGTTTGATACCGATCGACTTGAAGAGCTGAGGGTGACGGAGGGGAAGTTCGACGAGTTCACGAATTTGAGCGAGTTGTTTGCGGCAACCTCCGATATCGTCGTATCCAACGTCGGCCAAGTTGTTCTCTTCGTCTTCACGCTTGACGGGCTCTCCCTCAGTGTGGATGACAGTGTCTTGTGCGACGATACAGTACTCGGCGGGATCGGTTTCGACTACCTTGAATTCGACGCTTCGAGCAGCTCCCTTGGCAAGGAAAGTGTCTCCCTTTCGTACTGGTCGGTAAGCTTCGAGGAAGTAAGGCTTGAGGAATACGTTGAAGATGTCACCGGTAAGACCTGCGAGAAAGGGGATCGTGAGTATGGCGAAAGAGGAGAGATCAGACAAGTCGAGGAAAACTCACCTTCGATGGAATCGTCGAAAGGAAGAACGTGGATTCGCTTTCCGTACTTGATGTCGTGGCAAGCGTGCACAGTAGCGATATCTCCGAGCTTGACGCGAAGGTTATTACGAGCGACTGTTGAAAGAGGAGGAGTTAGCGAAAATCCTAATTTTCATGCAAGATCGAGAGTTTGCTTACCCTTGTTGATTTGAATCTTTCCCTCGTCAACCTCTTCAGAAGAAAGAACGATCAAGACTGGAGAAAGGAAATAAAAAGGTCGATTGTCAGTATATTCTCGATCTCTGTCCGAGGATTGCCTCGTTCCCCTCAAGTCTCAACTAGCTCGCTCGCACTCCTTTCCAATCCCATTATCTGTTCTGATCTGAACTGTGCCCCCTCTGCTACACCAGTAGAGCCTAGGAGAGAGGAACGATACCTCCACCTCCTGCCAGATCATCTCAGGAGAGAAAGTCACAAACTCACCAGTATCCTTGCGTTTCTTTCCTCGTACGATGATGGTATCTCCTCTGAACAATTGAAGTAGCTCCATAGTAGCAGGGTGAAGCTGAGCAACTGAATTGTCATCCGATGACGACTCATCGACTACAAGACGATTAGGACTGTTGAGAGTACGGAAAGCTTGTCAGTATTCTAGTAGGAGTGTATAGAACAGTGTAGACTATGCTTACCTCTTCTTGGGTCTGAGAATAGCGGTGGCTGAGTCTTCATTCTTTGCCTCTCTTGAAGGATCGTTCGCCATGATTCAAGTTGCTGTAAGGGAGTGTTGAGTAGGAAGAAGGTGTGTGAGGGAAGTGTGCTGGGGGTAAAGGTGAAGTAGCTGGGTTGAGGTGAGTAGAAACCTCGGATTGTAAGAAAGAGAGAGGAAAGGAGGTGACTTACGAGGCGAGGGACTTAGCCAAATTTTTGAACAAAAATGGGTTTCGTTCCTTCGCATTCTTTCGCCATCAACTCTTTGAAAATCGTATGCTACTTTCGCCTTGGGCATCGTGCATACTTATTCCAAGACACCTGAGCTGGTCGCGTCGACAGACCTTCACTTGAGAATCGAGTTGCTTCGACGAAACGACGCTTCTCGCGAACGTTTCGCTCGCACTTTCGCTGTTATGCCTCTCGTCTTATCCTCCTCTCTAAGCTTCGAGCTTCAAAGTCCTGACAGTGTCACATTTCGCAATCTCTGCTCTCTAGCTAAGTCGCAATGGATCGCTCGCGTTGCGCTTCGTTGAAGATTTCGCACAGAGTCCCGTAACTCGTCGGCTTCGCTCGATTCGAAAAGGGGCAAATCTCAGCTCAGCCGAGTCGACTGATAGCCTATGCTCGAGTATGCTGTTTGGAATCAGGGGCATATGAGTGCGACCCTACTAGGGAACGAAGAGAGTCGCCTTTGCGCCTTGTGGCGTCTCGTAAAAGCTTCAGCCGTTCTCGAGGGGGTCGTGCTATACCTCTCTATGGTTGAAGAGCTCGAACGCTTGGTTGTCTACTGACACCAGGAAACCTTCAGCGGTGAAGATTTGCTCAGATTTCGTTTGCGTTGTCGTTTACCCGATCAAATGAAAGCTCGATCTCCGGCCTACTGCCTTCCGATCACCTGAAAATCCCTCGCAGGGAGCTTCAGGGTGAGAATCGCACAAGAATGCTTTCGAGTAAAGCGATCTCACGGCATTTTGTTTCGGTGCTGTCGACGTTCCGCCAGAGGAGCGAGCTTCAACACAGCGCAGACACTCCTGTGATCTCAACGTAGAACTTCCGATGCGTGAGGTCGAGCAAAAGAGCCGTGTAACGCTCCTGTGACCTCGATCTTCTATACCCGGACTTCGAGACACTCACTTCACTTACCTCCTCTGCTATCGAGCCCCTCTATGGGAGCGCGTCGGAATGAGAGCTTTGTATGTACAGTATGCATAAGGTGCTAACTCGGTACAAAGCGGCTGTCAGGGAATATCGCGATCGCTGCAGATGCGGCTGAGTGAAAACTCGTCCTGCGTCCCCGAAGCTTGATCTGATAAGGGCTTCCTCGCTGTTATATATACTGGGGAATATAGTGGAGTGGTCTCACAGAGTAGCGAGACCAAGGCCAGGTCAGAAGGCGGGCAGAGAGGCAGAGGAGACTTTCGTGCCTTTCCTTCTATGCATAGCGGACGTGTTCTTATCGGAGGCTCACTACGCTCGAGGGCAGTCTAGTACAGTCCAAGAGGACGATAGAAGCCAGAATAGCTCGTACTAGTCGCCGTGGACGATCGTAGAACGTTTCCGCGGGCTGCACTCGATTTCGCGATGCACTCGTCAACATACCCTGTATCGACTCCTGCACTTCGACGGCCTGGGCGTCGGAAGTCTGAAACTCCCGCTCTCGTCGAAAAGAGTATCTAGAGCGGCACGTCGCACTTCATTCTCGCATTTTCGTCTCTCGTGTCTCTCAACTCGCCCGTGTTCTCGTAGAGCTCGACCGACGATCTACCGCCGACGAATTCGTGTATCGTTGACTCCGAATGTGCGAAGATTGCTTCCTAGCCTCAAGACGACAGAATCGAAGGAGAGGCTTCGTCGTCGTTGTGAAAATCTTTTCATCCTTGATAGGAGATTGACGCGGGTAATTTAGGACAAGAAAAAGAGATCGATACGAAATTCCAATCGCGAATTCGGCAAAGATTTTTCGCTCTCTGCTCTCTTTCTCTCTTCCCCTTCTCCCACACTTCAAATCCGTCCCACTTTCTCTTCAAACATGTCTTACACTGCTTCCACTGTCTCCGAGCCCGAGTTCCAACGTACGTTTGATTCCTTCCCGCTTTCACCGTCCTCTCAAATTTCCTTATCTCGACTTTCATACTGATATCCTCGCTTCATCTCATCACACAGAGGCCGTTCACGAGATTCAATCTACTCTCGCACCTCTCTTCAAGCAATCGCCTGAATACGAGAATGCTTTCAAAGGTGAGTTGACCTGTTCCCCCTACCCCTCTCTTTTTTCCCGATCTAGCCTGATCATGATCGTTCTCGCATAGTTCTCATGATCCCTGAGCGAATCATCACTTTCCGCGTTGCATGGGAAGATGACAAGGTAGGTTCCATTCCATTCTCTTTCGTTGATCTCTGGGAATCGAGGAAGAAAGGAAAAGGTATGTTTGATGAGCGAGGAAAGCTGATTCTCGTTCTCCTTTTCTGTCAAACAGGGTGGATGCCAAGTCAACACCGGTTTCCGTGTTCAATTCTCCTCAGTCCTCGGTCCTTACAAGGGAGGACTTCGTCTTCACCCTTCCGTCAACCTTTCCATCCTCAAGTTCCTCGGTTTCGAACAAATCTTCAAGAACGCTCTCACTGGTCTCCACATGGGAGGAGGAAAGGGAGGATCCGATTTCGACCCCAAGGGTAAATCTGACAACGAGATCCGTCGTTTCTGCTTCGTGAGTTTTACCTTTTCCTCTTATCCTCCCATTTCCTCGACTCCTTTTCTGATTTCGGCTCTTCCCCTTGCTGGCAGTCCTTCATGAGGGAACTTTCCCGACACATTGGTGCCGATACCGATGTTCCTGCTGGAGATATCGGAGTTGGAGGACGAGAAGTCGGTTTCCTCTTCGGTGCTTACAAGCAAATGCGAAACGAGTTCGCTGGTATCCTCACCGGTAAGGGATTCGACTTTGGTGGATCGAAGATCCGACCTGAAGCCACTGGTTACGGAGCGTGAGTTTTTCTTTCGACTTTTGCATTTTCCGACTTCAATCAGTTTTACTCACTCGAATATTCTCACAAAACAGTGTCTACTACCTCGAGGAGATGATCAAGGCCGCCTCTGGAGAGGACTTCAAGGGAAAGAAGACCCTCATCTCTGGAGCTGGAAACGTCGCTCAATACGCCGCGCTCAAGGTTATCGAACTTGGAGGTGTCGTCCTCTCCCTTTCCGACTCGAAGGGTGCTCTCGTTTCCGAAGGAGAGCAAGGTCTCTCTGCCGAGTACATCGACAAAGTCGCCGAACTCAAGCTCAAGGGTGGTTACCTCAAGGACCTCGAAGTTCCTTCCGGCTTCAAGTACCACGAGGGAGCTCGCCCCTGGACTCTCGCCAAGAAGGTCGACGTTGCCATCCCTTCAGCTACTCAAAACGAGATCAACGGAGACGAGGCCAAGGCTATGGTCGCTGCTGGACTTCGATACATCGCTGAGGGAGCCAACATGCCCTCTACTCAAGAGGCTATCGATATCTTCGAGGGTGAGCGAAAGAAGGGTTCCGACAAGGCTGTTTGGTACGGTCCCGGAAAGGCTGCCAACGTATGTCATCCCTCATCAGACTCTTTTTGCCAACTTTCGACTGATCTTGACATTTTCGATCCTGGATTAGTGCGGAGGTGTCGCTGTTTCTGGACTCGAGATGGCTCAAAACTCTGCCCGTCTCCAATGGACCGAAGAGGAGGTTGACGCCAAACTCAAGAACATCATGCAAACTTGCTTCCGAACCTGTTACGAGACTGGAAAGGAATTCTCCGACTCGGGTGCTCTTCCTTCCCGTAAGCTCTGTTCCTTCCTCTTTTCGCGTCGACGTCACGCTTACATTTGTTTACAATCTACAGTCGTTGTCGGTGCCAACGTCGCTGGTTTCCTCAAGGTCGCCAACGCTGCCAAGGCGTAAGTTTTCGTTTCTCTCTCTCCTTTCTCTCTTCTCGCGCATCCTGCTGACTCCCTTCATTTCCTCTCCATACAGCCAAGGTGACTGGTTCTAAATCTCAAAAACCGCATAGTTAGAATCTTTAAGCGGTACCCGTTCGTCAGTAGAAGCGAACGTTTTTCATTTGTCGTTATTTCCCTGGATAGATAATTTAGGTCTTTCTCCCCCATGTTGCTTTGCTATTCATTTCATTCTCTCGCAATCTCTTCAAGTTGTCAGGGTTCAAAGAGAGAGTACTCGAAGTCTAGAGATTGGCCGTGAAAATCTTGCGAAACCTCTCTTTCCTCTCCTCAACTTCGCTGTTTTGACTTGGTTTTGACACCACACATTCAAAATGTCGCCGCCAGGCGCATATATACCCCTTCATCAGTATCCTACACCATCACTATCCCACTCTAGACTGTTCACCTCCGATTTCGACACATCTCATCGCTCAGGCTTCCGACTTCCTCGACCTTCAATCCGCTCAATAGCCATCTCACTGGTTACAGCAGTACTCCTCATCGTACTCTTCTCCACTCGCAAGTACCCCACCTGGTTACAACAAGCCTTGAGAGCCGAGGGAATCGATTATCGACTTGGATTCAATCAACTCTACCTCACAGCAAAACAAGGTTGGAGGGAATACGAGCCACCGCCAATAGGATGGAATGAACCGATAGGGACAAGGACAATTTGGGTGGTCAGTTTGAGCGATATTTGCGTCGAAGAATTGGTTGCCCGAGGGAGAATTTGCGAAGAATGGCCTCAAGATAAGAGTCGATCGAAAGTAGGAGCGGTTTGGACTTATGCGAATGGTTCAGATCCTTTGTTGAGTGTATGGCGTGCGGAAGTAACGGCGATGTTGGCAGGGGAGATCTCAGCGGGAGTAACGACGATTCGTGCCGCGAAAAGAGCTCGACATTTCCGGTTCGTCGTAGTCCTCTAGTCAATATGCAATCGAGATGTTCAGGTTTGTCTTGCAGTGAACATGACGAGTTGCGCTACTCGATTCGCTCGGTTCTCGACTCCTTCGCACCGGATTCTCTCGCTCAACTTTTCATTCTCACGACCGACCTGCCCGCCAACATTCTGCTACGAAATACGATCGATCCTCTACCTCCACCTGTAGACGAGGACGCAGAAAGGAAGGAAGACTCTCCTCCGCTTGTCAACTCGAGTCGAATCGGTCAAATCCCCTCTTGGCTCTCAACTTCAGCTCCACCGTCTCTCTCGATCATTCACCACTCAAGTTTCTTCGCCAATCAATCTTATCTGCCGACGTTCAACTCACTCTCCATCGAGTCTCAGTTCCCTTACCTCCGCAATATCGAGGCCGAATACTTTCTTTACCTCAACGTATGTCAATTCTCGGGTCTCTGCGTGAGGAATCCCAAACTAACAAGCAGTCAATGATAGGACGATACGTTTCTACTTGGGAAAGACTCGATCGTCGCGACTGACATTGGTTCACCCGTCATTGGCTCCGTCTTTCGACTCCAAACGGACTTAGCGGTCGATAGTGCTGCTCCAGACGAAGCTGGTGAGTACCGACTGCCCTCGCGAAGAGACCTGAGCTTTATGCTGACTCTAGGTTTATCCACAGTCGGAAGTCCTGAAGGAGAATGGGCGTCACTTCGTCGAGCGAATTGGCTTCTTGGTGCGTACTTTCGCGCTTTCCTCGACCAGCTCGGTTCTGACAGTCGATCAGCATAGACCAACGTTTTGGTCGACGAGAGAGGAACTACCTCGCTCATATCCCGAAAGTCATGAGCATGCCAATTTTGAGAGAAATCGGCGAGATCTGGAAAAATGAATTAGATCAAGTGAGTCGGATGGTCTTCTCCGAAGCTATTGCGCCTCGCATCTGAACTCATCGCTATTCTCAGACTGCGAGCTCCCGCTTCCGAGGTCGTCAAGTCGAATATCAACTACCATTTCTCGCAACTTACTACACTATCGAATCCCATCGTCTAGCTCTCCTTCGGTCCTTCATCGCTGATCGAGCGGATCGAGATAACGACGGAATGCTGTCGCTTGACGAGCGCCGACAGATGCTGCATGAATTAGGATTCAAGGAGGAGATGAAAGGCAAGTTCTCAACGGAATCGACAGTTCACGCTCCCTACCGATCGACTCGGGACGACCTACCCTCTCTTCTCTCTCAAGCTGGACTCGAAGCGCCAAGGTCGACATCGTTGAGATGCAGCTCGATGGACGGTTACTGCCCTTTCCGAGGTGAGGAGACGGATCGCAACAAGTTCGTTCGACCAGTTCGTTATGCAGAGGAGGAGGATCTGGAGGATCCACCGATCCCTTATTGCAAGATCAAGCTGGACGAATGCTTTGGTGACAGTTTCCTCGATTCTGAAGGAGTCAGGACGAGCGCAATTCTGGCAAGAATCGCAGTCGATCGAACGGAATGCGGCGACTGTATCATCCTCCGCCTCGTATCGACAAGCGGCACTGCCGGACTCTCCTCCTTCCTACCTCACGACGACGCTCGCTCCATGGCGTTCTCAGCATCTCCTGATGACTCCCTCAGACCTCGCCAAAAAGAATCGAACGGCTCGACCTCTTATACTCGTCGACAACAAGCAATGCGGGAGATCCTACGATACTCCTACATCCTCGGCGACTCGAAGAGTAGATTCCACGGAATGCGAATGCCGAAAGATACGGATCGAGTTCTCAAAGCTGTCACAGAACCCGACAATGACAACGATAGGAACATTACTTACTTGACGCTCAGTGAGTCCAATCTTCCTTGCTAGGTGCGATGGCTCCGCTGACTTTTGACTGCAGACGACGATTTCGCGAATGATCATCTCTCGGAAATGGCTCAACCGATTCTCGAGGATTTCTTCCAGAGGACTTGGCCGGATCCTTCACCTTACGAAACCTAGACGACCCCTTGTATAACTCTCATTGTATTTTGTACACTGGATAGCATTTTGCAAGCACTTCTCTCTCTCTGCTGTTCTGTCTTGTATGATATTCGATTTTTTTCGGATCTTTCCACAAGATTGTGCTCTACTTCAAGGCAGATTTGAGAGTCTATCGGGAGAGAGTTCAAGTTAGTGCGGGTTCGACAGGCTGAGAGGCAAAGGAAAGATTGACTCACTTCCTCCATTTGTTCGAAATCCGAAGTATCGACTCTAACGATTTGTTTCCCAAGAGCTTTCCTAATCGCCTCCATATTCTCGAACGACCTACGATCGTGGACGAAATTGATCGAAACACCTTGACGACCGAACCGACCCGTTCGTCCGATACGATGCAAGTAAGTTTCAGGATCTGGTCGATTGTTGGCGTCGAGTGGTAAATCGTAGTTGACCACCATGTTGACTTGCATGACGTCGATACCTCGTGCGATAACGTTCGTGGTGATGAGTACTTTCGTCTTGCCTTGTCGGAAAGATTCCATCACGGCGTCTCGTTCGGAAGTTTCGAGTTTACCGTGGAGTGAAACAACTTTGTGTCCTTCTGCAGTCATCCTTCGTGCGATCTCATCGGCAGTATCACGTTTCTAAACAAGCACTGAAGTTGTCAGCTAGGTATGGAGAGTGGAAGACGAGTGAAAACTCACCTTGACGAAAATGATACTTTGACCAATCGTCAACAAGTTGTACAGTTCGACCAATACCTCGTACTTGTGACCCTCATCCGCACAATCTATGACATCGTCGCACTCATCGAGTCAAGTACTGTCGTACGAACGACTCAGAGAGGAGCAACGACTCACCCATGAAGAATTGTTTAATCGCATCCAAACTCAATTCTTCTTGCTTGAGTCGAATCTCGTTTGCACCGGGAGCGAATCGAACGGCGAACGTTCGAACGACTTCAGCGAAAGTAGCGGAGAAAAGAACGATTTGAGGATCTTGAGCCATTCGAGTGATCAAGCTATTCGACATCAATCGAGTCAGTGATTCAGGCTTGAGATGGGAAGGATCGGAATGAAAGGTGAGGCGCACTTTTTCAAGGAGATGGACTGTTCACCCATTGAACCGGAATCGAGCATGTTGTCTGCTTCATCGAGAACGAATGCTTTGATATCCTTCAAATCCAAAACTCGGGCACGAGTGACCATCTGTACTCAAATCCGCTCGTCACCACTACTCGACGCTGTAGGAACTAAGGAGTAGGGCAGGTAGAGAAGAGAACGTACATCGATGACGGTTCCGGGAGTTCCAATAATGATCTGAGCAGTAACTTTCGGCATTCCCCTCTTGACCGAATCTTTACCAGCAAAGAAACATTCCACTGGAGTGTACTCCCCCATCCTCCTCACGACTTCGAGGATTTGAATCGCCAGTTCTCGTGAAGGAGCAATACAGATCGCCTGATAGAAACTGAGAGGGATCAGTGAGGAACGTAGGGAAGGCAGAGGGGAAGGAGCGTACTTGAGGTGCTTTGAGATCCATGTCGACTCGTGAAAGCATGGTGAGTGCGAAAGCGGCGGTTTTACCAGTTCCAGATTGAGATTGACCGATCATATTCCGTGGACTATCTCCCTTGAAACTCGATCAGCACACAGCGATCTGTGAAATCGAGGTGTAGCGAGGACATACGGGTTCTGTAGGAGGAGAGGAAGAGCTCGCTCTTGAATCTTTGAAGGTTTTTGGAATCCCATTTTGTAAACTCCTTTCAACAGGTTCGGATGCCTGTTCGCCTCCAAAAATGTTCAAACCCGACTCACACACACGTTATAAAGAGTCGTCTGATGCTCACAGGTTGAGATCTTCGAAAGATTTAGCCGAGAATAAAGGAGAATTTGGATCTTGTTGTTGATCTGCGAGAGTAACCTGAACCATTTCGCATTCGATCAGCTTACTTCACGGATCAAGATGAGAGAGTCGTACGTGCCTGTACTTCATGACTGAAGTTCTCTAGCAGAGTTGAAGCTGTCGAAGTGAAAGCGATGAGGTATTTGTACAAGTCGAGGGAAAGAGGAAGACTCACCCATAGGACCGTCTTCTTCAGGGATCTCTTCTTCTTCTTCTTCTCCTGGTTCAGCGTGTCCATTCGGTTGTACAGTTTCAGGTTGAGTTGGAGTTGTAGTTGGTTGATCATCTTGCGGACTCAGTTCGCTCAATCGAGAAGATAGAGACGCTACTGCATCGGGTTTCGCTATAGATTATCACGATAAAGTCAGTAGAGAGTCTCAATGAGCTTAAAAGAGGTTCAGCTTACATTCTGACATGGTTCGAAGTTTTGGTTAAAGATGAAGCGAGAATTCATGTTTGACTTTACTCCATTCACTCTTAGACTGCTCAGGTCAACGCATGACAAGCTTCAACAGCTCTGTCTAAACACCTATGAACCTCAAATGGCCGTCCTCACTACGGATACCAACCAAGAATGACCTCCTATCCTTCATTCGACAAAAACCTTCGTTACTCTTCATCTCGGTCATCAAAGCAACTCTAGCACTCTCTATACTACTTATACTCACTTACATAGACGCGTGAGCTACCCCGAATCCCGATCTCCAGAGTATGCGATCGATTGCTGACCCCTTCCTCCCTTTCGTAACTCCTGTCATTCCCCCTTTCGCGCTCTTCTCGCATCAAACAGTTTCGCTCGACTTTCACATCATCCAGTAGCACTCAATGGAGCGGTACTCGTCGTTGTCGGAGCTTATCCGGGAGCGCCGATGGGTCAGTTGGAAATCTACGTTTCCAACAAAATCTTACCCTTTACTGATTCAGGTTGGTTGAGGACAACAGGGAAATCCCTTCAAGCGATAGTACTCGGAATGGCAGGATTAGCGTTGGGAGTACTCGTGTATGCGTTACTGGGATTAGCGAGCGATTCACCAACTGGACAAGGGTTCATCTTTGCCGCGTTCGTTTACTTGCTCGCTCTAGTCCGATACTCGGGTGCAAAGTATATTCCGTTCTACCTCGTGGGTTCTTCCGCTACTTCTTCCCCTTCGATGAAAGCTGACGACGTGAGAATAGTACGGCATCCTCTTCGCATTTGGAGGAATCTACTTTGGATTGGAATCAGGCAACAAATTCGATCTGACTTGGTTTCTCGCCGATTTTGAAGCTTACGCATGGGGTATCGCCATCGCGCTCGTCGTCAACGTCGTGGTTTATCCGATCACAGCGGAAAAGCAACTTCGAAAACTCCTCGTTACTAGTCTGCAACACGTCTCGACTCTCGCCCATCTCAGCTGCAAGACGTACGCGAAGGAGTGCAGTGAAGATGAGGCGGTGAGTAGCTAAACGTTCTCGCCAGGACAGGAGTAGAAAGCTGAAAATTGTATCTTTTCGTTGGATCTCGCAGGAAGTTCGACAGCTTCTGATCAAAACGATTCGAGCCGACTATCTCGCCCTCGCCGCCCGACTGCAAGAAACAAGTTTCGAAATCCTCTACACTCGCTGGTCACTCAAACATTACAGCGACATGATCGCCTCTGTGCAAGGACTCCAACAAGCTCTCATCACGAGTTCCTCTGCGCTCGACCTCATCGACCGCTTGGACCCGGAAGGAGTCAACGTCAAACGCCACTTACTGGCTCGGGCCGAAGTCGCCAAAACATTTACAGATTTCCGACATGGTATCGACCTCGTGATCTCCGAAATCATTGACGAACTCGTTGGGACCCGAACTTTGGATCAAGCGCTCGCTCAATCGACTCAGATCAACCGAGAAGCTACTTCGAGTGGGGACGTTACTCCGAATGGTGGCAACCCTCAGAAACCAGCCGAGCTCCCGAAGAAACCAGATGCGAACCTTCACACAGAGACTCCTACTCCTCAAGCGCAGAAGAAGCTAGAAACGGTCGCTGCGAAGCTGAAGAGGGAGGTACAGAGGAGTGAGATGAGGCATGAAGAGATCAGATCGGCGAGTGCGAGTATGAGGAGTTATAGAGGTTCACCATCAAGATCGAGGAGGGGGTTGAGTCCGTCACAAAGCGGGAAAGACAGTCCGGTCGGGAGTCCAACTTCGGCTCGCTTTCAGTCATCGTCGTTGGATGTCGATCGAGGGAGGTGGGCTGCTTTCAGGGCGGAACTCGAGGAAACGAAGATAGAGAGGGAGAAGGAGACGAGGCAGAGGAACGTCAGTTTCGATACGAGGCGGGAAGCTACGGCCGTCGAAGATGATGAACCGATACCTGGAGAACTTTCGGCGAGGGAAGAGGCGGAGTTGAGCGAAAAGGAGAAGAGCAAACCGTTTGGAGGTGGAGAATCTGAAGATTCCGTTGTCCTTTTCCGCAAGGCATGGGACGCTTTCGCTCAAGCGCAAAGTGACGCATTGGTCTCGCTCATCAAGGACGGTGCTCTCGAGGTGGAGGATGTTCTACGCATCGATTCTGGTTTGCCCTCACTCCAAATGATGTAGGTCTCGCTCACCTTTCCTTTCTCTATCTTCCTAAACTACTCACACAGAAAAGCTCACCACACCTTCTCCCACAGGTACGCCGATCGACAACCGAAAGCGTGGACTTCTTCTCTCGTCGCCTCTCCCGTTTCTCGCCTACGGTCTCGAGACTCAGGCGGCAGTATCGTCGCACCGACCATTCTCTCCGTCTCGCATCACAGCGTCTACGAGACACCGCTCCACCCCGTCGATCAAACAGTTCTCGAAGAAATTCGATCCGACACTTCTTCAACTGCAGCGTCCGACGAGACCGTCGCTCCCTGTTCCGAAGCCCTCACGAAATCCTACTCGCTCCTGTTCGGTCTAGGTCAACTCACGGAAGAACTCTGCAAACTGCACGATCTCGTCACTATCGAACGCCCTCGTCAAATTCGGCTCTTCCTCCTTCGCACCCTCGTCAACAAGTTTCAAGGCCTCTTTAATTCGAAGGATGAGATGAGCCTGCAAGAAGCTCTCGCTACTCTATACGGTAGGAGCTATGAGCCGATCAAGAGGCCATGGATCAAGAAGCTTGCAAAGGGAGAACGATGGTTGAGATCGCAGAGAAGTATCTGTTCGTCTCGATGATCCCCTCGATAGTAGAGTCGATCGCTGACCGCTCCCGCTTCGCTCATCTTGGACAGACGCTTTCAAGGTCGCATCAGGAGCATCAGTTTACTCTGTCTTCGCTCTAGCCCCTACGCTTCAAGACAAAGTGTACCTCAAGATCGGTTAGTCTCGACTCGCACACTTTTCTGAACCCGGAACATTGTACTGATCGTGCCTCCCTCGCCCTCTACAGGTATGATCTCGAGCCTGATCACGGTAGTCGTCGCGATCAGCCCGACATTGGGTAACACCATCTCGATTTGGCTTCTCCAGCTTTCCGGCACGGGCGCAGGCGCTCTGTTCGGATTGATCGCTCTTGAAATTTTCAAAGATGTGGGAGGATATCGCTACAATCCGTATGGTCTAGTCTGCTTTGGTGCGATCTGGTTCGCATTCGCCTCGTACTTTTTCTACAAGGTGAGTTCTGCTTCACACTTGATTCGATTCACGGGGAGCTGACAGTGCATTTACAGAAACCTGCATGGTACACTGGAGCGCTCCTGCTGCAGACTGGTTACGGAGCGATGGTCATTCAGGAGTACGTCTACAACGAAACTCCAGGCTCGATTCGCCCTTACGATTCACCACCTTTGCGTTTCGGTGTGTTCACTGTTCCCCGCCTATCTCTTCGACACGAGCTAATCGCGTACCTCGCTGTGTCAGCCTATACTATCGCATCACTCGCAATCTCGATCGGGATCTCAGCGTTCTTCCAACTCTTCATCCTCCGCCAACCTGCTCGACATCGACTTCGAATGCAACTCGCTTCCGTTACTTTCGCTCTATCCTCCTACAATTCAGTCTTCCAATCCTACGTCAATCACGCCGCACCGATCGACGAGAACCCCACGCCTCCTCCTGAAGCGCTCGCATCAGTATTCCGTGAACTCGTCAAACGAGAAACGAAGATTCAAGCTTCGATCTTAGCCCTTGCTCCAACTTTCGAGTTTGCGAGGGTTGAACCAAAGTTCCTCGTTCCTTTCAACGCACCGGTACTTCTCAAGATCATCAGGAGTCTACAGCTGATACTGGATCGCTTGAGGGAAGCGAGGACTGCGATCGGTACTGCTGGATTCAACGAAACTATTCATCACGATTTCGCTTCTGTCGTGAGTTTCGACTCGTCATTCTATCGCGAATACCGTGCTAACGAGCAACTTCCATCATAGCTATACCCATATCGTCTCCACTCCCAGAAACTCAGTCGGACCTTGTTCTTCCTCGGGGCCACCTCTCGTACGTTGAAAGATCCGGTAAACTCACATTGCTCTCAGATCAACTGATCTTCCAACACACAGTTCTCTCCAAGACCCAACTCGCTCGAGACGTCCCCTCCTCCCGCTCAACCTGGCTAGCCTTCGAACGAGATGCGCTAGTCCTCTCTCGAAGAATGTCGAAACAACCAAACGGAGATACGGTACTCAAACATCCTGCATTCTTGCGCTACTGGTTCTTCCTTGTTTCGCTTGGAAGTGTCAGTAGTGAGTTGGAGGAATTGGAGAAACATCTCGGTGAGGTGAGTCTGGATTGTTCCTCTCGAGTTTGCAATCAGCTCGATTACTGATGATTGTGCTGTAACAGCTTTTTGGAGATCCCGACCTACATCATCCAGCTATCAACTAGACATTACCTTGCCCGTCCCGCCGTCGTTCCGAGTGGTTTCATCCGAATCCTTACCTCTTCTCACGTTCTCCCCTTGTTGTGCTTTCAGCTTCTTTCGCACTTATAGCAGCACTAGACTTGTCGTTCTTATCTCTCGCATGTAACCTATCGCAACCTCGTTTCTTATTCTCTCCTTGTTCGCTCGTGCAGCGAGCCTCGAGATCTTCCGATTCTTGCTTGTTGTTCTTGACGCTCGCAAGTTGATCCCGCTTCATACCTTGTCCATGTCCAGCACGCACATAAGTTTGCTCCAACAATACCACTCTTTCTCGAGAGACCAAATGAAGCTGCGAGACTGTTTTCTCTCGTGTTCTCGGGATGCGAAGAATTGAGAGATCCTTGAATTAGAGTATCACAACAATCCTTCTTTCCTGAATTGCTGTATGTAACTGCGTCACAACACATACCTAGCGAGTCAGCGAGAAGTATCTCATCGAGAGTTGAGCTTGAGAGAAAAGCCTCACCTAAACAAAGAATGTTTCTCTTTCCATTCCCACTCTCCCTCTTCCTCATCCGATTCTCCGTCCCGTATCAATGGATCTAGTATACCAGCTCTCACAAATTCTTCTTCTTTCGGATCAAACATTGTGATTTCTCCGTTTTGTACCGCCGAGGAAGGGAAGAGGGAGAGGAGGAAATCACGGATCAAGGGAGAAGAGGGTGGAAGGTAAGGTAATGGTAGATATGTGGCCTGCGACACTCTAATTTATGAGTGTCTTGACTTTGAGAGTGACAGGGTTAGACTTACTTGTACGATACAACCTCTCGTAGTTCCACTCGCAGTCCCTCCTTTCACATTGACGACAGCAACTTTTACTAACCAATCTGTATTGTTCGGGTGCGAGATGGGATTCGAACTGATCGAGAACGTAGCTCCTTCGAGGGACAACGCGGTTGGACGAGCTTGCCAGGCTGTTTGAGTCTGTGGTGTTGACGCCGAGGTCGGAGCAGGAGGAGCGAAGAGTACTCGACCTATGAAGGAATCGATCGCTGAAGAGGAAGAGGAGGTGGTGGAGGAAGAGGAGGAAGTTTGAGGAGGTGCAGAAACTGTCGAATAACTCCATCGATAATGACTCGTTTCCTTCTGTTCTCCTTCTCCTTGTATCACCATATCGTCGTCCTCGTCGTCCTGATTCTTTGCTTTCCCCTTTCCTTTGCTCTGAGTGGGTCTGTGTGGTTTATTCGGATCCTCTACGATGATTGCGGTTTCCTCTCCATTCCCTTCCAATTTCCTTACTATGTACATGTTCCTCCCTTCTACTTTTGACTGTTGCTTGCCTTTCCCAGTTGTAGGAGGTGGTGGTAGTCTCAGAGTCCTGATTGAAACGAGGAAACGTCCAGTTGAAGTTGCAGAGAGATTCGTCGAGAGAGCTCGAGCGAGGTTGGGTAGGGTAGTTTGTGGATTAGGAGAGTTCCATCTTGCGATCAAGGTGGATGGCTCATAGCGTGTCATTGATCACAGTGAATCGTTTGAAGTAAACCTTTCCAAAGTTGCATCTTCTCTCTCCTTCACCTCACTCAAACCTCGCTTAAGCACCAATAGCAGCTCTAGCTCATTCTATCACTCTCACAGATAGCAAGAAAGCTTTACAACTCGGTTCGACGACGGTCCATTGATTCCATTTCTCCACATCTCTCCTTCGACTCCTCTCCCTCCCTTCACAACAAACGAACAAGATGCCACGTTCGACCACAGTCTTACTACAACACTTTCCCTCCGCCCCTTCGAAATCCCCAGTCCCAGCATTCTACCTCAACAGAGTAATCGAAACTTATGCAGCAAAGCAATCAACTCCGATATCCTTGAATTCGATGATCAATTTCGGGAAATACGGGAGGAACAAGGGGGAGAAGGAGGAAGCAGAGAAACTGTTGAGAGGTGGAAACTTTGTCAGTTTATCGAAAACTCGCTTCTCTTTCTTTTTCGCTGGAACTGACAAAGCGAGTTTGCGAACCTGACAGCTTCGAACCGAACTGCCGACACGGTTGAGTCATCGTCTACGGGATCTGCAAGAGTTACCATTCGTAGTCGCTTCACATCCTCGGTTACAACATGTCTATGAACTCTACCTCGAGGCATTCGAAGGGTACACTCTCTCGTTTCATCTTACCTCTCCTACTCCCGGGGTAGCTGACTCAGTCTCGTCCTCCCTAGTATCCGTCGCTTCCCACCAATCAAAAATCTCGAAGATAACGATGCATTCTGCCTTTTCATGCAAACTACTCTTGATAAACATCGAGTCGTGATCCCTGAGCTAGCTATCGGGTGAGTAACACCTCATCAACTCGATGCATTTCAGGCTACAACGAATTGATGTGCGTCTTGCTGGCAGAGTATCCGAAACTTCACCTCTCCACCTCCCTCCCGCCGCACTAGATCGAATCATGCTTCGAATGCTCCGATCCCGTATCTCTCGACGAGTCATCACAGAACAACACATCGCCCTCACTCAGCAATTCAACGAACGACAAGAAAGGATCTCGAAAGGGAAAGGGAGAGAACTGGCTCCTGAGGAGGAATCGAGAGTTGGATTAGTCGATACGAAACTGAATGCTGCGGACGTCATTAGGAAATGTGAGAAGTTGCTGAGGAGGAGGAAAGGGCCAGAAGGGAAAGTACCGATTGTGATTGAGGGTTCGACCGATGTTGGATTCGCTTATATCGAAGAACACCTCGAGTAAGTCCACTCTTCCTCTTCTCCTTCCTGCCTTTCGCAGCTCACCAAAAGAGTGATGCGTAGATTCATGCTGTACGAACTCATCAAGAATGCAGCTCACGCTACTGTTCAAGCACACGGCGACAAAGCGTCAGATTTCCCTGTTCAAGTGACAATCGTTCATCAACCTCGAGACTTGACAATCCGAGTTTCCGACCGAGGCAACGGTATACCACCATACGGCGGACTACCACCTGATCCACTCGACCTCTCCCTCATGCCTCGAACGCACCACGGTAGTCCTCCAACTTCACCTCAACAAATGGTTTCCAACGCCCCTCTCCTCTCTCAACGACTCGACATCTTCTCTTTCTCCCATATGCGAAGACATTATCAACATCACACTGCCCTTTTGAACTCCTCGAACTCAGATTCAATCGATTCAACTTTCCCTTCCGCCGAGCCATTCTGTTCAACCCCATTATCCGCTGGTGCTTCTCCCTTACCCTACGTCGCTCCTACCGGCGAAGTCGAACTTCCCGACCTCCACAATTCGCCCTCACCTCCAACACTAGACCCCTCCCTCTCTTCCGCCGAAGCAGCAGCAGCAATCTCTCCCCTCTCCCCTAGTCCATCCTCTGCCCCTTCAACCGGTATCATGGCACTCCGTTCAATCGGTTCGCAAGGTTTGACAGGAACCGTTTCCGAGCAAGTAGAGGAAGAGGAAGAAGAGAATTTATTGGACGCTCAAATGAGGAGTGGGATCGGGTTACCGTTGAGTCAGATGTATGCGAGTTATTTTGGTGGGAACGTTTGGATTCATACGATTCAAGGGTGGGGGAGTGACGCGAGATTGAGAATTCAGAAATTCGGATTGGCAGCATAACAAGTCTCTTTACACTCTTCTCTCTCGTTGTATCGCAGCATTTCTCTTCTTTGTTGTTCTCATATCTCGTCTTGTTAGCATTTGTTGTCATCGAGTGAGAAATGCGATATGAAATCAATTGATAGTCTATTCTATAGATACAAATCCTTCCTTTCCCTGTCCTCCCACTCCTCTGCTTTCTTCCCGACTTCATCAATGGCCTTGCAAACTTCTTTCGCCCAATCCCATCGAATAAGAATAGCGGCGTGTTCTAACCCGATCATCAGTCTAATCGATCCTCCTTCACTCGTTAAATCCTTCTTGACGATCTCCTTCCCGGTCGTAGCTGAGCCATTAGATGATGGCAGTGTTTTTGTTGTTGTAGAAGGATAAGGTCGGAGTCGAGAAGGGGTTTCTCCTTGAACGATGTTACCGAATCTTGATTTCGAGAAATAGTTGAGGAGTTTCGGTATCGGTAGAATGCAGTCCTTGTCACTGAGGAAGATGACCGTGGGCTAATCAACGCCATCTTGATCAGTCTGGAACTATTAGTAGAGAGAGATAGAACATACGAAAGCTCCTTTTGGATCATCTAACCCATTAATCTCTGCAGCGTACCGAGGCACATCGTATCCTGCCTCTTGAGTCCACCTCGCACACTTCGGCACGATCGCCCTCTTGACCTCGACTGGTAGGGGCGATACTGGATTTGGCGAGAACAGAGTCGAGGCGGACCAAAGGACATGTCTTGAAAGGTAATGATTGATTCCTCTTTCACTCGCAAAGTATTTCTATCCACCTCACGCTGAAATCGTCAGTAAGTTCATTCCTATAAAGTATGGAGCGAACCTCACAAAGAAATGTTCCCCAGCAGTCTTTGGTCGAGTCCTGTAAAAATTCCTCGCGCTATCGGGACAATACAATAAGAAACACATTGGATCGATCAATACCAATCCCGCCACGACATCCGGTGCATCCCTCATTAACCACCCCGCCATTCCAGCCCCAGCAGAATGAGCAACGACGATTGCTTTTCCTCTCCTCCATTCTTCTTCCCCTTCTTTCTCTTCTTCCCCTTTCTTCCGTGGTTCTTCCTCGTCGTCGTCCTGGAGGTCGAGAGGGTCATCTTCATCCGGTTCGAGACAGGTTAAACCGAATCCATGTCGCCACAGCATGCGTCGGATTGATGCCGTGTATTCTAGACGAGTGAGAATGGAAGATGGTGAAGCGAGTCTCATAGTGAGGTAAGGGTGTATAGGAATGAACATAGCTCTCCCTGTCGACTCGCCCACTCATCAGTCAACACTTCAACAAGACGGAAAGGAAAGGGATTCGAACCTGTGAGGTATGCGATCGCAGCAATGAAACAACTTGGACCATAAGTTCCAGAAATCCCATGACAGAAGATCAGAGGACGTTGATCTTCTTCTTGTGCGATTCCTCGGGCGGGTTTGAACCAGTAAGAAGTGCGAGAAGAGAGTTGGGTAGAAGAACGCATTTTTGAGTGTTCGTGGGAGTCGTGAATTGATTCGAGGGAGGAAGGGGAGGAACAATAGAGCGGTAAGGGCCACTGAAGGGACGCGGAATGGGATGAGCGAATGGAAAGAGAGAGAGGAAGGAGAGTTGAGGACGTACTGTCGTTCGTTGTCCGAAGTATCTGAAGCCTGCTAGGTGGAGCATGATGCAACCTCCTTGACTCGCGAGCCAGGTGAAAGCGTAGAAGATCAAAGGTTTGTGACCTAAACTGAGTCGTTCAGAATTCAGGCAGAACACTTTGTGAGGACTTCGACCTCGAAGGAACTTGAATGGAGGTGCTTCGGAGGATCGAGAGAGTGTGAAGGTCGTTTCGAGTAAGCCGACCATTGCGTTCAGCTCAGCTAGAGGATGGACAGACGAATCAGCGCGAGTCTTAATCTGAGGGGAACTTCGAGACGTACCTCGTTCAGTCGATTTCGGTCTCATCTTCTTGAGGTCTCCTCCGTTGAACATGAAGTAAGCGAGGAACTGGGTCGCACAGTCCTGCGTCAATAGAGAGCTTGAAATGAGCAAATGAGTGAATCGCAACGAACCTCTTCGATATTTGTTCGCCCAACTTTGGCCATATCTACTCCTTGAATCGCTGGATCGTCTGCTCCCTTCGGTGCGCTCTTCTTTCCCGGCATAAGAAAGAAGGATTTTATCCATTCTTCTGGGTCCGCGCTACTCTCCAACATCTTTACGAGCAACCTCCATCTCTCCTCACTCGTGATCTTCTCGTCCTGTTTCGAGTCCCATATCCCTCGGTCTATTGAGATAGCCACTAACTTTGCTATGGGTAGCCAGAGTACTTCGAGGATTAAGCAGAGGGAGAGAGGGTTGAAGAATAATTTGTGTTGAAAGAGAAAGTCTGCTGCATGTTGAGGAGCGAGGGAGAGGGTGAGAGCGACAGAGGGAGGTGCTGGATAGGTGTAGTAGGCTGCGATTGAATGAAGGAGTGCTAGGAATGGGACAGAGTCGAGTAGCAAGATTGAACCTCGAACTAAGATGCGAGTAACGAAAGAATCGGGCAACTAGAGGTGAATACTTTGGTTAGCTTGGCCTCTCGATTGGAGTTGTAGAGGTGCTCACCATGGCCCTGTCGAGGTTGTGAGCGAATCTAGCTAAAGTCAAGATGAGAATCTTAATCGCCTTCCTCTCTTCCTCCACTACCACCACCTATTCGATTGCTTTGGATTACAGTACTCACAGAATACACACACAAACCCTCACCGACTGTACAAGCTCCAAAGTTCTCCCTCGTCGCTATTGTTGATCGTTCGATTTCGAAGTGTCTTTCAACATCGACTACTCTCACTCGCTCACTCTACAGCCATGCCCGCTCAATCAGAGTACGGTCCCTACATCTTATCACCCCCACTAACATCCTGTGAGAATGCCTACATCGTATTCGTAAGTAGTCTCATCTCACTTCACCACTTTTCCCTTTTGCCCAGACTTATCCTCAATCGAACAACCTATTCCAAACAAACAGGGTCAAGGTTCTCCACCTTACAACTTGAACATTATACCAACTGGGAATGGAAGTTTGTTACTGGAAACTCTCCCTCTGCAACATGATGCGGGAGTATTCAAATGGCCAGTCGATTTCCAACAAGGGGCCAATCTCGTTAGTTCCTACACTCTTCACGTTGTGCAAGCTGGAACTCGAAACTGATGAGAGGCGACGACTGTAACAGACTTTCGTTCTGACGGATTCGAGAGGACAAACCGCTTATTCAGATTTCAGAGTAGTTCAAGCGGGAGAGAAGGCTTCTTGCCCGTGAGTCCACTTCCCTCTTATCAATCTCGTAGCAACCCGGACGAGGGTGTCTATCAGAGTTCCTGACGATCCCGTTTCGTCACTTCACAGCAAAAACGACTATTCCTCGAAACCTTCGAAAACCTCAATTGGCGGAATCGTTGGAGGAATCGTCGGAGCTCTCGCTTTAATCGGACTCTTCGTCACCCTCTTCCTTCTCCACCGACGACGCCGAAACCGTCGACTTCGCCAACTCCACTCTTCGCACGCTGCAAACGGCTCGAAATTGACTTTGACGGGAGAAGAGGGAGGTGGGAGTGGATTAATGAGAGCTGGAACGTTCAATTTGGGAAACGTTAGGTTTACAGAACCTAGTTTGGACCATTTGAGACAGATCGATCATCCGCCCATGTACGAGGCTCCACCACCTGTGATTGGAGAGGGAGGAACTACGACGACGACGACGAGGGACGAGATTACAGAGATTGGAGATGTACAGGTTGTCGTGGAAGGAGGAGAGGGAGAGGGGAGAGCGTTACCACCACCAATCCCGTCGAGAAGAGGCAGGAGATCGAATGCTCAAACATCAGAGACTTGATGGAGGGATCGTTTTCTCACTTGTAGCTATACTTTTTTCGTGAGTTCACTCTCTTTCTCTCTGTGGACTAGCAGGGTATAGCATGACTGACCTCGCTTTCGATCGCAGGTTTTTCTTGATCGCATCTCACTTCTCTTACACCATAATCTTGTTCACCTTTCTATTACCACCTAATACACTACATGGTTACTCCGACACACTAATGGGTTCTTTATCAGTTTTATTTATCTGTAGCCTCCAATCTTTTTCTAGGGTTCATTTTTCGCGTTGTTATCAAGTCACAGCTTTCTTGGCCATCACTTGTCATACGGGAGAGTACGACAGAGAGGAGGCGAGCTAATGATCGAGCTGTCATGAGAATAGGAACGACAGCTGGAGTACGAAAACGACGAATCGAAAGAACGCTCTACGCTTTGTTCGCTGTGCGCTCGTTTCAAATACCAGACTGCCACGCTGCGCTTTTCATCAGCGAATTCCGGGTCAGTCAAGTCAACGTTTGACGAGAAGATGGTCGCCGGGCCATGTCTGTCTCGCGAACGTTTTTTCGCGTTTCCGAACTGAGCAAATCTCGATAGATGATGTTCCTTACTCGACAGCGTACCAGGTGGCATCAGACAGAACGATACAAGTCTTATTTGGCACTTTACTGGACTGGGTTGTAAGAAAGTGACCAATTGAAGGTGTCGCTCCCTTCGCGAAAACGTAGATTCTGGTTCGCCTTGACTGAATGATCCTCCTTTGTGGAGCTCATTGGTTCGCCCTTTACTCAGTCAGTAGAATTGTGTCGCGCACAAGTCGCTAGCAGGAGGAAGCGGCCAATTTGAGTGAGACAGCCCTCGAACGCTTTGCGAAATCGAGCTTGTGTTGTCGACTGTGAAGAATCCTCGAGGCGCAGACTGAATAACAGCTCGAGAGGAGGCCCGGTGAGTGCCGATTTGCAATCGACTCCGATGGAACGGCATTGCGGAAAGGGAGTCGAGGGCAAACTGATGTCGAGCGAGTTTTCCATTATCGTCTCGACCCAACGCTCAAGGGAAACATGGAACCTCTTTTTCCCTTCTTTGAAGATGTAGATATAGACTAAAAACGTAATTTGATAGTACCTCTGAGGTGAAAGAGAAAGTTAAAAAAAGGGAGGGAAACACGAAAAAAAGGAAGAAGAGGGGAGGGGGAGGGGATCAACATCAAGAAACGACAACGAATGAGGGGGAAAGACGGGATACTAAGAAACGGCTTTTGATGGGGGTGTTTACTCCTCAACGTACTGTGCACACAATGAAGACAAGATCAGCGGGCTGTAATTCGAGTCTCGCGATCGAACCTTCTTGTACTCACCTCTTCTCCACCTTCCTCCAAGTATTCCTCCTCTCCATCGATCTCTGCGTTCTCGTATTGCGAGTACTCGGCACAGAGATCTTGCAAGTTGGACTCTGCTTCGGTGAACTCCATCTCGTCCATACTGCGAATGATTAGAAAGGAATCAACAAATAGCTCTATCGAGTAGAAGTTATGCATGAACTTACCCTTCTCCAGTGTACCAATGAAGGAAAGCCTTTCGTCGGAACATGGCGCTGAATTGAGTGTGTACTCGGTTGAAGAGTTCTTGAATCGAAGTAGAGTTTCCGATGAAGGTGACGGAGAGAGGGATACCCTTGGGAGAAACGGCGCAGTGAGCGGTTTGGGCTGCGTTGGGAATCCATTCGACGAAGTATTGCGAGTCTGTGAAAGAACACCAAAGCTCATGAGTTGGTGCGGAAGAGCTGAGATTCGACCAGGTGAACTCACTCTTGGTTTGAACGGAGCTCATAGCATCATCAATTTCTCGCATCGAGACCTTTCCTCGGAAGTAAGCGGCGACGGTGAGGTATCGACCGTTACGAGGATCAGCGGCAGACATCATGTTCTTGGCATCGAACATTTGCGAGGTCAAGTCGGCGACGGTCGCTGCTCGGAACGATTGGTTCGATTTGGAGGTGAGGGGAGCGGTTCCGACGGTGAAGAAGTGGAGACGGGGGAAAGGAACCATGTTGACTGCGAGCTTGCGAAGATCAGAGTTGAGTTGTCCAGGGAACTGAACGATAGTCACAAAGCGAGGTCAGTTACAAGCTCGAGTGACTGTCAGAAGATAGGACGTACTCGGAGGCAGGTGGTGACACCAGACATGACGGTAGAAACGAGTTGATTGAGATCACCGTGAGTTGGCGAAGTGAGCTTGAGAGTACGGAAGCAAATGTCGTACAATGCCTCGTTATCGATACAGAACGTCTCATCCGAGTTTTCAACAAGTTGGTGAACCGAGAGGGTAGCGTTGTAAGGTTCGACGACGGTATCGGAAACCTTGGGGGAAGGAACGACCGAGAAAGTAGCCATCATTCGATCGGGGTATTCTTCACGGATCTTCGAGATCAAAAGTGTACCCATTCCTGAACCAGTTCCTCCTCCCAACGAGTGAGTGAGTTGGAAGCCTTGAAGGCAGTCACAATTTTCGGCCTCTTTGCGAACTACATCGAGGACAGAGTCGACGAGTTCAGCTCCCTCAGTGTAATGTCCCTTCGCCCAGTTGTTTCCAGCTCCAGATTGTCCGAAAACAATGTTATCGGGACCTGACAATGGATCAATAGAGGTTAGTAGGCAGGAATCGAGAAATGAGTCGAAGAAACTGCTTTACGGAAAAGTCCACCAAGAGGTCCACTGCGAATGACATCCATCGTTCCAGGTTCGAGATCGACGAGAACAGCACGGGGAACGTATTTTTGGTTTCCAGCCTGTCAAACAGCGTAAGCATTCAGTTTCGCTCATTTCGAAAGTGATTTCTCTTGCTCGCACTGACCTCGTTGTAGTAAACGTTAAGCTGTTCAAACGGTCACTCGTCGTTCAGTTTCGTCTCGTCATGAGGTAGACGAGGAGATTAGAACGTACCCTCTCGAGCTGAAGGTCGTTGTCACCAACATATTGTCCAGTTCCGTCGATACCGTGTTCCTCAGATACGACCTCCCTGTATCCTCATCAGGTAGTCAGCAACGACTCGAGATTGCTTATAGATCCGAAGAGAGGACATACCAGAACTTGGTACCGATCTGAGAAGAGCGACAGAAAATGAACAAACGAGTCAGTAACTTGTTTCTCAATTTCCCGAGACCGAAATGTAATTCATATCGTCTGCATTCCCTCTTGCTGGGGCTATAAGGCCTTCAGAACGACTGCTGATTGGGTTTGGAAGGTTTTGGGCGGCGCCTCGAACGAATGCATTCGAAACAGAATGAAGGGGACTCAGGCTCACTTGGTTACCGCACTATATGTCGAACATGCAAATCAAGATCAGTACAGCTCTACTATCGATCTAGCAGAGTTTGAAGGGAGAGAAGAAGACGCGTGTTTTGGTGTTCTCCCTCGCTCCCTCCAACTCTCGTTCAAACAAAGAGAATCAAGTGACTAACCTGACCAGTTTGAAGGTGGACGATTTCACTATATATTGAGGATTGTCAGGAGTCAGCGAGCGCGTTGTGAGGAGAAGAAGGAGCGAGGAGGGGGAGAATCAGATTGAGAGAAAGGAAAGGAAACACGAACCGCATAGTGCTATGGGAGGATCATTGGGTCAGCTTATTGCTTATTAATCGTACTGGATGGGCTTACAAGGATGGGTTTAAACGAGTGAATGAGGTGGAGGGTTGCAAAGGTATGAATTGCAGCAGCCAAATCGTCCATCCAATTTCGCAAACCCAAGTCGACGACGAGATTCGTACTCTCGCTAGACTACTCTCGCGATATAGTCTCGACGGCTGATAGGGAAATTACACGGGAAATTGCAATCACTGAAAAAAAATTAAACTACGAAGAGAGAGAAGCTAAGAAGGGAGACACGGGAGAGCACAACGGGAGAGAGCGAGATGGTGTATGGGTATCGACCAGCGAAGAATGAGGAACTGGGTCTTGCGGGATGGAAAAGCGAGCTAGAAAAGGGAGAGAGAAGGGTATCAAACGATTTCGAAATGGCAAAGAGAGCGATTCTGTTTGATCGTTACATTCTCGCTCAATCACTGACAGGGAGCAGATCATTGAGAGAAAAGTAGACCCACGATCAAAGGCGGAATCAGATCAAACTGAGTTCGAGAGTCCATACTCTTCTTGCCCAAACTTTGATTTCTCGTTCGTGTTCCGTTCCAGCGTTGATCTTGAGATCCGTCGCATCCCACCAACATTTGCGCTACATTCGATTGTACTCGACCCAGGTCAGCGATGACGAACAGGCGCCTGCGAGCGAGACATTCAAAACGTACAGCAGGTTTCCTCCAGAACAATAATAGTTTCTGAGCAGTTGCCAATTGTTGCGCGTTGACTTGAACTCCTCCACTCGCATCCTCTTCATGTAACATTGGAGTCGTGCTGCTATCGGTGATATCGCTTGTCGAGACTGAGTTGGAAGTGAGAGGAGGGTGAACGATTCCGGTTTTGAGGAGGACGAGTGCGATCGATGCGATACAACAACGATTCGGTTCGAGTGATCTATAACCCCATACATCTTCACGTTCGAAACCACTATCGAAAAAGTACACGCGAATCAGCTGATTCGAGAGCGCAGAAATCAGAAATCAGAACAGTGAGAAAGCGTACCTCATGCAAAGCATATCGATCAAGTGTTGTTCCGCAACATTGTTCTCCCTATTGACGTTCCTCTGAAGCGCAGTAAAGATACTCTTCCTCTCCAACAAGGCGTTCCCGCAATCCACCTTCAACTTTAACAAACTCTTGTTTGGTTTTCCCGCTTCATCCGTTCCAGGCAATTCTCCATTCGGTGCACCGAAAACAGGAGGTAATCCTTCAGCAGCTTTCCCTTTTGGTGGGATTGCGAAATATTCGAGTTCTTCACGTAAGACGATGATGGCTTGTTTGAGGAAGAGTGGGTTTTGCATGTTGGATTGAGCGATCGGTGAAGCGAGGGACATGTCTCGTCGAGGTCCGTCCGGGAGACCGTAGAAGCTGTCTCGTGCGGTCGTGAAGAACTCGAGAACGAACTCGAGGCATTGTGCGTCGAACTACAACACTCTCGAGCAGTTAGTGGGAGAATGACTTCGTTTGAATGATCCCGACTCACATCGACATAGTAAACGTCCTCATCTTCTTCATCATCCAATTCTCCATCTGATCTGGGTAATCGTTGCGGGCTCAAGACGACACCGTTGGGAAAGAGACACAAGAGAACCGATTCTGGGAGCTCCATGAGTGCTTCACGTTCGAGTGAGAGGCGAATACCTCGTAGGTCGAGAGAGACCTTGCTGGAGTTACCGAAAGACATCTTGAGAGAGGTAGGCTGAGTGTGGAAGAGGGGAAGATGAATGCGTTGAGCGGGGAGAGGAGAGGTGATTTGGGTCAGAGTCGGGTTACTATCTCCTACTGGTTATTTGGATAGCTATATACAGCACACTGGTAGCAGTCAGAGTCTTTCTAGAGCTGTCCTCGGTTGTGATGAAGTTGGAGAACGTCTTTCAACCGAACCGAGGGGGGGGGGGGATCAGAGGAAGATGAGACTCACCTCGCTTCTGTTTCGAGTTCAGTGTAGCTAATAAACTGTCCTGGGTTGTGTAGATCGCTGGTTGAATCGAGTCGGTGAGTGTGAAACAGAGAGAAGCGATTGCAATATTGCTCTCCTTCTTCGAAATTTCGTCTTAATTCTAGCTCTCGCTCTGAAGCTTCTGACTGATACTAGCCTATAAAATACGGTCTATATAGTCATACTGCATATTAAGATCTTCCCAGCGAAATTATCGAAAATGATTCGCAAGGGAGAAGAGCGAGAACTCTCGCTTCTCTTCCTCATCTTCTCTTCGATACGCTCAGACTCTATATACAGCACTGTGTATCACCTCCCAGGCCTCAGGCTAGCGACCTAACAAGCTCGCCGCATTGTCGTCCTTCCAATCAGACTTGACCGACCCTGTCCTTCCCTCAAGCCTCGCTTAGCTACACTAAGCTTTAGACGCACTCAGACCCGCTAGAATTAGTAGACGATAGTTCAAGATCCTCCTCCAGCTCCAACGTAAGTTCTAACTTGACTCAACAATTCCTTATCGCCTCAACTGAGCCCCGGATTTATCCTTATCAGCACTCGACTCTTACAAGCGAAGATGCACTCCTTCGCTCTCGAGGATCTCGCGATAGCAGCCAGTCAACACGCGGTGTGCGAGGATCTGATCCTTGCTTGCCTCGAAAAACTTCCTTCGAAATCACTCGTCCCCCTCAGAGGTGTCTCGTGAGTCGAAGTCTCCTCGTTCATCTATGCCATCATTAGCTGAATTCGAGAAGTTCGCCCCAGCCGCTTGTTCAACGTTTTGGTCGATGAGATCTTGCGAGGGAGATTCTTGAACATCGCAACTTGCGAGACACATCAGCTTGTCGTAGGTCGCTCCGATCCCCTCAGATCCGTAGAATGTACTGAGGAAATCAGCTTCATGCAGCTCGAGTCATCCGCCGTCTACGACAATCGAAAGCCAGCACAACAAACTCTCGCTTTCTCGCATTTCGTCGAATCCAGCTTTCCAGTCGAAGCCATAACAGCTCACTTCGACGTGACTTCGAAAGCACCAGCTTTCCTTCCTCTCGACGACGACGAGGTATTCGGAAACAATCTGATCGGGTGCGTCAGAAGAACGAACCTCGAATCAACGTCGATTTTGAGCTAATCCATTCTGCCCACAGAGTAACGCTTCAAAGTCTCGAATCCGATCCTATCTCCGATCTCATCGGAGCTCAACGAACTTTCGCCATGCCCTACACTCGAATCTCTGGCAATTTCCAACCTCCTCCTCGATACCTCTCTGATTTCTCCTGGTCCCTCTCGCTCGCTTCCTCCCTCGACAGGTTCTTCAAAGATTGGTTCACCGTCCCCATCTCTCAACTCGAGGATGAACCGACCATTATTCCAGATTCAGCGATCGAGGATGACTCAGATGTTCTCTCTATTACTCCTTCCTCCTCTCGCGAAACCAGCCCTCCAGCTCCTCCCCCTCATCCCCCTCGCCGACGCTCCCGAACCCAACTCCTCCACACTTCAAACGTATCCCAGACTTCCTCGCCGTCTTCTTGTCCATCCGCACTCAAATCCGCTTCCCTCGAATGTTTCGCACTCGATTCAGACGACGAACCAACCTACGGAAGTCACTCTTATCCATTCTTGAGACCTGCTTACGGTCAACCTAAACTGTTCGAATATCATTTCTCGTCTGTTAGGCTGGATGTAGGGAAAGTCGTGGTTGCTGCTGAGGAAGGATTGAAAGGGACTTTTGGGAGGAACGTTGGGAAGAAAAGTCCTTTCTCTCTGTTCGCTTGAAACTCTCATACGATCATATGCACTGTACATAGCTCTCTTATCCTAGAATTTGTACCCTTTCCCAGAATCTTAGAATTGTCGACAAACTTCCGTCACGAATATTTGACGAATATATTGTTGCTACCCTTTTCTCTTGTACTTCTTCCCAATCCCTAGACTTGTAGCCTTTCTTTATTGCTCGTCGATGTAACATGACCTTCCGCTTGACCTCTATCGATCAGGACACGAGAGAGGGGAAGATGAAAAACGACCACCTATTCATGACAACAAAATTGAAATCTAACGAATACCTCAAACCCATACCTCTTCCTCCTTCTACCGTCTCCCACCGAAGCCCAAACTCGATAACCTCTCCCAAGCGCCCTCTGCTCCTCCTCCCAACAACCCTCCACTTCCCTTCGAGATCCCTCCGATCCCACTCGTGATACTCGACAATCCACCGGCATTCTCACTATTCTTCTTCGCACTCTTTTGTAATCTAAAATTGGACTGGATCGATTCGAGAGAGGTATCGAGTACTAATCCGCCCGTAATGATACAATTCAAGAGAGTATGCACCTGCGAACGAACGAGGGTTAGAGAGGCAGCGTGAGGAGACGAGATAGGGACACGTACGTCGTCGAAATGGAAGATTAGGTCTAGTTCACATACGTTCTCGAAACATCTATCGAGAGATTCAACGAAAACCTTTTCGAATATCGAAACCATTCAATCGTCAGCTACAGCTCGGTTTGTCGTTATGAAGTAGAGCGGGAAGCACACCTGTATGAGATCGAGAATTCCCAATTCACTCTCTGACTGATCGACGACGAACGCAAAGTACAAAGTAGCGTAATGACGATAAATCACTCTCAACTCCTGATCTTCCTCTTCATTGAATCCTTCCGCATCACCTCCTGGCGTATCACTGAAGAATCCGAAATTTGGTGGGAGTTCGACGAAATTACAGAGTGTATCGTCGCGGGGTGAAACGAGGTTGAAGATTCTTGAGAGGATTGAGGCGCGAGTTTGAGGTGAGGAAGGCTAGGAAGGGAACAGGGTCAGCTTGGAGGGATTGTTGAGATGGTAAGGGTACGTACAGAATAGAATTTGGTCAGCCTAGGTTTGCCAGTGTTGTTGAAGATGAGAACTAAATCAAGTGGGGTCTCAGCGCTTTCTCGGGCATGGGTCAGGAGTAGGACTTACCAGAGTGAATCATAGTAGTATATAGAGCTCTGTAGCAAGTTTCAAGGTCGTAGAGTCGAGTTGTGAGGATTGTAGTGTCGGGTTCAATGATGAAAAGTGAGAATCCGCTTCACTCTCCCTTGTCCTACTCCTGTTCACTTCCAAATCACACACATCCTCCCATCGAGATCATTACGCTCGATACACCCGACCTTCAACCCCGTAATCAATCCAGTCACTTTCACTCGGAAATGACAACGATCAAATCCTGGGTTCATCACACTCCTCCATTTCCTACCACGCTCAAACAGCTCGACGTACCAATACCAACACGAGAATCCTTGGGAGCAAACGAGATCCTAGTCGAAGTCTATTCGGCCGCTTTGAACCCCGTCGACGTACAAATCGCGAATCTTTCAATCTTTCGACTCCCAGCCCTACAAGCGAATAGAGGATTGGGCAAAGATTTCTCAGGGAAGATACTGTCGAAAGGGAAGGACGTCCAGGATGATGAATTCGAGGTGGGAGACGAGGTGATGGGAGTAACGTTGAATCCAGTGAGTCTCGAATTTCTCACATCCGTCTGTCCACTGACCTCTTTCGCTTGTAACTACAGCTCGGAGGTCCTCTCAGTGGTACTCTCTCGGAAGTTGCAGTACTCGACTTGTCCCGTTCTTGCGTCATCCGAAAACCCCCTCACCTCTCCTTCCCCCAAGCCGCTTCTCTCCCCCTCGTCTTCCTCACAGCAGTCACCACCCTATCTCCTCCCTATCTCCAACTCCCGGAACCCTCCTCCCTGACCTCCAAGCCCACAATCGTCATCCTAGGAGGCAGCTCTGGAGTCGGAATCTATGCTATTCAATATGCCGCACTCAAATTGAACCTTAACGTAATCGCAACCTGTTCACCTCGCAACAACGAATTTGTCAGATCCCTCGGAGCAACAACCATTATCGACTACACCTCAGAAGACGTTCCTTCCCGCCTGCTCACCCTGCGACCTCCAGAAGGTTTCCTGTCAATCATCGATTGTGTCGGCGGAACTTCCTTGTTCTCTTCTCTCCATCAGCTCCTTCATCCTCGTAACAACTCCCTCCCGGTCGGAGGATCCTATACTACCATAGTAGGGGACAAAACCTCTCGATCAGCGCTCGGAGGAAGTCTGACAAACTATTATTATCCCTCTCAATTCCTTCGTTCCATGAACGGCTGGATCGGATGGGGACCGAGATATGCGTGTGTTAATCTGGAGATGAAGAAGGAGTGGTTGGAGGAAGTTGGGGAGTTGACGGAGAAGGAAGAGTTTAGGGTCGTTGTCGATCAGGAATTCGGGTTTGAGGAGGTTGGGAAAGCTTTTGAGAGATTGAATACGGGGAGGGCTAGGGGGAAGGTTGTTGTAAACGTCAAGGAGGAGTAGTGACTGAGGAGTCAGGACATAGAGCGAAGGAGAGGGTAGTATAGAATAGTTTCGTTGTTTTGTCGATATCATTTCTCGTTTCGTTTGTCTTTTTGTTGTTCATACCTTGCAAGTTCCCTTCTAGTTTCTCTCAATTGCGCTGATAGACAGGAAGACGAGTTCCGAGACTGTCGCGAGATTCGCTCTCTCCCGAAAAAACGAGAAGAGAATCTTGCTTCAACACCTTCATCCTCCTACTACAGCGCAGCTACCAGAACTCTCTCATTCATTTGACAAGTTGAAAACCAGACCACTACACGTCCTACAGCCTTCTCCCACCCCAATCCTATCACTTTTATTGATCAAGAAATGGCAGCTTCCTCTTCCTCTGCAATCCTCTTTAACGATGTATTCCAAGTGATAGATGTAGATAAAGGTACCTTGATCTCTCTCACCTCCTCATTGAATCGCTAGCTGACGTATTCGCTGTCCATTTAGATGGAAAGAAATTCGATCGAGGTTAGCACTCTCTTCCTTCTCTCTAGACTGGCTCAGAGGGTGTAGAAGCTGATCTGAAAGTGTTGTATAGTCTCTCGAGTGGCAGGCAAATCCAGTAATCTGGAAATGAAAGTTACCCTTGATGTTCGCAAACGCTTCTCCCTTTCCTCTCTCTCTCTCCCTCTTCGCTAATCAACCCGTCCCTTCTAGATCAACACCGACCTGTTAGACTTGCAAAAGGACATGACTTTCACTTTGGGATTGGCATCAACGTTGAACCCTGATGCCGATGCTGGATCGAAAGCGAATGCTGCTGCTGGAGGTTGGAGGGCTGATATTGAGGGTGGTATCGCGGATGATTGGGATTATATCATGCATGGAAAAGTGAGCTTTCTTTCTTCGTCGTCGAATTGAGGGATGAGTAGCTAATGGGAGATTGATGCGAGAGAAGGTGTACAAATTCGACGAGGGTACCAACGAGGAAGTGACTGCATACGTCTCGTTCGGTGGGCTGTTGATGGCGTTGACTGGAAGTTATAGAAATGTCGCGGGAGTGACAGTCGGAGAATACATTTACTTGCTCATCCGAAAATAGACCACAAATTGCAATTTGCTTCCTTTCATTCCTATAACTATACTAGACGGACCAAACGTGCATCGCGTGATCGTAGAAAGAACAACTAGCAACTATGTCCTCACTTGAAGAGGTTTGACCTCCATCACTCCAATCAACTCCATAAGCTAAACTCTCATGTCCTTCGAACCTCTTCTTCAACTCTCCTTCACCTGGACTCAGTTTCCCATCTTCACTCAGCGTGAGAGAGATCCCGTCAAAGTCGACCACTGAGAACCCGTTGTGCATAGCGGCGATCAAGAGTCGGGATGGATTCGTCGGGTGCCATTTCAATCTCCAGATTCCTCCACCGACATCAAACGATGTGAGGGGTCGTAAAGGATTCCGCTTATCGAATAATCGGACTTGAGAATCATAGCTAGCGGAGAGTGCGTGAAATTAGTTGAGATCACAGTCTCGAAAAGCAGAGTACGGAATAGCTCACCTCCCTACAGCAATGAGATTCTCAACTAGATGATGACTAGTGATAGTTGTGACACCTCCATCAAATCTGTACATTGTCCCAGCTCAGCCATCTCCTCATTCCTGTAGAGCGAAAAGGGAGAGCGTACCGTTTATTAACGAAAGTAGGTTCTTCACAATCAGTCCTCAGATCCCACCCCTTTAATTTCAGGTCGTCTCCACCACTCCATACGGTGTTTGTGTCCCAACAATCGAACGATGTGATCCAAGGTTCGAAATCGTGTGCGTGCCAAGTTCTGGTGGGTTTCAAAGTTGATTCTCCGGTTAAATGGGTGAGGGAACCGTTGGAGAGTGAAACGATGATTGATGCGGGACTATCAGATGATATGTCGTTAGTTAGGGAAAGAGGGAGGGGAGAAGGGAGAGACGTACTCGGGGATAGAAGGACGTCGAGTTGACCAGTCGAGCGAGAGACAAAGAGTCTTTTCATCGGCGCAAGTGATCGTATCTATCGGTGAAAGCAGGTTCTATTCGATATTTGAGAGATTGGGAAAGAGATCAGCTCGTATGCCTTGGATGGCAGCGGATGAGAGGAGCACTCACGGTTTCTTGATCCAATTTATGTAGCTGAACATGTCCTTTCGCATCTGCGATTGCCAGAGTTTGATGACCGTTCCAATGTCGAGGTGACCTGTATTTGTCGATGGAGTCAGCGTAAACTCGTACGGAGAGCAAGAGAAGCAGGGAGCGAAGAAAACGAGATTGCGAAAGTTCGTTTCGCTACTCACCATTTCATATCCAATATAGCGGGACCATCGAATCGTTGCAATTCCTTGCTGAGCTATGCCGACTATCGTTCAGTCAACAGATTCATTGTCCGAAGAGTAGAGAAGAGTGGGACTCACACTTTGTTCCCTCCCTCGCTCAATTCGTAGAGCAAACATCTCCCATACCGTGTCACAGTTGGATCTACTTCTGCCGCTTCTTCACCTGCTTCTATAGGTTGAGATTGATCAGATTTGACTACTTGATAAGTTCCACAAGCGAATAATTGAGGTTTGTTCGGACAGAACTCGATTGAATCTGCTGAATATTCCGTATCGACGTAGCTCAACGAGGTAGCCTGCATCTCTATCGTCGAGGGTTCCGAATGGAGTGAAAAGGAGGGAGATGTAGATCAACTTTTCGCATACATTCGCTCATTCAGACAACCAAGAGTTTACGTACTTCCGACGCAAAAATCATTACTTCAACCTCGAACCATTCACTGCACTTTCTTCTCTGCTCTCCTTCACGCACCACTCTACGACTATACAAGACCACGCCCTCGACACAACAGATCACATTCCCGACACGAGCACCCCTTGCAACTCCTTTGTTTGATCTCAAAGAATTAGCTTCCTTTCTTTCTTTCTCGAGCCAACTCTATCTTGCTCCTTCACACGACACAGTGGTATCAAGCCGAGTAGAGAGATATGGCGCAGATGGTCTACTCAGGTGAGTAGCTTTCGATTCTTCGCATTTCCGGCGTCGTTCCCCTCGAGCTAACGCCCTCCTCTCGACATCCTCTTCCTCCCTCGATCGCTAGATCCGACATATCTACACGATGGACCCTGTACTACGATTCTAAGCGAAACGAGAAACGCAAAACTTTCATCTTCGGCGCTCCACTTCCTCAACGCAACCATCGACGAACTCCTTCATGTCATTACGCACGCTTCCCTCCTCTCTTTCTCACCCTCTTCATCAAACTCTTCCACTCCTTCTCCTTCCGCGATACCTTCTACCGCTTCCTCGACTCCCTCACCTCTCGAATCAAATCAAGTTTTATCCATCGACCGCTTCAAATCCGCTTTACAAAGAGTGACTGGTCCTCATTTGGGCAAAGAATGTATCCTCGAGTCGGAAATAGCTGTTAGGGAGCTACTGAGACGAGGTGGATCGGGATTGAAGCGAGACCCTGCGTTACAACAATCGAAATCCAACAACTTCGGAACTCCGGATCAATCTCAAACGAACGAGGGATCAATCGAGGTGTCGAGACAGTCTGAAGAGATTTTTAAAGGTTTGAGGGAATGGGTCATGAGAATCTCAGGACTCGGAGGTCAGTCTCTCTTTCGATTCTCTTGCGGAGAACAGTAAAAAGCTCACTTCGCTCCCATGCACAGCTTTATGTCCTCGAACGGGCCCAGCGAATCTCACGACTCACCTTTCTGAACTATCCGCTCATCGCAACCCACCTTCCCCTTCTTCACCTCACATCAGTTTCCTCCTCGCCCTTTACATCGAACGATCCTTGACAACTCTCGCAACTCACCTCTTACAATCCATCTCCTCCGTCTTGTCAAGATCATCTCACTCTGTTATCGCAACTACACGAGATCTCGAAGTCGCTTTCGGAGAGGACGAATCGATTTGGAGTTGGTTTCAAGGGTTGAGAGTGAGGGGTGCGATCGAAGAAGAAGGGAGAATGGAACAGGAACGATTGAGGAGTCCTACGATGGGAACGTCGTTCGCTTTCCAACAGCAACAGCAGCGAGGTGGAATGCGATTGGGATCTTTCTCGAACGGAATGAGTAGTAGGACTAGCTCGGATTCGTATAATACATCGGGCAAGCAGGGAGGACCACCGCTACATTACAGGAAGAATTCGCTCGCTTTGTCAGTTGTACCGAGTATGAACTCGAATCGAGTGAGTTTCGCTTCTTCGCTTATTTCCCGTCGCTATACTGACCCAGCCTCGGAATGATCAGAGCGATGATCCATTCGACCAGCTACTCCAGTCAGGCGAAACGATGAAGCTCTCAATGACTCCCGATCGATTACAACTAATGGAGAAAGCAGAGAGGGCACGAAAAGCTTCGGCACTCAACCTTCGATCCTCCTCTGTTTCTCCTATCGCCGCTCCAATCACAATCTTCGACTCTTCTGTTCCCCTCGCTCCTCCAATCGTCCACACCAATTCTTCGTTGTCGATGCGAAGGAAACTTCAAGCTCGAGGTCCACAACAAAAAGATCTCTTCAACGAGGAGGACGAAGATAGTGCCGATACAGACCTCGACGTCAAACCCAAACGAGGTACTACGAAGGAGAGCTTGATGGATCTGCTCGCTTCCCCTCCACCTTGGGCGGGAATGGGATTCGACCCTTCGTCACGAGGAGGAAGAGAATCGACGAGTCCGACCAGTACGGATATGATCTCACAAGGATCGCAGAGTACGGTTGCGAGTGGAATGACTGGGGCGACAACGGAAAGTAGCGGAGGAGAAGAAGCTTATTTGGCTCGGAATCCGGAGAAGAGGGCGAGAGGTCTGAAAGCGAAAGATGAGAAGCGAGATCTCGCTAGTGAACGTAAGTCTCTTATCATACTGTGGAATGAGAGAATCTAGCTAACACTCGCAATTCGACAGGTCAAGTCAACACGGATCTTATGAACTTCTTCCGAAACTCTCCTCCCGCTACGAGCCCAGTCGTCGACCAAAATTCGCTCTTCCCTCCTAATGGCGCTCCTGCCTCACCTCCGCTCGGTGGCAAACGCTCGAAAGGAGGTCTGAGAGGTTTTATGGCGAAAGTCACCGGAAACTCGTCGCAGAGGAGGCCGAGTGCTGGTGAATCTGCTGCTCTCGCTATGACACCTCCCTTCGCCCTTCCTATGGATCCTCCTCCTCCTCCAGCAGCTCGAACCTCTCTCTCCGACAATCGCCCTCCTCGAATGCGATCGATAAGTGCTCAGTCGAACAAGTCTCTCGGTGCTTCATCTCAAGGCACGACAACCTACGCTCTTCCCCCTGGATTAGGCGACACTCCTGGAAAGGACAAGGAGAGGAAGCGAGCGAGGAAACGAACGGTATCTGCAGAAGTAGCGAATCTACAACTAGTCTCTTCTCGTCCCCATTCTCCACCTCTCATCGCTCATACCGATCAACCTCCCATTTCCATTCTCAAACCTAACTTCACTTCGGATCCCGCGCCACCAGCTCCACCTCTTCCCTCGTCGACGCTCGAATCCCGACCCAGCATAGCTCGACCACAAAGATCTTCATCACTCAAACGGAGAGTTCGATCTCGCGAATCTTCAGCGGCAACCACTTCTTCGATCCCACCTCCTACCGTCGTTGTTCCCACCGGTCTTGCAATCTCTGACCTCGATTCCATCGCTTCCTCGACGAGTCGATCTCACGGTCATTCCTCGCAAGACGAACGGGAAGAAACGACTACGGAAACAGACAGGGAGGATACGATTGCCCCTTCAAGAAGTCGATCTGATGGTTCACTCACCCCACAACCTCTCAAACTCCGTCAATTACTCTTGGTCGATTCGAGGAGGAATTCTGCTGGAAACACCGCTGTTCAACCCGATCTCTCTCCCGTCAACGAGACTACTTCCTCCTCACCCTCTTCTCAACTTCGACAAACTTCTCCAGTATCACACACTCTCGTCGATGGATCGGAACAGAGCAATGAGTTGGTGAAAGTGCTCGAGGGACTTCGAATCGACATGAACCGAGCAAGAACTCGACAGGAGTGTGTCGATCTCGTGGATACGTTGCTTGCATCACGCTCTACTAGAGTAGCTGATTCGAAGAGAGGAGAGCCGGAGGAGGGGATGGAGGGAAGAATGGTCGAATACTTCCTCAGCTAGCTGAAGAACGGTTCGTAGCACGATGTGTGACTGTACTACTTCTCTCTCTCTCTACATAGACGCTTCATCAGTTCTTTCGTCTTACTTTCCATGTACTTTACAAAATTTTCTTCGACCTGTCGTAGTTGTTACAATTTTTGAAACTTCTTTTCTTCTTCGCCATCACTTTAGTTCTATTGACCCTCGACACCGACCGCCCATCCCCAGTTCTCAGTCTTCGTCCTCTTGAAGATCTCGACAACCTCCTTCTCGAGTTCTCTCTGTTTCTTCGCTGCCTCTCCCAATCCACTTCCGGGAGCCCTTCCCTTCCTCGATTCACCCTCTTGTCCATAGATCTCAGTGTAGACCCTCATCGTCTCGTGTACCTCCTCAGGAGTCGATAGTCCAACAACGGTAGGTGTATCGCGTCCCTCGGTTCCTTCCAATTTCGCAGACGAGAATCCGAACCCGAGAGCGACGTCCTCAAGTTTCGCACCCTTCGAAGTGACGAGTTTGACGGCTTCTTGGTTCGCTTCTTGGAGTGCTTTGTTCGCTGGGTGCCAAGGGGGAGCAGCGGCGGAACGGAGGAGACCCATCGAGAGAGGAGAAGCTGAGATAACTTGCTTGACTCCGGCTTTGGTGAAGAGAGGAAGGTAGGTCGAGAGAGTGGTGTTTTGGAGCTAGAAGAAGATGAAACGAGTCAGATTGTGCGTAGTTTTGATGAGGGAAGGGAAGAGCAACTCACAGTGTGATGGCAGTAAGATTGCATGATGTCGAGAGGTTCAGCGTGAGCTTGGCACAGACGAGCAAGACGGAGCATCGTAGGAAGAGGGTAACCTATCGAAGGTGTTCCGCACGAGTCAAATTGTGATTCGCGAAGGGAGGAAAGCGACGGGAGAGCGTACCAGAGAACCCGACAGCACGAATCTTTCCTTCCTTCTTCAACTCGAACAAAGCCTTCATAGCAGCGAGAACTTTCTCATCACCAGGTCCACGAATAGTCGCGGCATCCTCGTCCCTCAAACCCCATCTCGCAAGATCCTCCTCTCGGATCTTTCCATCTTCTCCAACTTTCCATCCCTCCTCTCCTGCATCCTCGAGTTGCTCAGATACGAACTCGACATCGTGTGCGTAGACTCCATCGAGGTAATCGGTTCCCATCAACTCCATTGAGCGCTTGACTGAAGCTCGTACTCGTTCAGGAGAGTAATCGAAATCGGCCTTGGTGCGTCCGTAACGTCCAATTTTGGTGATCTACAAAGTCGAGAGCGATGTAAGGATAAGTCTGAATTAAGAAAGGGAGGAAAGGCTCACAATTTGGTAAGATTCACGAGGGAATTCGTCGGCGAGTTTGGGCAAGACCTTTCCTAAAACGTGCTCTGAAGTGGTGTAGTAAGGACTAGTGTCGAGGGTGTTGATACCGTAGCGCTAAGATCATACAAGCTCGATTTGAGTGATCTTGAACGGAAGTTGAGTGATGACGAGAAGATTTTGACGACTCACGAAGCAGAGACGGATCGCTTGCTCGGGTACATCACTTTCGAGAGTCGAAGAGGTGTTGTAGTCGTAGCCGTAAACACCTGAATCCTCAGGAATCAGATCAGTTGTTTGAAACCAGATCGTCAATTCCGATTTCAAAAAGTTCGACTCACCGGCACCTAAGAGTACGGGACCAAGTTTGAGAGGACCATCATTCGCCTGTGATCATAATGAGGCGGTCAGCCGGGATCTTCTGAGCGAACCAAGAGGGAAACGCACGAGAGGGGTGAGAGTGGGGTATCGAGGTTGGAGATCGACGGAAGACATTGATACTATGGAAGGAATGCGGTAGAATAGACCGGGAGACTGTGGGTACTTTAAGAAGTGACGGAAGGGCGGATTCAGATGAAGGGAGGAAAAAGAAAGAATTGGAAAAGTTTTGAAAGAAGAAATCTTCGATTCCCCCTATTCGTCGCAACCTTCCTTCTTCCTCTTCCTCTTCCCCTCTCTCTCATTTCGAGTCCGCCGTCCCTTGCTGTCCTAGGTCGATCTCCGAAAGATGATCCCTGACCGATACATTTCTAATATAAAGGACAACATGATCGTGAAAAGCCTCGAATCTACAACCGACTCCGAAATTGAGGTTCGACCTCTTTCTTCGCAAACTCGAGACTGTCCTGCTTCCTTTTTGGTATGCCATCAAGTGTTTGCGGCGAATGAATAGCTTTTGTGCATCGACAGAACCTGACTCTCCCCATTACTTGCAGCTCATAACGCCGTCAGAGATCGCAGGAGAATGCACTAAAAGCTTTCGCAACTCTCGAAAGTTGACATGTTGCCCTCTTCCTCTCCTCCGACGATTCGTTCGACGACAAAGCGATTCCAAACGTCGCGATCTCCAGCCATGTCAAAGGCGGGAGAAGTGGGTAGTGTCGAAAGCATGAAAAAAGCCTTCTGCATAAACACTTTCCGCAACGAGGCATGGTCGGCGGTCGAGATCCAGTTCCGACAGTTCCGAGCTGTGTTGAACTAGACCCCTTCAAGTTCTCCGAACAATAGCACCTTGATCTAAAGGGCTCGTGATGCAAGCAATCGTTGCGACATTGAGGGATTCTCTTTTTGCGAAGAAGTCTGCTTTTTGCCTTGCTTTTCGACCCCATCTATTCTTCTTAGAGCCATTTCCTGCTTCATCTCACAGCTCTCTACAGTAACCGGAAACCGACAATTCTCTCTCTCTTTGAACCCAACTTCCCTCCTCTCCTTTTTACCCTTCCCTCCTGTCAAACAATCTCGAATGTCAGCCTCCGACAAACCTCAACGTCCCGGTAAACTAGGAGGAGTACTGAACGCCCTCAAACGAGTATCGTTCACACGGAGAGCGTCCTCGGAATCCTTCAAGGAGAAAGAACAAAGATCAGCTGCAGCAGCTCCTCCTTCAACAAATCGAAATACCCTCAGTCGTACAAGATCTGCTTCCTCCCTAGCACCTTCAAACGCTCCTTCATCTAGTCAAGAAGTCGCCTCTATTCGACCGACACTCCTTCGCCTCAATTCTGCTTCACCCGCCTCAGAACTCCCAAAGACGTCAGTCAGTCTCACCCTTTCTCAGCGACACACCTCACTGATCCTCTTCATTGTACTGTTCGAATAGCTGGGCTGAATGGACGCAAGCGTATCGACAGGTGAGCCGAAAATTTCCATGATCTGGTTGAAAACGGCTCGAGGAGCCTTGAGAAACTTGGGCGAACTTTCTTGACTTTGCTCTTGTACTGACTCCTTCTTTCCTAACTCGCTTGCAGGGACTGATTGGTGAGCTATCGAATGCTGGGGCCCGAAGAACAGGACTTCGCTGATCTATAACCGTTTATTTTTTCGCAGACTTCAACGATCCACCTGAACCTCCTTCCGATTTACATTCGACAGAACACGCTACACCAGGAGGAGTCTTTCCCGCTCCTCTTCCAGAAGGTGAAACTGCTCGACAGCGTGCAGTCGACTCGATCGCTCTCCTGCATAAGAAGAAAGCGCCAACCCAAAACCTCGAAACGACCACTTCAACACTACCAGACGGCACCGGACCAGCCTTGGATTCGGAGGAGAAGACTGAAGTACAAGCGGAGGAGAATGAGCGATTCGATCCGACTGAACTTCCAACGTATTCGGTTCTCGAAGAACTCGCGAAACAAGCGCAGGATAGATTCGGCGTCGAGACGGCGAGTGTTTCGTTAATGGATCGGGATCAACAACTCTTCCTCGCAAAGAGAGGATTCTTACCACCGAGAGAGGTCACCATCGTGGACCGTCAAGGTACGTTCCTCTTCCCTCTCCTTCTCTTTTCTGAGAATTCGGTGCTGAACGTGTTTGCTCTCCGTAGAAACCTGCTGCTCGCACACGATTCTCAAAGCTTGTGCAACTGGGGAGAAGGATCCTTTCGTCGTGTTGGATTTCGCGAAGGATTGGCGATTCCAGACCGTAAGTTTCGCACGTTCAACTACCTTTCTGCAGAACTACCGCTGATCACATTCGCATCGCAAACAGAACTCGTTCGGCGACCACAGTGAAGGCTTTTACGCTGCCGCTCCTGTCCTACTACCTTCAGCGCTTGGAGAAGAAGGAAATCAAGCTGCCGGAGTATTCTGTATCCTCGGGCGCGATCCTCGAGCCACCTTTAGCGACGAGGATCGCATGGATCTCGAGGAGATGGCGGATCAAGCTTCAAAAGAGATTCAAAAGTGGGCGGATCAGAACAGAAAGGACAAGAAGGCAGAGTTGGCAAAGAAACGGAAAATTTACAAGAAGGAACTCGCTCGAAGTGCTTCACAACGAAACAACCTCGATACGGTCGACGAGATGCCAACTCCTCCTGCTACACCGGATCCCAACAGACTCGAAATGGAGGAGGAGGAACCTATTCGAGATGGCGACAACAACTATTCTCGTCGACCGTCACTCGCTGAATCTGCCAATTCCGAGAAATCCCTCGATCTCAAGACTACTTCGACTACTCCAGCCTTCCCGAAACGACGTGGACGTCAAGGAGTACGAGCGCAGTCTGCAGCACGTCTCGGAGAAGGCTTGCAAGCAGTGATCGACCTCTCGACTCAGCTCGTCGCCGAATCAATCGAGATGGACTTCGCTTACGTTATCGCAATCGACATGGCCGCCGCGGCTGAACCTTACGATCCCGAACGCGAATCTCCTCTCCGCTTCGTCGCTGTTCATGGAATGCCTATTCCCGCTCCTCAATTCTCCGTCGACCTTCACCTCGAAACCCTCACTTCCCCTCAGAACGCCCTTCTCTACGTCAACAACGACTACACCGGAATAGCTGGAGAGTTCAGTACCGGTTTGCTCGTCAAGATTGGCGTCAAGGGGAACACTGGTTACATTCTCGGAACTTTTACGGAGGATCGACGAAGAGTGCTCAATCAAGAAGATCTGCTCTTCTTGAGGTCGTTCTCTAGAGATATCGGTAGACAGCTAGTTCCAAACCCTTCCTCTACTTAGACACTCCTAATTCTCGTTCACTTCAGCTCGTCGTTTTACCTTTCGTATCGCTTTATTTTGTCAACTTGTTGTATCGGATAAATACGCTTGAAAGCTCTAGATGTGCAGTATCAACTCGTTATCGCTGCCTCACTGGAGAGCGGAGAGCGAAGGAAACCTTGACCCAATGAAGTTGCGAAACTTCGAAGACCTTCTTCTTCCTTTCCCCTCATCAACCAACTTCACCTCGACAACGCTGGATCCCCTATAGCACATGTCGGACTCAGTAGTCGCCCATGACTCTGTACTGCTCGAAACTATCCTATTCTCAGTGATCCGATTAGGTTACTTCCTCGCCTGTCGTCAATACGTCAACATCTCACTCTTCTCCAACTTGAGGAGTGTCATTCGTGAAGATGGAGGATCCAATGACTTGGACTCGCCCGATGGAGAATTAGTCGAGTTGGAAGATGCAGAGAATGGTTACTTTGGTTCGAGAAATGGAGCTCCGAACGGGACAGGAATCAATAGCAAGCAGAGGGAAGCGGGTCAGACTACAGCTCTATCACCTGCTGGTGCTACTAGGAGACCGTCTGCAGTTGGAAAGGGTGAGGGAGCTGCAGGGAGGAAGGTAGAAGGCAGTACAACAAGGGCGCAACTCTACACCAAGCTGTCGACCGGGTTATTCTGCTTGTCCTTCTCAGAGAGCTGTATGCTCTTCACTTTACTGCTCTTTGGCGAGGCGATCAGCGAGCGGTGCGTTTCTCTTCTTCTCCCTCCTTTCTTCGCTTTGAACATGGCTGACCATTCTATCCCTCTATCAGCGCAAGAGCGTTCAATTGGTCGCTCAGTCTACTCGCTCTACTATCCCTCATCGTCTTCATCATTCCACTCGGACTCTGCCTCCTCCTCACTTATCGAACAAGGACGACTTTCGCACGAACTCTTCTCCTCACCCTGATTCCTTTCTCTATCTATCTCTTCTCGTTCTATCGATTCGGTCATATGGTTGCATCGAAAGCTGTCGTCGAGGGAACTCACTCAATAGGTGCGTGTTCGTCTGTCAAGAGTTCAAATGGCTTGCCAGGCTGACTGTTCTTGCGATTGACCCGTTCAGATTTCGTCAATACACTTCTGTCTCGTATCTGTGTTCCTGGAGTCGTCCTCATCGCATCTCTATCTGGAGGAGGAGCTGTCAATACGGCTTGGGAAGCTTACGAATGGCGTTCAATATCGTCGGCGTGAGTCTGTTCTTCGCTCTTCCATTATTCCGGGCTTCCGAACTGATGGCACGAGGAACCCACTCCCAGAGAACCTGTAACGGATGCTCAAATCATGCAAGCTGAACGAGCTCTATACTCTGCTCGTCTCGACTTGCAACAACGAAATCGATCTCTGAATCTAGCTCGAGGTTCAGCTCAACGTGAAGCCGATTCCGCCGCATCTCAATCTCTCCTCTCTCGCCTCACCTCATCGAGTCCAGCTGCAGCACACCTCAAGAGTCTGGAAGTCGAAGTGTCGGCGATGGAGGCTGTCGAGAGGCAAATGGTGAACGATGTTGCGACGCTCAAGAGGAGGAAAATGATGAGAGAGTTGGGGAGGAGCTGGAAAGGAAGACTGTGGCTACTCGTTGGATGGCTCTTCAGTTTGTATTGCGTTTGGCGGGTTTTCGTTGTGAGCACTTTCTCACTCTTGCCCACTCTGCAACCACCGACTCACTCGTTTGCGCTCTTTCTCGATAGTCCGGAATCAACCTCATCTTTGGCTACTCTCGACGTAGTCATCAATCTGCGAAAGCGGCGGATGATTCTGCGTCCCAAGGGACCGATCTTCTCACGTCCCTCCTTACTCGTTTCGCCGTCATGGCAAACGTAGACATCGATATCGCTACTTGGTCAAGGCTCATTGGACTCGCATTGATCGGTGGTATCATTCTCGCCAACATGCGAAATGTTCTCGGTAGCGTTTCCAGAGTGAGCTCTCTTTCGCCGTCAAGCGAGTGAGTGCGGTCTTGCTGATACGATAGCTTGACGTTCGCAGATCTTCAAAGCGACTTCGACGGGAATCAGCGCCTCCTTCATGCTTCTCTTCTTGGCTCAACTCATGGTTCGTTCGACGATCTTCTCTGATTTCGCATTCCTTGACAAACTGACGAGTTCTCCTGATCAATTAGGCTATCTACCTTCTGACCTCTCTCATTTCACTCCCTTCTTCGCCTACACCCGAGACGACGACTCTCCTCGATACCCTTCCCGACTTTAACGTCTTCTCTCGACTATTCGATTCCGTCTTCCTCCTTGCGGCAGCGACCTTGTTCGTCTCGAGATACGCACATCGCAAATTGAGGGACGATGAAGCGATTAGTAATCAGTACAACTGAGGGAAATTGGAGCAACATCAGTCTTTATAGAGCTTCTTCATCGGAATACACTTTGTTTTGTTGTATTGAACGCAACTCTCAGATCGAGGGAGTCTCAGGTCGAGCATGTCTGATCATTCCAGATCTCCTGTATCTGAAAGCACGAGTACTCTACTATGACCGTCCGACTCTTCTTGTCCTACTCTTCCCAATTCTAATTCTCCATTCTCTCGTTCCTTTCCTTCTCGACTCGGCTGCGTTTCCACCTCGACATCGAGCTCTCTCATTCTCGGCGGCGGAGGTAGTATAGGCTGACCGTCTTGGTCGAGCTGTTGATTCGTTGGAACCTGTTCGACCTCGAACACCCTGAATCGAGGGATCGCAAACTCTCCTGTCATGAGCGGGACTATCCGCACCGAGATCGTCGTTTCCTCCCCTGGAGCGAGTACGAGAGATGCGATCTTTCTCGGCCCAGCGAAGACGAAAGAGCTCGGTTGAACTGCCGAGTCGATTTGAGTTGCGAGGTGGAGAAGGCGTGAAGTCGGATTCGAGAGGGTGTAGTGTAGTGATGTGGGAGTATTCAGAATCATGTGCGAGGGTAGACGAAGACTGATGAGCGGTAGGAGAGGGTATCGTTGAATAGAGGGAAAGGGTAAAAGGGTTGTCGTTGGTTCGTGAGAAGTGTTCAATCTGTAAGCGAGGTGGAATGTCAGCGATATTCGAGCCGACAAGAGAGTCATCCGTGGCTGACCGTCTCCAAGAAACAGCGACTGTAGGCATGCGGGAAGGATGTGTCTCTCCGGGAAGCAAAGGTTTAACTTCGAAATTGAAAGAGGTTCCAAGGACGTCGCCTGGGTATAGAGCTGTGGAGGCAAGCTGGTTAGGGACCTTCACAAGGATCAACTCAGTCAGAGGGCTTACGAATTGGAAGGTCGTCCGTAAAGTCATCGAGCGAAGAAGAAAGTATCCGGACATCGAGCGATTCCTGCGTTCCGATAACAAGGGTGAGACTGGCTCTTTCGTTACAAGGATCAGAGAGCTCACCTCTTGTTCCACCTTGATACCGGTAATCTCGACCGGCCAAGGCCCTCGAATCTTGATCTGACCCGAAATGATTCCCTCTCTCGCTCCCGCCCACTCGTTTGGTTCCGTTTGCAAGTCGAGCAGTGGGTCGAGCCGTCTTCTCTTCGAGTATGTACGCGACTCAAACCTGTCGAGGAACGGCGAGAAGCAAGGAACGCCAAGTGAATGCGTCGATTCTGTCGAGGATGGAGCAGCTGCATCTTCGACGCGTCTTGATGAAGTTGACGAGCGAACGGTGAAGTCAAGCTGCCGAGTACCGCTAGAGCCGAAGCATTCGAGGAAGACTGTCTTTCGGAGAGGTTGTTTCGCGGGGAGAGTGCCGAGAGGAATAGAGTCGAGGAGAGAGGACGACGAGTGCTCGTCAATCGAAAGTCGTGATTCTGCAAAGCGACGTGTTAGCCTTGACGCTGTAGTGAGATAAGATGAATGATCACATACCAGAGCCCTCTTCTCCAGGTTGAACGAATCCGACGAAGGCGATTTCTACATCGATGTCGTCCTCGTTCGTGATTGTGAGTTCGATTGGATACCGTTCTCCAAGATACGCAGGTGTAGCATGCTTGATATCTACAGAGAGTTCGAGCGCTCTCGGCTTGATCCTGTATACATTCCGAGCCAATGAGTAACAGTATGTGACGAGGGATTCTAGAAAAGACTCACGAGCAGACTGAATATGATCCACCTTCAAGCGAGACCGTTCGTTGCTCTTCAAGATACCACACGTTCGGGCCAAGTTCATTCAGTCGGAGCGTTGCTGCCAAGTTCCATCCTCCTAGGGACACTTTGAGAACGATTTTCTCGATCTGCGAAACGACCTCAATCAGAGTTGCGTAGCTTCTCGGGAAACTGTCAGAAGGAAGCGTACAGTGAGATCGATAGCCTTTTCAGAAGAGATCGTGCCGGTAAAGACCTTTGTCGTTCCGTCGTTCCAGTTGAGATTCGCAGACAAGCCTTCAGAGGCTCCAGTTAGCTCATACCTTGCGACGGTCTCGGATGACGAAGAAGCGTCATCGCTATGTCGCACTGTCAGTGGCGGTCTGGTGTCGTTGAAGTGTAGCTCGAGAGTATCGAAAGTGAGTCCCGCCAGGCGACCACTCGCTGGTGAGGAAATGGCGAGTTGGAAAGGTATCTGGGTCGAGATGATGCCCTTCTGTCTCAAGAATACGAGTCGAGGGATAACTATAGATTGATTCGAGTCAATCAATGCGAGAATTTCAAACGAAATAGCGGAACAGACGAACGAATAGGCGATAAATCAGACTCGAGCTGTATCGTGGCTTCTTCCGGTGATTTCGGTGGATGAGTCTGTTCGTTCGAACTGGAGCATCAGTAGACTAATGGGTCGCATGGTCATTATGTGAGCTCACCTTGAGAATGGCGAGGAGTTCTTGAGCGAATTGAGCTCTCTGATCGACAGACACATTCGATTCTGCACGATGACAAGGTGAGCTGAAGTCAAGGTGAGCTGAAGTCACTCGGATAGGGATCTCGGTGAGACGTACCAGGTGATAGCAAATCCCAAACGGCTTTGATCGCTTCAACCCACTTCTCTCCTTGTTTCGCACACTCGAAAACCGCTTCCTCCATTCCTTCGATAATCTCTGTCCATCCATCTTTCCGATAGTTCCTCCCAATTCGATCCCAGAACTTGAGCCCCATGTCGATGTTTGGTGGTGAAGCGGAAGCGTGAGCGGATGCAATGAGGGATGCGAGATAATAAGTTGTTCTCCGTCGACCGTGATGCTTGAAGTGTTCGTAGGCTTTCGTATACAGCTGCATACGGAAATAATCAGTAATAGTCACAGAGTAGAGCCTGAAAGATGAGCTTACCTCAATGATCACTTCGGTATGATCCACTTTTCCTTCGTGAAGTAAAGCACCTTCAGGAGGTTTCTCGGACGATCCATCGTCGAGAGCAGCTTTGATACTTCTATAGCGTTCTCTTCGTTCGAGTGCGCAGATCGCTGCGAGGAAGTAGTAGTGACCGGGATGCTGGAGAACGTTGATAGGCATCAATCCAGGTGAAGGAGGTTGAGGAACTCCTGGGGTCGGTATCGGCATGGGAGGCGGCCGCAGTGAAGGTAATCGAAAGCCAGCTCGAAGCGCAGCAGTCGTTAAATCGCCGAAGAGTCGATATCTATCAACGCTCTCTCAGGTCAATTTCGAGTGAAGCAAAGGAGAACTTGAGAGGACGTACTGCTTTGATAGCCAACTCCAGAACTCGAACGTCTCATCTCCTATACTCCATGACTCCGATAGCTGGCGGAAGCGGAAAACGTGTCGATTCAGTTGGGAGAGTGATCTTGAAGGGTCGTTCAGGTAGAGGTAAAGTTTCCCGACCTGTAATGAACGATGCTCTTGAGCGCGCAGTACAAATCACTGGAGAGCCATACAAACTTACCTTGACTGTCAGGCAATCCGCGAGAACCTTTGCTTCAGCCCATCGCTTCGTTCGAGCAACGAGTAGTTTTGGCTGCGAGAACATGTCGACCAGCGACTCGTAGCAGTCCTCGTAGTGTCTACACAACACCTGTCAGTACTCGAGCAAGCTATGAAAGCGAGATAGCGACTTACTTGAGCGCAACTTCGACCTCCCCTCTCATTTCCGCAAACAACGCCAATTTGTAATCGTACCTCACATTCCACCCTCTCTCGCTGAGCCCTCCTTTCGGTGGCTGTCTAGCTCTCTTTCGTCTCACTCGTCTTCCATGCTCCCTGTAGTAATCGATAGCAGCCGGCCAAAGTTCAGATCGAATACTCGCGACGAAATTTGTGACTTCGGACTGAGGAACCGGTGAAATGACGAAGAGTGATGCGCGAGAGTCGAGTCCCGATTGTCGTCGAATGAGGGAGAGTCGTAGATCGAGAGAAGGGTCGTCGAGTAGATCGCGAGAGCAGAGTAGAACTACCGCCAGTTTGATACCTCGTTCGAGAGTCGAGCGTTTCCGATCGATGATCTCGCGTATCAGCAATGCATCTTTCTCACGTTCCTCTTGTTCTCGTTCTGCTGGGTCTGTTGGGGCTCCTCCAGTCGAAGGTGATTCGTATAGTCGAAGGACGAGGATGAAGACTGAGGGAACGAGTTCTCGATGTTTTCGAATCCAGATTGGAGCGATGATTCCGTCAGGGTAGAGAGGGGATGAAGGGGTCAAGGGAGATATTGGAGAATGAAGGGCTACAGGTGGTTGTTGAGGTGGACTTGTTGAAGATGAAGTGGGGCGGGCTTTGAGAGGAGGAAAACGAAGGTTCTGGTCGAGGACAGCTACATCAGTTTCACGGATTCGAGCAGAGTCTAGTGACTCACCTTGTCTACTAGGAGAGTGTGAAAGTCATGATTCTGTCCTCTCGAGTTGTCCCACAGTTGAAATCCTTTCCTCGATGCGAAAGTTTTGCGCAAAGCAGTCGTGAGTATATCGAAAGGATCTGTCGGTTGCGCTGGGGGAGCTTGAGCTGGTGCTACTGGAGAGTCTGATGATGTTCCATTCGGCTTTATTGAGGGAGGTGGAGGAGGAGGGTTCAATCCAGCGATGAAGAGTAATGGAGAGGTGTGGAAGGTGAACTCGGTCGGATAGGATTCCATCTACGCGCGTATAAGATCAGTGGACTATTTTTTGAGCTCTAGATACCCTTTACTTACCCGCGGCCTGAGGGATAGAAGGTAGAGAGCTATCGATGATTCAACAGTTTGAAATTGCTCTCTCTCTCTCCTCTACTTCCCACTCTTTACTTTCGAACATGTCTGCATATGGAGCGATCAAGACACCGGAGAAGACTGTCCGCCTCGCGCCTCGAACTTATCCTCTAGCCGCTGAAGGAACTGCCTTAACTTGTTTCCCCGTTCGAAGGTGAATCTTTCACTCTCCTCTGCTGCCGATGGACTAGAACTAATTCGTATGAGTAGAGATACCGTACCTCAACCCCTAGTCGAATATTTGGCTAAAATTTTCAACGATGTCGTCGAGGAAGGGAGGACGTATCCGCAAGAATCGAAGTTGACGCTCGAAGAGTTCTATGCGTACTTCTTTGGTAAGGAAGAAGAAGAAATTAAGACGTCGACGGAGCGAGAGCGACCACTGACCCTTTCGCATCGTTGAATTTAGCCGCCGATTGTTTCGTCGCAATCAAGGACTCTCGTCCTGAATCGCTCTCGGAGGAGGGACAAGACCGTGACTTCGAGTACTCTCTCGAGAAGACGCTAGGAGGACGAGAGCTTGAAGACGCTGTCTTGGGGATGTACTGTAGGTCGACGTCTGTTTTGTGTTGAATTGAATCAAAATAATCTGACCCCTCTTCTTGCTCTGCTGCAGATGTCAAGCCGAATTATCCTGGTCGATCAGCACATGTAAGTCGCTACCTTTGTCTTGCGAGCTCAGGGAGCTTCTAGCGTGACCTCGAAAGCTCGCTTTATCCGAGGGCTATCTGGAAACGAACAGTTTATTCGACGATACGGGACTACACTAATTGACTTACTCGTACGTACTCTTTGCAGAACTGTAATGCTGGCTTCGTCGTTCCGAATCACCATCGAGGACTCCGAATCGGCTCAACGCTCGGAAAATCCTACCTTCACTTTGCACCCCTTCTCGGCTACCGAGGTTCCGTCTTCAACCTCGTCTACATCAGCAACGCCGCAAGTGTGCGGATCTGGGATGCTCTCGGGTTCAAGCGAGCAGGGTTGATCCCGAAAGCGGGTAGGTTAATGAACAAGGAGGGAACTGGAGAGGAATACGTCGATGCTATCGTATTTCATTACGATTTCACGCAGAAGAAGGAGAGAGAGTAAGACATATTAAGTCATTGTAGCAATAGAAACCAAAATGTAACACTCGCTCAACTTCGTCGACGTATCGAGAAGATCCTCCTCAATTTCGCCCATCTCTGTTTCGCGATCTCGCCCTTCTCGGCTATCGATGCAGACTCGGTGAAGAACGCTCCTCGATTGATTTCTCGAGGGCTGGTCGGAAGAGTGAGTGGAGAAGGAGATGAGAGTGAATCGGGAGTTTGCGAAAGTGACCGGGGGAAAGGAGTGAAGGGAGCGACAAGCTCGAGCGTAGGGGGCTTGTTCGACGTCTCGGATGAAGTAGTAGAGTCACTGAAGCGGATAGTGAGATCGAACTGGCGAGAAGAGTTCAGATCAGTCCACTCGTCGTCGAGAAGAGGAACAAACTCTTACCTCGACGGCGAAACCAGCGCAGCTTGACATATGAGCCAGAGCTACTGCTCTTGAGTCCATTATCCACTCGTACGATACTGTGACTGCTTCATCCCCGTTCCTCGTCAGGTGGAACTCGAATTCGTTATCGCGATTTCGCCAACTTGCTCCGAGAAGTATCGCTTCTCCTGTCGTTCCGGATCGCAGCACTGCTCGAAGTGATATTGATACACGAGCGGGTGATATTGTGGAGATTAAAGAGTCGAGATCGTCGCAAATTGAGCTCGACGAAGTTGGAACAAATCGACAAACGAACGAAAGAGGAAGGGCAATTCTAGTTGACGGATCTAAATTCGAGGGTAGCTCCCGTCCATCAAGCGCCTTTATCCGATAACCCATCTGCGCACATCTTGCCCGGGTTTATCGGCATGCTATTGTCAAGAGAGTGAACAGACTAACCTTGGGTTCAGTCTCGAGTTTCCACCCTTTGATATCCTCCAAAATCCTCAGTCTCTTTGGTTCACCCTTAGCTACATCACAACCTGACAGCGGTGCTCCGATCTCGATTCCCATCTTCCCCTCGACGAATCCATCGCAACTTGCGACGATTTCGTATTTCGTTTCCCATTCTGAGCCATCCTCTTCCCGATGATAGAAAGACCACGGAAGTTTGTCACTCGTCGTCCCGCACGAAAGGCAAGTCGCGGCCAGAGGAATTGTTGCGTTTCCTTTCCAAATCGATTCCGTCAATTCGAGAGTGCTGACCAGTTCGAAAAGACAATGGGTGCTTGAGTCCGACGAGGTCGACGCAGAGGTAAATCCGACGAAGGTGATTGAGACGAGGAATGGTTGGGAAGGGGTAGGAGGATTCTCGGGAGAGGAGATGTCGAGGAGAAAGGTCAGGCTCGACCCGGGAAAGAGAGGTTCAGCCGTCAATCGGGAGAGGTGGATCGTCGAGGAAGAAGACGTTACAGCTGGTGATGGATGTGATGACCCAGAGGAGCTGGTTTCGGCTGAGTCTGAGGAGCTGCGAATGCATTCGTCGAAGCTGTCCTTGCGAAAGGCGTCCGAAGGAGACTGGAGATTCTTGTCAAAGGGAGGAGAAGGAGCTGATTCGCGAATTGATCTTGATAGGAGCTGACCAGTGACACTCTCGAGGTCTCGAATAGGCGGGATCGGGGCAGAGCGGAAGAGGTAAGAAGAAGGTTCGCTTCCTCCGGTAGTATTCGTCGTCGATGCGTATTCAGAGTATTGTACATGTCGGGTGAGAGGTTTCGATTTTCTCGGAGTGACGGGCTCACTGGCTACAGAGATACGTTGGAGAGATTCTCTTGGAGGATGCGAGCCGGTAGCTGGAATCGTAGCCATTCTCGGCGGCCGAAGAGCGAGGAGAGCTGTGAAGGGAAGAGGGGACCGGGGTGAAGGCAGACTGCTGAATGCTGATGGTCGAGCGAAAGGATCATCGTCTTCGAGCTGTCTCGCAAAGTCAAGGTTGGATCGGCTACAGAGGTTCGCGATTCGAAGACGTACGATCGGCTTTTCCTCTTTTCGAATCGTCAGCCTCATTAATGATCGACTATAACATAGACGAGCGGGATGAGAGTCGGAAAGGTATAAATCCCTCGAACAAAGTCGAAGCAAAGGAGACAAAAGATAGCGAAACAAGGCAACAACGCCGTTTCCGCCTTGTCGAATCGATCGAGATTCCTTATCAATTAGCTCTAGGACAGCGTACAATGCAGTCACAATCTACGGCATGGAACCCTCGTCAACGTCCATTCAGCGGCGAGACTTTGTCTGCAAGTTCGACGATATCGTGGAATCGTTCCCAGAAAGCTTTGACCTATCTCTCATCGCTCGAGATATCAGTTTCAGACATACTCTGATGTGCGGAAGCGAGGCTTACGTCTAGCTCTTCGAGGACGAATACGTTTTTTCCCTTTGACCCCCAGCTTTCCCGACTGTTCGCATCCTCCTTATAAGCTGTGAGCTCCTCATCCCGATATCCGTAAATGTCGACGCTCGTCGTTCCTGCTGTCCATTTCCCTTCCAGCTCGACGTCTACCCGATATCGTTTGCCCTTGAACAGATCGGGTTCTGCGATGTAGGCGATACAGAGTGGATCGTGAACTGGAGGACCCTCGGTGAAGTTGAACACTGTAGCGTAGGTCTCGGCAAAGAAGTTGAGTAAGGTCGAAAGGGAATGGCGCAGAGGAGTGTGTGCGGCTACTGAGGTGTCTGTTCGAGAATTCGAGGCTGATGGAGGGACGAGAAGATTTGCGTGGTCGTGAGATCGGAAGAGTGCTTGATGAGTGACGTTGAGGGGCTGAAGGATGTGAGCACGAGACGGAAAGATGGAAGACGAACAGAGGAGAGGAGGGCGAAATGGAGAAAAGGAGAAGGCGAGAAAAGGAGAAGAGTCAGCGATGGAGTCAAATGCAGAGTAAGAGGATCACCACCTACCGTCATGACCACCTTGACTTCAGCATCAAAGACAATCGACGCTGCATGCGGATCGATCAAAATGTTGAACTCAGCAGTTGGAGAACGGTTTCCTCGAACGCCTTCGGCTCCTCCCATCAATACAATTTGTGATACCTTGTCACGCACAAGCTCAGGATATATCATCACGAAGATAGCGATGTTTGTGAGAGCGCCAGTAGCCACGATCGCGAGTTGTTGTCCTTTTGGGAGAGCTCGAGCGGCGTTGGCGAGAGCTTCAATAGCATTGTGTCCTTGCGATTCTGCGAGTTTCGCTTGCACGTTCGGGTCGTTTGCTGGTAGAAGACCTTCGACACCTCCAAGTCCGTCACTCCCGTGGATTTCTGCATCGTGCTTGACGGGACGGAGCAGCGGTCGAGCGACTCCGGTATAGATCTTGATGTGTCTCGTCTGATCAGGCGATCCGTATGATAAGAGGCAGCGTGCCGCGTTGACTAAGCAAGACAAGGGCTCAGTTGCGAATGCGAGCGGAAAGAGTGACCTTTTGAACTGACGACTAGTGTTTTCGAGAGAAGCGTTACCGTGAACGGTACTGATACCGACCAGGTCTATCTCTGGTGAGTGTAGAGCCCACAAGAGAGCAATAGCGTCGTCGTGTCCTCTGTTTGACGAAACTTAACTAAGCCAGCGAAATCGAGGAGACGAGAGAGCGATAGACGAAGCTCACGGATCGCAATCGAGCCACACGGAAGTAGGCATTACGGAGCGAGAACAGCAAGGGAGGAGGGAAGTGAGAGGAAGGAGGGAAAGAGTCGCTCTCGGTCGAGCCGTTCCGACTTGTCCGAATTATTTTTGATCATTTCGGTTAACGGTGGTTGCTTCTACTCGTTTCCAACCTGATCAAATAATCCAACAACTACAGCAAACAGAAAGAGCAGGAAGGAGAACCTCGGAGGGATCTTGAAACAGACCGACCCTGAGGCTGAGTAAAAAAATGCGATCTCGCTCGCTGTTTCTCTCTCCTTCCGCTTAGTCTCCGTTCTACTCGAATCGCCCTCGAAGATGCTCAGTCAGGTCGTAGTCGTAGCTTCATTGGCAACTACTGCTCTTGCTCAAGCGAATGGCTGTGAGTCTTCTCTTCTCCTCTCATCTTCACTCAACTTTCTTTTTTACCTCGGCCTCCACATGTGGCTACAATGCTGACTGTAGCCCTCGATTGTAGATGCTCCCATCAGAGTTCAATGTCCCTCAAGCTCCCTCCTTACTCGCACTGGATCTCCCCTCGATGGAACTCAAGTTTTGAATCGAAATGAATCAGCGTACCTCGAAAGAAGGCGTTCAAACGTATCTCCCGATCTGTGGAGGACTTACCTCAACGACAACTCTACTGGATCTACTGGATATAACGCTGATGCGATCGTAAGGGCTCAACCCAAAATGTACAATTTTCACTTTCCTCCCTATTCCGAATCTCCGAATCGCAACTGATGAAGCTCACTGAATCGAAACAGCGCTACTGCAGTTTCCGGAGGTGGACTTCGAGCTTCTCTCTACGCTGCTGGAACACTTTCAGCGTTCGACAATCGCAACTCGTCAACTGCTGGAGGTCTCTGGCAGCTCAGTGATTATTTGGCGGGTCTTTCTGGAGGATCATGGGGTAAGTCTGCATTCTCTCGAACGTTCGTCGAAGTCGCGACATTGAGCTGACTCGACGATCCCGGAATCTTAGCTGTTACTTCGGTCTCTCTCAACGACATGATCCCAATCTACGAACTCGTTCTAGGGAACCAGGCCGATGGAGGACAGAACAACATGGGATGGATCCTCGACATGGACATCCTCGCTCCCGATGGTATCCTAGGAGTTAGCGAAAACACGGATTACTACGATTCCATCACAGACGACGTTCGAGCCAAGGCTGAAGCGGGGTTCCCAGTATCGCTCGTCGACATCTGGGGACGCGCTCTCGCTTATCACTTCCTCAATGAAACGACGTTCGTCCCGAACCCCTCGTTTTTTCAGAGAAAGCCGAGAAACTGAACTTTGCCTTTGTAAACAGCCCTCAGAACTTCTACGACGCTCGCCCGCACGACGAGGTAAGCTTTCAAGTATCCTTGAGTCGAGGCTGAGTACTGACGAAGGTCACTCGATTGCTCGTCTCGCAGGGAACGTTGTTCAGCGCCGTCAAGTTTACGCAGAACTTCCAGAATGGAGCCATGCCTATCCCTCTCCTCGTCTCCACTTCACGAGTCTCCGAAGAGATGCAAACGAGCGGTATGAGCAGTACCGTCATTCCTCTCGAGAACACTCAATTCGAGTTTACCCCATTCTCGTTCGGATCTTACGACTCCACCCTGCAAGCTCTCATGCCTGTCGAATATACCGGCACTCAGCTAAACAACGGAAGTCCTGCGAACACCTCCGCTTGCGTTCAGCACTTCGACTCGGCATCCTTCTTCATGGGAACTTCCGCCGCCCTGTTCAACGCTGTGCAAAACGGCTTCTCCTCTCCAGTCTTCACCCAGCTCATTCAACGTCTTCTCAGCGACATTACCGATATTCAAGGTACCACCGAATCCGTCGCTCTCGTAGCCAACTATCCCAACTCTTTCCAAAACTTCCAACCCTCGGGAGGATTCAACTTCGAATCGTCTGGAAACAACATTCTTCAGCTCACCGACGGAGGAGAGAACGGAGAAAACGTCCCCATTTCGCCTCTCCTGATTCCCGCTCGAGAAATCGATTTCATTCTAGCAGCTGATGCATCGGCGGATACGCAATACTCCGTGAGTTCTGGCTTATTCTCACACATAGCTGGCTCTTTCTGACCTAGCTCTTTCGATAGTGGCCCAACGGTACCTCGCTCCTCGCCACTGCCGATCGTGCCGCAAACTACTCGAATGGATTCAGAGCTTTCCCTCCTATTCCCAAGACTCCCGACGAGTTCGTCGCTCAAGGCTTGAACGTTCGACCTACCTTCTTCGTGAGTCTCCTTCAGAAAATCTCATCTCGACGAACCTCTCGACTGACTTTTTCCCTTCTTCCTTTCGCTTTCCAGGGTTGCAACTCGACTGCTCGCGGCAACATGTCTACGACTGGCGCGTACCCACTCGTGATCTACTTACCGAACGCCCCTGCACCTGTTTCCAACCCTTACCTCACCAACACCTCGACTTTCACCCTCTCGTATTCGTACACTGAGGTCGAAGCATTCCTCGACTCGAGCAATTTGAACGCCAAGAAAGGTTTCCCCGATCCCGCCAATCCTCTCACTCCCGACTCTGAATGGCCTCTCTGCCTCAAGTGCGCTACTGTCGAGCGAGCTCGTGAGCGTGCTGGACTCAACCGCACTTCTGCTTGCGAGTCTTGCTTCTCTCGCTGTGAGTTTCTCTCTACCCCTCAACCACTTGAGATCGATACTGATAGTCTCGTTGTATAGACTGCTGGAACGACGGGATCTCCCAAAGTCTCGTCAACGCAACCGAGACTGGACAAAACAACTCTCCCAGCGGAACCTCTGGAGCTTCCTTCCTTACTACCTCTACTCTCGCTTCTCTCCTCGCTTTCGCGTTCACTCTTTTAGCCTAATCTCGATCACTCTTATAGCCTAATCTTTATCTTCGTTTTCGCAATTTTCAGCTTGTACATAGTTTCTCCACTATCATTTAATCCCTTTCCTCTCTCGCTATAGTGTAGCACTCCAACTCAGGCCGCAATTAATCTAATGGTTCGATTGCTCACAAAAGCGAGGAATCGCAACGAGACGTCAAAGATGCGAATGAAAGATATTTTCACATTGCTATGGCAAAGCTATACTAGGAACAACAGCGTAAGGAAAGGTACAGCAGGTATAGTAGAACAGCGTGGATGAGAGAGCCGATCATCGCCATCCTATTTCGTCTCTATCATCATGAGGTGGATTATGTTCAGAAGGAGTATCGGAGGATTCCTCTATACTTTTCCCTTTCGAGTCCGTCGCGCTACTAGGGGTATCTTGGCCATTGAGCGAGCGGTCTGCTTTCTCCCGTTCAAAGTCATCCATTTGCATCGCGCTTGGAGATTCGACGAGGACCGAGTTGTTTCGAGAGCGGACTTGATCAATATTGTCGCCTTGATAGCTCGAATGGCGCGTCTTGGTTCGTGACAATGTCGCATCGTTCGAAAGAGCGGTAGCAGTATCGTCAAAGTGAGCCTCGAGGTCTGAAGGTAGAAGAACGGCTCGATCGACTGCGGAGGGAAGGAACTTCTCAGGAACGAGCGCTTCTCTCAACGGAAGATAGGAACAGAGAAGAACCTACTGGCGATAGGGAGACCACGATGGCGTCCTCGTACCATGAGAGCGCAAAGAACAAGCTTGGAGAGAGTTGATAGGACTCCAGCGAGAGAAGCGTTGTTCTAGAGGTCGAAGAAATCAGTACAGACTCGAGCAATAGAATAGAAAGAGAGCTCACTCGTGTGTTTCCGAGACTGAGCCCGACGGTACCGTAAGCACTGACACATTCAAAGATCAAAGTGAAGACATTGACCTCGCTGTTGAGAAAGAGCGGATTCGTCAGCAAGGCTTTCAGGAATTAATAGCGAGAAGAAGCGACTCACGGCCAGTCACCGCTACGGATTCGACCTCGTTCAATGATAGCGAGTAGCCAAACTCCGAGAATGATGAACCATATATCCCATCTTCTCGAATCAACTTCATCAGCGAAACCTCTCGCTGAGGTGGGAAGCAAGACTTACGCAAGTTGTCGACGAGCGTGAAATCTACAAACGAAGTGATGATCAGTATCGCCGTGGATTGACAACGAAGCAAGTGAACGCTCACCCGATGTATTGAGTAGCTGAGCGAGTCTTAGCGAATTCTGCTTCGGCTTCATCGAGATCTTGATCGACATCGTCGTCGTACACTCCCATCGACTTCTCCTCGTAAACATTCGTCGCTCGAATCGATAGCGCAACAGGGTAGACAGCCTGTAGTAGAAAGGTTCTTTATCAGTTTCCCCAACTTGCCGTCGATTAGGAAACGACAACGACTCACAATGTACCTGTAGGAAGCCAACGGAGAGTCAGTGCGGGAAGCAGCATATCAGATTTGGGTGAGAGAGCTTACATCATCGCGACATAGAGGAATTGTACAGCTGGAGCAGTCGCCGATAGAGGAACGATAGCGAAACCAGCAGCACGGACAGCAAAAGATTGGAAGAGACCGTTGAGGAACCTTGTACCGAGCGGGATCGACTCGATTGCGTCGTTGCCGATATCGAGAATCATGAATGAAGCCCAATCGAAACCGTTGAGACAGACTAGAGCGAAGACGAGGAACCACGTTTGACTGAACGAGACATCAGTCAGCTACGAAACCTGACTGATCTGAGAGAGAAAGCGACCCACTGAGAAGGGAACAGGTAGATGTAGCATCGTCGAGGATGATCAAGGAGGAATTGCAACGTTTCTCGAACGCGAGATTGAGTCGGGACGATCTTCGAAAGAGTCCAGCTAAATGAAGGATGCAACTCTCGTCAGTATACACAGCTGATGAATCGATGAAGGACGAACGGTCGGCTCACATGGTCAGACGAAGGAAGACCGGCAGTCCAGTGTTGCCTCCGACGATGAGTACCGACATGACGATGATGAGCCAGTAAGCTTTTTGAAAAGGTACCATCGACGTATCCACGAGACTGTCAAAATCGAGGCCAAATTAGCGAGAAACTAATGCGAAAAGAATAGAAAGCAGACCTACCTCATGCCGTTGTTACTGAACGCACTCCATACTTGGAAGAAGACGAACCAAGTGGGATTTACCTCCCACGCGGGGTCGTCGAAGACGGGTCGATACGTTCCAGAATGGGAGAGCCAAGGAGCGATGAGGAGAACGCAGAGAAGTTGTCCAACAAAATAGTACCCGGCGACGAGACGGAGTAGCAAGGTGAGTGCCTGAGGTGGGAGGTCTAGCGTCAGTGACGACAGAACGAGCAATCGGAAGAAAAGCGAAACACGAACTCGATATTCGACTCCTCCTAATTCTTCTTGTTGCGCATCACTCAAACCATGGAATCTCGAGTTTCGACCAACGACGGCATCGAAAGAGATGTAGCTGACGGGTTTGACGTGAGGATGTTCGGATCCAGCGAAAGTCGTAGTACCCATTCGAGAATCTTGCGAGTGAGTCGACATCATCGTTGTTGTTCGAGGAATGGTGACAGTTCTTTCAACAGCGCTCCTGATCGTAGGGATACGAGCTCGAGCGAACTCTGCGGCTGCGAAGATAGGATTGGGGAAACCTCCGAAACCTGAATGCATCGCTGAATTCGATGAAGTGCCGTTTCCAGCGGTTCCGGTTCGAGTCAAGGCGCGAGAATGAGGATCTCGTAAGTTCGAGACACTCATTCGTCGCATCATGACATCTGGATCGACAGCGTTCGTACGGTTCCGTCTGAGTCGAAGATCGTTGTCGCTGTTTTCTCGGAATTCGATAGTTCGACTTCGACCGAAATCTCGATTGTGTTCTGGGTTCGTATCGAGACTGCCACCTCGAGGAGAAGCAGATACTGGTGATTCCGTGATGTGGTCGAGATGTCGAGGTTCGAGAGTTCGATTTCGAGGGAGGTTGCCAGTTCCGATACGAAGAGGAGTGATGGCTGCAGAATCACTGCTTCTTCGATTTCGAGCAGTGTGAACGGGATGAGGCGGTTCGCTGATCTGGATGTGATTGTTGTGTTGAGGTGGAGGAGGTTCCGTGATTTGGATACTGCGCACGAACAAAAATCAATCTTGTCTTTTCTCAATCCGAAGGAAGAGACCAAACTTACGTTCGACCAGAGACAGAGGGCTGTCGATTGACACTAGCATTCTCAGTCTGAGCATTGATCGCGTTGACCTCGCGGACCACAGGATCATCTGCCGCAGATTCATCATCGGCGAAAACCTCTGGCAAGGTTTCTCCTCCATTCTCCATACTTCTCCCCTCGTTCCCTTGCATGCCTGTACTGTTCGCCCTCTCTGACCCACTTCGATGTTCTCCCAACCAACCCGAAACACTCATCTCGTTGATCCTGACCGGTACGTCAACTCGCTTAATCATGTCTGCACTCAACTTTTCCAGCTTTTTCTTCTTCTTCTTAAGCCCTTCTCGAAGTCCTTTCTCCCGTTCTCCCTCTGCGAAAGATGCGCTTGCGCTGCCGGCGGGCGAAGGTCGAGGTGTACTGGGGTCGGCTCGGTGGAAGAGGAAATGAGCGAGAGAAGGACCGTTGCCGGGTCGTCGAGTGTCTGTGAATGCTTGATACTCTCGGCCATGTAATCGAGCCTGACGAATAGAGAGCGATGTTCAGTAGAGCTCAGGAAGGGGATACCTCGCAAAACATACCTCTTGTTCTCCGATCTCGTTTACTCGTTGTCGAGCAGATGCTGTTCAATTCTCATCAGAGCGAGTCAGTCGAGCTCATATTCTGCCGTAGAGTCGGAGCATACCATCATGAGTGACCATGTATTCGAATTTGTTTCGGAAGAATTGTCTACTCGAGCAAACAACCGATCAGATACAGCTCACGTCGAGCATTCGAAAGGGTAACGACGTACCTTCGCACGAGAATGACGATGATGGAAACGAATGAAGTCGATCCGATACTCATTTGGAACTACGAGGGCGATTCATCGAAGTCAGCACGAAGTCGATAGGAGATAGCGAAGGAGGAAAAACGCACGAAGATGAGGAATTGTTGCCAAGTCGTCATTCGTCCTAACTCTACCGAATTCAATCCCGTTACAGTCATCGCCGAAGTGCAGCTGTATTGCGGTATCCAGTTCGTCAGCTTCTTGCTCGAGAGGTCTGGTGCGGAAAAGACTCACATGAACAAAGCATCGATATAAGGGATCTGATTCTTTGGCAAGTCACCATTCGATGCGTAGAAGATCCCCGAGATGATCAAGGGCATAAAGGTGAAGACGAGGAGATGAATACGATAGAAGTTGAGGTGATTTGCTAAACACGAAGAATAGTCGATTTCGTATGCAGGAAAGGAGTAAGCGACGTCAGTTCCGCGCCAATCAGTTCTTCAAGATCTCAATAAGATGTGGACGTACAGCTGAACGCAGTCAACTTTGCCCAAACTCCCTTCTTGAGGAAATCAGGCAAATGTCCGGCAGTCGATTCATGTCGATTCAACGACAATCTGCGCCTCATTGTTTCGGTGCAAGTGGACGACGGACGCTTGTGCGCCAGATGGGTGTCAGGGAGGAGTCGTCAGAATGGTAAGAGAGCCGGAATGGAAGTGGAGGTGTTTGGTTCAAGAAGTTCGAGGCGCTGCACAACGAACTTGAAAGTCAGCTGGTGTAAGAGGGGGCGCATATAGCGGTTCACTCACCTGTTGATCGTCCTATACTACTCCCGAGTCGCTAGCTGCAGTGCTTGAGGTTGATCGGCGAACCTTGAAGTTTCAATTGAGGTTCGAGGGTGGAACGAATTCGGCTTTCCCGCTGAGCGTGTCGACCGATAGTTGAGCTACTTCTAGAGTATCCGACCGACGAAGCTAGTCAGAAGATAGTTGTAGGAAGGAGAGAGGTTTGGTTCTCCTCTCAAAGTCTCGAACGTTTTTTCTCCTTCTCTCCTATCAACACCCTTGGGCGACTGGCAATCCTCCACAACAGCCGACAGCCCTATTCGATCTACAAGACCTCGACTCAGGCCCACCGATAGCTCGTCACTTCCGATTCGCCCTTTGAAACTTTTCTCATCTCTCCCCATTTCCATCTCCTCCTCCTCACAAAATGCAGTCTATCCTTCGCCGAACAGCTAGTCTATCCCTTTCAAGTCTAGCTCGACCTGCTTGCACTCCTATTCGTACATTAGCGACTCATGTCGTTGATGCTCCCTTCGATCCACCAAATTCCTATTCCCGTCCTTCCTCCTCTTCCAACCCTGCCATTCCTCTCCCCAACAACGACCGAGTCATCATTCCTTCGACCAGACCCAAATCAACCATCAAAGCTCCTCGTTACTCGAAAAACTCTTCTCGAATCTCTGGTCGATCAGCTCGCAAACCTAGGAAAGCAACGAGTCCTACTGAACTCAAAGTGGATGGTAAATTAGGAGAGTATGAACCGGCGACACAGGGAGAGATCAAAGTGTTCCTCCCTTCGGTGTTTATGAGGTTGGTTCGAAACAATGGAGAACACAAAGATGATCCTTACACGGCCACCTTCCGTACTTCCCTACAATTGACGAAACCCGATATCTCAAACTACCTCAAAAACATCTACGGACTTCACATCACTTCGATTCGAACGATCAATTACCTGTCGAAACTCAAGCGAAACCCGATTGGAGGAGGATACTCTCGAGCAGGAGGAACCAAGAATTACAAGAAGGTAGTCGTTACTATGACTGAACCTTTCTGGTTCCCGGAAGAGAGGTCGAGGGCTTGGTGTAACGAACATTTCGAGCGGGATCGAATGGAGGAGATGAGGGATCGAAAAATGCTCAAGATTGGAGATGGACAGAAATATGGTGTCGGAGCTCAACGTTATCGTGGTGCGCACAAGAGCAAGGCCGAGAAGGAGAGACTCAGAGCGGTCAACAAGGATGGAGGTCACAATGTCGATGCCAAGGTCGAGGGAGATCAGGCTGGAATGAGGCGACCCACTGGACTCAAGAAGAGGAAGAACGTCATGAGGAGTAGGGAGGAAGCAGTCACTGATAAGAGGGAAGCGATTGAGCGAGAGATGGAGAAACTCAAGGAAGCGGGATGGTAGAGAACAAACTGGATTCGACTCGTGAGCTTTTGTTCTGGGTTTCCGCTCCCTTGCTCATCCGCTAATGTTCAGTCTAATCAGCCAGGACTTGGAAAGATCATAGTTTGGAGTGGTTATCTACAGGATGTAGAGAGTTTGAAGTTGCAGTTTGACCGAAATGAGCGAATAATTTTAGACTTGTCGAATTCGCTTCCTTGTCTGCTCCATGACCGTCTCCTGTTGCGCTTCGAGATGACTGGTACGAACGTGTTTGCGAGTCAGCTGAGAGATAGTTTTGAGGAATGTTCCTGCGAAATCGACGCCTTCTCCTTTCTTCTCCCGTTTCACTCAACAACGCTAACTCGCATCCTGCTACTCAACTCAAAGCGAAGACAGCAGTTATTCGACTAAGAGTGACTACGCGCTCTCCCTTCATCATCTACTCGGCCCCTTTCACTCGCTCATCAAGTTCAACATCTCGAATCTTTCAAGGTGAACGAGAGACTCGAGAGGTAGTCGCAGATGGTAAGTAATAGTCTCATTACCCTCCTGAGATCAACACACAGCTCATCAGGCCCGTTCACAGTCAAGTACACCTCGAACTCCTGCTGTAAGTTCAATGATCCTTCTCCACCTCACCAACTCTGTGCGAGTGAGCTAACTGACTCATAACTCTACTGTTACGATCAATAGAGGTCTGGAGATACTCAAAATGCTGCTACGACGCCGGTACGCTTCACTTTCGCTCCCTCTTCCCCTCGCTCAGTCCTCGAGGTCCTTTCCCTTGTTGAGATCGTAGACTAATCAAACTGTTGAGACGATATAGTATCGAAGGTCGATCTACGAATTGATGGAGCAGATCAATGGACTCTTCGATTCGCTCCCGACCCCTCTCTCTTCCTCTTCGAACCGTTCCGACTCTCCTCTCCTCACGAACTCGTCCTCTACCTCGAGCGTCGATGCACCGATCAATACAAGAACTCGTCCTCTCAGACTACTTCCCGACTTGATCGCGGCCTTCGAGTACAAACGAGGAATCGAGATTTTGTCGAAGACGGACAAGGATCAGTTGACAGAGCTGATCGCGAGCGTCCCAGAAGAGCAACGCGAACAGCCGGTGGGAGTAAATGATGTCATGGGACTGCTCGTCAATCTCGGAGTTACGGGAAGCGATACCCCAAAACGACCATCACAAGATTCGCTTCAGAACGAATTCCTAGCATCAGACATGCTTCCCGTCGAGTCGCATTCTCGCCCCTCCGATGGATCTCCCGTACCACGACATCGACGAACGACTTCGAGCGCCTCGAACTCATCGCTCAACAGTACGAACCGACCTCTCACGCCGACTTCTTCCTCTGGTCGCCCATCGACTCCCCTCTCTCGTCCCGCTCTCATCCCCGCGTCATCTCCCGCGGCCCGACGTCGATCTCTCATGTCCTCACTCTCACGTACATCGTCCCTCAATTCACCTGGAAATGGTGGAAAGACCTTGAGGAAGAAGCGTACTTTCGATGATCTTTCGAACCTGATGGTTCAACAAGGTGGCAAGTATCTTGGAGTAGGACTGGACGGAGCTACTGGAAACGATTGGAGTGCGGGAGAATTGGCTTTGAAGGCGAAAGCTGCACTCAGCACGAAAGGACCTGTGAGTCCTCGATTCTCCTTACTTCATCTCTCGACGTCGAGCTGACCCTTCAAGTGATTGACAGAATCGAGATCGAGACCTAGGACTACTCCTTACAACCCTCACTTACCCTCAACTCAAGTCTCTCAACGAATCTTATCGTTCGCATTTTGGGAAAACTCTGCTTGATGCTCTTTCGCAAGACAAGTCTTTCAAGGGAACAGGTACGTTGAGAGACTTGATTCACTTCGTGGACTCGCTGGCTGACGTTGTAACGCTTTTCCTGGCACAGTCGAATTCGTCGTCCAAGGTCTGCTGGTCGGACCTCTCGCTTGGGACGTTCACCTTCTTCAACTAGCTCTCGACGCCGACAAAGTCAACGATGTGAGTTACTTTCCATTTCCTGACTGAGTGGGACAGAGCACTGATTCGTTTACGCTCACGAAGACTCTCTTGATCGAACTTCTCGTCGGTCGTTCGCCTTCTTCTCTCGCCGTCCTTCGTGCAGCCTACTCCAGTCGATCCTCCATCAACCCTCTCTCGGTCCACTCGTCTTCCTCTTCGTCTACCGCTTCTCCCGGACCTTCCGCTACATCGAAATCGCTCGAAGTTGCGGTACTTTCCGCCTTTTCAAGTGGACAACTTCGTCTTCGAAAAGCGTGGGAGGTAGCTCTACAGGGGAGATGGGAGGATCTACCGAATGCTTCGGATTACTCAGATGAGGAGGAGCAACTTGCGAAAGAACCTGGTTACGAAGAGAGGAGGAAACGAATGATCAAAGAAGATTTGGATCAACTCAAGGTCGGATTGAGAAGAGGAGGAAACACTGAGCTGGTTTCGAAGATCTTACTCGCTCGTTCACCATATCATCTAGGAGATCTAGATCAAGAGTATCGCAAGTCGACTGCCGGTCATTCGTCTTTGTCGAAAGCGATCAAGCAAACTGTCGGAGCGGGAGTGTTACAGAAGATGCTCTTGCATGCCGTCGAGGGAGGGAAACGAAGAGGAAGGAAATCCAAAGAAGGCGTCGAATTCGAAATCACAGTTTGGAGGGATGCGAAGAAGCTTGGAAGTGCATTCGAGAAGATTGTGACTACAGGAGATGCGAAAGGTCGAGATGCAGAGAAGGTCAAGGAGGATGCGAGGAGTGAAGTTGCGTGGCGGTAAGCTCCATTCTGAACCCCTTTTCATCCGTTCGAAAGAGACTGACTTCCTCGATTCTCGTCTATTAGTCTCGCTCGACTCCACTGGGATCGTCCTCGCTCACTCGCCGTTCAACAAGCTTACGACAGCAAGTACAGCGAATCTCTCACTTCACGTCTCAACTCGATCTTCCCCTCGAGCGCACTGCGGGAAATCTTCGCAACTCTCGTCGATTCAGCATCTCTTCCCGAGCCCCTCGCCACCGTCGAAGATGAGAATCGGCTCGCAAACTCGCAATCTGGACCGACAGCTGCTATCGAGCAAAGCGATGGACGACTCTCGATTGAAGAAGCTACTTCCTCGGCGTCAAGCGAAAGTGAAGCGGAACCGATACCGATCAGGATGAAAGGGTACGAGTCGGGACATAGTCAACAGACGACTTCAGGCAGCGAAGTCGAAGCGGGAGAACTCGAAGCCGAAGGAGAAATGTCGGATCCTCCTTCTCCCAGGTCTCCTCCTCCACCACCTCTCGATGACGAGTTCGAGTTCGACCTATCAGATCAGGACGATAACGATGCGACGCCGAATGTTTCGACACTCTCAACTTTCGACAGCCAATCCTCCGACCTTTCACGATCTTCGGATCGAGCGGTTTCTCCACTTCCTCGCTCGACCTCAGCGTTGAGCTTCAATGGAGGAGATCACCCGTCGCAACGTCGTAGCAGTTCTTCACTCTCGAATCGACCAAGAGTCGGCGGCCTCATCAACAGTCATCGACCTCCCTCATCCGCTTCCGGTAGCATTGGAGATCGCAGCATCTCTTCACTTCGTCACAGTCGACCTATCGCTCCTTCACGCGCCAAACGTCGTCAAAGTGAAGAGGCTTCAAATCGTTCTGCAAGTACCGAACCTCACAGTCCGACAGACAGTCACGCTTTCGCCGCCCGTAGTCCAACTCCGTCAGGTCGTGCAAGGAGTAGTCTCGGCCGATCGACGTCGAGCGGTTCCGTATCGCTTGCAGATTCGTCAATCGTCGTGGGCTCACCTGGTGTCGACGAAACTTCTTTCCACCCCGCGCCCCTCTCTCCAGTCGGCGACGTCGGTCCATCTTCTTCCTCGTTCGCCTCTGCCTTCCCTGGACTATCCCCTGCTCCACCTTCTCCTCAACACTTCGATCTCAGCGGTTCATCCGATCTGTTCAGTACCGTCGGCGATTCTCCTCAGGATTCCCAACGATACTTCAGCCTTCGTCGTCAGTCCTCGGTCGACGACTCCGAAGGCGATCAACCCTCGTTCAATCGCAAGATCTTTGGGCATTCTCGAGACGCTGGCAGCAGCATCATGAACTCTGAACAGGTTCAGCAGCTCATTCAACATGCTTCCGAGTAAGCCTGCGCGTTTCTCCTTCTCCAGCGTGCAATTGTAATTGACTCTCTTGTTGCGCCCATAGCTTGCAGAAGAAGCTTAGGGATGCCGAGGGTCGCTTACAAGCGAGTGCCAGTGCTTTCGAACAAGATCAGTCTGATCTCGAAGCTCGTCTCGAAGAGGTACATCCGACTCAAAACTTTCCTCTGCTATTTGTGCTGACTATAAATCACGAGACAGGTCCGCGCCGAACTCCAATCAAAGCGAAAAGAGGAGAAGGAGTTACGGAACAACGAAAAGCAACATCTCGGTCAGATCAGTTCGCTTGAAGGCGATATCTCAAAGCTTACGAAGAGTCTCGAGAGGAGTCGCGAAAGCTACGAATCGATGAAGCGAAACTATACGGAGACTTGCGAAGAAGCTGAGCGATTGCGAGCGTTAGTCGCAGAGACTCGACGAGTTCGTCCCTTCTTTGTCTCCCTCTGCACGCAGAACCAACGTACTGACGGTCACTGATGTGTAGGAGAACCGTGCTGCCGAAGAATCGATTCAAGGGCACGCTCTGCAGGTGCAGCAATTCGAGCGAGACCGAGAAATGCTTCAACAAGGTATCAACAAGCTCGAGCACGATCTTGACGACGCACGAAAAGCTCAAGATACTCTCGACGATCAGAAGCAAGAGAACGTGAGCAACTTTCCGCTCTCGACGAAAATGTGCGAACGCTAATGTCAATTTGTCCAACTGTTTTCAGCTCCTCCTCAAGGAGACTATCGATCGCCTTCGCTTCGACCTCGATGAGATGCGCACCGCCAATCGTAAATCCGGTTTCCTCGATCCTTCTTCTACCGGCATTATGAATTCTCCTCATAAGTCTCTACAAGCTTCGATCAATCGGTCGCTCGGCAAAGAGCTCGCAACTCAGCTGGCTGAGAACGACGAGGAAAGCGAGTCTGAAGGGGAAGCTACCGAGGGTGAAGGTGAGGATGAGATTATCGTTACTACCGAACGACGAATCGTGAGTGCAGCCTCACTTGTCAGCGATTCGACATTGCGCTCACCTTTCTCGTCGATCACTAGAAGAAACGCAGCAAGAAGAGTGGTCCGCTCTCGGAACCTGTCGTTCACCATGTCGAAACAACCGTCATCGTTTCGGATGCCGACATTCAAACCGACGAGATCTCAACGCAAGAAACCGCTGCTCAAACTGATCTCTCCGGTGTCAACGTGGACCTCGTTATCTCTCCTTCGACTCCCGCTCCTCTTCTCGAGCTTGCTCCTCCGCCTTACAAATCAGCGAAAGAACGTCAACAAGAAGCCGCGAAAGAGCTCGGCATTGACGTTGAGCTGGTTAAGCAGTACCTCGACGCTCAGAAGACGACGAACCGACGCTCAGTCGACAATACTTCGTCTTCGCCTGTTTCATCTTCGAGTCCTCATCGAGTCGGAGGAGGAGGAGTCAGATGGAGATCCAGAATGTTACCCGGTTCTGTCGCTCAAGCTCCGAATCTTCTCGTTAGTGTGAGTGCTGCCTTTCCCTTGAGCCTGAACTCGACGGTCCGCTGACTCCTCGATCTCGATCAGTACTTCCCGAACGCTGCAAGACCTTATGTTTCGCAAGTCCTCGATTCAAGCATCTCTTTCATCTTCTACTCCGCAACGATCTATCTTGTCGGTGTACTCGTGCGTCTTCACTCCAATTGTCTTCCTCTCTCGCTCAGGCTAACACTCTCGAACTTCGACAGAGCGGAGCTCATTTCCTCCCCGCCTACCATCATCACCATCTCGCACCTTTCTCAGTAGTCTTTTCATCCCACGACTCTACCGCCTACAATGCGATGAGTTGGGAAGGATTGACTCCTGGAGGAAGTGGCGCCGCTGGTCTAGCAAGAGAAGGTTTAGGTCAATTCCTTTACGAGTGCGCTTTCCTCTCCTATCCTCCTCTCCTGCCATCTTGAGACGTGTCTGACTTCTGATGTGATTTTGAGTAGACTCGTTTGGAACGGCGTGAGAAGCTCTCGTCGTATTCCTGTATAAACCTTCGCTCGCAAACCTCTTTACCCCTTGATTTCTTACTTTCTCTATCTTTTCGTTTTCCGCAACCCTTCGTTTTCTCTTTACTATACCTTTTCCTTGTCTGTGTTCTAACTTGCCTTGCACCCTCGTTCACAATCTCTCGCCTTGTAATCGATAACGTTCTCCTTCAACTCTAGAATGTTTCGCAGTCAGGAAGCGTGAGATGAAAAAGACAGGACTGATTATATTGATGACAAGTCTAGTGAACAAAAGGGGTGCGAGTAATAGGGTGTGGGTAAAGATTAGAAGTGTACGAAGGGTAAGCGGGAACTGACTAAAAGCTACAAATAGGGAGGTGACCGCTCTGTCCCAACTTTCGACTCATCCACGACGCCTAACACTCGGAGACGTTTCAACCTAGTCACTTGCTGCCGAACTCTTCCTGTCCATCGCGATAACTCCTATGACCCGAGGCCAGTTGAGAAAAAGAAATGATCACTCGAAAACTTTCCGACAACGAAACAAATATCTCATCGAAACCACACTATCACCCTTCTCCTCACGTAAAACTCCCTTCCCCTCTGCCCAGAATCAAAAATCTTCACAAACACCGCTCAACAATGAAGGAGCAGCTGGAATGTGAAATGTTGATCAATGATTTGAGGGAGAAGAGGAAGGGGGTTTTGTGAGTTGTGAGGAGAGGTGGGAGGTAGGTGGGAGAGACAAACGTCGTTGAAAGGGAAGAGTCGAGCTTTGGTTTCTGATCTAGCTGGACGAGGGCGAAGGCGAGGGCGATGGGGACGAAGGGAGAGAGGTGAAAGTGAGGAGGGCGAAAGGGGAGTGGAGAAGTGACGGAGACGGGTCGAAGGAGGCGGAAGAGTGGTCGATGAAAGGGGGGAGGTAGGGAACGCTATGAGAGGCAGAAAGGGACAATTAGCGAAACAAGATCCGAGATGGAGCAGGCTGCCCAAAGTATGTGTGAAGCTTACCTGATTTCGAAATCAACGACGTTCAACACGTAACCTCAGTCTGACCTGCAGATGTTGCTTCGCGACTAAGGAACTCGAAAAGGTCGAAAGACGGCTCCTCCTGTTTGACGACGAGGGGTTCGAGGTTGATCGGTTGTTGAACCGTAGCCCAATCCTCCCAAGCTTGATCGACGACGGACGAATCGAGGAGCGGTGCGTCGAAGGTGAAAGAGTTGTCGAGCGAGGCAGGATTCGAATCGAAGAGAGTATTTGAGGTAAACTCGGTGAGGTCGAGGTCGGGGAGGGAGAAGTCGAAGTCGTTGGTAGGTGCTGATGACGAGGAGGTAGAAGAGAAAGTAGGGACAAGTTCCGCTGCAGAGAAACTTTCCGTGCTGGAAAGCGTTGATTGTCCTTTTCTGTCTCTTCTACCACTACTCCACCAGTAACTCCTTCAACTTCGTGTCTTTCTTGACCTGCGACTGTGACCTCCTCCGCCTTAGTGTTGGTGTTGCCGAGTCGTTCAAATAGTTGTTCGAGCCTACCAAATTTTCCTTCAAGGGACGCCAACCTCAATTGTAGGCCCTTCGATTCCATCTTTTCCAACTCGAGTTGAGTACGCAATGAAGCGTTCTCTTCCCTCAATCGGGCGACTTCTGGATCTACGAGGGGAGGGAGAGGAAGTTGGCTGAGTGGAGTCGGAGGAGTAGGGAGTGGAAGCGAGGAAGTTGAGGAAGAGATAGATTGAGCGAGTTGTTGTTCAAGGTCCGAGATGCGGCTTTCGAGGAACTCTGTGTGATTCTTCTTTCGATCTCGTGATGCCTGAGCGGCGACTGTACGATCAAGTCGGTGAGTGACACGTCGATGAAAAGGGAAGACAGTGAATGGACTTACTTCGATTCCTTTCCATTCTCGCTGACTTCTTCGCTGCCTTCTCTGATGCGGTAGACCTCGAAGCTCGTTTCCGTGGTTGAGGAGAATCATCGAATTCATCTTCTCCTTGAGGAATTGCGGTAAAATCGCGTTTCCTTGTTGATCGGGGAGATTGCGAGGAGGCGTTAGAGGATTCAGTTGGGGAAGGGTAATCCATTCTTGACGAGTAATGGAGAAGATGTATTGAAGTAGAGAGAGGGTTGCCCTTTCGGGACTTCAGAGTTGTGGAGTGAAGAGAGGGAAAGAGAGACGTGGAACGTTAGGTGGAACCCTCGAGACGATTTCGGCGTCGGGCTTTCCTAGAAATCTCCCTCCTCCTTCATCTTCAAAAAAACTTATACTCGACATCGCCGTCAATCCCTCGGGATGGGTTCAGTCCCTTTAGTAGTCGGTGGATTCTCCAAACTGTTCCTCAAAGCAGGTTGCAAAGAAGTGAGAGTGGATGGATTGAACAACTTCTTACAAAAGTTGAATAAAGAAAGAGGGGTACTCACTAGTAAGCTCCACTAGCTACACACTCTCATATTAGATGAGAGCTGATCATTGCAAGTGAGCAGTTTCGAATCATGTATCAGTGTAAGCTCTTTCTTCGATTCTTCGCAACATTCGCTCATCTCGCTCATCTCGCTCGTTGTTCAACCTATAGCGTCGATGAACCATTCATGTGGGGCTCTATCCCATTACGGAACTTTCTGAACCCGAAAGCTTTGAGATGGACACTCGGAGCAAGCGATATGATGTTTAACGTAACTTTTCTCCCTTCCCTTCCTCTCATCGCCCGCCCACTGATTCGGATATCGAGTGTAGGGTAAACTAGATAGTTGGTTCTTTCGAAAAGGACAAGTGATAGAAACGTTTAGAGGGAAAGGGATCTATCAAGATGCGATTGATCTCGCGAGCAAAAAGTTGGACGAAGGGAATTGGGTAAGCTCTCCATTTCCCCTCTCTAGCTTATATGAGACGATACTGATAGACGAAGTGATTTAGGTTCATATCTTTCCAGAGGGAAAGATTAAACAAGATACGTTGACTGAATTGAGGAGGTTCAAATGGGGAGTTTCGCGAATCTTGATGGAGTGTGAAAAGTTACCTCTAATCATACCCGTATGGATCAAAGGTGCGTCTCTTTCTTCTCTCAGGAACGATATAAACTGAGCGATTCGAAGGGTATACAGGTTTCGAGCAAGTAATGGATGAACCTCGAGTCTCACCTCATTTCGTCCCCAACACTGGCAAGAACATCACGATTCTGTATGGCGAACCGATCAACTCTCGTATCCTCCCTTTACTCGCCGAGTACCGAGAACGGTTTCCAGGAGGGTGGAGACCAAATTCTTACGAACGAAGCGTAGGGGAAGATCTGGAGTCTGAACCCGATGGATTGGGCGAGTTGAGAAGTCGGATAGCGGGGGAATTGAGGGAAGGATTGATGGGATTGGGGAAGAGGGTAGGAGACGTCGAGAAACAGGAACCAGGAAAGATTGTTGGATGGTGACAGAAGAATGGACGGCTTATCGCATTTTCATATAGCATGTAGGAACTAGACGACGACGAAAATGTAACAGTACGAGCTTAATGTATCGATCGAACTCTCTTCTGTTCGATCGAGAGTCCGAAGAGAGAGCAAGAGAAAGGTATCATTTCGATTGAGTGTAACAACATGTAGTCAAGGGTGCGCAAACGAAGAGTGTGGCTATAAGGGTGGTGGCAGGAGAGGATAGGGGTTGTATACTAGGGAGGGATTCAAAGAGAGCGAGAAAAAGTAAGGAGAAATATAGGTCTAGGCAGACAAAAAACGGCGAAAAGAAGTGGGGGTTTCGAAAGAGGGGTGGGAACGAACTGCTGAAATGGGAAGGAAACGAAACGAAGTAGATGCGAGAGAAAGGAGGATAGTCGAGAGAGAAAGTGTAAAGGGGAACTAGTGCGAGTGCGGAGGGGTTGTCGTATATTTACAGAAAACGGTCGATAATCGGCTGACTTAACCGATTTGCATTGGTGAAGGAGCGCCTTCTGGAAGTGGATTCTTTCGTCGACCTAGTAAGGTTGCCTTGTCGAGGGTGAGTTCGAATCCCGCCTTCTTGTTCGACTTGTTTCCTCCCCGATCCCGAGGTCCCGCTCTTCCATCGTACAACGCCGCTTCCGCCTCCCTTCGATTCGCACCTCCCCATCCTTGGTAGTTCTGCGCAGCCGCTTGTTGTTCCGCCGCAGATTGAACCGTTCGTTTCCGATTCGGGTCTTGAACTTCCCTTCGTTTGTCTTCGATCGCTTTCGCGACTTCAGCTCCGTACTTCCGTCGACTCGTCTCGACATCTTCATCCTCGTCTTCCTCGTTGAGACCTTGAAGGAATCCAGCTCGACCTGCTCCTCCAGGTCCGTTGTAAGCTCTTCGTCGGTTCCCTTCTTCTTCCATTCGGTGAACGGCGTAGGTGACGTCGAACGCTTCTTTGAGAGTAGCGAGACCGGGAGAAGGCATAGCACGACGTCCTCCGGGAGCGAGAAGAGGAGATTCCATAGGAGCGTAACGGGGAATGTGTTTGAGGTTGAGGTTGTCGAGAGTGTTGGGAGTGAGAGCGGAAGGAGCAGGTTTGGCCTATACTCGTCAAAGTCATGGAAGTCAGTCGTTGATCGATAGGAAGCAAGACACTACGATGAGAAGACAACTTACCTTGCACCAAGGGTGAGCCAAGAATTCATCGATAGTGTAACGCTTCTCGGGATCAACGTCGAGGAGATGCGTGATGAGGTCCTTCGCTGTAATCGATCCGGGTCGCGAAGTCAGCTCACGAGAACTCGAGCGAAAGTTCGAAAAACGTCGACTCACAAGAAGCAGAGATATCGTCCCACCACGGTGAAAGGAAGGTGTAGTAACCTTTCGCAACCTTCTCGGTGAGGACATGAATCGATTCGTCGTAGAAAGGAGGGAAACCACAAAGGAGGGTGTAGAGCACGCAACCGAGCGCCCACATATCGACAGATTTCGAGTATCGTTCATCCTTGACGATTTCGGGAGCAGTGTAACCGACAGTTCCACAAGGAGTCATCGTTTCCTCGTTCCAGACGATCTTGGATAGACCGAAATCGGCAATCTTGACTCGACCGATTCCTCCTCCTCCGATTCCGGGTAAGAACTCTCCCTCGTCCTCCTTCTCTTCATCGTAAGGTCGAGCTTTCGGTACTTTCGAGGGAATGATGGGGATAGATTCGAAGAGGATGTTTTCGGGTTTGATGTCACTGAAGAAGGTGTCGAAGCGGGTTGTCAGATTTCGTAGAATCAGGGAGCGAGATTGAAGAGAGACTTACCGATGAACGACACCTCGTTCCTCATGCAGATATCGGATTCCGTGAGCGACTTGTAGGATGACGTGACGAGAAAGCTCTTCGGAGAAGTAGGTGAGTTTGACGATTTGGTGGAAAAGTTCTCCTCCTTCCATCAGTCTGCAAAAGGGAAGGGGTCAGCATGACTCGATGAAAGCGAGCGGAAGCGAAGTAGACGCACTCGAGAGTAAGATAGTAGTGTTCTCGACTTTCTTGGAATCCGAGTAGTCTAACGATTCCGGGATGTTGTAGACCTCGCATGATTTGAACTTCTTTGAGGATGTTGGCGCGCTGTTTCGAGAGAGGGGTGGGGAAAGAGAGAGGGAAGAGGGAAGGAGGAAGAGGAAAGAGAAAGGGCGAGGAGGCGAAAGGGAGAGGTCGTGGGAGGTCAGAACTGAATTTATGTACAGCAACCGAAAAAGAATTGCTCAAAACGACACGAGAAGGGATAATGAGGAGAACAGCGAAAGCCTTGATAGAATCGACGTCTCGAAACCGACAATGCCATTCTCCTCGAAGGGCAAGAGGGAGGGAGTGGGTCCAACGAGCACAAAGAGGCTGAGAGACGAACCTCGGTTGCCCTTGGCTTCTTCTTGACCGCCTCTCCAACGTGCTTCCCCTGGGCATGCTACAACTCGACGGGGTGATCAATCCCGAAGAAGATGCGAGACATCCATGTTGAGAGGTTTTTCAAGCGACGCAGGAAGGGGACAGAGCGAGAAGTTGGGAAGGAATGGGAAGTGGAGGGGGAAGGGGAGAAACGATTCCGAAGCAGAGTAAGGTGTCGTAAAAGAGAGGAAGGTTGGTGATCGAGGTGAAAATGGAGAGAGGAAAGGGGGGAAGAATGAGGATGGCAGAGTCAGTTTCCGGTCCTTTGGGAACTCGTCGATTGCGAATTTGTCGAGACTTTATAAGAGAACGAGACACAGTCACATATCTTACAACGACGAGTGCAATCGTTCAACTCCTTCAGAGACAAGATTGACCTCAGTCGTTGATTGATGACGCCCGATTGATTTGTTTTAAACTTTGGTTGAATCGTTCGAGTCGCACATCCCCGAGAGAGAGAGAGAGGAACGTTGGGGCTTACCTGAGAAGAGTTCAACTCATACTTGCGAACGCACTTGACTGCGACTTTGACTTGTTTACCGAGATTTGGGTCGATGGCGAGTTGAGCGGGACTCGGTCTAAGTGAAGCTTCAAACACGTTGGAGAAGGCTCCGTCTCCCATCTTACGACCTAGAGTGATCCCTTCTGGTAATCCATCGAATACGGTAGCGTCCCTCTTTGCTTTCGCTTCATTCTCACGTCTGACGATAGTTTCGGCCTGTTGCTGTGTTGAAGCCGAAGCTCCTGTTGGCGTCGAACTGGACATGGGAGTGGCACTGTTGGCTTGTTGTTTGTTGGACAAGTGGGCTTGTTGAGGTTCTGCGACTAGAGGGGGATCGGGAAGTCGAGATGATGTAGTCGAATTCGGGGGATTTGTGGGTGAAGATTTGGAGGTAGCGGAAGCGGTAGAGGTTTTGGTCGAAGGCTGATCGCCTTTATGCAAGAAGTTCTTTAGCACGGAGCTAAGACCTGTCATAGTAGGAGTATGGGAGGGGAAGAATGGGAGAAGAAGCGATTCGTCATGGACTTTTCGATAAATTTCTTGTTTTTTTTTGGTTCGCTGACTCGCATTGCTCACTGATCAATTTCAATAGATTGCAGAGGTATCAATCCGTCGGCCGCTTCCCTCCGCTTTCCAAGTACCTTCTCATGGTCACCATTATTCCCTCTGACTCACAACCATTCTGACGACCGTTCGGTTTTCCCTTCACCCTCAAAAACATCGTCCGTCGTCGCTGAGTCGTCCTTGCCCAGACGAAGATCGCAAGAAGTCGACCAGACCCATCTTCGCGAAATGCGAAAGTTGCGAAAAATGAAAAAGTTGGCACGAAGGCGGTCGATTCAAGCTGTATTTGGAATGAGAGACCACGTCGAAGTAGGATTGCTGACCAGAAAGGAGAGAGGCAAGGGTCGAAGAAAAGTTGTGTTCGTTTCGATTCGAGTCGTGCAGTTCGATTGGAAAAGCTCTGTTGCAACGACGAAACCAGTGTCAGCGAGTTTTAGGACGATTAGAAATATTCGAGACAGGCAGGCAGGGGGTGGATCCATCCTTGATCCCTAGGATCCCTCAGCAAGCGGATAAAGAGAGAAACCGACCTAATCGCATCTCGATAATCTGCTAGACGTCGAGTGGCACTGCCGGCATCATCGGCTGCACATCCATCGGGCTGTGAGAGCCTTGCTTTGAGACGACTGAGATCAATCAAGGGGACTCGCGCAATCCGACACTCCGTGAGCTTGACGACGAGACGCCAACTCGAGCGAAATCTAACGAGATCGACTTCGCTATCGTACCGTGATCGTGCCCGGCCTCGAAACGCAGCCCAGTGAGCTCGAGATCAGTGGCGAGAGGGGTTGAGGTTCGATCATGAACCTCACGAGAAGAGTCAGGCGATTTCGCGAGGAGAACGAAATAACAGACTCATCTCGACCTCAACTCGTTCATTCGGTTCAGACCTTCCGGAGTCACCTCTTGTCCCCCGTGATTTCCAGCCCCTCACCAGAAAGGCAGAGAAACGCGTCTCGCCGTCGACCGGTAGAGAATTCAATGAATAGTCGTCCTTGAGCATTTCCCTCGAGCCTGAGATTAGCCTCGCTCGATTTCGGAGCTGATCCTGTGTGAAAGACTGTGCAGATCGTACTGTCGCAGGCTAACGGCAGACTGCCATTAGACTAGTTCGAGGACTGAACTTTTGACGATGAAGAAGAAAGCGAGCGAATTAAGTATGAGCTAAGCGCGACTTGATAGCGCTCTGACCTTACTGGCTGCCGTAGGAGTTGATCTGACTGATTCCGAAGCTGTCTTAGTGAAAGGTAGATAAAGAGAGAGGATTCATCTCTTTCCCTCAACACCTTCATCAGCTCTTCTCAAACACCTCAAGACTGACTGAGAATGTCGTATATAGCCTCGTTAGTAATCAAACTCGCCCACGTGTGGTCCTCACGAGCTCACCACCCTCTCCCTCAGAACCTCAAACTCGATTCACTCCAAGAAACAAGATCGCTCGGATCCAGACTCTGACGACGATGCTGCACTACTGGAAGAGCTCGAGGATGATTTGGACAATGACTTTGAACTAGGAGGATTCAGGGAGAAACGAATGATGGAATTGAAAGCACAGTGCGATAAACCTTTCCCTTTCTCTTCGCAACGAGTCTGACTCGTTCATTTCCAGGCTAGATGCGGCGCAACGGCGGCAGGATAGTGGATATGGACAGTATATGGAGATCAAGGTGGAGAAACAGCTGCTTGATATCACAGCGTTCGTCCAGATTCTCCTTCTCGCATCGAAACGAACGCTGCTGATCCTGATTCTTCGTCGTCGACAGCAAAGCGGGACGATCAGTAGTGCACTTCTTCCACCCCGACTTTCGGCGGTGTAAAATCATGGACAAGCATCTCGACGTACGTTCTTTCGAAGAAGTCATCGCCAGTGTCGATGCTGACCCTCTCTTGCTCACAGCGGCTCGCTCAAAAGCACACAGATACTCTCTTTGTCAAAGCTGATGTCGCCAACATGCCGTTTCTCGTCAACAAGCTCAGCGTCAAAGTTCTCCCATGCGTGATCGGGTTTGTCGAGGGTGTTTCGAAGATGAAGTTTGTACCGGCTCTCATTGCCCCAAAGTATACCAAGACTCGTCTAACGAATACTTCCGCTGAACAGATTGGTTGGGTTCGACGAGCTCGAAGGTGGAGACGACTTCAATACGAAAACTCTCGAAATTGGAATGGTGCACTGCGGTAAACTCTCCTTCCCTCTCTCGACGCCGTGCAGCCATCCTATCGGGCTCTCACACTAACGCTCGTTGTTGTTCGCGTAGGCGTGCTCAACAAATTTCCAGGTTCTGCGGCTCCAGAATTCCCTCGACTACATCTGCGAGATCAAGGCTCTTCTTCCTCATCGTCCTCTCAGAACCGCAAGATCCGAGGCGGTACAAAAGCCGACGATTCAGACTTCGACGATTGATTACTGTACGAATGATCGCAACTGCAGTACCCTTCCCGACTGCGATTCCCTTGTTCGAATGGAGTTCCTTCGTTCTCCAAGTGCGCTCGCGTGCTACCGGATTCTCGTCTCGCTTCGCTCCACCTGAAACGGTATAGTCCTCAATGTCAATTCGACGGAAGCTTGAATCAGTCAAAGGGGTTCATCGACGTGAGGAAAAGTATCGTTCGACTCGTTCAAAGAGCATGCAGGAAAGCTTCTTCTCTACCTAGCAATTATCGCATACTAAATAAAAGGAACATTTCCTCGAATGAATCAATTGACAAGCAGGAGAAGCATCATTGTCCGGATGAGGTAAGGCTTTTTAACCTTCTTCGTTCGAAAATACCTCGCTCAGAAATTCCTAACGGCTCTCATCTCCAACCGGGCAAAAGTTGATGCGTGCTCGCGATGTCGTGTCATAGGCTCCGTGAACCGAGTTTGGGAGAAGAATGCAGGTCATGTCATGCAAGCTAGATTTCGCTTTCTCAACTTTTCTTTCTCATTCCCTCTCACCATCTCGCATTGTTCCTCTTCCCGAAGTCTTTCAACTTCGCTCGTCTTAATTCCATCGTCGCTGGTCGTCGTTGAACACTCATACAATCCCTCTCAACCTCGAGTCGCGCTCTTCACAAACGCGCCTCCTCGACCTCCTTTCATCTCGGTAAAAAACACGCTTGCCACGACGCTAGCTCGTTTCGTCTCTTCCGTCGATCCCTTCCTCTTCACCTGAAACCCTTCTTCTCTACACTTCGTCACCTTCACCGATACATCCTTGCTCCTTCTTCCCCCGCTACTTTCGCCCTCGACATCTCACTTCTTCGCGTAAACTCCCCCTCTTCACCTTTCGGCCTCATCTCTCCTTTCTTCACCTCGCTTCATTATGTCTTCTGTATTCGCTGAGCCGGTCTCACCCATCCTCGATTGGCAGGATGAGGACGAGCCAGAACTCGATGGACTTCGCAACTTGAGTGTTTCGACCGATGGAACTCTCGACTCTCTAGGTTAGCTTCCCTCTCCTCACTCGTACGACGTGAATCGTTGCTCACGATAACTAAGTACAGATGAGAATCCGACGCCTCCTCAATCACCCAACCCGAATCCTATCGTTCACATCACACCTCCAGGAGCTCGTTACCCCTCCGATTCCGATCCTCTCGCTTTCGAGCATAGCATCTTCGGCAGGAAGCTCACAATCAACACTGACAAGATCGCTACGCAAGAATCCGTGGACCCTCTTTGCCCGACCACTCGACCACTTTCCTCCTGGAACTTCCTTCCGTCGTACTCCGATATCCCTCCTACTCCAGACGCAGTCAAAGTCGCCTTCCCTTCCCTTCCATCTCCTCCTGTCTCACCGCCATCAGAAACCCTCGCGGAAAGACGCGCTTCAGCAGGCAAACTTCCGAACAAAGCTCTCCTCATTTTGATGCAAATGAAGTTCGAAGCTTCAGACGACGCACGAATGGGACTAGGAGTCGGACCTAGCTCGGCTGGGTTCGACGGAATGGAAGACGCTGGACTCGCTCAAGCTGGGAAAGTGTTTCAATTGGCGATGTCGTCGGACAAACGAGATGAGGACCGCGACGAACCTACTCGGGAGACAGTCACGTCGCCCCTCCTTGCCGCTCCTGGTATCGAAAATGAAGGAGGTCGAACCTTACGAAGATCAGGATCCACCGGAAGTCTTCGCCCTAATCGATCCCGTTCTCCTCTCCGCTCGACTCGCCCTTATTCGTTCCATGCGACAGAATCGCCCTCTCGCTCTCCTTCTTCCCCTTGTCCCGCTTCACCGCTCGTCAAGCGTTCCTCAGCTTTCGCATCGACCAACAATGGACCTCTCACTCCTCTTACTCCCTCTCATATTCCCGGCGCACCTTCCCTCAATAACTCTTCTTCAGCTTTCGAATGGTTCTCCTACTCAATTCCCGATTCTCCTGGATTCCCTTCGAGGCCCGTTTCTCCAGCTCCACCTCAGTTCGATTCGAGTTCGCTCACTCTACCTTTGACGCCTACTTCCGACTCTGGTTCGATCACTCCTACTGGGAGGACCCACTTCTCGTCTCACAAATCGTCGAAGATGCCCTCATCTCCTCTCGGTCGTGGCCGTTTCAGTGAGGAGCAGACCAAACTTCCTTCGAATCCATTCTTTGCCTAAGTTCTTCTCGCGGTCCTCGTTTTGCCTTCCATCATCATTTGCATCATAGGGTCCTAATTGTCTGTTCATCATTCATCATCAGTCTCCTCATCTTGTAGCCCTTATTGTAGCTCTACCTCAACATATCCTTACACTATTTACCCCCTCTTAGCAATGTACATTCACCGTCGATCGCAACATTTCTGCTTTCTGCGTGTTCTACATGATGGAGTCCTGTCGACGTGTGCCCTTAGCGGAGTCACCCGACAGCGCCTCGTCAGACAGCGAGCGAGAAAGGAGAGAAAAAGAAAGGATGAGACGAGAACTGCTAAACGAGCGAGGTTTCGAAGCACTCTTAATTTTCTACGCTGCCGACACCATCTGTAGCATTGTAGCAATGTCTCAAAGCTGTCGCGGTCAAGCGTCGGAGCGAGGAGAACGAGGCAGAAATAGAATTCAAGACTCCGAAGCGATGGTGGCGAGAACCGAAGGTCGGCCTTGGATCTCGGCATTGATCAGAAGCAGCAACAGGTGAGTTTGAAGGCGAACGAGAGTGGTTGAAATATGTCTTGGGTTCGGTGAGAGATGAAAGGGGAAAAAGAAGCGAAAGGAGGAGATGCGGTTGACTTCCCTCCAACAATATCGGAATCAATGAGTGCACAATCTACTACAGCCGCTGAACAACCTCCCGCTCGCCCTGTCCAGGTCAAACTAGTCTTGCTCGGTGAGTCCTCTTTCTCTCATCATTTCCCTTTCATCGCCTCAGTCCCCCCATCTCCCTCTCCTCCCTCTCGCCATGGCAGTGCAGTACGCTCGATAGGAAATAAAGCACGAGATATAGCGCAGGAAGACAAGACCGAGCGTCCTAGAGGAGTTGGAGTTTTCGCTGACCTTTGATCATTCCACGCTCTCGCTTGTCTCTTCCCCTCTCTCTTGAATAGGTGAATCCGCCGTCGGTAAATCTTCTGTCGTCCTTCGATTCTGTCAGAATGATTTCCAACCCAACAAGGAGCCTACTATTGGTGCTGCTTTCTTAACTCAACGTTGTCGCCTCGGTACGTCTCTCATCTTGCCTTGCTTCTTCTTCGCAGCTCAGCCCGTTCGTATGAGTATTCAGAGGACAAGGTGATCAAGTTTGAGATTTGGGACACTGCTGGGCAAGAGAGGTTCAGGTCTCTTTCGCCAATGTATTATCGAAACGCTCAAGCGGCCGTCGTAGTTTACGATGTAACGAAATCTGTATGCCTTCTCTCCTTCCCTATCATTCGCGCAGTACTGATTCTCGATGTGTAGGCTTCGCTCGAACAAGCGAAGACCTGGGTCAAGGAGTTGCAACGACAAGCTAACCCCAAGTTCGCCTCCTCTCCCTTTTCCACCTGTCCTCCATATCGAGCTGACCAAACACTCGACTCCACAGCATCGTCATCGCTCTTGCTGGTAACAAGGTCGATCTAGTTCGAGCGTCCTCCTCGGACGACGAACCGACTTCACCCACTTCGGCTTCAGGAGAAGAGACTGAAGAAGATGACGGAGAGAACGATGATGCTACCGCTACTCCAGCAGAGGAGGACGATGGAGAAGGAGGAGATGGAGGCAAAGCGAGTGAGGGACGAAGACAGGTCAAGAGGGAAGAGGCGGAAGAGTATGCGAAAGAGTGTGGATTGTTGTTCTTTGAGACGAGTGCGAAGACTGGTGAAGGTGTCGTCGAGGTATTCACTGAGATTGGTAAGCTTGGCTGTAACTCTCGAGCAGCGAAGCAATCACTGACTGGTTTGTTCATGTTCACAGCTAAGAAGATTCCTCTCGATGCCCTTATCGCTCAATCTCGTGGTCCCGGTGGAGCTGCTCGACCAGGTGCTCGTGGTCAACAAGGTGCAGCTTCGAACGTCAACTTGACAGAGGGAGAGGCAGGAAAGAAGGACGCTTGTGCTTGTTAAAGGACTCTCTTATTCTTGTATCTGTATGCGCCCCCCCTCCTTCCCCTTCTCACTTTCTTTTTTGGTTGTCTCTCTTTGTGTGTGTGTGTGTGTCGCTGCTCTTCCATTCCATGTGTGCAACTTGAACCCTTTCGTACCCTTCTCGTTGCGAAATCGACTTCGCGTTTGAAAATTCCCCGCTAGGAAATTGTTCCTTCTTTGCCTCCGCTTCTCGCTCCACTTCCTTCCTCAATCCTTCGAATGACTACTGACTATTACAGACAAGGTGAGTTTGAACCCTTGTACCTATACCCGTCCTACTCTTTACACGTTCCCCCTTGGAGCCCTTTCCAAACCGAACCCAAACTGCCCCAGTTCTTCATCGTCCCCCCAACCTCGAGCAGCTACTAGAGCATGTCTACACTCAAGAGAGCCAAGTCACTGACTGATTTCTTCCGTCCTACTCCTCGTACTCGCCCTTCTTCACCTTCTCGTCACGTCCAACCTTCGATTGTTTCCCCTTCAACTTTGTCCCCTTCGACCACAGCTGCTCGACCAGGAGAACCATTCCAACATAGAGGGAATTACGAATCAGAGTCTGTGAGTTTCCCTCCTTCCCTACTTCTCTCTCTCTTTTCGAAAAGTCGCGACTACTTGGCAATGACCCGCGTTCGTAAAGTCCTTTTGTACTGACCTCGTAGCCTTCAACAGCAACAGCAACGACCGACGAACGGGATGCATCGATCAGACACGAATGATTCAGGACTCGACGATATTCTTGGTGCTTATGGCGATTCACCCGTAAAGTCGAGAACGCAGAACCCGACTCCTCCAGCTTCTTCCCCAACTCGTTACCGAAACCCTCAGTTACCACCGCCACGCGCTGAATCGATGAAACGAACTGGAACGGATCAGTCGACCGCTTCATCTTCTTCTGGTTTCGACGTTCTCCCAACTCTCGATAGACGGAACGATCCCTCTCTCAGTCGCAGTCAAGGTTCATCAAAGACGGATCGCCCTAGTCATCCTTCGAGAAGTAAGAGTGGAAACTCGCTTGATTTGATCGATCGTCTCGATATTTCTGGCTTGTATGGTGGAGGAGGTGAGCTCTCGTTCTCGAATCTCCCGTCTCTGTTTGTTGTACTGATCGGATCGAGTGTACTCAAAGGTTTGATGCGCCACGACGGTCCTTATGCAGCTGCTTCGACAACTCGCAACCAAGGTACTCGAGCCCCGATCGACGCTTTCGACCCTTCAGCCTTCTCTCTCGCCGCACCCAAACCTTCTCGTCAACATAGCAGCAACGTTTCACCACGAGCAGCGGCAACTCTCGCTGCAATGGAATCGGAAGGATTCTCGAATGATGGACCTTACGGAGCAGCGATGGGTGGAGCGAAGAGTGGAAGTCGAACTGGTGGAGCAGGTGGAGAAGTCAGTATGGGTTTCCCCAGTGCGAAGGCTAGCGGGAAAGGGCAACAATTGATCGAGATTTACGGAGTTCGGTACGCTCCATCTTCCCTCGGTTTCGCTACTATCGACGTTTCAACTCAAATCCTAGTTTTCGATTTACAGTGATTCGGAGGCGTGGGAGGACTTTGGATCGACGAGATACGAGCCAGAGAGTCATGCAGCGTCTCGAGAGAGCGTTGTACCAGCTGGAGTCAACAAGGAGGATCGAATGCAAAGAGCTCAATCGATTTGGGATATCGAGGTTCGTTTCTTCTGTCTCATCTCGACTCCCGCATTGTGAAAGCTGACGATGCCTGTATGAGTAGGCAACATTGCGAGCCGGTAAACCTGTTGGACAAACTGCAGCACCACCTCCAGTTCCCGTTCTCCCTTCTGAATGGTCTCAGTCTTCCCTCTCCGACACCTCGCCAAACCCGAATTCCGACAACAAACCGAAGCGATCCAAGTCACTCGCCGCACGATTCCGAGCGGGAAGGAAGAACCCAAACAACCCGATACTCGACGAAGTGAACGATTCAGAAGGGAGAGAAGCTGGATTAGCGCACAGTCAGAACGGTTCAAGAAGTCAACCTACGAGTCCTGTCGAAGAACGAAGGATGCAGTACCCTCCTCAGTCGTCGATCACTCAGGTTCAAGGTCAAGCGATTTCGACTCCTATGGGTTCTTCACTTTCGGGAGGAGGACAAGGCGGAGCGAGTCAGATCAAGTTTGACGAATCTGCGTCGTTGGAGAAGCGTCCGAGTGGTGTTACGAGGTTCGCGGAGCAAGAAGACAAGCGATCTGACGAGGGTTTGGGAAGGAGACCAAGTGGTTTGAAGAGGTTGTTCTCAAAGAAAGGAAAGGTGCGTTCTATCTCCTCCATCTGCTTCGATAGTCAGAACGGTGAACTCATCCTGTCTCTGCTTTCGAAGAAATAGAATTGATCGATCAAGCTGTGTCGCAACGACTTTTCGAAAAGCTCGCCCAACCCGGACGACGGCGCTGGACGCCTTCCTTTTCCACACACGTCCTCTCTACCGTCACTCTTACACCTTGCACCTTCCTGTTTCTCTTACTCTTCCAATGTATCCGTTTCCATTCTTCCTTTCGGTTGTCATTTTTTTCGTCTTACTCTTAGCTCAAGGTCTTCCTCTTCCTTACTCTTACTCCTTACTATTCATCCTGAGAATACCAATGTGCCGTTTCCCTGTGCATCCTTTCGACTTCAAGGGGAAGTATTCAACCCCTGAAGCGTTTCATAAAGTTTCTCTCTTCCTCTTCTTCCTCTCATTTCCTTTTCAAACTTTGTTCAATCCCGCGCTCCTTTGTTTCGGCAAGTCAAACAACAATCAACTCGCAATTGGATGCTCTTGGTTTCGCTCGCACACCTCCTCGACTTCTCTTCAAGATGAGTTCAACTATTACTTCATCTGCAATCCCACCTCCCGAATCTCCCTTCCCCGTTCGACCTTCTCCTACATCCTCTACTACTCCAGAAGCTACCAACACACAACCTCAAACTGATACTCCCTCTCATCCCGTCTCTGCCAAACCACTCCCAATCGAATTCCCTCTCACTTCTTTCGCTTCAACTCCACACAACGTAGCCTGTATCGCATTCGTCCTCGGTGGAATATGGTCAATCGGTTCATTGCTAGTCCTCGCCAACCTCTTCTCCCCTTCAAATACGAGTTGGTTCGTTTGGACCAAGAATGTTGGATCAGTTGAATTACCCTCGCAAGGGTGGAAGACCTCTTTGAGCAGTCCTCAACTAGGTTTCTACTTGGCGAGTTGGAGCTTCTTTCATTTAATGGAGTTTGTCGTGACTAGCATGTACAATCCTGGCAAATTATCAGTTTCTTGTCAGTTCTTTCTCTCTCGTCTCATCTGCTCTGAGGGCGAAAAGCTGACGTGATGACCCCCTGTAGCTTACTTACTCGATAACGGTAAAGCCTACGCCGGAGCTCATGTAGCTGGATTACTCGAATACGTGATTGAAGAAACTTATTTCCCTTCGCAATACCGAACATACAAACATTTCGGTGGAACAATGTTGATCGGTGAGTTCAGTCTTCCACCTGCTCTCTCCAGTACTCTGCTGAAGCTTCGACGTCGTGAACAGGTCTCGCGCTCGTGGCTGCCGGTCAGGTTCTCCGTTCTTTCGCAATGATTAGCGCATCTAGCAATTTCTCGCACCTGTAAGGAGCTCGAGGCCTCTATGTATCGTGCAAACACTCACATAGAACCCCATTTCTCTTTACAGTATCTCGTTCAGCAAACTTCCCACTCATCAACTCGTTACGACTGGAATTTACTCATGGTCTCGACACCCTTCTTACGCTGGCTTCTACTGGTGGGCCGTGGGAACACAGGTGAGCTTTTCTTCGCTCTTACCCGGTATCGAGGCTGTCGCTAACTGACTGACCGGAGAATAGATCGCACTCGGAAACCCGATTTGCTCTATCCTTTTCATGGGAACTCTTCAATACTTTTTCGCCGTTCGCATCAGAGGTCAGCTTTGTCCTGTACCTTCACTACTATCTGTGAAGCTGAATTGACCCCGCTTCTTCTACTGTGCAGTCGAGGAAAAGTACCTCGTCAAGTTCTTTGGGAAACAGTATGAGGATTATCGAGCGAAAGTTCCGACTAGAATCATGTTTGTACGATAGGCTACCGGCTGTGTAACTTATTCACCACTCAACTTCTGGTTCGTACTGTGCTGTAGCGAGCGACCAAGCGACTCTCTCGAGCGAGTCGCGATGCCTTGCCAACGAGGAATCACTTGCTCTCCTCAAGGATGCGGCAGGATCAGTGTTCGACGGGTCTCTGCGATTGATACCTCATCAGCGACTCGGCGCCTACGTACCCGCCTGATCGTAAGACGTTACGACTTGTTTACGACTCGCGATCATCGCATGCGAAAGCGATTTTTCGATTTTTACTCCACTCCGAAAAAGTTCTGTGCCGCTTTCTTCGTTCTACGGCGTGTGAAGTCGGAATACAGTGAATTACTAGACAAAAGTCAGTTGCGATCAACTTTCGAGGTCAATTCGAGGTTGACGAATTTCGAAAAGTTCAATTTCTCTCCTGTCACTCCAACTCTCGACTCGGAACAGATCAAGATGGTCTCTATCAGGAACTACGCTGTAGATTGGGGTGAGCATGCTCTTCTTCCCCTCTCTGCTTCGCCTAGTCAAGTGTAGTAGCTGATGAGACGTTTCTTTCAACCCTAGCATCCGATTGTCCTCTCACAACTCTCGTACTCGCTCTGGTAGGTGCAGGATGGCTCAGTAGCTATGTATTGAGCTTTGCGCGTATGCTAGTAGACCTCGCTCGTCCTGGTATTCCAGTAAGTTTTCTCTCTTCGAATACCCGAGCCGAAATCCTCATCTCTTGGTTTCATTCATCGTCTAGTTGAAGCGATTCGGAGCTAAGAAGGGAGCTTGGGCTGGTATGTTTCCTTCCTGTAATTATGGGGGGCGATGGAAAGCTAATTCTGTTCATCGCTTGTTTTTAGTTGTCACTGGAGCTACCGCTGGAATTGGTCGTGATTTCGCTCTCCAACTCGCTGCTGCTGGATTCAACGTCTTCCTCGCAAGTCGTACTGCTTCGAAGCTTGAGGAGATCAGTCAAGAAATCCGTGAGTTTCTTCCTTACCCTCGTTTCTCGAAAAGTTGACTTATCTCATTCTTGCTTCAAAGTCGCCAAATATCCTAACGTCAAGACCCAGTGTCACTCTATCGACTTCTCCTCGGCTTCTGCCGACTACGCTGCACTCGGAAAGGCTCTCGACTCCCTTGATGTCGGTGTTCTCAGTTGGTTCCCTTTTCCTCCTTTTCCTCGATACTGTCAAAGTAAACTGAACAATTCCACCTTCACGCAGTCAACAACGTCGGAAAGAGCTATGACGAGCCTATTTTCTTCCAAGACCTCCCAGATCAAGACATGAACGACATTGTTGAAATCAACGTGTAAGTTTCCAAGCTTTCCCCTAATCCCTAGAGTCTCCTCACTCATAACAGACCCTCGCTATAGTAACGCTACTCTCAAGGTCACTAAACTTGTCGTACCTGGAATGATCACTCGCAAACGTGGACTCATCCTCACCGTCGGATCTTTCGCTTCCCTCATTCCCTCTCCTCTTCTCGCCGTCTACTCTGGTAGCAAAGCTTTCGTCTCGACCTGGTCTCAAGCTCTCGGAAGTGAACTCAAGGGAACTGGAGTCGAGGTTGAACTTCTCAACACTTACTTTGTCGTGCGTGTTCAGTTTTCTTTCCCTCTCTTTCGACCGAACTCAGGTTGCAAGTGTCGAAACAGGTCTCGAAACTCAGCAAGATTCGCAGGAGCTCGTGGATGATCCCAACTCCCAAGACCTACGTTCGTGAGTCTACTCAATCTTCTCTCTCAATCTCACCGTGTCGATCGCTGAACTCTAGCTGCTTGAACAGGATCTGTTCTTTCCAAGATTGGCGTAAACGGTGGTGCCGTCGGTCAGCCTCACATCTCCACCCCTTACCATGGACACGCTCCTGTTCAGGTAAGGCTCTCACGTATCCTCTACTTTCGAAAAATTAGTCGACGCTGACTTTCTCGTTTTCCTCTAGTGGGTTGTCGATCACCTCTTCTCCAACTCGTTCTGGCTCAACTACAACCGCAAGCTACACGTCGACATCCGTCGCCGAGCCATTCGCAAGCGTGAGAGAGATGCTGGAAAGGCTGTCAAAGGTGCTTAGATTAAGCTTAGAAGTTTTGACGTAGAGCGGTAGGACGGTACGCCAGCAGACCTCTGAGGCTGTTTCCTTACGGCGAAAAGCTCACAAATTGACGCGTCGGTAGATTGAACAATGGAATTGCTCAACGAAATAGAAATCAATCAATTAATCCAAATGGAGTGTCCGTCCTTTACCGAGACTGAGCCGCCGAGCTCTCGAACACACATGAAAGACCCCAGGTGTTCGAGCTGTCTCGAACTCTCGTGTACTCCTCCGCTTCTCCTCCCTTCGACCTGGACCCAATTTTTCGAGGGACGAGACGGCTGCCAGCATGGACGAATCCGCAGAGTGCAAATCTCGACCAAAACCTACTCTCAACCGTGAACCTTGCAAGCTATTCGACGGCTCGCCCGTTGCGCCTTGACACGGACGCTGAACGCGAGCTCCAAATTTTCATCTCATCAGAACCCCGTCTCAGAGAAGCCTCTTCTGTCGGTGATAGTTGCTAGCTTATGGTAAGCTTTTCTCGCGGACCTGCATCTTCCACTCTACCTTGACGAATTCGGTGCATTCTTCATTCACGACTGAAAGAAGTGAAAGTGCAATTCTACGGGGCTCCCTCGACGTTCTTTTGTTCCCTCATCTGCTCGCCCAGAAGCCCAATGCCGAGACAGATTGCTACCAATCGTGAAGCTCGTGAGCTTTTGCACCTCGAATGAGAGTTGCAGTCTGCTCATTCCCACAACGACGAAACGAGCTCAAGCTTAAACAATGAACTTCGTCCGAGATCGCTCTCTCCTCGCGTGTTGAGAATTGACCGACGATATGCTTGTGTTCAGTCTGAAAGGAATTCGCCCACTTTGCTCAATTGCAAGCTGGTAAAGTGAAATTGCACCCCTTCAGCACTTTGTCGGACCGGTTCCCCCGCTTCGGCCGATTGCATTTTCCCACGCACCTCGAAGGAAAATCTGGAGTTGTGAGTCGGAAGTACTGACCGGAACTTGTTTTGATCTGAGGCCTTGCTTCCGCTCTCCCTCTACTTCTGTCACCAACAAACACCCCTAGACTATACCAGCACTCCTATCGAGGGATATAGGCACCCCTCACGCTCTCCAGAAGCTCTCAGCCTCGAAACAAACCTCTCAAGTGTTCGTTCAAGTTCCGATCGTCGCACATTTCGACATGGCTGTACCGTTTGAAAGCGATAGAATTGACGGGATGGACGAGTGTCGAGCTTATCGACCAAGTACGAGTCAGGATCCACTCAAGGAAGCGCACAAACCATCAACTTTCGTCCTCCCCTCTCAGGCTCCCTCTTCGACTTCATCCTCGGCTTCTTCTCCCTTTCATCCTTACTCCACTCCTCCCCAACCGAGTACGAGCGATGTACCACGGAACACGCACAACAACCGAAAGACAGGCAATCCGCCTAGACCGCCAAACGCTTGGATATGTTATCGTTCGGCTCGAGTTCATGAGCTCAAGAACACGGCGGAATACTCAAAGATGCCTCAAGCGTCGATAAGCAAGCTTATCGGAGAGTTGTGGAGGTCAGAGTCGGCGGAAGTGCGGAGGCAGTACGAGTTGGAAGCGGCAGCGAAGAAGCTCGAACATCGCGAGAAGTATCCAGGTAAGCTCACATTGACCTTATTCGCTCGAATCGAAGCGAGAACTGATTCGGTTGACGCTCAGACTACTCGTTCCGTCCCGTTCGACGAGAATCGACGAAGAAAGCGGCGCTCAAAAAGGCGAAATCGCTCAAGAAATCTCCCGTCCCATCTGGTCTTCCTTCAGTTCTGCAGCCCGCCCCCGTCACCACCTCTCATGACTCTGATGAGTTACCTATACCTCCCTCTACCATCTCCTCAGCGTCCTCTTCCTCGTGTGCTCCTTCCCCAGTCGACAGTGATTATCCCGATTCGCGATTTCAATATTCATCCTCTTCCCATTCCTCCTGTTCTGTCACCCCGACGTTCGCGCCCTACAACCCAGAGCTACCCTCTCCTCCAGTACAGGAAGGCCTCCAATCCTGGACGATGTTCCAACCTGTCGCGTCGTATCCTCCTGAACCTTCGTACGAATCGTACCAAGGTCTTCCTACACCTTCTATCGAATACTACGATCCACCACCTTACCCTCCTTCTAACAATTATCACTATCTTCCACCTTCATATGAAGCTGCTCCTCCCGATGAACCCTTGAACAACCAACCTCAGTTCCAACCTTTCCTTCCCTCGTTTATACCTGCACCTTACCTCTCGCCTCCCATAACGGAAGGATCTTCTTCCCTCGTCGACGAAGCGTGGAGGATGGCATCGGCATCAGTTGGAGAGTACGTCGAAGTGCCATATTCATATTCGCATCCCTCGTATCCTCAATGAAAGTTTCTCTTCCTCCTCGCATCGCACCTCTCCTCATAGTACGCACATGTTGCTTGTCGTTCATCCATTGTAGATACGAAACCCGTCGAGCTATCGTTGTTGTCTGTATTTTTTGCAAAAAAAGGAAAACACGTTACCTTCCCCTTTCTCCGCTGATCCGCGGACCTCTCAAAGTCCTCGTCGATTCCTGAGGTCTTCCTTTGCTTCCTTCTCTACACTCGCTTGGTTTCAAAGCGTCGCTCTCCCGAATTAAGCTCAATGACGACTCCTTCGCAGGATCCGGTTCTCTTCGAGTTCAGTCCCGGCAAAGCTTCAATCGTAGCGACATGCCTCTCCAGTCTTTCAGCGATATTAGCAATAGGCTTCCTAGTGATTGTGAGTCGCGATGAGTTCCTATGCAAGCTTTACATTTGCTCATTTCAGCTTGAAAACGAACCGCTTGAACAGCTTACGTTCAAGTTGTCGATGACCGGGGGAGACATCGTACTACTGTACATAACCATAAGCGTACTTGCAACTACGCTTTGTTCCGGGATCGTCGTAACGGTGAGTGTTTCGTCGTCTTGTAAGGTTCGCAATGCGTACTCGTTGAATCCGAGAACGCAACCGAATGAATACCGATGAATTGATATTTTCGCTCCATCCCGTCGCTTGACGAACAGTATGCTCGATTCCAGCCACCGCAATCAACGCGTTTGTGGTCTTTCGCAGGATCTATCGTGGGTTTCTTGATTGTGAGCGAACGAGATCCAGTCGTACAATGTACACAGCTGAGCAATCGCATCGATATAGATCCTTTGGCTACTACTCTGCGCTCTGTGCTTTGCAGTCTCGTCGAATGTCCTTTTCCCGGGCATTTCCTGGTAAAGCTATGTTCGTCTTTTACCCCCTCGACGCTGATGAACTGACTGGCATCGCTCAAACATAGCTCCTCGTATGACCTGACTTGCGACGATAGCTTGGTCTCGCTTTCATTCAAGACTTTCCTTGTGAGCTCGCCCGCTTTTTCGCACAAGCTGCGTCTTGTTCAATCTGCCTCTCGATCAACCAGGCCATCTCGGCAGCGATACTCTTATCGCTCGTCCTTCACTCCCTACTCTCTTACGATCTACAACGCCATCTCCCACTGGCTCTGTCGCTCAAGCAGAACAATCAGCCGGACGAAGAACGGTTCCCTTCGCGAGAATATTGTCAGGTCCTGTTCGTGCAGCCCGCATACCTCACTGTCGTCGAAAAGCCTCTCTCCTCCGCCGACGCTCAAGAAAGACTCCCACCATCTCTCTCGCCCGGGAAGAAGAAACATCGACGAACGAAACGATACGATTCTGATTCCGATTCGAGTTCTTCCGAGTCACATTCCCCGAGGAAACGACACGAAAGACACCGCAGCAACAGGGAACGGCGAGGCAAAGGACGCTCACACCATCACGATTCCCCTCGCATGGATTCGTCTAAACACCAATCGAACAAAACGAAGGAATCCAACCGAAATGTTAACGAAACGATGGCAGCAAACAACGCCAACTTACTCGCTGGGACGCCGACGACAGCGTGAGGAAAGGAGCAGATCAGGAGAAGGAGAGGCAAGGAGAAGATATTGCAAGAAACTTGAGGAGGGTATAAAACTAGATGCAGAGTTAGCGAGATATGTACTATAGGGGTGAGGAGAGATAGGAGAATCGTGGATGTATATGCAAAGTAGAGAGAGAAGCGAGAGAAAGATATGCGAGGAAAGGTGAAGAGGGGAAGAGGGCGAGAACTAGAATTGGGTATCCGAGAACAAATCGCTGTAAAGCCCGTTCATTTGTTCGGATTGCTGCGAGTGCTGATGTTGCTGCGAGTGCTGATGTTGCTGCGAGTGCGACGAGGGTTCGAAAGCCTTGAAGAAATCGATTTGAGAGAGGTCCGGAGAAGTATCGCCAATCGAGGCTGGGGGTTCGACAGGAGGAGATGGCTTGGTCTTAGTGAGAGGAGCAGGAACTGCTGTTGATTGCTTGTCGACTGGGGCTGAAGAGGGAGTCGGTTTGTTCGAGATGAGGGCGAGAAGTTTATCGACAGTATCGCGATCGAGTGTAATCTTGTCTCCTCCGCTCATCCCGGGAATCTCGACTGCAGCTCCTCCATTTCCCTTCCCGTCACCAACAGACTGAAGCAAGGCCATCACCATCGCTCGAGCTTCCTCATTCGGCTCCGTCGCGACTTTTTCAGCAACGGCTTCGATCGTCAATCGACCCTGGTCTTCGGCGGGAGAACGATCTTCTGCGTCTCCTCCTTCTGTTCCAGGAGTGATGCCGTCGAAATCGGAAGGCGTAGGGAAAGTTTCGGAAGGTAGCTGAGGAGGCGATGAGGGAGGGAGAGAGCCAAGATCGAAATCGGTAGCGTCAGACGGAGCGATGAGGTGAGATGGGATGAAAGCTGCTCTTCTGTTTGTCGAGTTGCCGTTGAACTTGTTCGGAATGAGGAGGTGCGAGAGATCGTAATTCTCCGCGTGAGAGTTTTGACCTCCAGCCGCCGAAGCTTGATTTGCTCCCCCAGTAAGCAGCGAGTCGAAGGTGATAGTCTTGTCTTCCTGATCTAGTCCATCTGGAGGTGACCAGGAATCCGATTCGCTCAAAGGTGTTCTGCTGTCTCCTCCTCCGATCGACTCCATCACGATTCCGGTCACGAGTCCATCGGTGAAGGAGTCGAATATAGAGGGAGGGGCTCGACCAGAAGTGGGAGGTGCTTTGCCTTTCGATCCGGGGGTAGCGGTAGAAGTACGAGGTTGGACGCAGGGACTCGAAGGGACAGGAGAGGAAGGAGCAGTGAGAGCGTTCGAAGAGAGTCGATTGTTGAAGTCTCGTCGAAGCGATGACAGGACTGATTCGAACGAGTCGGCGTCTGTGACTGGAGCGTCGATTGTGGATGAGGAAGGGCCGACGGTTGAAGCTCGAGGCCTCTCGTTCTCCTTTTCGCGAGGACTTCCCGGTTGCAGGAAAAAGTTGAACGAGTTTGAGCTTTCGTCTCCTCCTCCTCCTGCGTCTCCTCCTCCTCCTTGTTGACCTTGATCGACTTGCATAGGATCGTGATCGAAACTCGAGAACGTTCCGATATTGGTCTCGTTGAGGATCCGATTGAGAGCCGTGCCGGGACTAGCCGTAAGAAGATAGTTGGGTACTCCTTTCCCACCGCTACCACCATTCGAATTGCCCGAGACTGTTCGTCTCTTCGGACTCGGGCTTGCGTGACCTCCGAACAAGGCTGCGAAATCGAATCCTCCGTCTTGAGCGAATGCATCGGCAGGAGCTCGAAGAGGAGATGTAGCTGCTGCTCCAGGTCCTCCTTGACTTGGGCGAGAGCGAGCGCGAGGAGACCGGCCAGGAGAGCTCATGATACCGGGAGCGCGAGCTGCAGCAGTTCGACCAGTGTTGCCGAAACCAAAAGCGAGGCTCGGCGAACGAGGACCGACGTGTTTCGAGGGAGACAAGGGAGGAATGATGCCGCTTTGGAAGATTCGAGAGGCGGAAGCGTCGAGCGAGCCATTCGAGACTTTCCTTTTCGCTTTTCGTTTGTTGAGATCCGCCTCGCAAGTTGCAGTGAGACGACCAGTGAGGGGGCGACCTGCTTTGATGGAGCTAGTTGTAGCGTTGGAGGCGTCGGAAGGAAGGAGCTTTGGTTGAGGATTCGTCGAGGCTTGTTCGGTAGCACCTTTCGAGCGATGGTATCCGTTCTTGTTGTAGAAGGTTCCGCAAGCTATGAGGTGGTACGTCTTGCGTGAGCTCATATTCACCGATGAAGAATTGTATAGTAGAGAAGGAACGCACCGTTACAAACCGAAGTTTGTTTCCCCTGCGAGTCGAGTCCTTCCCTCCAAACTGTACTCTTCTTCCTCTTGCAATTCGAACATCCATTCGGGTCTCTCGGATTGTTCTTGCCTTGACCTTTGTTACCCGTCGTATCGATCGCTGCGAAATGCTCTCGCTTCTTGCGAGATGGAGCGGTCGAGGTCGCGCTTGTCGAAGTCGAAGCTGATATCGAGTTTAAGGAAGATGTGGAGGCTTTCGGAGGACGATTTGAACATGGGGGAGCAGGGCCAGAGGTCGAAGTTGGAACAGGTTGTTCGACAGGTGCAGAGACTGGAACTTCGGGAAGATCAAGTCCACACAGCTTGGCGAGACTCTGCAGAGCATTCTGATTCTGTGAAAGGTCGATAGGAGGGGCCGACGAGTTCTGTGTGGTCGAGGTCGAGGAGCTGACGAGCTGAGAGAGGAAGGCGAGAAGATCGGGATTTTGAGCGGGATCTTCCGCTGGCGTCGCAGAATTTGAGGGAGTAGATTTCGAGATTGAAAGATTGGCGAGGGCAGAAGGAGGAGCGAGTGGCAGAGCGGTCGTGCTTGCGCTAAGAGGAAGAGATTGTCGAGATTGTGGCCGTTTGCGCTTGACGGGATCTCCAGGAGCTGGAGGAGCCGAAGTCCGACCTTGCAAATTCGAAGACGACGAGAATGAACCGGATTCACGTGTTTGTAGTTTGGGAGGAGACGAGTGGAATTCGGACATTTCGCTCTGGAGCTGTTGAATGGGGTTGTGGTATGATCGAAGGCAGTCGAGGAATTGACCTTGCGTAAAGGCATCTCGCTGCGATATGCAGTCAAGCCATCAGCACGACGTAGGACAACGAGAAGTAAGAAGAAGCTCACCTCGCTCAACTGCAACCAAACCTCGAGAGTCTCTTCCGATTCCTCTCCAGATTCACTATCTTCCTCATCGAGATCTTCTCCAAGAATGTTGCCATCTTCACCTTTCCGTCTCTTCGTCCTTCTGCTCTCGCTCTCAGACCCGGTAATTCTCCCGCAGACCATCGTCGTTCCTTCTTTCTTCTCTGCCAAAGTCCAGGATAGCATTCCCTTCCCTTCAACGAGACCTTGCCCGTGTCGATCTGCCCCATTCGCCGAGCTTGATGATGTTGACTGTGCTTGCGCTCGGCCAGAGGATTCGTAAGGATCGACAGCAGAAACGGAGAAATCCTTCGTCGAGTCGATCACCAATTCCGGTCTATTGTCAACGAACTAGCTCAGTTCTCCTGTCTCGTTGGGTAGACAGTTCGAGAAGCGTACCTTGAGATGCAGATAGCGCTCAAACACGTCTTGAGAGTGATCTTTCCAAATTGTGATTTCTCGTCCGACCCTTCGATACCGCTCTTCTTCGATCCGACAATCTGAACCCAGACAGGAGCCGATAGCCTAGCGATACACGAATAATTCGTAGCTGGACTCGATTCAGCTTGAGGCTGCGGTTGAGGTTGAGGTGCAGCAGTCGAAGAAGATGAGAGGGAGGGGTCGAGAACCGAGAAAAAGTCGGGAGAAGAGGCATTACTTGAAGGTGTTGGAGCTGATGGTGTCGATGCTGATCCGAACTTCGGTGACTGAAGCGAGTAGAAGACTTTGACTGAACAAGTTGGGGAAGTAACGCGAAAAGTTGAACGATTTAGGTCAGTCGCGTGAAACGGTAATTTCGAATAAGGAAGAAGAAGATGGGATCGGGACTCACTCATCATCATTCTACCTTTCCCTTTACCAGTACGTTTCCGTGGTTTCGTACCAACTCCCGATGAACTAGGTTGATTCCTTCTCGCATCGCTTGATTGACTATAATTCATCGAACTTGATCCCGCTACTGCGTTCCCTCTTGACTGCATCACTATTTCGTATAGTTCCGATTGGCCGAACCCCGTGTACTAGAGTGGGAGTGAAGAGGGAGACGAGGGTGAGGCCGAAAAAGGGAAGTGATGAGGGGAGGGAAGAAGAAGGAAGACAAGATCTTGCCGAATGAGTCGTGGCCAGCAATGCGTGTAGCGTTCTTGAGTGATCTAGTAGAGTACTGTCTGTCCTGAGATGCCTAGAAGGTGTAGATGTATCGAGTCGGAGGCTTTGTTTGGAGACTTTGAATTCGTCCTCGATTTGTCGTGTAACGATCTGATCTAGTGATGAGGAGGTTCTGTAGAAGCTTTCGATTGATCTAGTCGAGTTACTCTTTAGCTTGCTGTGGTTTGTCGGATGCAGATAGAACGCGACGGAGCGATTGATCCCGTCGAGAGGAAGCCTTTTGCAAACCACTTGCTCGATGCGACTGTCGAAAATTCACCAGCGAAGTCGTTGACCTCGAAGTTTTGTGCTATCCCTCTTTCCGGCATTAGTGAAATTGAAAAAGGTCGACACATAAGTGAGCAAACTCTCTGATTCTCTAGCATTCGAAAGAGCTAACTCTCGTTCGAATCACTCTACTTTACAGGTTACAGCTTGGAATTGCCTCCTGCCCCTCGGGTGTTCAGTGACCGTGGCCAAGTTGTCGTTCCCGTCTCTCCGGATTGACTCTTCAAACGAGACCCTTCCACCCTTTCCGGGTGCTCCCCTTTGATCGGGGGAGGTTTATTCACGTCCCCTTGAACCTCGACTACTTAGTCCACCGTACCGAGCCGCCAAACCTACCTACCTTTCGGGGAGAGTTAACTGTGCAGGCTTCATGATGGTGGATGGGTCGAGGCGGGTGTACGGCGAAGGGCCTACAAACGCAAACTTTTCTTCGGAGAATGGATCATTTAGCTTCGCTGTAAGTCCTTCTTCCTAATGTAGTTTAGGTGGTTGTCTGGCGAATGTAAAGAAACCGTATTGGAACAGACTCTGGGCGACTGTCGTTGAGGAGAGAACTTCTGATCTCCTTCTTTCGTTTCCGTTTTGCGTCTTTGCTCGTTTGCCTTTCTTTTCCTCTGCCGTTGGCAGTCCTCGACGTTGCTTGACTCACCCGGGCTTTCCACACGACTAGAAGTGAGTTTCGAGAGTAGACACCTCTGCGAAACTTTACACGACTTTCAAGCTTTAGAACTGTTTGATGAACCAAAGACTCGTTCTCTGCGAATGCCCGAGTAGCAAATCAGTAGGATCCGTGAAAAGGAAGCGAATCAGAGTAGTTAGCCGACATTGTTTGGTTTTCACTCACCGATGAATCTTGTGAAAAATTTCGTTTCTTCCTTTCTCTTTTCCTCCCTCAACACGTCTTCTGCCACAACATGTCACCACCTCCTGCCGGTCCCATCTATTCTTTCCTTCAAACCCTTCCTCTTCCTTCTCTGCCTTACTCAGTTCAACGATGGATCCCTGGTCAATCTCCCTTTTCAACACACACTGAGGTGTTTGCTGCTCTAGCGGCTTACCTCGCAATCATTTTCGGTGGACAATTCATTATGAAGGGCTCGAAACCTTACCGTAAGTATACGCTGTCCTTAATCCGAGGAAAGGGGAGGAGGAGGGAAGATTTGGGGTTGGGGGAACTTGCAGCAGAAAACACGCGTTACCTCGCTTCAGAGGCTACGGGAGCAACTGTAAGATGGAGGAAAAGATTCAACAAGCTAGTAGGACATCGTACATGCGCGTTTACCGCGTTCAAACAGTCGTTTCGTTAGCCCGAGGATCGAGGCATTCTTTTTCAACAACACTTTTTCTCACTCTTCTAAGCCGACTGGACTGATTATTCAAACGTTGTATTACAGGCTTCCAACCCTTGTTCATGCTTCACAACTTCCTTCTCTCAGCCGGTTCAGGTCTCGTCTTAGCTCTCATGCTTGAAGAGGTTCGTTCATTTTTCGCACTTTCCCTTTCTCCTCTTTCGTAGGTTGACGAATATTGGCATCCCTAGATCATTCCCATTATCTGGAAACACGGATGGTTCTACTCAATCTGCAATAACGACGCATGGACTCCTCGTCTCGAAACTTACTACATTATCAACTACTACGTTCGTTTTTTTCTCTTCCCTTGCTTCGTTTGATAGCCCGAACTAATGAGATCTTGTTCGAACAGTTCAAATGTACGATCTGAAATGATTGCACCCTTTGCATGCGAGATGGAAACTTACAATTTCCTTTTTTCGCAGACTGGGAACTCGCAGACACGGTCTTCCTCGTCGTCAAGAAGAAGCCCCTTATGTTCCTCCACGTATTCCACCACACCGCTACCGCTGCTCTCTGCTACACTCAACTCAACGGTCGAACTTCAGTCTCCTGGGTTCCTATCGTCGCCAACTTGACAGTTCACGTTTTGATGTACTACTACTACTTCATGACCGCTGCTGGATACAAGATCTGGTGGAAGAAATACCTCACGACTCTTCAAATCACTCAGTTCGTCATCGATCTTTTCATTGTCTACTTCGCTTGTAAGTTCTCCTCTCTATTTCCTCTCGGGAGTGCATACTGAAGACTGTTCTGCTTGTTTAGCCTACGCCTACTTCGCTGCCACTTACTTCCCTACTTGGCCCACTCCCGGATCTTGCGCTGGAACTGAAGGTGCCGCTATTTTCGGTTGCGCCCTCCTTACCTCGTACCTCTTCCTCTTCATCGCTTTCTACAAGAAGACCTACAACGCTCAAGTCGCTGCGGGAAAGAAGAAGGCAGCTGCAGTCACCAATGCCGCTCCTAAAGCTGCGAAAGCTGTCGCAGCTAAGCTCAACTAAACTCGCCTAATCCTTCCAACCTCCAAAAGCTCTCGACCCGTCGCCTCACTTCTTCGATCTCTTGCACACAATCCTTCCTTCCACCTCCCGCGACTTCTCCCACCCCTCACTAATCGCACTCCCCCTTTGCATCTATCGCATTTTTCCTTTTCCTCTCCCATCTATATATCGAAACTCCGATCATAGACGACTTTACTTTGCGCACTACATGCATATCCTCGATACCCCCAACCCTCTCCCTCATTCCACTCCTCCCAACTCTTCGATTTTCACTAAACGTCCTTCCCTCTACCTCTTTTCTTACTTGTTTCCCCAGTGTTTGTTTTACTCTCTCTTGCTCTCTCTCTTGGTTGCCATATCTTTCTGTTCTTACAGCAGGTTCTCCCTAATCTCTCGGTCTTTCCATTCTCTTATCTATCTCTTTTCTTTTCTTTTTTGGGTGAAACGATTAGGTTACAATCCTGACATTACAGTCCTCGTCTCGACGAGAGTGGCTATTCTCATTCTCTTCCTACTCTTGCTTTCGTCGTCGGTCCGTCCCGCGTTCCATAAACTGGATCAACCTCGTCAAACCAACTCAACTCTCGAATTTTTTCAACTTTGTCTCGATCCTTCTCTTCGCCATAACACATGTCCCATCCCTCCGCCTCTTTCGGGTAACAACCGACCATCTCGAACCCTCCATCCTTGTCCTCCAATAACCGATGTGCTACTCCAGCCGGGATTATGGCAACATCTCCCTTCGCAAGCTCGACTTCGACCCTTTCTTCATTCTCCTCTCCCCCAAAACACAACAATGCTTTTCCTTTCGAGATTGCGAGCAATTCGTGCGTCGTCGAATGATAGTGAGATTGTCGATACATCGTGTATCGCCATTGAGGTTCGACGATTCCCATTCGACGGAAATGAGCTTCGAGAGAAGAAGGTTCGACTGAAGAGGGAGGATCGAAGACTGCGTGGTAGATCAGGAGAGGAATTTGCTGTATTGAAGTATTTGGGAAATGTCGATAGGCAGGGATTTGGAAGGAGGACAGGCGAAGAGAAGAGGTTGGAGTGAGCGAGAGAGTCGACGACATCCTCTTGATATGCAGCGAAGATGGTCACAAGTCGTCTGTAGCGTCAATTCGAGTCGTTTGATTGTGTGGTAGGAGGGAAAGGAGGAAGAAGAGCGAGAGGAATGACGTTCTTTGAGATTTCATCGCAACCCTCTCGCAATCGAACTTCGCAAGCTTGAGGCTTGACAAGTTTCGCACATCAAGTCTAATGGACTTCGAAGCATACTGAGCTCAAAGTGGACGCGAGAGACCTTCGCGACGGTGCATCATTGGTTCTGCTCGAGTTGCAACACGAAACGATGAAAGCTACGCTGTCTACTTTCCTGCCTTCCCCTCCGCCTCAGCCAGGTCCTTGAACTGACGCACCGGCAAACTCTCCAAGCAGGGTAGCAGGTGCCCCAGAAGACCCTCTGTCTTCTGATGGCAATTCTGACAACCAATACCGCTATCCTTCGCGAGCTTTCGAATAGGTTTCTTGCTCGTCGTATTGATCGCCTCAGCCAGCTTGATCAAGACTATTCCCAAGCTGTCTATATGAGCGAGAAGAGATGCTGTCGCCACGGTCACTGAACACCCGAGGGGCAGGAGGCAATTCCAAGCTGTAACCTGTAAAGTAGAGTGATTCGAACGAGAGTTAGCTCTTTCGAATGCTAGAGAGTCAGAGAGTTTGCTCACTTATGTGTCGACCTTTTTCAATTTCACTAATGCCGGAAAGAGGGATAGCACAAAACTTCGAGGTCAACGACTTCGCTGGTGAATTTTCGACAGTCGCATCGAGCAAGTGGTTTGCAAAAGGCTTCCTCTCGACGGGATCAATCGCTCCGTCGCGTTCTATCTGCATCCGACAGGCTGAGCTGAAGGAAGGGAGAAGAGCAGTTGCGAAACACAGAAAACAGTCCCGAAGAGTCGAGATCACAGCCTGATGAGCCGTTCTTCTGTGATCTGTATGTAGATAAGTGCTCGCTCCTAGGGTCGCTAGAGCAGCCCAGACGAATGCAGAAGCAGGAGTCGAGCAAGTTGGGAAACGACAGAATCGAAGAGGGAGTCTTTCGAAGCAGTCAAATGATGAAGCTAATCCAGCTCGGCTTGATCCGATATGATAAGTCTCGTCATCCTGAGCAATAGGAAATTAGCAGTGAGAGGCTGTGGACAGAGAGAAGGGAACCTTTCTTTCTTCTGTTTCCCCCCACATCTCGAACCATCAAACATGGCACAAGCAGGACTCAAGAGTGAGCAGACAACCACTCAATATACTTGGAAAGTATAGCTGACTCCTCTGCCTGTCCATAGCTGTCATCTTCCTCTCCTTCGTTCTCGCCCTCTCTTTCCTCCTCGTCATCTTATCCTGCGCTCTCTGGTCGAATTGGCTACCTCTATTCACTGGTGAGTACTCCCATACGCTCTCTGAGCTCGTCTGCTGACTGTCTTCGCCCTCTGTTAGCCTTGATCTTCGCCTTCGCTCCTTTACCAAACTTCCTCTTCTCTCGATGTGCTGGAGCCGACGACTTCTCGGCTGAGTACTCGTCGGGACCAACAGATTTCGGACACTTCTTGACGAGTTGTTTCCTCGTCAGTGGAGTAGCTTTACCGTTTACTCTCGCACATGCTGGCGTCATTCATCATTTAGCGGGTTGGATGAGCGCTTTGGGAGGTGCAGTCGGATACGGAACGAGTGAGTTCCTTCTCTATGATCAGCGTCTTCGAAGAAGATGAGCTGACCGGTTGAGTTCGACTCAGTGATTACCTATTCGCATTTCTTCTCTATTCAAGTATCTTCCGACTATTAGTACAATTAACCCTGTAATCCTGTTCTCTCATTAGAATGCACGACCCAGACAGCAAAGAGAGAGAACGAAACGAAGGGAGTCTACAGGGATAATGAATAATTATTGCGGGAGTAAACGGCTAATCCAAAACAGTCCTATGTACGGTGCGATCTATCCAATATACAACGAGGGAGGAAACGATACAACAATGATGAGGGAAAAGATGAGGAGGAATTAAGATATAGGAAAGGAGGGAAAGGAGGAAGGTTCGACCAGCGACTCTTCCTCATCTTTCACCTCAAGAAACGATCATTCAGTAAACGTCCTCATCCTCGAGCCAAGACTTCCTCTCAGGGTAAGGAGTAGGGATCCTCTTGCCGTTGACCGTCTGTCCACCAGGTCCTCCGAATCCCAATCCGATCAATCCTCCATAATCTCCTCCTGGAGTCGTTCCAGCGTATTCGAGTCGCGCCGTCAAGGTAACATCGGAACAAGTCGTTGTTGCCGAGGCATCCGAGTCCTCACGATCCATAGGGCGAGAAGGAACGGAGAGATGGTGAAGAGAGTGAAGGTCGGGCATGACCATAGGAGGGAGGTCGGAGATTCGAAGGGATGGACGACGACGAGAAGAGAGGGAAGACGAAGGGTTGGGCGAGGAAGTTGAGACGTGATGAGCGAGGGCAGAACCGGCAGCGGCGAACGAGATCGAGCTGATGTAAGGGGATTGGATCGAGTTGAGTTGAGGAGAAGCTTGTCCCAAAGCTGCGAGACTTGCGTCGAGTTGGGAAAGGTCAAGACGATTCTTCGATCCAGGTCCTCCACAAGCGAGGGCGAACCCGATACGAGGAGAGTTGAGCGGAACTCCCATACCGAGTCCAGCGGGAGTTGCAGCTGGAGTTCGACAAGATCCTTCGTAGTTTCCAGCCGAGAAGTAATCGGTCACTGCAGCTTCGATTCGGGCTGCATTACGGCCTCCGGGAGTACGGGGAGATGCGAGGGGACTACGAGCGGCGGCGGCGTTCGAACGGAGGATAGAAACGAGGGGTGCGTTGTTGCGATGCGAAGGGTATCCGACACGAGGAGAGGCAGTGGGAGAGATGACGGCGCAGGACATGACTGTGGAGACGAGTCAAGATCAGTCACGGGAGGGAGAGACTCAAGAGAGGGAGACGTACTGTTTCTGAGTGGTAAAGTTTGAAGTAAAGTTGCGAAGTGCTGAGAAAGATCAAGTTTTGGCAAAGGGAAGACGAAGGAAGTCTTTGGAAGTGTGAAGTGAAGCTTATTGGAGTAGTAGTAGATGGGATAGGATTGACCGGCAATCGAATGAAGAAAGAAGAGAGGAGAGAAGATTCTTTTCATCTCTTTATAGCCATCTCTCGTCTCTGCTGCCGGGAGTGACTCTTCACTCGTGACTCGTGAATGACTTCATCGGTACCGACGAGAACAGGACACTTTGTCCAGATCCGGCTCACTCGGCAGCTGTAGAAACCATTAAGCTAGAGCACTTTTCTCAGTTCTCGGTTGAATCTTGAACGATCCTTCACTTACCTGCCACTCGAATCTTGTAGATCCTCGGTTCGAAACATCTGCAGGAATCGGATAGGGGCAGAAACAGGTCACCTGTCAAGTCGAGTTGCGAAGTGAACTGAGAGACGGAAATTTTGGCGAGACAGTTGAGATTCAAACGTCGACCTAGTTTCTTGTGAACTCGACTTGAAAGAGCGAACGTAGCTCACAATCGAGTTAGAAGTAACCGCGAGGATCGGAAAAATTAGTATGCGAGGGAATTCCTTTGCGAAACGATACGCCTCCCCTGATCAGTCGTCTCATTGCATCTGAGTTTCAACTACCTGCGTATCCTCCAGCATCATCGCATCATCGTCATCATTCTCGTCCTTCGCGACCTCCTTCACTCGATCCATCGAAAGTAGCTCAATCGATTTTCCAGCCTCCTCTTCTCGCACCGACTCAACATCTCCATCCCCTTCTCCATCTCCAACAATCGTATCCGATGAGCGCTCCCTATTTCCCCTTGAGCCCAACTGATCCTGTAATGATATTTTCCCATCCTCCTCCTTCTCGATCGACGATTTGAGAGCTCCACCATATTGATCCAAAGTTGGTTTCGTACTCGCCATAGACATCGGTAGTGGATTGACGAAATGATTTGGTGGTAAATAGAGTCGCAGGTGTTGTTCAATCAATGATTCCGCCAGGTCCCTCTCACTGATCGAAAGTACAGATTTCTTGAATGTTCCTCGCTATCACATCCATTCTCAGCGTCAGCTCGAGCACTACTGGGAAGAGAGAGATGTAGGGCGTACTAGAGCGAACCCTACGCCTCTAGTAACCATTGAGAAAATCTCCTTGAACTCGTCATGATCTCTTCCAACTCCAACCGCCGCCATTCGAATCATACTCAATTTTTTAATCGTCTAACATGACACCATCCAAGTTTTTATCAGCATTCGCCTCTCTGTCATGCAATTAAAAAAATGAGGAACGAAAATAAGCCTCACATTCTTATTCCTAACCTCAACCCCTCCAACTTCTTTCTCCCCCTCCCCTTTCGTAGGCAAACTCAAGAATCCTTTCGTACCACTAGGTAAACTCGTACTCCTCTTCATTCCCCCAATCCCCACGCTCAATCCGTTCACAACTCTTTGTTTCCTTATCCCAACATCTCTTAACTCGGCTAATCGATCAGATTCTTCTGCGAAAAACTCTTCGGATTCCTCTTCTTCTTTGATACCATGAAACGAGGTTGAAGCGATTGAAGGGGTTGGAGAAGGACCTCGAGAGACACTGCGGGAACGAGAGGGAGGAGGAGGGAGGCCTAAACCGTTGCGACGTGAGGGATTGGGGTCGAGGGATGCGAGATCGTTAGAGAGAAGCGGAGGAGGGGAGGCGATGAGGAACTGAGATGAGTTTGTAATGATTGATGATTTTGAACGTTTGAATGGTCGAGCATTGGAAGTGGAAGTTGGTGGTAAAGAGGATTGTCTCGAGGAGTTATTCGAGAAGAGACGAGAAGAAGAATTCGATGCTGAGGAAGTAGAGACGGATCTTGATAAAGAACGTTTTGATGGAGCTGGTACGGGTAAGGGTAAAGGGAATGCGATATTTGGAGGAGGAGGGTTTGAAGATGGTCTACCAACTACTCGATCTCCATCGTTCTTTCCCATTAACGAGGCGATCGCTTTGTCTTTCGATGTCAGTCGTTTCTTCTTCGTCACTGCTGTCGTCGTTGAGGAGGTGGATTCGAGCGAGAGAGAGGTTTTGGAGAATGCTGAGGCTGGTAAGGAGGCGGTCTTGCGTAGTTTCGCAGTGAAGAGTGACTCTGTAAGTCTCGAAGGTCCTGGATCAGTACGGGGAATATTCTGATAGTAAGGAACGGGACGTACCTCGAGGTAAAGGATCATCTGGACGAGGTCGACGAGCAACAGGTTTGATGGGTCTACCGAGAAGGAGCGTTAGAGGAGGTAGAGATTCGGTTGCTGTAGCGGCGGAGGTCGAAGTGGAAGGAGAGTTGGTTGGTGTAGTAGATGATGCGAGATTCGAAGATTGATCTGGTATCGAAGCGAAAACGATGACTTGTTCACCTATTTCCGCACACGAGTCTGTCAGTCTCCCTGCGCGTGATCAGAAGTCGATCGACATACCTCCTGCGTCTAATCTCAATCCACTAGACTGTCCTCCCTCTCTACAAAACCTATCCTGAAACCATTCAACCGTCTCTATACATCTCTGATCGATATAAACCCTCACATCGGTCGGAGTCTCGACTCTAACCTCTTCGACGACTTCATTCCCTTTTCCCTTTTCTTTCCCTTTCCCTTTCCTCGTCTCGACTTCTGGTGAATCGCTCGAATTATTCGCAGCTTGCACCGAAACATTGAATGGTCGATCTTCTCCAACGACGTTCAAATCTTTGCCTCGTAACATTTCCAACCCCAAACACATGTCGGCACCTGATGATGACGCTTTCGAAGAGGAAGAGAAAGGGTCATCGAATGGAGAGAAAGAAGTTTGAGTTTGAGGTGAAGGATTTGAAGGTACAGAGAATAAATGAGCGATGATTGCCACGCCTGCAACACAACTCTTAGTGTGAGTGGTAGAGGAGGGTAGGGAGATGTTACCGTGTAATGGGATTCGTTGTTCAGTCATGATTTTACCCCTCCACAATAACCTACATCCCTGACAAGATTGAATCGAACCATTTGACGCGTTTGAGAGGTATGAAGTACCTTTACGAATCAAGGGAGGTCTTGATTGAGTCGAGCGAGCGAGAGGGAGAGGGAGAGTTGAGAGAGCTGGTTGAGACAAGGTCGCGTCGATTCCTGCTGATGAGGGAGCGGGAAGGACGTCGACTGACATTAGAGGGATATCGGGAAGCAGACTAGTTGATACCAAGCAGTGTTTGTGAGATGAAAGAGTGCAAACTTGTCTCTCTCTTTCTTCCATTCAACTTCAACTCCAACAAACAGACAAGCAGATCATGTCAGATACAAGAGGAAGAGGAGGAGGAAGCTCATCAAGAGGAGCTACTCGTTCAACTAGAGGCACTGCAAGAAGTCGAGGAAATTCTTCACAACTATCCAATCCAAACCCATCCGCAATCCCATCAGGTGAGCCATCACTTATACTACTCACTCGACACTGAATAGCCTTTGATCTCATGACACTCCCTTTGGATCAATCAGGTAGCGTGAGTAAAATAAAGGCTCAATTGCGTCAAACCAAACGACTACTCTCAAAGGTAAACTCCCTCTCCTCCCCTTTGATCCTTACTGAAGCTGACTAGAGGCTTTTCGAGATGTGCGTTTTATTAGGAAGATTTGAATCCAGAAGTTAAAATCACTTCTCAACGAAGATTGGTAGCGTTACAAGACGAATTGGTGAAAGCTGAGAAAGGTTTGTTGGAAAAGAAAATGGTGACGAAATATAGAGGAGTCAAGTTCTTTGGTACGTTCACTTATCTCGGAATGCAAGGAGGGCGAAAAAGGTTGACTGATTTTCGTTGGGTTCGTTGGATTTGCGGGTGTTATAGAAAGACAGAAAGTATTGAGAAGGATCAAACAGGCAAAGAAGAGTTTGGAGATCGAGAAGGACGAAACGAAATTAGAGGAATCTCGAAACCAATTATTCGATGCTAGGATGGACCTCTATTACATTCTCGTATGTTCTCTCCTTCCCTCCTTCTCCACAATTCAATCATACTCACCCCCGTCCCCCTCGTTGGTGTGCGATTCTGTTTAGCGTTATCCGAAAACTGAGAAATATTTAGCCCTCTACCCCGAGAATACTTATATCACATTCTCTACCTCTCCTTCACCTTCCCCCTCATCATCCTCAACGATAACTCCTTCCGATCCCTCCACTTCTACCTCTAAAGCATCGACAAGTATGAATGAGAGCGAAAGGAAACGATGGGAGTTGAGAAACGAGATTCGGAGGAAAGTGGGAGAGGGGAGTTGGGCGGAAGAGAGTGAGGGAGGGGATTTGGGAATTGAGGGGGAGGAGGAGGATCATGAGGAATTACAACCTATTGCTGCTGTCAAGGGGGAGAAGAGGGGGAGGGAATCAAGAGTCGAGGCGGCAGAGGAGGGAGAGAAAGAGGTGGTGGTGAAGAAGAGGAAGGTTGAAGAGAAGAATGAAGAGGAGGAGGTTGTGCAGGAGGAGGAGAAGGAGGAGAAGGAAGTAGAGGAGGGAGAACCGAAACCTTTGAATCGGAAACAGAAGAAAGCGTTGAAGAAAGCGTTGGAAGCGGAAGCTGCCTCTGAACCGACGCCGACGACGAAGGAGAAGGAGAAGGAGAATGAAGGAGATGATGGTTTACATGAAGATGGAGAGGGAGAGGGAGAAGGCAAGAAGTTGAATCGTAAACAGAAGAAAGCATTGAAGCGGGCACAAGAAGCTGGTCAAGTTGAAGCACCACCTGTCCAAACCGCAGTACTAGCAGTGGAGAAGAAGGAACAGGTTGTGAATGGGAAGGGAGTGAAAGGGAAGAAGGTGGTTGAGAAGAAGAAGGAACCGGAAACAAAGGCGGAGAAGTTGGCGATGGAAGATGATTTCTTTGCATAGTTTCTAGATTGAGTGTATTATTACGCAACCTAGCTGCATACTGTTCAAGACTAGGAGAAAGAGCGAGATCATCTCGAGGTTGCGACGAGTTGCGAAAGTTTCTCCCTTTGCCCTTTCCCTATTCCACTCTCATCTCGAACTTGCATTTCTCGACTAATCGGGATGGCGAAAGATGTCACAATAGCCTCATCAACAACGCGCAAGAACCAGACTAGCCGATCCACGTTCAAACTACTCTTCTTGTCGTTGATCTATCATGTAACTTTCCTCAACAGCATCTTTGACATTTACTTCCAATCCCCAGTAGTAACAGTCCCTACTCGCTACTCTGTCCAACCGGGAGGAGGAGGAGGATTAGCTAAACGAGTCGTGTTGATCGTAGGGGATGGATTAAGGGCCGATAAACTATTCAAACCTTACTCATTTCCTCCCTTCCCTTACTCTGATCCACTCCCTGAACCTCTCACTTCAATCCCTCATTCCATCCTCGTCGAAGAAGAAGCCGATTCATTCAACTTTACTACTCCAGCTCCATTCCTTCGTTCCCTCATTCAACAAGGCAAAGCACAATGGGGTATCTCTCATACACGAGTACCAACAGAGTCGAGACCTGGTCATGTCGCTTTGATAGGAGGAATGTATGAAGATGTTTCAGCCGTCACTCGAGGTTGGTCAACCAACCCGATCCCGTTCGATTCGGTATTCAATCAATCTAGACACGCATTCACGTTTGGGAGTCCGGATATATTACCCATGTTCGCGAGGGGGGCTAGTGTGCGAGGGAAAGTGAGGGAATGGAGTTATGATGAAGAAGCTGAAGATTTTACTAGGGACGCAGTTTATTTGGATTTATGGGTGTTGGATCAATTGGAGAAACTACTCAAGAATGCAACGCGAGATGGAGAGTTGAGGAGGGATTTGAACGAGGAGGGAACAGTGTTCTTTTTACATTTGTTGGGATTGGATACGACGGGTCACAGTTATAGACCTCATGGAGCAGAGTATCATAGGAATATTAGAGTCGTCGATTACGTCGTTAAGAGGACTACAGAATTGTTGGAAGAGTTTTATGAGGGGGATGGGGAGACGAGTTTTGTTTTCACTGCGGATCATGGCATGAGTAGTTTGGGAAATCATGGCGATGGTCATCCGGACAATACTAGGACACCTTTGGTCGTTTGGGGAAAGGGAGTGAGGGAGAGGGGAGACTGGGAAGAACCGAGTGATCATGACGAGTATTCGAAAAGTTGGGGTTTGAAGGGAGTTAGGAGAGACGTAGATCAAGCTGATATTGCTCCTCTAATGGTACGCTTCTTTTACTCTCTTTCATCTTTTGAGAGCTCGGCTGAAGGGCTTTCGAGTGCGATCCGTACAGTCGACTTTGGCGGGATTGGCGATTCCTGCGAATTCTGCAGGTAGAACTCCGCTAGAATATCTCGATGCTACTCCTTCGTTTCGAGCGAGAGCAGCTTTCGCCAACGCGAATCAACTACTGGCAGAAGCGGAAGCGAAGAGTGGTGAGTCTCGTTCGACTATCTCCGAAATCGCGAGAACTGACATTTACGAGTCCCGTTTCCCTAGAATTGAAACGACAACACACGCTCTCTTTCAAACCTTTCCCCGAGCTCGTCGACTCCTCAGTATCGAGCACACTATCGCCAGAATCGCATAGAAGAGTCATTCAGGACTTGATCGATCAAGGGAGATATCGAGAAGCGGAAAAGCACAGTCTAGAGTTGCTCGATATCGCTTTGCGAGCATCAAACTACTTTCAGAAGTACGCGCTTTCCTTCTACATGAGCCCACGCCAGTTCCGTTGCTGATACGCTCGAGATCGTGTAGATACGATTGGATTCTCCTTCGCTCAATCGTCACTCTCGGTTACCTCGGTTTCGCAGCCTACGTCTCACGCTACATCCTCTCACACCACGTCTTCTCCGCTTCCTCTCCTACTCCACGCTCTTCCGTCTCTCTCTCCCTCACTCTCGTCTCGAAACTCCCAATTCTCGCTTTCACCCTCACGATCCTCCGATTCCTATTCGAACGCGCACCCCTCACTTACTCCCTCTACACATTCTTCGCTTTTTATTTCTGGCACGAAATCTTTCAAGACCCATCACCTTTCATCCGACTCTATCGCTCGAACGGGAAATTGATCGAGACGCTAGGTCATGCGGTCGTGACGGTAGCGGCCTTGGAGGGTATCGCTTATGGATACACGGATAGGAGAGCTTTTGCTGTATTAGCAGGAGCGATGGGATGGGGATGGCCTTGGGTCACAGGGAGGGAGAGAAGAATCGGCAGAGGATTGATTTGGGGTTGGAGGATTGTCATGAGTGTACTCGCGCTGTTCCCGTTGTTGCCGGTCGAGAAAGGGGAGGATCTACGAGTCATGTGAGTACGACCTGTTCTCTTTTCACGGAGAGTTTGCGTGCTGATATTGCGAGATTCGATTCATAGCTCGGCTGGAGCAGTTTTGATGTTACTACTGGGAGCTTCGGCACTCGTCGAGCGTCTACACGATCAAAGTACTCGAGCGAAAAGATGGCAAGCGTTCATCATTGTTGAGGTGAGCACGTCTTTCGCTTTTCTCGATCTCTGGACTCGCCACGACTGAGTCCCTCTCATCCTCCTTCCTCAGGTGGTGCTCATCGTAGCCTGTACTCTTGTCACGTGCTCTTCAGCTCGTAGCTTGCAGCTAAAGAAAGGATTACCCCCAGCGAATCAATATCTCGGTTGGGCGATTCTCGGTGCGTCTCTCTCTGCAGCGATTTTCCTTCCGTCAATCGCTAATGCAACCGTTTCGCTAGGTATCTCGACTGTCCTTCCTCTCCTCCACGGTCGACCTCGAGCACAATCCCCCTTCGTTCGTCTATCCGTCCTGCTCCTCTCGTTCGGACCAGCCTTCGTCCTCCTCTCCCTATCATACGAAGCGCTCTTCTACTGCATCTTCTGCTGTGCACTATTGAGCTGGATGGGAGTCGAGTCTGCTTTGGCGAGACAAGCGAAAGAAGCAAAGGAAGATAGTGAAGTGGATGAAGGAAAGATTGGAGTGGATAGCGTCAGAGTCAGCGTCTTCTTCCTTGCTTTCCTTCATCTTGGATTCTTCGGAGTAGGGAATGTAGCTAGTATAAGCTCGGTGAGCTCACAGTCCTTCAATTTTGACGAGAAGAGAGCTAACAAAGGAGTTTGCGAATAGTTCTACCTCGAACCAGTTTATCGATTAATGACGGTCTTTGCACCTTTTCCGATGGTACGTCTTTATTACGCTCTCATGCGCTCCTCTCACTGACTGTAATCTGTTCATAGGGTGCTTTGTTGCTGTTCAAGCTCCTCATTCCCTTCGTCGCTCTCTCAGCGGTTTCGAGCGCTATCAATCGACGGCTACGACTACCTCATCTCGGTCTCTTCCTCGTCAGCAGCATCCTCGTCGAATTCCTGACAATCAATGTGAGTCTCCCTCAACGTTCTCGTTCGATCGAGCTGATCTCTCGTCTTCGACAGTTCTTCTTCCGAGTGACGGATACTGGATCTTGGTTGGAGATTGGATCATCGATCACAAACTTTGTGATTTGCTCGATGTTGGGTTTGTTCACTTCGGGATTGCTGCTGGTCGGCGAAGAAGTGCTCAAGGGAACAGTTGGGTAGAATGGGAGAGAAAAAGAGTATCTATTTTGCAATTTCGACTTGTTCTCGTCTCTCTCTCGTCTCTCGACCACAGAGCGTTCACAGAAAGCGCAAAGAGCTGATCAATCGTTTCACTGTCTCATTTGAGATTCTGATCCTTTCTCCCCTGGAACGGAGCGGGTCGTCAATGTCAGAGCTAAGCAGTGGACGATGGACGAGCAACATACCTGATACCCGACCCAAGCGCAGACCATCCAACTTTAGTCGAGTAGCGCGAGGCGATCGAGTTCGAGTTTCTGAAGATATCCGACTACTCGACACAAATTGAGAGTATCACCCGTGCGGCGAGCGTTCACAATCACCTGGTCGAGATAGTCCCTTGAACTACTTGCGCACTCCAGCAAATCCTCCTGTAACTGCGTTTTCGAGCCATCGAGGAACCCCGTTTTGACTCGTGACGGAATTACGGAGTCCTGATGGAGGACGAGATAAAGCGATGAGGGGTAGGTGACGGCAGGACAGTTGTGCAGGTCGACATGGATGTCTCGTGCGTGGGCCTCCTTCGATAGGTACGATTCGTGGACGTCCGCGAGGTCTTGATCAGGAGGACTATACTCGAGATATCGTAGAGTAGGGAACTCCAGGATCTGACGAAGTACTCGGTCGTCGGCTCCGAATGTATCGTTGTAGTTGTCGTTGTACGACAGGCGCAGGTTCGTGAGAGAAGGAAAGGTTGATTGTTGCGCATTGTCGAAAATCGCGAAGGCTGCTTGTTGACCTCCAATAATCGACATAGACTTGAGCCGAGGGAAGCGAGTGTCATCGGTGAAGGTGAGGGCCGAGAAGTGCGCTCCACCCTTGGCGGGGGACTCGATTGCCAGGCTGACGAGCGAATGGCGGAAGTCCTTGATGAAATCCAGATCGAGACTGTCGCCTGCATCGTGCAGTATGTTGATCTCAATTGATTCCAGAGGGGGCCAGAGGTCGGCGGAAGTATTCGACGGTAGTTCCGTATCCATCATGTCGCCTATATTCAGTTTGAGCGACCTCAAATTTGGTGTCGCCAACGCGAACTCCTTCACTGTCTCGACAGGAGCATCATCGAAAGGACCCATCTCGAGTGTTGACAGACTCTTGAAGACCCAGAGGAACGGAATGGCTTCTTTCGCGGTGAAATCGACTAGATGGAGAATACGAATGGTAGAAGCTTTAGCTGCGAAGGCGGCGATACCCGGGTCCGAGTCAAGATCGTTGAACTGAGTGTCGGCTCCGAAGATGGCGTCACGAGCTGATCTAGTAATGGTGATTTCGCGAAGGGAAGTGAACGAATGAAGAGAGGCGAGGAAGTAGCTGTTCTCAATCGAGTTGGCACTGTCGATCACGAGATGCTGGAAGCGTTTGATGTACTTTGGGGCTACGTAGAAGCGGTATGTCGTCTGTCCGACAACGCGAGAGGTGCGGAGGGTCTGGGTATTGCGAAATGTGAGTTCCCACACTGAGCACGACGGCCTGGACTTACAAGGAAGAGGTAAGTAGACGCCAGCGAGCAGAGTAGACGACAGGTCATGAATACTGCGTTCAAGCTGCGACCGAAAGGAGCATGGATTGTCGAGAGCTCTTTCTTGAGGACGATCGAGAGCTTGTGCTGTTGCCTCAGAAGTTTCTCGCGATGTGATAGAGCCTTATCTTGTTCTGCACACATTTGTACGATCTCTTCGAGGACTTCGGTCGGGAGGTCGAGGAGGGAACGAGGTCGAGAGGAAGTCGAAGGAGTAGCTCTGTCAAGGGTAGCATTAGCTGTGTAGTCAACTCAGGGTAGATCCAAAGCTTACTGAGTAGTCATCACGAGGATGTTGAGGCTTTCGAGTCGATGGAAGTGAGAGGTAGGAACGAAAGAAACGAGTTCTCAGTTTGCTCACTCCATCATCTCTTCAGCTCGGAAGCTCTACATCTACTCTAGATCCTCGCATCAAACTATATAATTCTGCTCTGAGCGTCCTCGAAACGCGCGATACTCCTTCCAGCTCCGACGACGTTTTCCATTTTACTCATCTCGTAAGGGCTCTCCCGCCTCTCACATCGCTCCAATGGGTCTCGGCTAGTCCTGGGTCCGATATCAGGTATCGGGATATCCTCTAGTAAAGGTGGAAGAACAGTAGAGCGAGCTGCTCGAGCAGAAATACCAATTTACGTCGATTAACTCCCCTTTTCTAGCTCCTGCACGGAGTCGCAGCTGTCTTCGACTAGTAGAGATCCGACAGACAGCTATAAGGTGATATAATAGACTCGTACTGAGGCTGAAGAACTGACGTAGCTTTGTAGCGAGTCTTTCGAAACTAGAACGCATCGATCCGTTTCCTTCTTCGCTTCGTCCGGCAACTCACGAAGTTCGCTATCGCTTCAAAGCGAAACAATCAGCGTCTTTCGCAAGGTGAGAGATTGATACGACTCTCGAGCGGGACGAACCAAGATTGCTTTCCGGCGGATATAATCTTCCTTTTTTTCGGAACGCCAACAAAAGCGCTGCCCCACCACATTCTCCCTCTCTTTCCTCCACTTTCTCCTCGATTCGAAGATGACACCGATACCGCCATTCGAGACTGCACAAGTCTCGACAGACCTCAAACTAGCTTATATCGACTCGTTTTCCCTCCTAACGCCCGATGAAAGACCGAAGAATTACAAGACGATTCTTGCGATACATGGAGTAGGGTTCAATAGCTGTAAGCTCTCGCCTCCTGTCATTGCTCACCCGAAAACGGCTGACAGTTGATACTCGAAATCTAGCTATTTTCACTCCCTTGATTCCGCATCTTCCACCTCAAACACGCTTGCTAGCCTACAACCAGAGATCGTATACAGAGTCCTCACCAGCTTACGAGTCAAAGGAGAAAGGAGGAGTGGATGCAACTGCAGCGTATCTGGAAGGTTTCTTGCGATTTGTCGAATGGAGTGTGAAAGAGCTGGGAGTGACGAGTTCAGCTGACGAAGGTGGGGTCACCGTACTCGTGAGTTTCTCCTTAGTACTCTCTATGCTGCGAGAATCCGTTTTGACAGAGAGGAGCTTTGCAGAGCTGGTCAAAAGGAACGGTGATACCGATTTCACTCCTCGCTTTACTCAACTCCAGCTCTCCCTCCAGTACCTCCTCCTTCCCCTCTTCATTCCTCCGTCATCTACAGCCTACAACACTGCCTCTCGCTCAATCCCTACTCTCTAGTCACATCACCTCCCTCATCCTCTTCGAAGCACCCGGATCCGCTTTCAATCGACCAGTCACCCAAGACTTCCTGACTTCCATGGCACCCGTTCTTCCACCCAACGACAAGAGCGTCTCACAACAAGTCTGGGCGCTGGCGTTCGCAGGTTGGGTTGCCGATTATCGAGCACCTCGAAATTCGTTTGAAGAAGGAGAAGAGATGATTCCGAGTCGATTGAAGGATCTCGATTCCGATCTAGTCGAGAGAGGGTGGGAATGGGAGTGTGTCAAGCATGGGTTCGAGTGGACTTTGAGTGCGGACAAAGAAGAGATCGGGAGGATTGGGGAATTGGCCCTGAGGGGAGAGAATGAGAGTGGAGTAGGAGTAGGAGTGATTTATGGGAGTCGGACTGTCGGATACTTTGAAGAGACGGTCGAGATGATTCGAGGATGGTGGAAGGAAGATGAGGAAAGGGGAGAAGGGAGACGAGGGAAGAGAGTGATCGAGAGTGTCGAGGGAACGAATCATTTCGGATTCGTGCATAAGCCTGAGGACTTCGTCAGGGTTCTGTCAGATTGTATAGACGATCTGATGTAATAGAGTCAAGTCGACGACTTTTCTTCCTGTCGAAGTGTCGGAGAGGCGGGAAGACTTCATTCTTTCCGGATAGGCTTGCACGCAAAGACAGTGTCTCTCCCGAAGATCTGAGTTTTGACGTGTTCAGTTTGCGGGACTCGAGTCTGAAACGATATTCGTCAGCTCAGTTCTCGCGAGGAAAGGTCAGAATTTGGACTCACTCCTGGCTTGAGTAGTCCCACACCATCTTCGCCGACGAAAGTTGGAGCTACAGTCGTCACGATCATGTCGACTTCGGGAGCTGAGAGGAAGGAGGAGATGATGGAAGAGCCTCCTTCGATCATGAGGGAACGACCCAAATGAGGGCGAAGAGCTTTCGAGTCCACGAGGCTTGCAAGAGTGAACCCGCCTGCAGCTACATCGACAGTAAACGTCGAGAACTTCAGTCCAACTATCTGAGCGGGGAAATCAGGCGACTCACGCCGCGTGATATCGACTTGAATAACGGTCGCGCCAGCTGCTTCTAACGCTTTCTCTCTCCGAGCATGCTCATGGAGGGAGCTGGCATCGACACCACAAGTGACGACGACTGGCGATTTCCCGATGCCTGCTTGAGCGTTCTTGAGTAGTTTGCAATCTAGCGTTGTTCGGAGATGTCGGTCGAGAATGATCGGTGTAGGCTGTGACGAGACGGGAAGAAGCGAGGGGATCCTAGCTGAGAGTTCAAGCAAACCTGGTGAGCTATAGTTCGAAATGAGCTCAGCAAGCTGGCAAACTCACCGTTCAGCTGAGGGTCGTCGTTCAGAAGCGTTCCGATTCCGACGAGAATCGAGTCGTGTAGCTCTCTCATTCTACTCGCGCATAATATACGATATTAGTATACTCCTGAGAGAAGGAGAAGAGTAGCGAGAGCGGTTCACTGACCTATGAGTGAGTTGCATCGATTCTTTCCCGCTCAGAATCAATTGTTTCCCTTCTTTTCCAGCGATCTTCGCATCGAGCGATTGCGCATAAGTCAAAGTCACGAATGGGCGATCTTGCGAGCTTCCAGGAGAAGCGGAAGGAGGGGAGAAGAGTTCTGAGGGATAAGTGGAGCGGAGGAACGAGAGAGCAGGATCTGACTCGGGATCCGCTCGAATGGGCTCGAGTGGAGTTGAGGACATAGTCTATCGCAGTCGGAAAGTCTCAAAGGAATAGCGAGTGAGGTATAGGAGGTCAAGAGCAACTCTCGTTTCTCTGCTCCTAATCATTCACTCTCATTCGATGCCGCGACCATCCAAGCGGGTAGCAAGTCGCTCAATCTCACCAGATCTACCTTCTCACTATCTCCCGTCCTTCTCTCACCCTTCGACGACTCCCTCGGCTTCCTCGAATTCTCATCTTCATATTCAAGCACACGAAGCAACCCTCATCAATGGGTACGATCAACTCGCACAACAGATCGAGAGTACTCAGGAACAAGGTGGTAGAATGGCAAGGTGGAACGGAAGTCGAGATGTTGAGGGGAACGATGTTTGGATAGATCGGTAAGTGATCTCTCCTTTTCGTAGTCAAGAGGGGTCAAGGGGGGCAACTGTAATCAGACAGCACATTCTACTATCAAATTTATATCTTGTGGGCATCAAACAAGCGAGAGGTCTTTCGTCTCACTTCGGACTTTCGCAAAAACTTTTCTTTCGATTCCTTCTCATCTGCTACCCTCTTTCGTTTTGACTCGACGGCTGATGTACATTCACCCATCAACACAGATATGATATCCTGAACCTCGTCCCATCGCTTCCGTCTCATCTCCCCTTTTCCAACCCCTCATCTTTCCCTCCAACATCTCTACGAAACCGTTCTCCTTCTCTCGTTCAGTCCGATACCGGTTTCTCAGATCTCCCGTCGGATAACGAAGAGGAGTTCTACTTCAAGCAGTTGCCGGCAGAGGAGAGGGAGGAATTGGAGAAGAAGAGGAAGAGGAGAAAGTTGGAGTTGGGGAGGGAAGAACGAATGAAACAGTTGGAGGACCGAGAGAAGGCAGAGAATCCTACGGTCGATGCTGATGAGGAGACAGAGGTGAGCTCAAACTCGACTTGCTGATCTGTGTGAAGTTGACTGATCGGCGTTGCGTTTGATACCAGCCCTCCGACACTCAACTCTCCCTAATGCAGCGACTTCACTCGACCCTCTCAACCGCCCAAAACCCTTCCCTGCTCGAACTCCGTATCCTCACGAACCACTCCTCCGATCCGAAATTCCAATTTCTCAAGAAAGGGGGCAAGTGGAGAGAAGTTTGGGAGAGGATTCGGAGAGGAGAGAAGATAGAACTCGCTTCAGAGAGGGTGAAGAGGGAGGAAGAAGAGAAGAAGAAGGTGGGAGGTGGAGGTTTGGCGGGATTGGGAGATTATGGGAGTAGCGATAGTGAGAGCGAGGGGGAGAACGATGGGAGTAATGAGGATGAGGCGACGGAAGAGGAGACGGTTGAGCCGACTGCTTCGATAGTGGTGGATAGTTCAGCCTCTTTGTCGCCGGTAACACCACAGGTCGTAGCGGAACAAGCAGAACAGACCGACGAGGAGGAACGAAGGAAGAAAGAGGCGAAAGCTGAGAAAGTGAGGGAGTGGGCGAGGAAGCGACAAGAGGCGAGGGAGAAGGAGGAGGCTCGACATGAAGAATCCTGATGCAGGTGATGCAGATGCTTTCACAATACGACCTTCACAGACAAGCCCTCAACGAGGTCGAAGATCACAACTTTGGTCTCTCCTCTTCTCGTTCGAATTTCTCGCAGCCGTGTTGAACTACCTCTGTCTACTCTCTGTCGAGCGAAGGTCATGGTTGCTCTTCGTATGCGCTTGTCGTAGCTGTACACTCATTCGCAATTCTCGTTTTTCCCTTTTGAGAATTTCATCACCCGCTCGCTCCTCTCCGTCTCCTAACTTTCGAACTCATCTCCGACTCGTCTCAAAGTAGCTACAACGCGTCAAGATGGACGAGGAAACCCCTCAAACCTCTACCAGCAAGTCGCCAGAGGTTCGTCTAGCTCTCTCTTGTTTGTTTTGGAAGATTCTCATCACTGATCGAGATCTGTTTGTCTTGGTGAGCAGGAGAGCCAGAGCCAGAAGTATAGCATTAGGATCAGATACCAACAACACCTCGGCGAGGATTTCCTGATCCATACGTCAGGCAACACCTTGATGAAGAAAATCTACAAAGTTCGTTTTTCGTACCGCTTTCTTCCTCATCTATTTGGCTAATCTCGACAATTCCGATAGATAGCTGCTCAACGTATAGCGCTGAAGCCAGACGAGGTCAAGATATTGCACGATGGTTTCACGCTTACGAAAGATAAGAGTCAGTTCGAGATCAATTTCGTACCATGCCCTTCACTATTAGCTCACTCGCTTGGCAATCCACAGCCTTGGGATCAGTGAGAAGCTCGACTCACTGACTGCGCTTCAGAGGAGCTGATAAGAAACCTTCGCACAGCTACTCAACGAAGAAGATCCTGAAGTGTGTTTCCCTTTCCCTTGTTCCGGAACTCCAGCGCATTCGAGCTGACTCGTAGATCATAGGAAGAATATCTTTTCGAGGTCGTTGTAAACATGATCGGCGGATCGGAGGTTCTTCGATACGATGAATGAGCACAAAACAAGGTGAGCTTTCGACGAAACTTGTCTTTTGTCTCGCTCACGATACGGCCTGTCACTCATGCGCGCCGTCGTTGTGATAAATGCAGCAGAGAATGAAAGTCGCTACAAGCACTCAAACTCGAAGTCTATCAACGTCGCAAAATATAAGCCATACAATCCATGCGCAGCTATAATTCTTTTATAATCCTTTCGCACAAGTATTACAACACGCTTTTCCACTACAGCAGCAACGTCGCTCGGCTCTTGACACCATCCTGGTTTGTAGTACCTCGCATTCCGCCGACTTTGTCTGTTGAAACATCAGATTTCGCGAGCTTTCGTCGTCTCTCTCGGTGCGAAGCGTTCGTTCCCTTTCGGGTTTCCCATGTCTCTTTCGCTGTCGTCTTAGTGCGGATGCTGCGAGCGTGGAGCCCTATAAGTAGCGCGAGTGTTGGTAGCATGAGCAAGACTTCGAGAGAAAACTTCGCTCTTCGCAGAAACGAAGGTACTCTCGCCTGATGCCGCGTCAACCGGCAGCTCAGCGGTAGAGATATCTATGCTTGATTGATACACCGCAACAGCTTGCAGTCTTTTCATGCGAGAGCAACGAAATCGCGTCTTGAGAATTTCCTCCCTCTCTCTGTTCGCTCAACTTTATCAACTCGCAATAGATCCCTCAAGATGAGTAACGAGGAGAAACCAGAAGTCAAGGTAAGCTTTCACCATCCTCTGAAGCCCTCCCACGTTCCCTCAAAGTCGCTCTGCATCTTTCAACTTTTTCATCTTCAAACTGCTCTACCTCTCCGCCTCGACCCTTGTTGGACGTGGAAAGGTGGTCAGAAGCTGATCCACTCTCCTCCAATAGCCTGAGGGTAGCAAGCACAGTATCACGGTTGTCATGAAGGGCGGAGATGAGTGAGTTCTCTTTCTTCAGGCTCCGAACGTCTAGGAGAGCTATCGAATCGTCACACAAGGTCGCAGCTGATGGAATTGGAGTGTTCAGGATCAAGCTGGTGCTCAAATCGCACACGAAGATTGGAAAAGTTTACAACGTGAGCTTCCCTTTCTCGACTCTTGTCGATGAGGCTTATCCCCCAAGCAAAATATCAGGCTGTAGCAACGAATCGTGGTTTGGAGAGAACCTCGTTCAAGCTTACGCATAATGGCAGGATTCTGAACGATGAAGAGAGTGTGTTCATTTCACTCTCGTTGACTCAATGCCCAGACTGATCCAGTTCCTTGTCTCGTCCAGCACCTGAATCTGTGAGTAGATATAGCCTCTAAGCAGTCTCGGCAAGTTGCAGCTGACGGACCGTTCTCTCCATCGACAGCTGGAGTTTGACGAGGTGAGTTTCGAGATTAGATGTGCTTGCACTCGCTTTACTGACTCTTTCGTTTGACCGTAGGAGGAACAACTTGATGTACAGATGGCGCAGATCGGAGGTGGAGCTTCACTATGATTGATCGAGAAACGCTAGTTGGTGAGTTCTCGCTTTCCTCGTTTTTCTTCGTAACTCGACTGCTCACATAGCTCTTCCGCTAAGATAACGCTCGGAGGTAGGAAGTACTCTAATATATTCTCTACGCGTGCTTTCGAAGGGGGATTGTTCGGCTCGAGGAGTCTTGCAGTCGAGATGATGTTTTCGCTTTTCTCATAATTGCTTGTGTAATCTATATCGTTTTACGCTGGGTCTCAGTCGGATCTACCTCTATTTCCCCGCGACAATTCGACCGTAGCGAGGGAGCAGTGTGACGCGAAGGAAGCTAGGAACGAAAGCTCTTGCGAAACATTCGAAAAAAGGACGAATTTGCCTTCTCCATGTTCGCGAGTTCGCTCGCTCTGGTACAAGATTCCGTATACATACTTGTGTACAGCGTCAAAACCCCTGACACAAAGTGAGAAAACGATTCTAGTCGCTCTTTGCTTCCCTCTCTCGCCCTCTCCTCGTCACTTTCAACCCTAACGACCATGGAGTAAGCTTCTGATTTGCGTCCAAACACGATGAAAGCTAACGCAATGTCTGCACAGCTCCGATTCTCCCGCTTCTTCCCCCTCATCTTCTGCATCTTCAACTTCTTCACCTCAACCCTGCCTCCTCCTCGCTCTTCCACTGGAGGTCCTGAGCGGGATAGTCAAGCTATGTGCCGAGCAAGACAAAGCATTCAAGCATCGAGTCGCCTGTATACGCCAGACTTCCGATGTGATGGTCCCATTCGACGTTTCGATTCAAAAGGTTCTGGAGCAGCACGAGCAGGAGGGCTTCGGTCGTAGCATTAATCAAGTGTTCAGAACCTGTCGTATGCTTAGCAGTCTGGCCGCTCCCTTAATCTTTGACGTATGTTTGACAATTTCGCTTCTTCCCGTTTGACTTGCTTCGTATTGACAAAGGATCATATACAGACGCTCAAGGCTTCTCGAGCCGTTCAGAACAAGATCTATCGCTATCACATCGGCCCTCGCTACGTACAGCACTTCAAACACATCATCTTCGACGAATCATCGGACCTCATTGGATTGGACTACCTCGCAGCTTCTCTCGCCTCCTTCACGAGTCTCAAAGAGCTCACACTGAATGCGTCCTCGGCCAAGGCAACATTCGGCTCGGACCGTCGCTTTCTGAGCTCATCTTCTCACGCAACAAAAATGGTCAAGAGAATCAACACCAAGATTCGAACTCTTCATCTCAACGATTTCCCGGTGGTCGACGCTCTCGGATATCTCGATCTGTTCAAGTCACTCAACGAAGTTACGATTCGAGGTCCACCTCCTACACCGACTGAAGAGGTAGCCAAGTTCGCGACGGTCCTCCGAAATGTTGAGGAACTCACCCTCATCATCCACCGCGTGCCCTACCACCTCCCTCCAAGCTTCTCCGAAACTTCGCATGAATGGCCAAAACTCAGGTCCCTCGCATTGAACATCGACCTAATAGATCAGACGACAATCTCATTCATACAACACTTTCGGTCTTCTCTCGAAGAACTCACCGTCACCACGCTCAACGACCCGGAGGACGCGCGAGATTCGTTGACGATCCCGGATGAAGCAACGTTCCCGCACCTGAGACGCATTTCGCTAATCGGTACCAACTTGGCCGCTCGAACCGTCTTCCGCGACACAACAAGCCGAACCTTTCCAGCATTGGACTACGTCAGGCTCTCCTATGTCAACTACAACGCATCCGGTTTTGGCCACGACGACGAAAACCTTGACTCGCTTTTCGAACGACACCGATTCCGATTCCTTCAGTACGATCCACCAGATCAAGTTTTCCGCCTGGAGGACGCTGAACACGTCCAGGAGCTCGCGGATGACCACAACGTACAGCTCTACCTGCCAGACTACCCTTCCAAGACGTCTTCAGCCTTCCTAAGCGAAGAAGAAACCCCCGACCAAATTCGATTTCAGGAAAGCATTGGCAAGGACTTGACCTTCACGCAAAGCAGAATAGAGGAGGATCTGGAGCGAATCAAGGATTACTTGGAGACGACCATGGCGAAAGCAAGCGAATCCGAAGACGTTTCCGCCCTTTATCGACTTCTCGAATTCCTTCGCCCACTCGAATTGGAGCGATTCGCCATGTTGGACTGATGGACGGGGGGAAGTAAAGGAGGAGGATAGAATGGAGAAGCTCTCGGAAACTCGCTGCAGATAAGAACGGGTAAGTCTGCTCTCCTCTCTTCGCGAAATTGGTACTGAATCTCTGCTCTTCTCATTAGGTACCGAACCGGGTCAAGGTCGAAGTGGGAGTATACGGCTACTACTGGTGGACTCGATACTTGCTATTTCATTGAATTCAGGTCAAGCCTAGGTCAAGCGAGCGAAAGTTTGTCTTCTGAACATCTCGAGAGAGCTCTACCGGGCTTGCGGAAACAGCACCTTTCCTATTCGTGCCGCATTTCAGCCATTCACTCAGGACGACTTGCTGTAGTTGGCGCTGATGCAATGAGAGACCGCGAGAGATAGCGTGCGAAATCGGAAGAAAGGGAAATCATTCGTCGATTGGAGTGGAAAGAGTGTCTTGTCTCCAGTGAATCCTCGCCATGAACTGAACACATTCCGAATGGCTCTCTGTGAAAATGCGAAAGTCGACTTGCGAGCGAAGATTTTCGAGATTTTGTTCCTTCAACAATGGACGCCAACACACCAACTCACTTTAACGTTCTAGTAGCTGGAACTGGTCTTGCCGAGTCTATCTTAGCTGCGTAAGCTCCCCTAGCTTACTCCAGAGTCTTGCTCGCTGAACTTTCTTCTTCATCAGCGCACTCTCAAAGTCAGGTTACTCGGTCTTACAACTAGATACAGCATCCTATTACGGCACAGAGCATGCTTCACTATCACTCACCGAGCTCTCACAATGGCTGAGCGATCATCCAGAGCTGTCTGACCCTTCCTCATCCTCCCCACCTCCAGACCTCATCAAACTCTCTCAGCGATTCGCCCTCTCCCTCTTCCCAGTCCTACTCAGAGCCAAAGGACAAGGCATAGATCTGTTAGTGAGGAGTAAAGTCGCAACTTATCTGCAATTCGGGTTGTTGGGAGGAGTTGGATTATGGAAGTCAACTCAAGAAGAGGTAGAAGGGAAAGGGAAAGGAAAGGTCGAAAGGGTGCCGGCGAGCAAAGCAGATGTGTTCAATGATCAAACACTGTCGCTCGTCGAGAAGAGGAGATTGACGAAGTTGCTGCTGTTCGCGGCCGGTCAAGATTCGTTCGAAGAGGATAAAGTTCTCGTGGCAGGTAAGCTCGACGTCTTCATCAACTCTGTATGTTATTGATCGATATGGAACTGTATAGAACCCGAAATTGCGTTCATCGACTACCTCAAGAAGGCGTTCAATCTCAGCGGTCAAGCCGCTGAATCTCTCGCTTATGCTCTAGCCTTGTGCTCGACTCCTTCCGGTGCGTCTACGTTCTTGTCATCACTCTCGAGTGATGTGCTGACCCTTAAAACGCGTTAAGATCCTGCTCTGCCCGCTCTGCAGCGATTACGGAGCATTATTCACTCGGTCGGTCGATATGGACCATCTCCTTATCTCGTTGGTCATTACGGTGGGGCAGGAGATCTCGTCGGAGGCTTCTCGAGGTGATTAGAGCCTTTCATCCGTTCGCTGAACTACTCTGACCGATTTTGACCTCGAATGCCAGAATCTGCGCAGTTTGGGGAGGAGGTCAAATTCTCGGTCGACCACTCCTACCACTCTCCCTGTCACCACCTACCGGTACACCAGTACCTGCGTCTCAACCACCGTTCATGGTTCACGAGAATCCTCCTCCTCCACCTTCGAACCCCTCAGAAACGCGAGAAACGACGAAACCTCTCGGCATTCCCGTTCAACTCGAAGAAGGAGAAGAGCCGACGATGTTCACTGGAGACTGGGTCATCAGTTCTCCCCATCTTCTTTCCACTCTCTTCCCTTCCTCCTCTGCTCCCGATCGTACCTCTTCACCCAAATCCGTCAATCTTATCGCTATCCTTTCTCAACCGATACCTTTCCCTCCGCCGCGATCGACTGGCGAAACCGAAGAAGAGAAAGAGGAGACACTGTCGAGTCTAAGCGATTCAAACTTGTTCGTCTTCCCTCCGAAAGCGCTCAATGAAAACGTTGGAACGGTGACAGCGCTACAAGTCGGCAAGGGGACAATGAGTTGTCCTGATGGTTATCGTAAGTCTATCCTTATCTCTTCAACCGGATCGAGTGTTAACCAAATTCCCCTTTCGCAGACGTCCTTTACTTGTCTGCGCCGATACTCGATTCACTATCCTCCACTTCGGCCGCATCCTACCTCACTACCTATCTCTTCTCTCTTCTCTCTGTAGCACCCGAGATCCCTCGCCCTCTCTATACCGCTTCTTACTTTCCCCCTTCTCCCGCCCAGTTTCCTTCCGATCTTCCCGCGAACTTGATCGTCACCCCATCACTACCCTCACAAGAGAAGTCGGAAGGACTAATCACTGCGCTAGATGAGGTAGTTGGAGCTGTGGAGGAGTTGTTCTGGAAGATTGTCGGAGACGAGGGAAAGAAGGAGGGCGTTGAATTCTTCAGGAAAGAGACTTCGGGTGAAGACGAGGAGGACTGAAATAGAATCGTCTTTCTCGCTCGCAGCATCGAGTGATTCTTTGTAGACGATCAAGTAGAGGTTACAGAGAGGTTACACTGATAAATTTCTATTCTTTCTAATAAGCTACTCATTCGCTTTCCGACTCGCTACCCGAGCCGCTACCTTCACTTCCGGACTCATCAGCATCATCGAATGTTCTCCTATCGACTTCGTAGCCCAACTTTTCAAAGTTTGTTGCGATTTCCTCCATCTTTGCGAGACCTGATGCAATACTTGCGATCGAAGTTTCGGGTCGGAAGATGGGCGCGATGTATTGCTTGATTACTCGGAGAATATTTTCAGCGGTAACGTCCTGCTTGTATGGAGTAAGGGATCAGTTGAGTACGAAGAGAGCTCAGGATGTGAAAGGGAGCGTACCTTTGTAGCAGCGAGCGCGAGACGACCATGGTTCTCAGGCAGACCGAGAAGCATATTGGTGAACGAAGCGTTGGCCTATGACAATTGGTCAGCTTATAGCAAAACTGAAAGACGGGAACACGAGAGCGTACAGCAGCTGAAACGGTCGCTTCCTTCGAAGCAGTGTTGTAAGCGAGCGAGCTCTTCGCAGACTCGATTGTCAGATCATCGATCTCGAGCTGTCAAGGAAAGTCGTCAGCAGCGTCACCAGCGAGATACAAGAGGAAGCCGATCTCACCTTTCCAGAAACGAGCTGATCGATGAGTGATTGAGCAGCGGTGAATGCAGCATACGAATCAGGAGACTTGAAGATCTGCATGGGTCGACAAAAAGACGAATCAGCGAACATCCGTGACAGGGAACGAAGAGGCAGAAACGAACTCGGTAAGAAATCAAGCCACTTTCGATGTCGTGACTGATGGAAGCACCATAAGCAAGACCAGCTCCACGAATGAACTTCCACAAGAATCCTTCCATCGCATTGAGCACAGCTCGAGCGACGGTGAGAGCGGGTTGATCGGGATGAGTCCAAGAATCGGGTCCCTTCGCTACGTGATAAGCGAATGAACTCTCGATCGAAGAGAGACCATATAGGATGATCTAAAGAAATAGATGAACGTCAGATTGAGACAAGGGTATCAAGAGCGAGAAAGCTCACCTTCTTTGCTGGCTGCCGACCAAGTTCTCCCATAACATCCTTTGATCGCTTGACTGGTACCAACTCGGAGACAGGGAAAGGTTGGATCGCCTTGAAGTGTTCGAGCCAGCTCGAAACAGGTTTCTCGAGACCGAGAATATCACCCTTTACTTGCACTCGAATCGCTCGAGGGTTCGTGACTGCAAGAGAATGTAAAGGTGAGTATGACTACGTCGGATCAAGCTAGTACGAAGAAAAAACTGACGACTTTGGCGGAAGGTCTCGAATTGAGTGGCTACTGCGTCTGGCTCATCCTTAAGACGAGCAGCGAAAGCGGGAAGGAATTCGATTCGATTCAAAAGGTTCATGGCGACGTTGGTACTGTAAGCATCAAGATCGACGATCAGCTATCGGCCGCAGTAACGTGCAAGATTAGGAGCAGACTAACCTGACTTCTTCGCTAATGAGCTTGCGATAGGCGGCATAGGAAACGTCGGAACCCTCTCGCTTCTCTGAAGGAAGACCTTGAATGGCTTTGGCGGTCGAGATCTTGAGTCTATCGAGGAGGGGCAACGGGGATCAGCAGAGCCTTTCAGGCAAATCTGAGCAGAGAGACTCACCGGTCAATCGAGAAAGTCGAGTTGTAGAGCAAGTCGGATAACCAAGAGATAGCTTTCGTGTACTTCTCTTTCGGTACCTTGATCTTGAGAGTAACACCTTCTTGAAGAGGCGAATTGATATCGATCGAGTAGGACAAGGTTTCGGCGTCGAGTTGTTTGACGACCTCCTCGTAGTCGAGCTTCGTGCCATCGGATCGAGTGACAGGAAGAGTGAAGAAGGAGTCGAGGTAGATGGGGAGGAGAGCTCGGAGTTCGGCGGGTGAGACTCCTTTGACATTTTCGGGGAAGAGGACGACCGAGATTTGAATGAAAGCAGAGTTGATGTCTGAAGAACCGGGGTGCTCGTCAGCTCACTTGATCAGTCGACTCAGCTGAGGACAAGGGACTCACGATCGTATTGAACGAAAAGAGGTAGTTGGGCACCATCAGCATCGAGATGATCTTGAACAGGACCAGTCTTCGCTCCATCTTCTTTCGCAACTCCACCACTTCGTCCAGTCTCGACCTTGATCCAATCGATACCGTTGACATCGGGGATCTTGTAGTCTCGAAGGATCTCAGGAGGAATAGGTTTGTCGTTTTCCGCTTGAGCATCTTCGACTTTCTTCGCAAGTTTCGCGAGACCGTCTTCTCCGTACTTCTTGACGTTGGCATCGACGACTGCCTTTGCATCATCACGAACCTTATCGGCGAGCGAAGCAGAAGGCTTTCCGACGATAGTGAGTGCGGGTGCGTTGACATAGAATCTGTCGCGCGAACGAGAGTCAGCGATTACGCCACCACTCGGCACAGAAGAGAGAGCGAGACTCACTTTTCGAGAAGTCCAGCCCATTCCTTGGCTGTCCATCCTTCGAGCGTCTTGTAATCAGCCATGACCTTCATCGATTTGATCAAATCCGATCCATCAGCAGCACCGTAAGCGGCGTCTGAAGAGGAAGAAGAGAGGTTACATCAGCTCAAGGACCGACGAGCGAGAGGATGAAGCTTGACTCACCAGCAACGACAACATCGGAAAGTACCTCAGCTCCGTCGGTTTCCATCGAGTTGAGAAGCGAGAGCTTTTGTCGTTCGAGTACGATGGCCATACGAGACATGTCGATTCCCTCCTTTGCGATACGAGCCAGAGCGTCCTTGAACTTTTGAGGGAGAGTGTCGAGTTGTTCAGAGGGAACGGAGGAAAGGTAAGCGGTGAGGACTGTGATGTTCGCTGTTGAACTGTAGAAGGAGATGTCTGGCAGAGAGAGTGAAGATGAGCTCAGGCACTATAAGAGAATGAGGTTTGCTTGAGCTTACCCGTGCAAGCGGGATCTTCGATTTCGACAAACTCCTTGTAGAGAGGTGAGACTGCTGAATCGGTAAGGTATTCGCCGAGGATCTCGAGTGCGTTGTCGGTAATGAAATCGTTGTGAGGTACACCAATCCAGCTCATCATTAGTTCCCCAACCGATTCGTCCTTCTCGGGGAAAGGAACGATTTCGGTCGAGTCCTTGTCGATTTTGGGAGGGTTCGAAGCGGTGCTCGATTCGACAAACGGTCGGACCCATCCAGGAGGTCGGACTCCGTTGTCTTGTTTGTGAGCGACGAGATCGGGGAGGACTTTGTCGGTGAGGGTCGTGAGGAGTTCTGTTGGATCGAGCGATCGACCACTGACGTGCACTGTGATGTTTTGGGGAACATACATAGCCTTGTGATACTCTCGGACTGTAGCAAGACTGCTGAGCGATGAAATGAAGAGAACGGCGATGAGAAGGGACTTACTCTCTTCGACCTTGAGCACTCGCAAAGCTTTCAACAATCCTCCAGTTTCAGATCGTAGAGCGTTCTTCATCGAGTAGAGAGTCTCTTGTTGTCTGTTAACAACAGCTTGTTCAGCGAAGTGCAGATCGAGGAAGGCGAATCGGAGCTTACCTGAGGTGCATCAAATCGCTGCTTCCCTGTTCTCGACCTTGCATCTCGCCGAATACGACACCTCCTTCCTCACCTTTGCCACTGATGTTGAAAACTTCGGTAACGAAACCAGCATCGGTGATTGTGCTGCTCGGGCGAAGACGAGTCAGTCGATTCGGCGGTTCTTGAGCGAGAGATTGCTGTAAGTGCACTCACGGATACAGCACGTGATCAAGGAATACGGGGAGGATCTTGAGGAAACCTTCAGACCCGGCGGTTCCGATCGTATAGGCGGTCGTCTGTACACAGAAATTACTCGATCAGACTAGAGAATTATCGAATATCTGATCGGTTTTTCGACGCACTTCTGTAGCAGTCCAAGCGTTCGTTCCGGCAGCGAAAGATCGACTGTAACGAGAGCCATATTTAGTATGAGCTGTTGGAGTCGGAACATAGCGAAGAAGCGAAACTTACTTTGCCAGAGTATCGAGGACACCTTTATAAGGGTACTTCTCTGAGCCGAGGAAGATCAGATGTTCAAGAGTATGCGGTCGTCCACTCGCTGTTTACGGAAGGCCTCATCAGTACAAGAATTGTGAGAATAAAGGGTCGAAAAGTTTCGCACCATCGAAAATCTCGGTAACTGCACTGAAGTATCCTTGAACGAGGGGACCTGTATAGTTCCAAGTTCAGACGAGGTCAGTGTCGAGGTCTAGGTAGGAGGATTGATCTCCGCTGCAGCCCGGCAGCTTCAGGCCCTGTCGATGAGCGAAATCTCGAATCGTAAAAAATGCTGTTCAAGGACTTGACGCCTCAACATAGCCTTATCCGTACATCATCTTTTGCCTCGAGCGCTATCCCAGCAGCACCCCATACGTCGAACAATGAGGGAGGGAGCGGAAACTTACCTTCAACTCCTGACCAAACCACTTTCAACCCGGTACTCTGACTTTCCCACTTGGCCAATTGCGTACCCTTCGCAAAGTCCAACTCAGGCTTCGTGACGAGTTTGAAGTCTCCTACTTGATCAGGAATCGAGATTTGAGATGAAGTTGATGGAGTTGCCATAGTTGCGTTTGAAGTACCGAATGAACGTTTGCGAGGTGTCACACTACCGCTAGTAGAGAGTGGAGCGGCCAGATTGGGCAAAGAGTGGAGGGAGGAGCGAGTGGAGAGAGTGGAGGAGCGGGAGAAGAGGCGAGGAAAGATCGGTGCTCTGGTTAAGCTACTACGGAGGAATAGGCTAGCCAGATTTCGAAGTAGAAAGTCGCTTGATCGAGACCTTCGAGAGTTGTGAAGGGAAGCTGAGATGGGTGAGAAAAAGAAGCGAAACAGGCGAGAGTTCGCAAGTTGTTTGACTTGTCACTCCGCTTCTTGCTCAGCTATCTTTGATCCTGAGCTACCCGACGCATCGAAGAAGCTGGCGAGTAAGCAAAGTGAAATGCCGATCGCTGTAGTGATAGTCGAACTGTGCACTGAAGAAGTCCTCGAACCTCGCAATCTCTCTTCGCTTCCTCGCCCTGACGAAGAGTGATCGATATTGACAATGTATTGGCAACCCTCTACACTTACGGAATGCGTACATGAACGCTCTTCGCTCTGGTGACCGCATCGAACCCATATCGACTCAATGAGATTCCTCTGCCAGACTCCTTAACTCCCGTCCAAGGTAACGAAGGTTCAAGGTAATCTACGCCACAATGTAAGATCGTCAGTTACTCGTTCGGGTAGTCCAAGAACAGAAGAGTGCGAGAAGCTTACCGCATCGATTCATGAAGACTGTTCCTGTATCGATCTCGTCGACTAATTCGTTGAACGCCGCCTCGTCTTTCGTCCAAATCGAGCATGTGAGACCATAAGGAGAATCATTGATCAGCTTCAAGGCTTCCTCATCCGACTTGACCTGCACCCGAATGCAAGATACGTCAGATCTGGTTAAAAGCGATTCGCAAGCATGATTGCTGAGACGTACCTTCATGATTCCGACCACAGGACCGAAAGTCTCTTCACTCATGACTTTCATCGAGTGATCAACATCGATCAAGACCTGAGGCGCAACATAGGTCGTTCCTTCCTTTGCTTCGGGGAAATCGGATTCGGAGATGAGCGCTTTAGCACCTTGCGAGACTGTGGGAGCGGGCGGAGAGTCAGGGGTCAGACTGGGCTAGGCAAGGAGGACGAGGGATGAAGAGACGTACCAGCTTCTTTGATGTGTTCTCGAATGTTTGCTGCCGATCGGAGGGAAATGACCGGACCGAGAGTGGTCTCTTGCTCTCGAGGATCTCCGAGTTTGTAAGCCTGTGCACAGGAAAAACGCTCGAATCAGCACTGAAGTTTCGCGACGCGAACCGGATTCAAGCGAACTCTCGCTCACCTTGACAGTCTTGACTACTTCCTCGACGACTTGATCGTAGATACTCTCGTGTACGTAGACTCGCTCGACTGCACAGCAAGATTGACCAGAGTTGAAGAAAGCACCATCGACAACATTCTCCGCCGCATAAGCAGGATCACAATCTGTCCATCAAGCAAACGCTCAGCATCTCGAGCTGACTCCAGCGCTGAGCAGGAAACTGGACGAACCTTTTCGAACATAAGCAGCGTCCTTTCCACCCAACTCCAATCCTACCATCTTGAATGTCCCGTACTTCTCTGCTGCCTCGGCCGCAGTCTTCTCGACCCTCTTTCCGTTCGCTACTGACCCAGTGAAAGAGACGAATGGGATCTTTGGGTGTGCGACTAGGTGATCCATTTGAGGGGGAGTTAGGTGAAGAGTCTGTACGCTCACTTTCATCAATCAGACCTTAAGATTGCCGATGTGAAGTGAAGAATGCACGTACCTGAATGAGGTTCTTGGGGAGACCGGCAGCTTCGAAAGACTCTTGAATACGCTCGGCGACGAGAGGAGTTTGAGGAGAAGGTTTCAAGAGAACAGAATTTCCAGCGAGGAGGGAAGGGATGAGAGCGTTACATTGAATCATGTCTAATCAGAGGGTTCCGAAGTCAGTTCTCGACATTCGAACAATCACAAGCGAGGGAAACGGAACGTACAAGGGAACTGAGATCGTCGCAAGAAGGGAAAACAGTCGAAACTCAGGGTCAATCCCGCGCTTTTGCAGTATCGCGGAAGAGACGAAGACGTACATTCCAAGCACCGACAAGCAAGCAAACTCCCACAGGAGCTCTCCTGATGATTCTCCTAAATCCATCTGGTCTGTCACTTCCAACCGTTTCATCTCCCAACGCCTTCTCTGCCTGACCAACTAACCACATTCCTCTATCATCGAACGTGCTGAACTCTGCATTTCCATACCTGATGGGTCTTCCCATTTGTTCAGTCAATTCCAACGCTAGTTCCGAACTTCTTCCAGCGAGGTGCTTGATCCCTTTCGTGACTAGTTCAATACGTTCTTGAAGTGGCACTTTACGCCATGAGAGGTAGGCTTCGTGAGAAGCGTCGACGGAAGAGTCGAGAGATGAAGTCGATGATGCAAGTGGTCTAGTAACTACTGCTTGACCGGTGATGGGAGAGATGGTAGTTTGAGTCTTGCTAGGATCTTCAACTTTGCTTTGTGCTGTGGCGTCGTATGAGGCGGACATCTTTTGAAAGTGAGGGAAAGAAGGAAGAGTGAGAAAAGATAAGGCGAAATGATAGTGCCACAATAGAACCGCTTCTAAGCGATACAACCCAAATTTACATAGCGACGAGCAAGCCTCGAGAAGACATTTTGCAGATATATAGAGCAGAGTGACACGCGTTTCTAAGAATTATCCCTCGTAAACTTTTTCGTACCCTTCCTCGGTTCCTCGAATCCTCCTCTTGTACCATCTCGTGAGCTACATGAGACCTTGCCCAGCGTCGATATGGTTCTATACTACTGTCTGGGCGGCAGGATTGGTCGAGACGGAGAGAAGAGGCGGGAGATGAGCCGCGACGGGGTTTCGGGATCGAACATTGCTCGAGTTCGTAGCGACCAGGCGAGCGAGTAGAAAGTCGGAGGGCGGAATCTCGGTGATGAGGCGGCAATTGGAGGCTCGACAATCGTCCGAAGAGCCATCCGTGCCATTCGACGGTGAGGCGAAGGACGTCCAATTCTACGAATCTTGCTGTTTTCGTCAATTCCATCCTCGCCAATTGACAGGAACAGCTCCGGCTCACCTCACTCTTGGACTCATCCTATCTCTATTTTGACTCCAACCGCGAGATGATCACTCGGATATCTTCTCCCATTCTTCCCCAACTGATCCCTCTCGCCCTCAATCGCATTCCCTCCTAATTCCCTATATTGACTGAATCTAGTCATCTTCCCCACAAAGATCCTGTCAATCCTCCTAGGTTTCCTCGGTTTGGAATGCATCGTAATGAGTGGATACAACTCCCCAAATGTCGGTCGATGACGAAATTGCAGGTCTTGTTTCTCTGCAGGGGTGAGGTTGGCGAGTTGAGCCTTTGGAGGAGAAGGACAGACGTCGACGAGGGACGAAGAAAAGACGTCGAATTCGAGAGAAGAGGACGCGTTGAAATCGGCTAGGAGAATCGAGTGGGCAGCTTGAGGGGAAGAACGAAGTAAGGAGGCGGAGAGAGAGTATTGAGTCCGTCGAAGCTTCGAGTTCTCGGGTAGGGAGGAGAAGTGGGAGGTGAGGATGCGAACCTGTGAGAGACAGCAACTAACAGATTCGTTAGCTTTCCTTGCGAAAGAATTTACTCGGATCGTCCCTTCTCACCTTTTCCGTGTCGCCCTCGTACAGCTTTAGCATAAGTGCCGCCTTTGCTCGTTCGTTGTTCGCCCGCTTGAGCCTGACAAACCCAACCTCGCAATTCTTCGACAGCAGTCCTTTTCTAACCATGAGCATAACTCCTTCTCTCGATCCCTCCTTCTTTCCCTTCCCTTGTCCATCCTTGCCCGCCACTTTCCAGTACTCATCGAGACTTGTGAAAGCCCATTCATTCCGGACCCAATCTTGTTTCCTCAAATCGGATTCGAAAGTTTTCGAGAGTTCTTGTAGAGCGATGACATCGACTCTAGATTTCTCGAGTATGTCAAAGATCGCTGTTGTTTGCGATTGAGTGTGGTCTGGCGAGGAAGACCAAATGTTATATGTGAGGAAACGGAGAGAAGTCGGGAAACGAGATGAGGGGGAGGGATCGACGAATTGGGTCCATTTCGATGCAGAGACTGAGTAGGCGCAGAGATGAGATGCTTGTATTTGCTCTTGAGGTACTTTTGGGCGTCTCTGGTCATGATGAGCCGAGTTTGAGGGAGTTGTTGACTGAGGATCGGGGTTCTCTTGTTTCGAATGTTTCCGTTTGCGTTGTCGCCGTTTCGCAGAGCTACTCGTAGTGTCGGTAGCGACGGGTCGTTTCCGAGGTTGAGCGTTTGAAGTCATGAAAGGAAGGGGGCGAAAGAGAGAGATTTCGCAACTTCTCTCATCATAAGAGAGCAAGTTATCGCGATCTCGCTCTGCACCGAGGAGTCGAGTGCAACAGGATTGGCAACTGAGACGAATTATACCAGAGTGAACAGAAGAGGACGAAAACAATAAGTGAACGACTGAAAAAAGAGATAATACGATGCTAGTTGGAAATGAAGATAGAGAGAAAATGATACAAGGTGAGGGAAGGAGGTCGGGAGTAGAGGGTGAATGCAAAAGAAATGATAGAAGAGAGGAGGGTGTCAACGATGGGCGTCTGGAGAAGATGAATTAGCTGGAGATGGAGTCGTGTGGAAAGGGAATGTTGATCCTGGTCCTGGACTCGAAGCTTCGTGATCCATCGACGGGAGGTAAGGCAGTTGACGAGAGGGGTCTCCTTTCTGCTGTTGTTGAACGAAGTAGCTCGGGAGAACACTCGGAGTCGAATGATAGGAAGCGATCGAGGCTGAACTTGAAAGTACTGGATGACCACTCGGTGAAGGACCGTTTCCGAGTCGAGCATGACCTGCAGCTGAGTACTGAGTGTTCGGATCATACTGGATTGGGGCAAGGGTAGGACCGGGAGAGCGAGCGTGAATGGGAGAAGAGGGAAGTTGATAAGGACTATATCGTTGTTCGTGATGAGGGGGACTCGCGACTCGTTGACGAGAATCGGACCGACTCGCGCTAGAGGCTGAAGGATTCCAAGGGAGATCCGTCGTTGAACCGGTAGCGAGTCCTTGCATGTTATTGATGAGGGAGCTGTCGAGGGAAGAGTGGCCGGTCGAAGGAGCGTGATAGTGCGAGTAGTGATTTCGATTCGACAGTGGAAGGGAAGCGACAGATCCTGCTCGATTCAGGTGAAGATCGATTTCGGCGAGTTCGTTTCGACTCCTTCGTTCTGGATCCGAGGAAGATGTCGCTTTGCTCGAGATTGAGAATGGTCGTCCACGAGCAGGAAAGATCCCAGAAGGTCCACCGTATTGCGAAGATTGACCGGTATCGGTTGATGAAACGGAATGAACATCGTCGTCGTCGTCTCTCCTTCTCGCTTTGAATCGGGTCGACAGTAAAGCAGGGTAGTATCCTTCTCCACCTCCTCCATTTCCGCCAGCTCCTCCTCCTCCTGACATTCCGCCTGTTGATCTCGCTGCTGAAGGCGAAAGGTAGAGTTTGCTCGTGTCTTCGATGATTTGAGGCATTCTCTGTTGGACCATTCGATCGCTCATAACTGCCCTTCCCTTTCCCTTGTCGACTACAGCACCACCTCCTCCACCTGGAGCTCCTCTCGCATGATTTGAAAAGTTGTGCAGAGGGTCGGCGGCTTCTTGCAATTGACTCTTCTTCTTCATGACTGCTCTTGCTCGTTCCCTCGCTGCCTGCTCCTTCGCTAATCGATTCGCTTTCTCCTGTTCCTTTGCCAACTTCTCTGCTTCCTTCTTTGCCTTCTTCGGATCGAGGGAGAGTACTGGAGATGCTTGAGTAGCGGCGGTAGCTGCTATCGAATTGTTCGAAGGGGATCTTTTGAGCGGGTTGAGAGAAGTCGAAGATTGCATAGCGGGAGAGTTGGGGAAGGTCGGAGTCGAAGAGGAAGAAGACTTGTCGCCTCCGAAGAAACCCCATTTCCCAGATTTCACCGACATTGACGAAGGGAGGGAAGATTCGATACCGAGTCCACCATTTTGTCGATTCGAGGAAGAAGGACCAGCGATAGGAGGGTTGACACTCGCGATACTGTCGACTCGGTTGAGTTGAGGTGAATCCATCGACTGGTAGATCGACGCGTTGTCTCCGTTTCCATAGTTGACCGGGAACGACATGATGCTCGAAGCTCGGGTTGGTGCGATTCCTTCGAAGATTGAGCCATCGTAGAACGTCGAGGCAGCGATGGACGGCGCGATTGAAGGTCTCCGACCTGATCCACCGAATGAAGGTATCCGCATCGAAGCGTTCGAAGGATCGTTCGAACCCCATCCATTCTCGCCAGACCACATCGGATTCGGAGAGTGTGCCGAGGGAGAGAAGGAGTTGATAGAGCGTGCATCGGAGACACCTTCGGGGAACCCTTGTTGAGATGCGCCAGAGGGAGAAGAAGGAACGACTTGAACGGGATAGGTCGAGGAGAGAGCTGAGGTGCCGGAGAGTGTCGAACTGATCGAGTAACTTCGCTGCATGTTCTGTCCAGCATGTTGAGCAGGAAAATGATTCGAGTTCGAGTTGAAATGAGGTTGGGGAGGAATGGTATCGTGGGAATGAGAAGGAGGGATGTTTCGAGGTGAGGCTTGAGAAGGGGCGCCCATCGAGGAGAGTCCGTTCGTGTTGACGCTGAGATTCGAGCCATTTGCAGAGTAGTGCGAACCATTCGCTTGTTGTTGTTGACGCTGCCGCAGTTGTTGAGGAGAGTAAGGGGCAAATCTGTAAGCGACTTCTCGGAAGTAAGGGTGTTCGAGACATTGTTGAGTTGTCAGTCGAGCTTTCGGTTCGTAACGGAGTAGATCTTGAATACAGTCGATGAGCTGAACCGGCACAACGTTGTGATCGAACAAGTTGGCGAACGTTCGAGGTACGATCTGTACGTGCGCAACCTCCTACATATCAGCAAGAAGTCACTTCTGATGCCCCAAGAAAGCTGAGACGCACCTTGGGGAACGAGAATCCGACATCTTTAGCCATTTTGATTCCCCTCGCCCAATTCCCTCCTCCTTTCACTCTCCCTCTCTCGTCTGTTCCATACTCTGTACTCGGATCTCCCAACACTTCACATATCTTGTAAACTTGATCCACCTCGCTATCTCCCGGAAATAGAGGTTTCAGAGTCAATACCTCGACCAAGATCGTCCCTAGTGCCCACATATCAACCGGTACTGAATAATCCCTCGATCTCAATAAGACTTCCGGTGCACGATACCATCGAGTAGAGACGTATTCAGTGTAAGGAGGTTTCGAAGTGATTTCCCTCGCCAGACCGAAATCTGCGAGTTTGACGACTACTACTACATCCTTCTCTGGAGGTGTATTCGAGGGGGCGAAGAGGGAGGAAGCGGGATAATCGGCGAGTCCGGTAGTGGTGATGAGGAGGTTCTCGGGTTTCATATCTCGATGGAAGTAGCCGTAAGCGTGAATGTGATTGAGCCCGCTCAGGATTTGGTAGAAAATCGAGGCGACGAGTCCTGAAGCGAGTGGTCGACCTTTTCTTGACTTTGTCAGTTGATACAGGTTGCCTTCCATGCACTCAAAGACGAAGTAGAGCTCGCGAGTTGTCGGAAGGAGGAAAGCGTCGTAAAGGGGAATGATATTTGGGTGCATCGGAATTTGTCGAAGTGACTGCTCGAACGGTTCGAATCAGCTTTCGCACCACTTCATGACGGGAACGGGATATCTACCTTGAGTTCTTTCAGTTTCATACACTCGTCCCAACCTCCATCGAAAGCTTTCTTCATCCTTTTGATCGCAACCAACTGCTTTCCCTTATACTCTGGTCGACTCGATGGACCCGGTGGCTGTGTCCCCGGCGGTACGTTCAGTGCCGAGTGCCAATCCGCCAACCATACCGTACCGAATGATCCATCTCCCACTTCTTTCAGAACTGTCCAATTTCGAGGTGCGAGAGGAGGTGGGAAATCTCGTTGCCATTGAGGTTGCGAGCGATGTGATGTTGATATCGGAGGGATGGAAGACGAGGTCGAGATGATAGATTGACCTCCGGGAGAGATGGACATGCCATAACCTGAATCGGTTCCAGCTTGAGAAGAAGAGGAAGGGATCGGATGCGACATTCCAGATGGAATTTGCGAATTTGATCTTGATCCTCCTTGATCCACGTTCCCGTTGACTTGGTACGAAGCAGAAGGAGAAAGAGTCGATCCTTTCCCTCCTCTGTAATCTGTCCAACCGTTGACTGCTGCCGCTACTCCACTACTTCCGACTCCTATCGAAACTTTGTTGAGTAATCCGTCGAGTGAACCTCCTCCGTTTACAGGTAAAGGTTGATGGTGTTGTGCCACAGTCGAGGACATACGACTGAGCTCCCTCGTTTGAATCGATCGAGACTAGACTAGCTTCTTCGCGCTGCTAAGTCTGAAAGGGCGAGGAATTAGTGTCGGGTTGTCCAACGACTGTCGATTCTATAGAATACAGAACAGTCAGTAAGCACTCTAGAACATTCGTAGGTCATCCCGCTGCAGTTCCAGGTCGAGTGAGAGGAAGGGAACGCTAGTGTAGTTCTCCGAGTCGATTGATCTAACTCCCTTCAAACCGCCCGAGATTGACGAGAGAGCTTACCGGATCACTATGACTATAACCCTGAATGGTTCCCGCTGTAGTAAATCGTGCTAGATGTGGAAGGGAGATCGAGTCGGAAGAGGAGATAGTCGCGTTCTTGCAAGTTGAAAGGAGAGAGGGAGCGAAAGAGAGCAATACGACGGCGGCTCGGTTCTGTTGTGCCTTGATGTCGAACTGTACAAGGGAGAAGTGTAAAAGCTGGTGGAGGTCGAAGTGGGTTCAATTGAACCTTAGCCTCCTTTTTGACGAAATTCTTCCTTCTCGACGGATTTGCGCGGGTCAGTTCCGTTCTCTTCTCTCTTTCGCTTCTCTCGCTGCTCTCTCGTACAGCTTACCCTGATTGCCACGTTGACTTGGTCTCGCTCAATATCTACCCCGCCTTTCTCACGAAGAAGGTTTCGGCAAAAGTTTGAGCGAGGGTACAGTAGGAGAGTCGCAGTTCAGACAAGCGCACCAGCTTACAATCCCTCGACAGCAGCAATCGACAGCAGACAGCGACATCGAGACGATGGGCGAAAGGGAAACCAGTGATCTGGACAGAGGCCAATCGCAGTCGACTTGCGAAGGTAGACTATAAACGACAGCTTTCAACGAACAAACAACGACGTACAAGCTAGAGGGGTACACCATTCGACAGCACAACATCTCACAATACCCCAGCGTCGCCTGTAGGAGCCCACTTTGCAGCCGCTTCACTCATCGACATTTCGTTTTCTTCGTTGACTTTTCCTTGTTGGATCGTCTCGACTGTCATCGGGGTGAGTGGTAGAAGAAGGAATCATGTAAGATACTCAGTATCCGTAGTCATGTCGTCAAGATCGAGAATATATACAATTCGAGAGAAAGGTCGAAGCGAAGAAAGGAGGAAATGGCACTCACAGACTGTTATTCCGACTAGAAGACCAAGAACGGTGATGAAGAGGAAGGATCGGATCTATACCATCAGAGTAACGTCAGTCTAGGCAATACCGGAACTTGCGAGGGCGTAGACGTACGAGATAATCACGCCAGTAAAGCTTGAGTTTCTGCCATCTCGAAAGCTTCTTCGCTCCACCCTGACCTCCCATCTCGGCAGCACTTAGTACGGCGAGAGGTTGACTCTCTTGACCGTCACCTTCTTCGCCGAGCTCGAGCTTGCCGTATTGAGTTCCGACGAGAGTCGTTGCGAAGGAAGTTCGAGTGCCTTGACGCGAGAGCTAGTACGAACGGGATGGTGAGCATAGCTGAGGCGTACAATGAGGCAGGAAGAGGGAGACTGACAGCCTCTCCAGCTTCTTTCTGCTTGCGGTGTTCATTCGCAGCGTCGTCGATGAGCTGAGAGAGTGAAGTGAAAGGGTTCTCGACGCAGACTCGTCCAGAATAGCTGTTCAGCTGTGCACCGCAAGACTTCCTTCAGTCAGCGAGATCAGGTTCGAGACTGTGAGAAGAAGCTATGGCCCACCTCGATCAGCTCGACTCTCATCCCAATCCCATTCATAGCGCCTTCACAAGTCCTCTCAATCTGCCCTACATCCAAACCTACATTCTCACTTCTAACCCTATCCTCCAACCTCCGTTTCGTACTATCCCTCGCCTCATATTCCTCTACGGCAGCTTGCTCAACTTTTTTGACATTCTGGCGAATCTCGAGTCGGAGCGTTTCGAGCTCTTCTTGGATCCGAGAGATCTCGGTGGGAAGTGCAGCAGCTTGTCCTTTCTCGGCGAGCGAGGAGAGGAGTGCGACTCGAGAAGTGAGGGTCGCGAGAGGTGCGGAAAGGGAGAGGATAAGACGTCCTGTGAGAGTAGTGAGCCCAGCGAGAGACTCGAGTTTCGAGAAGGGACAGGTCAAGCCGAGACCAATGACTTCGTTGCGGAGTGATTCGAGGGTAAAGAGTTGAGTAGAAATCGTCGAGACGAGGGTTCGACAGTCGTTGGTCTGCGAGAGCCCAACGAACTAGCAATGATCAGTCACTGCTTCTGATTATTGCGGAAGTATTGGAACTCACCTCTCTGAGTAAATCGTCAACAGTGGGTTCGACTTGAGCGATAGGAGGAATCGGTTGAGCGGCCTGAACAGTCCTCCCAGAGACAGTGCGAACTGGTTGCGAAGGAGGAGGAGGTGGAGGAGTCGGCAAGACGAGTGTAGGTGAAGCCATTCCTATTGATCCTTGCAAAAAGTGAGTGGGAAGAGGAGGAGAAGAGAGGGAGACGAACCAAGAGGACGAAGAGCAAAAAAAGAGGAAGCTGCGCTCCGCGGACGACGACGACGAAACAAAAGATAGTGGAAACGATTTGAACAGATGCATTGCTTAACGAGGTTTAACGAATTGAGAGTGTAGGGGATGTAATCTAATGTAGGGAGAAAGAGGGAAAGAGAGAAATCATTCACACAAAGAACGAGAAAACGAAGCCTCCTGTCCTTCCCTTCTTCCGTGCTTATACTCCTCCAACAGGCGGCATTCGACCATCTACGAATCCTTCCGCCGGGATTTGACCACCAGCGAACAGCGTCCTGAATTGGTTCAAAGCGATTTCGGGGTTCCAATTGTTCTGAGCGAGGCAGAGGTGGGCGTAAGGATAGGTGAGATTCGTCAGGGATTGTAGTTGGTGGATTAGGGATTGTTGAGGATCAGTCTGTGGGCGTCCCTCGAGTCGATCAGCTTTTCTGACAGGCGGAAAGATCGACGAGAAAGGGCTACATACGATTCCGTCTGCTCGTTCCTCTACCGGAGCTTGACCAGCGCCATTCGGAGTAGGAGGTAATTGACCGGGAGGTACTGAAGTTTGAGCGATTTCTTTCGGAGCTTTAGGTTGAGGAGGAGGTTTAGGTTTCGAGAACTCCAGATTCGAGTAGCCTCGGACGGTGAGAAGGTCGGAGAGAATGATACAGGGCCAGCCGGCTAGTGCTGCTGAGGATTGTGGTGGTGCTGGAGCTAGGATGAAGGTACGAGAGAAAGATCGAATTCCTTTACTGGGGACTGTACGACGTCGATCCCGACTACATAAGCTCTGTAATCGAAGAGAGGATGCAAAGGCTTGACCAAACGTACATTCTGTGAACTCTCCGTGTACGACTGCGTAAATGACCGTTTCCCCATCTTGACCAGGTCCTGGAGGTGCAAGTAAATTCGGCATTGTCCAGCTATCCCAAACAAACTTCGCAGGATCCGTCAAAGGATGTTCAGTCTTCGGTAGAGCCATAATCGATGAGATGACTGTTGAAGGGGTAACTCTCAAGGTGACGATCCTCTTAGCTGTACGTCTCAATAGAATGTTGAATCAGTTCAAGCCCGATGAAAACTAGATTCAAAGCCTGATAAACGTACCTTCTTGTTTAACCCTCATCAAGTTCCTCGATCCTTCACTCGTCAAATAATTCTTCCAATCCAATTTATGCTGATTCGGAAACCTCTTGTCTCCATTGATCCCGATCTTTTTCGCTCTCGCTCTCGAAGGGTGTGAGGTGTCGGCATGGAAAGAGAATGAACAGATGGGTGCGTAAGCCGTGAGGAGGGAAGGTCGATCCGAATCGAACGCTGCGAAGAACCTGTAATCATCGCACATCTTCATCAGCTTTGTAAAATGGAGATGAGGATGTAAAGAGCGTACTTTGCGAGGAATCCACCAACGAAATCTCTTGCACCATCTGATTCAAAGAACCCATCTTTCAACTCCAGAGGAAAGACGACTGGTTCCCGTTTCGCAGCTGCTTTCGCCTTCTCACTCTTTACTTTCGAACTTAATCCTGGTCCTTCTGGTAAATCTGTTCCGGACTGTCGGGCTTGAGTGACTTGGAATGCGATTGATGGGTCGAGAGGGGATTGGTCGAGTGTTCGTAAAGTCGCGAATCGTTTAGCCATTTCCCTACGTTCGAACGACACTAGTTCATGAGTCTCCCGAGTCTGGTGCATGAAGATCTAGCGCTGACGTACCTTTGATACACTTCTTCATTACCTCCCGAATGACACATAGGATTCCCCTTCATCACCAATTCTTTCAGTTCACTCCATCCTTTCGGTTTCTTGTCCCCTCGTTTCTTTCCAACTAAGGGGGAGAATGGGTCGAGATTTGAGAAGGATGAGAGTCGATTTTGGGCGAATGAAACGTTTTGAATGTGTGGGAGAGAAGAGGTTAGGAAGAATGGGGAGAGGGGAAGGAGGGAGGTGAGATCGTTGTTGGCTAATGAGAGGGAGACGACCTGTACGTTCGAGGTGGAACCAACTCAGTAAAAGTATGACTGATGAGAGCTTTCGAACGTACATCTGGAAACATTTCTTTCGCCAATTTCCAAATCGCACCTGCCATATTACTCGGAGCGCCTGGTTGACCTGGTGCGATCAACTTGTGTTCCTTCAACACTGGATCCTCTGCCATATTCTCCATATTCAACATCCTATCCGGTTGCGAGTATCGATTGAGGAGGAACAATCTCAAAGTATCAATAGTTGAACTCGAAGGTGGATCTGAAGCTTTCGCTTTTCCCGTTGAATTCGATGGTAGAGATGAAGCACGAGATCCTCCTCCTCCTCCCATACGGTCTGATAAAGTGCCAGGTACGTTCCTACCTCTCGAAGGTCTCTCTCCCATTGGACCTGACCTAGCTTGTCTCCCTCTCCTCCTATTGACGGTTCCTTCTGATGCATCACTCATTCCTATATCTTCATCTACTCTTGCCCCTCTCTGTCCCCTCGCTTGCCTTGATCCTCTAGTTGAACCTCTTGCTCCGACTCCTCCTCGACCAGATCCTGAAGGTTGAGGATGATTCGAGGTTGATCCAGATGGCTTTGGGAGAGCTGCTGCTAGTAATGCTGCTGCTGCTGAAGGTGTGGCCATGCTTGGGGGAGAGTAAAAGGGGAGGAAGGAAGAAGGAGAAAGAAGCGGTGAAAAAAGGGGAAAGGTTAGAGTTGGATCAGCTGCTGGTCGAGTCTGGGGTGAATGGGTGTGCTTGGAGTAATTGCTGACTGAGCAGAGTGAATGGTTTGAGAGAAAGCCAGTTCGCTTCTTTGTATCCTCGAGTTCATCTTTCATCAAGTCACATCATGGAGAAGTATTCGAAATGGCGGGTGAGCGCTGTCTTCCTTCTTAATAGTACTCTAGGCTGACTTTCAGACTCTCCCTCAGGATGCCTCGACTGGAGTTGCACCTTTCTTATTACCACTCTCTCCAGCAACTACAGACTCTCCCTTAGCCCTAGTCGCACTCCCATTCGCATACCTGATAGCCACAATCAGGACTCTGCTCGTCGTCTTGCTCTTGCTCGCTCAGACGATCCTGGTTGAAGGAGTTTTATCAATCTTTGTAAGTTGTCCCCTCTCTCCCTCCCATACTTTCCGCGTTCTTCTTGAACTGATCTCGTGTCGTGAACCATGATAGATCTTTTATCCTCCGCTATACTCAGCACTGACAAGAGCGTCTAATGTCTCGATATCAAGAACGATTCTTTTCATTCTCGGAATCTTGAACGTCTCTGTCGAAACTATCCTTCTCCGTAAAACTGGGTATGTCGCGTCATGCAATCAGTCGAGCGCTACTCATCACTGTTTCATGATCGAGAGATGCAGGCGATCACCTCCGACTGTACCCTTTGAACCGAGAAAAGGAGATTTGATCATTTCCAATTCTTCATCTTACGTAGACTTGCTCTATCTCTCCTTCAGGTGAGCCGTCCCTTTCTTGAATATCGATTAACAACTGCTGATAGCCGAGAAGAGACGGATCAGACACAATGTGACTTTCCTCCAACCTTTGATCGATTCGAACCAATCCATCTCTAGTTTCAAACGGATATCTCTCGTCCGCGCAGTCTGGATGAACGGTCGACTCCCAGTATCCGAGACGGTGGCTGGAAAGGGAGAGAGTTTGGAAGAAGCGATCAAGAATGCGAGAGGTCCAGTCGTGGTTTTCCCAGAGGTAAAGTCGGAACAGCTTCTCTCTATTCTTCGCGGATGAGACTGAATAGTAGCAAGTTGTTGAGCTTTAGGGTACAACCTCAAACAATCGAGCACTACTCAAATTCGCTTCCTTCTCCAACGCCTCAACGTCGAAACTCCCCTCATCCTCGAAAATCTACATCCTCACATTCAAGTACGTTCCACACCTCTCTCTCCCTTCTTCACCTCACTGACCCCTCTCCCACAGGTATTCGCCTCCAACCCGATTCACCCCTTCTTTAACTCACCCAATCCCTTCCCATTCACCCCTCCTCGGTCCCCTCCCCCATTTATTCTCCACCCTCTCTTCACTCACGATCCAATCACTCGGTGTACGAAGACTACACGCTTCGGAGAGCCCCAAGAGGTTGGATTGGAAGGAAATTGAGGAGGTGTTGGCTAGTGCGGGTAGGTTGAAAAAGTTGGGAGCGTTGGGGTGGAAAGAGAAGGAAGGGTTCTTGGAGTTCAGGAGAGTGAAAGGTAGATAGCGGGTGTTGGGGGAGAGTAGAGGAATAGGTGTAAGCTAGAGAATCATAATGTTCAAATTTTAACAGGTCTTCGACTTCTCTCATTCTCGTTCTCGCCAATCAAGATCATCGATCATCGGTTCTCTCTAGCTCCTATCACTTCGTCTTCGTCGTCTTGCTCGGGAAAAAGGTGAAACACTTCCGCGGTCAATTTCGGAGGGAAAAAAACCCCAACCTCCTTTCTGTCTCCAATTCCCTCTTTCTCCTCTGTTCCTCCTCCGTGCCCCTCACTCTTCACAGATTCATGGCTCGTCCATCTTCAACGAAACCCTATGATCCGCCTCCCGTTCAGCGGTCTGCCTCACGCTCCTCTCGTCCCTCTCGTCCCTCTTCCCGTTCCTCGGACCCACTTCCTCCAACTCCTCATAGATCGCTCCCCGAAACGGTTTCTACAGCATTCAATAAAGTTGAACACTTTGCTCAATCAGGGGAACACGCTTTGGAAGAAGTGGAGAGGTTTGCGAGGACCGGGAGGGAAATGAGTGATGTTTTGGGTAAAGAGTATGGAGGAGGGAGGTACGAACAGAAAGAGGGAGAGGGGGAGAGTACTGAAGTTGAGGATGGGAGTGCGGAGGAGTTGGATAGACTGACGGACAAGGAGGAGGAGGAGAAGCGATCGGTGAGTCTTTTCGCTCGAGTCAGTCGCTGTCGAGTACTGCGCGCTGAAACCAAGTTGAGGGTTCACAGAAGCGACCCCTGCTCGACAAGAAATCAAAGAAGGAGAAAGTCGTTCCCTATGCTAGTCTCTCGACTCCCGTCGCCGATCACTCGAATCGATCTGAAAAGAAAGTCGACTCTATCGATTCATTCCGAAACGATGTAAGCCTTCCGCTCCTACCAACTTCCTTCAACGTACTCGATGCTAATCTCTACCTAACGCTAATTCAGCTCGACTCGACGCAAGGGAAAGTCGACGATCTCTTCGACTTACTCGAGATAATCGCAACCGAGCGATTCCAACTGACCGGAGCCCACTACAACTTACAACACCTACTCGTCAAACCCCATTCCTCGATTCCTCCAATCGACCACTCGAATTCCCGTCGTCAGCTCAAACGGTCCAAGAAACTCTCTGCAAGAGTTCTCCTCGCAAACTCCTCGCTTCTCGACACTTACCAAGAGATCTGCGCATTATCACCTCGCTACAAGATGTTGGAGAAGGATAAGAAGCTTTCTAGGGAGTACACGACGTTGAACTCCAGTTTTGCAAAGATTCTGGATTTCGTCGAGGACAGGGCGAAGGAAGAGAGGGAGGACGTCAGGGAAGGGAGAATGGAGAGGAGATTGTTGGGTGAGATGAAGGACGATCATCCGGAATGGGAGGAGAGCAAGAGATTCGGGGAGTTGAAAAAGGTCAAAGAGGAGATCAAGAGGAAAGGTTACGATGGGATTGAGGCACGTTCGGCTTCCCTTTGTATTACTCTTGTACCAAGACTGATGTCGAGTGCATTTCGGTCGTAGCTCGAGAGTTATACCGGGAAATGGTTGATCTCGAATCCTTTTACCGAATTGGATCGAACGGCACTACAACAAATCGATTTGCAAGAGAACAAACAACGACAGGTCTCAAGCAACTTGACTTCATCTCTCGATCCGTCGAAGAAGGAACCTCTTCTCAGTGGATTAGGAAACATGATTTCGAATGTCTTTGTGAGGAGTTTCGATTTACCGACTTGTTCACTTCTGACTGACCATTGTTCGTCCACAACTCCTTGACAGAATCTCTCCAGCTCGTCTCAACCGCGATCTACCACTCCCTCTGCCCTCGAGCTAGGACGACCCAAATCGAAATCTCGCAAATCGAAATCCCGCTCCTCTCAATCGCATTCCTACCATGAGCTCTCGCACCTTCATCGCCACTCAAACATCCTCTCTGATGTCTCGACCGACTCGGATGAAGCTCGCGACGTGGAGAAACAGCGATTGGGTATCATTCCCGTGCGAAAGACGGAGAGGCAGAAGGAATTGGCTAGTATGGAGATTCCTTATCAGGTTCCTAGTGACGATACGAGTGGCTATGTCGAGACGAAAGAGGAGTTGATGCAGGATCAGAAGGATCGGATCGAGACTGAACAGTACGCATCGTCCTTGCTTCTTCATCAGTTCTCTTCGAAGTCTGATGAATTGTTTGTTGCGCTTCGTAGTTTCTGGACGCCCTTCGTCATCATTGAATGGTACGGCTTTCTTCGTCTCCCTGTCACTTTCTCTTGAAGAGAACTGATTGGTCGGTGATTGATCACCGTAGGGTTCTAATCATTCTCATGATCTTCTACTGGGCGATCGCACGACTCGTCGGCTTCGATCATCCGCTCGGAAACCTCGAGTTGGGCAAGATCGTGGGTAACGATGCTTGGAACGATACGAAGACCTACTACAACCCAGTTTCGAACTCGACGGATCCGACAAATTCGACTGAGACGGGATCTTCGACTTCGAGTCTCCTCTCCTCGACGACATCGGGTATCCTGACGCTCATTTCGACAGCTCAAGCGGCGAAGCTGACGCTCAGTTCGACTGCGACTGAGGAGGAGGACGAAGGGCGAGGGAGTTTGACCGGATCGATCACTTCGTCGATGCAGAGTCGGACCGGGTCAGCCTTGACCTCGGAACCTACCGTTACTGGAGTGAGTCACTCGACCTTTTCGGAACTGGATTGATGGAGGTCACCGAAGGCGGACGGAGAGAAGGGAGCGGATTTCGAAAACCTTTTTGCATTTCGTTTGCGGATCATGAGTTTCTCTGCTATTTTATGCGTTCCCTTCTCCTTCAGAACTCGTTTCACCTGGGTAGCACTTCGCGAGAGAAAGGCAGCGTCATTCAGAGCAGAAAGACCGAAAAGAGAGAAGATGCGAAACGCGCTTCTCGCTCTTCGCAAGATCGGATAGAGTAGTGAACAAGGTATAAGTTGCGAGGAGAACTGAAGTGACGACGTCTAGCCAACCCTCGCGATGACTTCCCCTCCCAGTCCTCTCCGTACAGCTTCTCTACCTTCTACGAATCCTTCACCACTCATAACCAACGCAACCTCACCCAACGTCAACCCCGGTACGAATTTAACCCTTGACCCCTTGACGAACCTCCTGATCTCATCCTTATCCATAAAGATCCTCCTTGACGGGTGACTAACCAACCTCATCTTGTTCAACACTGGTCTATCTTGTCTGTACTTCAATTCTGCCCATACTCTTTGATCTGATAATCGGGAGGAAGCGAAAGAGGCTGGTGTGGGAGTTGTTGCGGAAGAGGTCGAGTTTGAACCGTAGGAGACAGAGGAGATGAAACCGTGGGAGAGAAGGAGAGAGAGGAGGGAGAGATGTTGTTTCGTTGGTGCGAGGGGAACGTAGCGATGGCGAGCTAGAGAGGCGTTGGTGAGTCGTGCACACAGCTCATGGGGTAGCATCGTGTAGTTGTGAGGGAGAGAAGAGGATGAGGAAAGATGGAGGAGATGAAAGTTTGTAGAGAGCTAAACAACATCGCGGGTCAGTCGGGACTAGGTTGGAAAGTCTTTGAGAGGTACTCACAGTGTTCTCCTGTGGGTCTGAGGTAGTCTAAGCGAAAGGGTGTGTTTGGGTTAAGATCAAGAAATCGAAGGTGAGCGAGTCTCTCCTTCCTACCGACCACTCCGAACTCTGAAGAATGCTAAGGAGATATACAAGCCCTCTGATAAGACTAGCAAGGCGAACAACCCGGCGGTTCAACTCGACTTCTCCCTCACCACCTCCTCCTCCTCGAGGTTCCTATTTCTCCGCCTCTACAATCTATCCTTTCCTCCTCCTATCCGCAATCACTTCCCTCGCCTTGAACCTCTCCCATCAACGTACCGCCCGGTCACAAGAGACCTCGACCCTTCTCGCTCAAATCTCAGTCTTAGAATCAATCTTGACCAAACTTCGCAATCCCTCCTCTGGCGCACTGGATTCGGAGGAGATTGAGAGGGAATTGGAGCTGGTTGGGCTGGGGAGAGGAAAGGGAAAGAAGGGGCTGGGAGAGGGCGAGTTGGGGGAGAGGAAAGAGAGAGTTAGTTGGAGGGAAGTGCTATTGGGCACCAAGGACGAGAGGTACAGGGAAGAAGAGGACAACACGGATTGGGAGAAAGGTATGTCATTGATTGTGACTAGCTTATCTTCGGAGATCGGCGCTGACGAGATTGTAACAACCTCGGGCATGCAGTCTTTCGAGAAGCAGATGAAGCATCGAAATCACCTAAGCCTCTCCCTTCTGAAGCAAACACTGTCCCGACACCAGTCCTTGTCGCCCCTACTCCGATACCAGCTGCTCCCTCGAATCCTCCACCGCCAGCATCGGGTGTCGAAACTGGAGGAGCGGCAGGGAAAAAGAAGAATTCGACCGCTATTTATCTGTAGAAGGCATCGCACCTTGGCTTATTCTCGTGTTGTAAGAAATAACATAGCACATCGTGCCTCGTTGCGCGAGCGAGCAATTTGAGCGCGATTCCGCTAGCTAGCAGGAACGAAAATGCTCTTTGACCGCTTTTTCACGTTCGCAGTCCTCTCTGCTCTGGACCTCGCACAAATTGGTGAGTCGTCGGACCTCGCCAATAATGTTGAGATGCGAGGTGAGGCGACGCGAAGACGCGCTGAAGGGTTTTGACGGAACATGCGAACACGAGATTTGATCTCGCGAAGTCGACGATGTCCTCTGTCTCCCTCGCCGAGGTCTCTGAGGCTGCTTTTCCAGCGATCCACAAGCTAGCTGATTGCGATGAGCAGGAGCGTGTAAGGTGGAACGTAGACGAGCATCGTCGGGATGCTTCAAGAATTTGAGCTAGAACCTTGCGAGTCGAGAGATGGCATTGTCGGAAAGGGTATTCGCTAAGCGTGACAGTCTCGCAGCAGCGCAATAGACTGATAGCGATCGATCGATGGTGTCCTCGCTTGCCAGAGCGAGGGTCCGGTGCGACGTAGTTGCGAAACAGCCAAACAAAACAGAGTCAGCGTACTGGCTCGAATTCAAGCAGGTTCGGTTGATCTCCAGGATCTCAAAATCCACCTCCCCAGGCTCCTCTCCATCCATGCCCTAGTCCGCATCCTCGTCCATTCAACAAAACGAGATTTCCTCTGTTTCCTCAACTAGCTCGACCGATTCCTGGTAGCATCGTATCGAGCACGTGTATACCCTAGAGGGTTCCTGAGCTGATAGCGAGCTAGCGACTTGGGCTGAGAGACTAGTTGAGAGGTTGGGAGAATCAACGTTGAGAATGAGAAACGATTCGCTCGCTCTCCCTAAAACCCTTGTTAAACCCTTGTCCTGATCCCGGGTGCATGAAGGAGGATGGGAGAGGGAGAAAGCGAGCGACGAACCTGAAGAGCGAAGAGAGGAAGTGAAAGGAAGGAAGGAGAGAGAGAGGGAGAGAGAGAGAAGAAATTTCGCTCCATTCAAGACTCTTTCTCAAGCGTCTCGCTTTCTCGCTCAAATATCGCTCTAGAGATACTGCTTGAGAGTCTCTATTGCTGTACAACAACCGAAAGCTACGAGACTACTGCCGTACTAGCCAACTCAATTTTCCGCTCGATCTACCTTTTTTTCGCCTCTTCTCGCTACCCCCTTCCGTTATTCCTTCTACCCTCCTTTATCCTCTATCGATTGAACACGAGTTCGACCTCGTCGATAGCAGGTCCGCTGTGAGTCTCGAAAGGTACCGGACCTTCTTCTTCCCCATCGACCGCAGTACCTCCCGTCGCACCAGGAGCAGGTTCGTCTTCTCTGTCGAACAGGACCGGTCTCAACGCAGGAGAGATGGGACCTGTCGATGATCGCCTTCGAGAGGGTCGAGGAGAGTTGGGAACGTGAGATGCTCGTTCTTCTTCTAATGCGTTAATCGTATCCGGTCTATGAAATAGTCGTGCTCCTCGTCAGCGATTGAACCATGAACGCGAAAGAAGTACAAGCGTACGAGATGTGTTCCCATTGATTCCTTCTCTTTTCTTCCGCTTCATCACCGCCCTGTATGAGTCCACCCTCAGGTCCAACACTACTAGGACCGTCTAATCCAAACCTCATAAATCCCCAACTTCCCGTACTTTCTGAATCGCTCACATCATCCCACTCTCCATCGTAACCTTCCAATCCCAGTCTCTCCCACGCAGCATCACTTGCACCCAATGGATCATTCAACCAATCCAACGAATCTTCCCCTCCCTTCACATGTGCGGTTTCCTCGTTGATCCCTCCTGAATGTTGAGTCCCTTCTAAAAGATCTTCGAAACTACATTCCTCCTCATTCAAACCCTCCAATCCACCATATGCAAACCTCATCGATCCTTTCCCATCCAAATCTCCCAAGATAGAGCTAACTGATCGAGTAGGAGGGAAGACATCCGGATCTTCTCCTTGCCCATTCTCGCTCCCTCTTCGAGAAGAAGGCTGGAATCCGTTTTGATCGTGAGGGTGTGCAGCGGGGGATAAGGGAGCAGAACCGGCGGGTTGAGCGTGAAGTGAAGGGGAATCGTGTCCTCCGGAAGAAGAGGAGCGGCGGTGGAGAGAAGGAGCGAAGGTAGAATAATGTTTCGTATTGAAGAATCGGACGAGGGCTCGAAGGGCTTGCTCGTGAGGCTACGAAAGGGGAAAGGCTCAGTGAGGAAGAGAGAGAGGCGAGAGGGAAAGAGGCGTACGAGGGATTCTTCGACATCGGTATCGACGTCAACTCCAGCTAACCATTCATCACGTAGATCTGGTCGAACATGCAAGTAGATCGCTGTTATCACTTTCATATTCGCTGTGGGCGCAAAACGAAGTCTTCAGCAAGAGCTCTCGAGAGGAGATCGAGATGAAGGTTTCGTCGAAACTCACATTGTCGCCATTTCCTTCCACAGTAAGGAACTTGACTCTTGATGACCTTGAGTACATAGAGCTGTAGTGTAGGATGTGAAACCTTGAGAATTCGCTTAAGAATCGCCTGTCATGTGGAAGTAGGTACGCCATCAGTCAATTACAGACGACGATGGCAGAACCCTGAGACTGACCGAAGATTTGTATTGAACCATCAACAGCACTCGATGAGTTTTCCTTTTTGTCAGTTTCTGTAGGATGTGAACGAAATTGATCGTCGAAAAGAAGTTCCTCCAACTGTAGTCCGAGATCAATTCGATATCGTCCTCTGCACTGTTCGCACCTAGAGCTGTTGTCGTCGATGGAGAGATAGAGGAGGATGGTGATGACGAGCGTGGACCAGGAGGCGGGCGAGAGAGAAGGAGATCTTCGGGCCGAGGGGAAGAATCGGAGGGATGGAGGAAGTCGTGACAGAATTTGAAGAAGCTGCAAGGATGACACCAAGTCAGTACAGAGACAGAGGGCTGGAGTGAACGGCATCCTTACTTATGCTCAGGTCGATCATGTTTGACTCGAACGAGAGTCGACACTTCTTGTAGTCCGAACATCTTGAGAATCAACAGCAGACAATTCGAGTCGACTAACAGTTGCGAGAAGTAATGGAACTTCATGACATCTGTGCGCTCAGCAAAGATCAGTAGCCGTTCGTATGCGGTGTTGAGCAGGACAGGAGACGTACGCGAGGTTTTGAACCATTTCAGAGTCAAGATGAGAATTGCCGAAACCGCTTTTGAAGTGATTTCGCGATGTCGAAGGATATCGCAATCTTCCAGACTAAGATCTGGCGGAGGTTCCGTAGCGTTCTCACAATTCGCTTGATTCGCGTTGGCGACGTTCGGAAGGTTTTGATTTGCCGTGACAGTTGCGAGGAGGAGTTTGAGGAGAACGATGACTGCACTTTGGAGGTTTGAGAGGGTGTGACGCTGTACACTAACCGTTTGAGCGCGACGAGCGAGTCGAGTAAGAGATACTGAAGCTTACGTAGAGTAGTTCGACTCGTTCTAATCGCTTGAGATCTCCTCTCCTTTCCTCCAACTCCCTCCGTTTCTTGCCCTCATCGGCATCCAAAGCATCTTCCTCCTTCTTCAACTGTTTCCCAATGTTCCTCAATACCGTCAACGGGTCCATCGGATCCTCTTCCTCTTCTTCCTCATCTTCCTCTTCAACCGCTTCTTCGTTCCCTCCCTCACTCTCATTCTGCGCGACCGCCAACTCCTCCATTCTCTTCCTCAGCTGTCCTAGCCCTTTCGTAACCTTCTTGTCCTCCCCCTCGTTCTGATTCTGATTCTGATTCTGACTCTGATAACCTTTCTCGATCTCTTCTGCTCTACCCCAACCCATCTCCTCACTCCTGTACTCTTCCCTAACTTTCCATCCCTGCCAGATCTCACTACTGACCCTCAAATCCCTCCTGAACAATTCACTAGCTTCCTCAATACTCCTAGGTACGCTTCGACCTTTCGCATAATTCGAAGGAGCGAACGGTAAGGGGAACGGTCGAGATTGATCAGTCTGATATTGCTGCTTCTTGGGTTTCGGCGGTTGAGGCATGTTTGCATTTTGACCTCCGGGGTTTTGAGGTAAAGGGAGAGGAGAGAGTGAAGGAAGAGGGGAAGGCGGAGGGGAAGGAGCAGGTGTAGCGGGTTGCCATTGAGCTGCCGGAATAGAAGGGTTTTGGACTGGTGGTGGAGGCACGTATTGGTTCGATGGTAAAGAGGGATCGTGATTTGCGTTGATATGATAGCTGAAAGTAGGTTTGATAGGGATTGGAGCGGCGGCGGCGGAGATTCGATCGAGCGTAGTTTGGTCGGAAGAGAGAGCGGAGAGTTGAGGTGGGAGAGGGAGCAGCTGGGAAGGCGGCAAAGGAGTGAAAGTGGGATATTTCGCAAGAGTTTCGTTTCGGAAAGAAAGGAGTGAAGGGATGGTTGATTTAGTCCAAGGTTCTATCGATTGACAGGGTCAGTCGAAGTGGTCAAGAGGGAGTAATATGCAAGCTCACTGTAGTCAGGTTTCGAACTTGGGTCGTCTTTCGGTAAACCCTCGATTTCCCTGACCAAAATCTTCACTCGCTCGGCATCCTTCATTCCTCCGATCGTGCACAACAGACTTTTCCATAACAACAACAAAAGCTGTACGGATATTCGGAACGCGTCAGCTCTAAAGTAGGAGTGCTGAACGAGAAGAACGACGTACCTTTTTTACTGGGTAACCTTTTGCGTTCTTTTCCCGTAGACCAGCTACAAGATTGAACAGATGTATCGGCATTGGAGGATTCAGCTCCACTGTAAGTCCACGCAAGCTGCACCTATCAGCTTCTGGTTGTTAAGAACGATAGGAACCTGTATTAGCTTACTCAAATCCTGTCCCCATTGATCTTCCCCTCTGAAGCACTCGACCATGAAGTAAACGACTGCCAGCAGACTCGCCAATTCCGCGTTAATCTCATCCAGTTTCTCCTGTCTCATTCTCTCCTTTTCCTCCTCTTCCTCGGTCAAGATCGGTTGATGTTGATTATGCTGGTAATGTCCCTCTTCTCCATCCTCATCTTCTTGCTGACCGTTCCCTTGACCGTACGAAGGAACTCCAGAATTGACCTCCCACTCCTCTGTAGCTCGTTTAATTGCTTCCCAGAGTGTTTTCAGTGCTCCTGCTTCTCGCAACAGACGACAGTTGCCGAGAACTAGGTGAAGGTGGTGTTCTGGTGAGGTAGAGGTCGTCGAGGAGAATGTACCGTGCGCTATGTAGAGGAGATGGCGGGCGGAGGAGGAACGGGATTGAGAGGTTGATTGAGGGGAGGTCAGAGTCGTGAGAAGCGATCGAATTGTCGAGATTTGATACGAATGCGGGGATTTGACAAATTCTGTGGATGGTAATCCCCCAAAGAACGTCAGCCTAGGGTTTACGGAGGTTCTGTTAAGGAATCCAACTAACCTTGTTCACCTTGAAACCAATCCTCGAATTCCTTCTTGTGATCCAACACTTGAGGTACTTCGACATAGCTATAAAATTCTTCCAGTTCACTTAATAGATCTGATGTGTCTGGTGGAGGAGAAGGGAAAGTGTAGACAGTTTGTTTCGGTCGAGGAGGTAGATTGGATTGAGGTGGTGCGTTGTTCTGATTTGGTTGAGGCGGGTAAGGTTGAGGTTGATTCGTTTGTGGTTGAGCTGTACGTTGAACGAGATCTACTCAGTACATTTCGCATGACTTGACTGAGAGCAAGGCTGAGAAACGTACCAATCGGTTGAGTGAAGATATTCTGAGCTGATTGAGGAGGTTTCGGTGTTGCTTGAGGTCCAGTCGCGTTAGTCGGAGTTCCAGCAGGAGCACTCCCTTGACCGGTGACAGTCTTTGTAGGAGGTTGAGTCGGTGCTGGACTTGACTGAGTCTGAGTCTGAGGAGGTGAAGTGGCAGCTCCACTCGATTGATCTACAGCATTCCTTCTCGCTGTTTGACTCAGTAGTTGTGCGGCAGTACCAGTAGGTGACTGTGATCGATTCGAGAGGTCTTGTTGTGCTTGTTGGAGTGATTTCTGTCGGAGTGAATTGAGGTCTGAAACGGGAGGAGAAGTCGAAGAGGAAGAAGAGTTGGGCGTTGAGGATACTAGTGGTTGTATAGTTGGTGGATCCGCCATGTCCACACGCGTCAAAGTGATATGTAGAGAGCAGGAGTTGATATTCAAGATGAAAGAGCGAGAGGTTCGTGGAGAGTTCCCTTTCTTTCCTCCTGTTCACCGAGATTATTGACTACCCCATTGAAACTACTACGATAGACAGCAACTAGGCCCTCCATTCAGCGCCATGTCGAGGTGAGCCTTCCTCCTCTTCCCGTCCCTCCCTCCTTCTTTGCCCCCACTTTCGAGCTAACAACCCCTTTCCCTCTCAAGCAGCGACCCCTTGAGCGATCCACTGTCATCTACTACGAACGAGTCACTGACAGAGAATCATCAAGCGCAACCAAAGAATCCCTGGAATTCGAAACAATCTGATTTATTCGCTCAACCCTTTCAATCCTGGTCAGACGAGCCACACGACACGAAATCAACGGGCGATGATGGTGGAGTAGAGGAAGATGCAAAGGAGGAGGAGCCGACCTCGAACACCGAAGAAAGAGATTTGATTTCGCACTCTCGTTCAGGTTCGACCTCGCTCAACGCGCAAGCTCCGACCTTCATCCCATCTTTCTCACCCGCCACAGTAGACCCACCCTGTCCTCACTCCTCATCTGAACCGATCCCAATCCCTTCCCCTTCTCCCCCTCATTCCGACACCGATTCCCCCTCCGGTACTTTCAAAGACTCGACTCCTCAGGCCACGAAGCCTTCTCCCTTCTCCAGTCGAGACGAGAACCATGAGAATGTGAACACATTTAGTAAAGTGTCTCCTCCCGAAGAAGACGTTCCGACGACTGAAGAACCGGCGTCCGAAACTTTGAATCAGCATTCTCGAGAAACGACCTCTTCTTCCACCCTATCTCTTCCTTCCCGTCCCCTTTCTCGCGCCTCTTCGACCGGCTCAACCTACTCCCCTTCTATCCTTCGCAATCTCATCACTCAATCCTGTCAATCCGGTGATCTTCCCCGTCTCCGCTCTCTATTCTCCCAGCAGTCTTCACCGTCAGACGATCTCTTCTCCCTCTCAAACTCGGTCAACCCGACAACGGGCCTCGCGCCGATCCATCAAGCCGCAAAGAGGGGTCACGTGGAGGTAGTGAAATGGTTGATTGAAGAAGCAGGAGCGTTGGTTGGGTTGGAGGATGGAGATGGAGAGACTGCACTTCATAAGGCTAGCTTGAAAGGACATGCTGAAGTCGTGGAGTACCTGATTGGCAGAGGTGCTGAAGTCGATGGAGCCGATGCCGACGGTTGGACTGTGAGTCTTCTCCCTTTCCCCTTCCTTTCTAAGTCAACGCTCATTTCATTCCCTCGGGATCTTAGGCTCTACACAACGCAGCATCGGCCGGTTCACTCCCACTCATCTCACTCCTTCTCTCTCATGGCGCATCTCTCTCCCCCCTCTCCTCGCACGGCTACACTCCCCTAATGAACGCCTCTTCGAAAGGTCACCTCCCCTCTGTCCACCTCTTACTCAAACGAGGTGCCGATCCACTCACTCGGAACAAGTTCGGAGAAACCGCTTTCGATCTCGCGGCGGGAGTATTCGAGGTTCGAATCTGCGAAGTATTGGGTAGTTACGAGAAGATCGCTTGGAGTGCGAAGAGGGAGAAAGCGAAGAGGGAAGGGAAGGAGTTGGAGGAGTACAACGTGTGTGATTTACACTCGACCGTGCCGGTTGTATTGCACGAGAATCAACGACTCGTCACTCCTACTCTATCGAAATTCTCGACTTTGAGTGGGATGCTGGGTGGAGAGGAGAAATGGACGGCGAAGGCGATCAGTAGGAATGATAGAAGGGCTGCGTTCACTTTACCGAAGTCGGTACTCGAAGGAATGGATGGGGAAGGGGAGGAGCGAGCATGTTTCAAGAGCGAAGTCGTACTGCCTATCGTTGGAAAAGAGTCAAAGCTGATCGTGCCGGAGAGGAGGGAAGTCAGAAGTGGTGGACGGGTCAGAGTGCAGGAATCGAACAAGGGTACACTCAAGAAAAAGGGAAAACCATCGACGAGCAATTCCGCTTCTTCCTCCCTTTCCACTATTCTCTCTTCGGCCTCATCTGAACCGATCCCTTCATCCTCGACTTCCACATCCCAAGGTTCGCCCGCATGGGTCTGGCTTTCGAATTGGATCGTCGATCTCTCTTCACCCTACGCGTCTCCTCAAGACGGTTGGTCCTACTCGCAATCTTTCTCGACACCTGCCGATGAATGGTTCCCGTCTCTTCCGATCGAAGGTACAGGGCATGTGAGGAAATGGGTTAGGCGGCGACGATGGGTGAGAGTGATGAGGAGAAGAGTGGATCTACCCAATTGGGGTTACCTGGATGCGCCGGCACAGGTCACAACAGAGGGTGACTACAGAAGACGGGTGAACTTCTTGATCGATCAGAATCAGCAGGAGGAGGAGGAGGAACAAGATCTCGGAAGTTCGGTCGATGGGAGGGGATCGAGGAAGTCGCTCACGAGACTGGAGAGGGCGGCAGATGAGCTGAGAAGTGGAATCGAAGGCGATGAAGACGAAGAGCGGAAGAGGGCAGCTCAGTCGGATCTCGAAGGGGTTCTCGCGAAGATTGCGTTGCTGAGAAATCAGCTCGATGAAGCAAGGGAATCAGACGAGCAGGATGAAGGTGAGCTGTACATCTAGCCCGTTCTCGGATCGCTTCATGCTGATCGAACTGGCGGCCGCAGACTCCGATGAAGAATTTGTTTACAACGGTCGGGATGCGGAAGAAGATGGTGAAGACACTCGATCAGTTTTCACCACGACTCGACCTTCCTCCATCCGCACACCTTCGATATCTCGAGGCGGTCCATCTTCCGAGTTCTTTGCGACTACTCCAACTCTCGCTTCCTTCGCTCAGCATCATCAGGACCTCACTCAGAATCCCGACTTTCGAGTTCCAACGAACGAGAGCGCTTCCCTCTATACCTCTCACAATGGAAATTCGGTGCATCACGCTCCTCATCGGACGGCATGGGAACCGGACGAAGCTGCAGACGAATGTAGACGATGCGGAAACACTTTCTCGTTCTTCAAGCGCAAACACCACTGTCGAAGGTGAGCTCTTTCCACCACCGCTTCCTTCCTATCTTCGATTGATACTCGACTTCGATGACAGATGTGGCTTGGTCTGTTGCGCAAGCTGTACGACTCACAAGGACGCGATCGATCCCTATCTCGTCGTTCGAGAACCTGGAATTCCCCCAACTCTCGAAGATCTTCAGCCTTGGTCACTCTCGACACCTCTACTGTATCGCACCTGCGACTCTTGCCATGCCGCGCTCGCTCTACCTCAAGGACTTTCGCATCTTTCTTCGTCCCTCCTCTCACCTCAATCGTTCTTCCCTCCTTCACCTTCCTTGGGATCGATTACACCGAGCGAGACCAACGAGTCAGAAGCGAGCGAGCTCACGGAGTGTCCTGTTTGTGGTCAAACTCTAAATGACTTTGGAGAGAGAGCAATTCAGGAGGATCATGTTCGGAATTGTCTGGAAAAGGGAGCGGGTTCGATTTCTTCAGGTCGATACCTAGGTGCGTCTCGCTACTCCTTCGTATATCCAATACTGAACCTAGTCATCCTTACAGTATTCACTCTTCCACCTGGACCGCTCGTCGACGAAGAATGTCGTATCTGCTACAGCGAGTTCGAGGTCAACGATAGACTGGCTCGCCTCGTCTGTCTATGTACCTATCACGAGACATGCATTCAGGCCTGGCTTTCCCGTGGGCATTCGTGTCCCGTTCACGCGGTTACGGACAATTAGACTCGACTCCTCTTCGCTTCCTTCGTTTTAGCACGCCTTGTGCGTTTTTATACCATTTGTTCTTGATACCGCTCGCTCGTTCTTTCATCAGCACAGTCGTTCCTGTTTGCAATCTGTCTTCACTCTGTTTTACGAACGCTTGAGCGTGTTCGACGTCGGAGTGGGAGATTTGGATTTCGAAGAAGCGGTCAAAGTTCAGCTCGTTTCTCACACTCGACGCTTTCTTTGCGCTTTCTCTCGAGTCGATGAAAGCTTGCCGACCGCGGCCAACAGCAACCGACGAAGGTAGCGTAACGAATGGGGGGCATACTGTTGAGTAAGTGGATTATCGATCAACTACGACAGAAGTTCTCTACACAATATCTACAGCGAAACCCGCCTTCTTCAAGCGTATTCACGACCCTGCTGCTGTTTCTCCCATGAGCCGTTCCATCCCGCATCCCAAAGCTCGTTGACCGGAGTTTTCATCGATCCGTCGTCTCTCATCCACTTCCTTCGCAACCCGAGAATGACCGTTGTCAGACCGATCATCGTCAGGAGTGACCAACAAGCCCATCCAACACCCATCATCGTCTGGAGGAGAGTACAGACTAAGCCGAAGTTGTGAGGAGTTTGAACTTGAGGGGTCATGCAATGCGAGAGTTTGTTCATTTGGTTGTACGTGAGCTCGGCCATTCCCGCTGTGACAGATATGCAGAATCAGAGGTATTCGAGAAGTGTCGTCGGAAAGACTAGGAAACGCACTGGTTAAGAATACAAACAGAAATATTTCCGTCAGGAGGTGAAAGAAAGCCGTCGCCACCCAATGACCAGGTTTCGATGAAGAGAGGAGGAGGCTGCGACATCGGAGATCGTCAGTCACGCTCTTGAGAGTTCTGAAAAGTGACGGCGACTCACATTCCGGGAATGAGCAAAGTCGAAAGACCCGAGACGAAGGCGAGGACCGCGATAGAAGGATTGCCTTGCAGGTCGTCGGAGACGAGCGCTCCGCAAGAGACTCCAAAGAGTACGAGGCAGAGGCAGGTGAAAGTGAGTTGAGCACTAACTCGGAGTGTTGCGAGAATTGCCATCGAGTCGAGGTTGCGAAGGGAATTGATGAGATTGAGAAACAACTCGTCCAGTCCCCTCGACTGGTAGAGTCATTGTTGTGGTCGAGGGCCAAGGTAGAGAAGCATTCCGGCATTTGGACGACTTCAACGAGAGGAATTCTCGTAGTTCAATTCGAAATCATCACCTTTCCGAGCCCTTGGCCTGTCACTTTCACGTCTGATCGACATCCGAAAGTAGTTCTGTTTCGTAGAGGCTGTCTAGAAGCCAAGATCGGCTTGTTTCGACCATTCGAAGCATGAGAATCGAAGATTTACAGGAAAAAACGAAGGTTTAGTGGGACGGGGACGCGGTGAAGTGGCTTTTGCTTGATGAAAATCCCTATGTAGATAGCTGTGATTCCACTGAGCGCATCATCAGCGAAGCAGATATCGAGTGAGACGCAAGAGATCAAGCGATTACAAAAGTCTCTTGAACGTTTGAACTCTTTCCATTCTACCATTCACTTATTCACGGCTCAGATGGCTTCGTCCGACTTCCGAGTGCTCTCCGAATCACCGCTGAATGCAGAGCCGCCTCTCCCGACTCTCGCGAAGGACTTCTTCACCCCCACCGAATCTGCATTTCACCGAAATCATGGCGAAATTCTGAAGAAAGATGTGGAGACGTACCGACTTGTAATCTCGTCAGAGCTCGAGGGAACAGAGATGAGGAATGTGCTGGAATTTCGAGATATCAAAGGATTCAGTAGAGTCGATGTCAATGCCAGCATGAGTTGTGCTGGGAATCGAAGGTCAGAGATGAACGAGGAGAAAGAAGTCGAAGGGTTACAATGGGGTGGGAGGTGAGCACATCGGATCGTCGTTGCCATAGGAGAACGAAGCTGAATTGAATCTCGCGAACTTTGCAGCGCGATCTTCAACTCCCTCTTCGCCGGGCCACTCTTGAGAGACGTCTTGAGCTCTGTAGGCATCAAGCTGGACGAACTCGAGAAGCGAGATGATGTCGACAAGCTACACCTACATTTCGAAACGACTCAAAAGTGCGAAGATGCAGAGTTTTACGGCTCCTCGCTGCCTGTACGAATGGCTTTGTGAGTCTCTCACACGCGACCTACGGATCACTGCTAACGACCTCGCGTGTTTTCAGGGATCCTGAGCGACCCGTACTTCTCGCAACGCACATGAACGGAGTACCTTTGAACGAGAAACACGGAAAACCGTGTCGCCTCGTAGCTCCGGGCATCATAGGAGCTCGCTCAGTGAAGTGGCTCGAGCGAATAGTGCTGAGAGATCGACCTGTAAGTTTTCGCTTTCTTCCCTCGAATCGAATCTTCGAATTGACGAGTCATCTTTTTACAGTCTGACAACTTCTACATGACTCGAGACTGCAAGCTTTGCCCTGCTTCTCTGATTCAACTCATGCTGATGATCCATCGATCACAGACAAGATTCTGCCGCCTGAAGCGACTCCAGAAACGAAGGAAGAGTACTTGAAGAAAGTCGAGCCGCTGATGGAACTGCCGCTCAATTCGGAGATCTGTGAGCCTGCTGACGGTTCAAATGTCGAGCTCGGCGGCGCCAAGTCGATTCGGGTTCGAGGATATGCTCTCGGCTCTCACGGTAAGTCAGCCCACTCCTCCCAAAGCAACTCTGAACTGACTCTCTGTGCCCTCTCAGGTACACCTATTCAGTCCGTCAATATCGCTCTAATTCCCTTACCTCTACCTTCTACCCCTTCTCAACCCGACACTTCTGCTGCATCTCCCGGAACCGACTTACCTCATCCCGAACAACATCAAATCCGACTCTTCGCAAACTCGCTCTCAAGCAATCAATGGACGCAAGCGAGACTCGAGGATCACTTGTCGCATGGGGAGGGAGGGGGCTCGTTGGAGAAGAATTGGGGCTGGACGCTGTTCTCTGCCTCTGTCGAAATTCCGAAAGAGCTTTCAGAACGAACAGGAGAAAGAGAGACGAAAGTCGCCCTCGTCGCTTATGCAGGTGAGTCTGAACCGTCTTGAAGTCTACCTCTCTGATGGTTTGGCTGAACAACCCTCTTTCGTCGCAGTCGACATCAACGGAGAAAAGCAGGAACTGCAAACAGCGTGGAATCTGAGAGGTGTCGCAGAGGCGGGCTGGTCTGTATCGCGAGTAAAGCTCAGCTGAGCGTGGAGTAATCGAAGGAAAGAAGTAGCACAACAACTCGATCTTCGCGAGGAGAGACGAGATGCGAGTTTCGACCACTTCCTAGAAACTATGCGCGCAGATTCTACATTCTATGATTGACAACAGTTCTATGCTCTATACACTTCGTCAAACAGTATGATCCTCTTTCCAAGCATCATCGTTGAGTTTCCCACTTTGACGGCTCTGGCCAAACTCTTCTGAACCATTCTCCTAGTCTCTTGTTCACGTCGAGCGCCACCGTCAGTCTCGGACTGTAGATGTCGTCGTTTAGAGCGAGAAAGGCTGGGGGTTGGTGGGAATTCTCGGAAATCGAAAGAGCGTTGAGCATTTCGGTTAAGGGCTCTCCACCTCCTTTGATCGAACGAAACGCTGCTGACGAGGACCCAATCGAGTACGAGTACCGTTGAATGAGCGAGATGGCCTAGAACGCGAGAATTGTCAGCGAGAGAATCGATGGTCGGTTGTGGGACGAAGCTACTCACGAAATCTCGACGAGACCCGTTCAGAGGAAGCTCGAAGTTGACTTCAGTCTGTCTTCACTCTGTTTTACGAACGCTTGAGCGTGTTCGACGTCGGAGTGGGAGATTTGGATTTCGAAGAAGCGGTCAAAGTTCAGCTCGTTTCTCACACTCGACGCTTTCTTTGCGCTTTCTCTCGAGTCGATGAAAGCTTGCCGACCGCGGCCAACAGCAACCGACGAAGGTAGCGTAACGAATGGGGGGCATACTGTTGAGTAAGTGGATTATCGATCAACTACGACAGAAGTTCTCTACACAATATCTACAGCGAAACCCGCCTTCTTCAAGCGTATTCACGACCCTGCTGCTGTTTCTCCCATGAGCCGTTCCATCCCGCATCCCAAAGCTCGTTGACCGGAGTTTTCATCGATCCGTCGTCTCTCATCCACTTCCTTCGCAACCCGAGAATGACCGTTGTCAGACCGATCATCGTCAGGAGTGACCAACAAGCCCATCCAACACCCATCATCGTCTGGAGGAGAGTACAGACTAAGCCGAAGTTGTGAGGAGTTTGAACTTGAGGGGTCATGCAATGCGAGAGTTTGTTCATTTGGTTGTACGTGAGCTCGGCCATTCCCGCTGTGACAGATATGCAGAATCAGAGGTATTCGAGAAGTGTCGTCGGAAAGACTAGGAAACGCACTGGTTAAGAATACAAACAGAAATATTTCCGTCAGGAGGTGAAAGAAAGCCGTCGCCACCCAATGACCAGGTTTCGATGAAGAGAGGAAGAGGCTGCGACATCGGAGATCGTCAGTCACGCTCTTGAGAGTTCTGAAAAGTGACGGCGACTCACATTCCGGGAATGAGCAAAGTCGAAAGACCCGAGACGAAGGCGAGGACCGCGATAGAAGGATTGCCTTGCAGGTCGTCGGAGACGAGCGCTCCGCAAGAGACTCCAAAGAGTACGAGGCAGAGGCAGGTGAAAGTGAGTTGAGCACTAACTCGGAGTGTTGCGAGAATTGCCATCGAGTCGAGGTTGCGAAGGGAATTGATGAGATTGAGAAACAACTCGTCCAGTCCCCTCGACTGGTAGAGTCATTGTTGTGGTCGAGGGCCAAGGTAGAGAAGCATTCCGGCATTTGGACGACTTCAACGAGAGGAATTCTCGTAGTTCAATTCGAAATCATCACCTTTCCGAGCCCTTGGCCTGTCACTTTCACGTCTGATCGACATCCGAAAGTAGTTCTGTTTCGTAGAGGCTGTCTAGAAGCCAAGATCGGCTTGTTTCGACCATTCGAAGCATGAGAATCGAAGATTTACAGGAAAAAACGAAGGTTTAGTGGGACGGGGACGCGGTGAAGTGGCTTTTGCTTGATGAAAATCCCTATGTAGATAGCTGTGATTCCACTGAGCGCATCATCAGCGAAGCAGATATCGAGTGAGACGCAAGAGATCAAGCGATTACAAAACACGGCGGGCAAAAACAAGTCCGCAGCTGCAATTGGAATAGCTTTGGAATCAAAGTCCATTACTCGTCCGACCAAATCTATCGGACATTATGTTCGCTCGAAATTTCGGACTTTAAGTCCGAATCTCCACCACTCAAGTCCGCTCTTAAACCAACGAACCTACCACTCCACCTCGAATCAATGCCGAATAGCCTACTAGTCACCAATCTCAAGCAGTTCACTAGCTTCACCGCCTTCCTCTCGAGTCTCGAACACGTCTCTCCCCTTTGATCGAACCTCGAAGCTCCACTTTCTCAACGGCTCGCTTTTCCTGCAGATTCATTTAGCTCGGGAGGCTGGTCAATCCCTTTCCCATGGCTGCTTGACATCAACAACTCCCTCTCTCGCCCTCTTCGCTCGATTTATTGGCTCTCGCTCGCCAGCGCAGGATGACGGGCCACGGCAATCGCTGTCAATGTCGCTGTAGGACTTGTAAGCAGCTACCCGAGGGGTTCAAACTACTCCATCCTTCAACTCGGAAGCGGCATCTCGCAGCAGAAGCCAAAGCGGACAGCAAATTTCGAACCTCCGCTTCTCCCAGTCTCCTACCCTCGACACCTCCTCTTTCTCCTCCCTCATCTCCGCTTCACCACTCGTCGCGATCCGAACATCTTCACAGTCCCTCGCAACATGGCGAGGTTCCGCTCGTCGCACCTTCTGACGACTCTTCAAAGCTCTCCTCGACAGCTTGCTGCTCGAATGCCTGTCCAATGGAAGCTGTACGCAGAGAAGCGGTCAAGGAGGCAGTGGCGATTCGTACTTCGGGACACCGAGAGGGGGAGATTCAAGGGAAGTCAACATATCAGGCTGTCAAGCAAGACGACATCGGTTCGTCTCTCCTTCTCTCTCGACGTATTGTTCGCCTTGCTCATATCTTGTCGCGGCAGTCGATACAATCATCTGGATTATCATCTCTATCATCGCCCTTCTCTACTGCGACAGCCGACTCAGCCGTGAGCTTGCCAGCAAGTTGCTCAGCGTCGGTTCGGCTATTCTCGATTCTCTCGGCAAACTCCCTTCCCTTCGCAAGTTCCTACCACCCTCTGCCTCACCGCGCTATCCTTCCCTCTTTCCCGTCGATATTCGTACCGCCCTCAAGCATCTCAATGTCGAGCCGGTCCTCGAACAGCAGATCTGCTGTCCGAAATGTTTCGCCCTTTACCCTATCTCTCGCTCAAGGCCCACCTGCTCAGCCCGTTCCGCTCCGCGATCACGTCCCTGTCATTCTCGCCTGCGACATCCGTCAGGTCAACCAATCCGATTGTTCTCAGCTCAACGCATCGACACATGGCTCGCAGAACGGTTAGCAAACCCTGCTTTCGAAGAAGCTCTCCAACCTCGCAGCTTTCAAGGTATTTCAAGCGTTTCGGATATCCAGCAAAGTCGATTCTGGAAGAACTTCAGAGATGGAGAGGGGAAAGAATTCTTTGTTGGAGATGGAAAACTGGGATTCAGTTTATACGTCGATTGGTTCAATCCGCTCGGGAATAAAGCAGGTGGTGCGCTTCTCCCTCTTTCTTCAGAACGCAGCGACGATATTGAGTCTCCCGGTATCAACAGGAAAAAGCCTTTCTTTCGGTACTATCGCCCTCTTCTGCTTGAATCTTCCTCTCTCCCTTCGTCTCAAACCCGAAAATATCTTCCTCTATACCGTTACTCCCGGTCCTCACGAACCTTCCACAACTCAGCTCAACCATCTTCTACGCTCTCTCGTCGACGACCTTCTCCGCTTCTGGTCTCCCGGTGTCAAATTGCCGACCGCATCCTCCCCCGAGGGTAGACTCTTCCGAGCTGCTCTAATCAACCTCGTCGCCGATCTTCCCGCTGCTCGCAAAACAGCAGGTTTCGCCAGTCACGCCGCCAACCTCTTCTGCTCGTGGTGCTTCCTCAGCAAAGCCGACATCGGAAACCTCGATCCGCACTCGTGGGAGCGCCGACACCGTCAAGCTCATCTCGAGGCAGAGAGGATCTGGCTCGACGCTCAAACGCAAACCGCTCGAGGTCGTTGTTTGACAGCAACTGGAGTGAGATGGTCGATTCTCAACGAGTTACCCTACTGGGACGCAACACGAATGGTTATTCTCGACATCATGCACAACCTCTCCGGCGTGATGCAGTGCCATGCAATGGAGATCTTCGGCTTCGGAGGAGATATGAAGAGGTTTGCGAAGAAGAAAGCGGAAAGGGAGGCAGATGATGAGAGCGAGTCGAGCGAGGGAGAAAGCTCTGAGGAGCAAACAGAAGAGGAGGAGGCGGGTTCCGAAGAGTGGGAGAGGGAAAGGAAAGGCTTAGTGGAGGAATCGGTAATGGTCAATAGAAAAGGAATCTCGCTCAAACTAGGAAGATCGAAGATCGAATCGACCCTGCTCCCCAGCCCTTCTTTCGCCAACACATCCTTCCCTCTCGACGACGAATCCGAAGACGATACCTTTCCTGCCCCTCGATCCCATCTTTCGCAATTTTCTCTCGCTACCCTTCGATCGACTATTTCTTCGACATCCATTCCCTCATGGATTGATCGACCTCCTACCAACCTAGGTGAACCATCGCATGGCAAGATCAAATCCGACACTTGGTTCAAGCTCTACCAAATCTTCATTCCTCTAGCGGCGTGTCAAGTTTGGCAGCCAAGGTCAGATGGTCAGCTCGAGAATCTCTTCGCTCTTGTCTGCGCCATCAACCTCACTTCCTCTCACACCGTCACTCCCTCCCTCCCTTCTGCTCTCGCTCGATATCTCCTTTCCTACCTCAATTCGCTGCGAGAGCTTCATCCACAAATTCACCTTCGACCAAATCATCATTACATGCTGCACATTCCGGGGATGATTGAGCGAGTGGGATCATTGGCTTCACTGGCGGCGTGGGCAGGAGAGCGACTCAATCAAGAACTTGGCGGAGCAATGAACAACGGCAAGACTCGTGAGTTTCCCGCTTCCTCGCCTCAGCATCAGCAGATACTGATAATCTTCCCAGCAGATGATATGGCTGGCACCATGATGAAGCGCTTTATTCGCCTCGCTCGTCTTCGAGAGGTCGTCCGATTGAACCTCCCAAAATTCCCGACAGCTTTCACTTCCCTTCGATCGATCCTTTCGTCTCTCTTCGGCATTCCCTTCACCTCAGTCATTGACGAACATCTTCCTCCCCCGGTCTCAACTTCGCATTCTCGAAAGACGAGATCAGACTCGGTTCTCGACAAGCGAACCTACGCCTCTCTATCCCGCTACCTCCACTCTCGATCTCCCTCGTATCCTTGGACCTCTGCCTTTGACTACAAAGCTCTGATGTTGCCCTTCATGCCACTCGCACCCATACTTCCCCGAGATTGTGATTCTCTCTCCTCGACTCAAAAAGATCAACATACATTTTCGACTCGCCGGCATCATGTCGGCAACTCACACGTCCTCCTTCGACATCCTCGGACCGGTCGTCACTCCCTCGCATCGATCATCTTCATGTTCAAGCACACCAGGGTTCAAGATGGTGCGGAAGAAGAAGAAGTATTCATTGCAGTTCGACTCTTCGGTGAGCTCGGCGACGAGGTGGAATCTCCGTTCACTCGATACGGTGATTTACACGCGTCGTTGTGCGGACCGCTTCAAGAGGAGACAAGCGCAGTCTTCGCGCTTCGCGATATCGTATGTCACCTAGCAGTCCTCCCTCTCAAAGCTGGTAGTATTCCCCGAGTTGCTGTAGACACCGTAGCTTGTATCAAACTGAGAACTGTTACTTGAGACGCATGATCGAGAGACTTTTTGAATCTTCAGTCTCGTTCCTTCGAGAGTCGAAAGTCAATTTTCCCATTTTCAACATTGAGAATAGCTAGCGTTCGGAGTCAATGAGAGGGAGGCAGGAAACGATACAGGAATTTTGACACGGAAGCTGAGTGACGACATCGAGCCTGAAGCTACGAAGGGTAGGAAGAGTTGAGCGAGGAAACTTGAAATTTGACAAGGTTGATGAGTCTAGTTCCGATCAAATCATATGTCAGCTGCTTGAAGATCCTGGTGTATAGTGAGACTGACAACACACTGATCAATCCTTTTGAGCGCTGGAGAACCAGAGCAGTTCGGCTTCTCCCTCATAAAATTTCTTTCCATCGTATCGCGAGACACGCTGATTCCTCAGCTCCACCTTGACCCATTCATCAATGTTCTCCGTCGCATAGACCGCTGGTTGCTTCTTGGGTTGGGGTAGACTTGCGCGAAGCCGGAGAGCGATGAAGGTGAATGTGCGCAAAGCAAGGTCTGAAGCGGCTTTCAGTAAGCGTTGACGGGCGAGAGATCATCTAGGACTCACCAGCTACGACATTAGCTACGACCTTCGACTGCTTGCGAGCTATTCTATCCATTTGAAGAGTCGATAGCTTGAGAAACAGTTGACGAGAGAAATTGAGCGGGGGGTTTGACCGTTTGTGAGTCGTAAGGAGTTTACTTGAGTTCCCAGGCTCCTAATAAAGCACTAGCAGCGATCTGCGAGCCCAGCATCAAGGAGTCGAGGTGGCAGGCAGGGACAAAACGAAATTGCGAGATTCATCGCACAGCGCGCAGTCGAGGGCTTAAACGGTCGAGTAGGTCGATCTGGCGGTCTTCTGATTGATCGGGAAGCATCGTTGTAGGTGGAAGAGCATGAGAGGAGACTGAAGAGGGAACTTTTCGAATCTCAGTCTCGCTCGTCTGATTTCTTCGCGTCAGAAGCTAGTCGATGTTACTATCAGTGATTACAGTTGGCACAAAGCGTCGACAATTTTTTTTTCTTGTAGAAGCAGACAGGAAAGTGAGGAATCGATTGAAACAAAAATACACGAAACTAAAGTCTAAAGTTCATCCTCCCAATCTGCATCCGCCTCACTCGTCTCGCCTTGTCCATAAAGAAAGGCACTCTCATCAAGCAACATCCCAACATGATCGACGCCATCCTCCTCTCCGCTTCCGTCGTTATCCGAGCTCTCCTCTGCCTCAGTCTCCTCTGCCTCAGTCTCCTCCGCCATAGACTCGTCACTATCGACAATCGAGGCGACAGACGGAGCTTGAGCGGCACGTCGACCATTCCTGCCGGTCGAGTGTTGCGACGTACTCCGCTCAACGGGCGCTTGGCGAGAAGATTTGGTAGTTCCAGCTGCGAAAGCGTCGACGAGTGCTTTCCCGGCTTGTCTGTCCTTGACAAAGTCGTCGACACTGACGCGACGAGCGGGGCTGAGCTGCTTGAGCGTTGCCGGCGGAAGTCGTTCGAGGAAGAAGCTGTCGTAAAGATTCGTAGGTAGTCCGAGGGGTATCCGATTGATAAGAGTCGGGGAGAGGAGAGTGTCGTAAAGGAAGCTGTACTCATGTCAAACAGGTCAACAAACTACTCGAAAACATCGACGAATAGGAGGAAACGTACAGACGAGGCGCACGAGAAGCTCCTCGACGCTTGGAGGTCATCGCAACTGACATCCGTACTTGCCGTTCCACCTCGGTCATCAGATCCTGGAGATCAGAAGACCACCAATCGGGTACGGTGCAATTGACAGAGTCACCGCCAGTTGGAGAACGTGTTGCGAAAATGTTCGGCATGAGATGAGAAGTGTGATCCTTGAAGATTGCGAGCAAGACCGGGTCCATTTCGGTCGTGCAAAGATACGCGTAGTATTCTTGCATTGTCTAGTAAAGAGAGAGCTTGTCAGCCAGAAAGAAGAAAGCAGTGAAAAGCGAAAGTTCAACTCACGCGTTTTCGAAGCTGTCGCATACAATCCTCAGCGGCTGCATCCTTTCTCGATCCTTCACTCTTTCCTGCTTTCCGTTCTCGGGGTTCAATAGTGCTCTTGATGTGGTGAACGAGAATCTTCCGGATGATGAGAGGTTGACTGAGAGGCGGGAGATCCGTGACCGATAGATTGTGGTATTGTCCAGTTTTGGCAGCCATGACCAACGTCTTCTCAACGAACAACAGCATTATCTCGTTCACTCGATCGCGAGGATTTGCTGAGAAGTCCCAAGTGATGCGAGGAAGTTTCCACCTAGCGAGACAAGAGAGGAGATACTGGTGATAATCTTGGTCGATGGTGTCTTGGTACTTAATTGGGAGGTCGAAGGTCGAAGTAGGGTCGAAAGGTGTGCTGCTATCGAGAGGAGGGAGAGAGGCATCCGTAGGGAACTCTTGCTCGATTTGGTCGCAGGCTGCCGAAGCGAGGGGGGGAGGAAAGGCGGTCGTGGCTGTCGGACGGTTCGTGAGTAGTCGGAAGTGCTTGTAGATTACGAGCTAAAACACGATGGAATGGTCAGCTCAAGCGATGATACGCGGAAAAAAGTAACAGCTCTACTCACCTTCAAGTGCTGGTAACCGCTGATATCGACGTCTCTCAATGTAGCGTCCCATTGATCAACTTTCGACGTCCGTATCGACGACGGTGAAGATCTCTCCTTCGTCGGAGACCGTTTTTCCTTCGCATTTCCTTCAGACGTATCATTCGATGACGTTACAATCCCCGCCCGCTTTTCCTCGAGAGCCTTGAAGCGAGTCTCATTGCGAGTGTCGCTGACGATGAGGTGCGACATGATCTTGGCGAGCGAGGATTCGAGGGATTGAAACTTTGCATCGGGGAGAGGGCAGGAGGAAGGGGTGGTCGAAAGAGGATGCTTTGTACGTTTTGGGCGAGGACTTGATGTAGGCATGCTGACTTTGCGAGGGCGTTGATCGAGTGAAGGAGTGAAAAGCGACAAGTAGGACCGATGAAAGCGATGAAAGCCGATAAATCGAGCGAAGAGGGCGAGAGAGGGAGTTGTTGATGTCAAGCAGCCATGGGAAAGGGATTGACCAGCCTCCCGAGCTAAATGAATCTGCAGGAAAAGCGAGCCGTTGAGAAAGTGGAGCTTCGAGGTTCGATCAAAGGGGAGAGACGTGTTCGAGACTCGAGAGGAAGGCGGTGAAGCTAGTGAACTGCTTGAGATTGGTGACTAGTAGGCTATTCGGCATTGATTCTAGGTGGAGTGGTAGGTTCGTTGGTTTAAGAGCGGACTTGAGTGGTGGAGATTCGGACTTAAAGTCCGAAATTTCGAGCGAACATAATGTCCGATAGATTTGGTCGGACGAGTAATGGACTTTGATTCCAAAGCTATTCCAATTGCAGCTGCGGACTTGTTTTTGCCCGCCGTGAAAGTCTCTTGAACGTTTGAACTCTTTCCATTCTACCATTCACTTATTCACGGCTCAGATGGCTTCGTCCGACTTCCGAGTGCTCTCCGAATCACCGCTGAATGCAGAGCCGCCTCTCCCGACTCTCGCGAAGGACTTCTTCACCCCCACCGAATCTGCATTTCACCGAAATCATGGCGAAATTCTGAAGAAAGATGTGGAGACGTACCGACTTGTAATCTCGTCAGAGCTCGAGGGAACAGAGATGAGGAATGTGCTGGAATTTCGAGATATCAAAGGATTCAGTAGAGTCGATGTCAATGCCAGCATGAGTTGTGCTGGGAATCGAAGGTCAGAGATGAACGAGGAGAAAAAAGTCGAAGGGTTACAATGGGGTGGGAGGTGAGCACATCGGATCGTCGTTGCCATAGGAGAACGAAGCTGAATTGAATCTCGCGAACTTTGCAGCGCGATCTTCAACTCCCTCTTCGCCGGGCCACTCTTGAGAGACGTCTTGAGCTCTGTAGGCATCAAGCTGGACGAACTCGAGAAGCGAGATGATGTCGACAAGCTACACCTACATTTCGAAACGACTCAAAAGTGCGAAGATGCAGAGTTTTACGGCTCCTCGCTGCCTGTACGAATGGCTTTGTGAGTCTCTCACACGCGACCTACGGATCACTGCTAACGACCTCGCGTGTTTTCAGGGATCCTGAGCGACCCGTACTTCTCGCAACGCACATGAACGGAGTACCTTTGAACGAGAAACACGGAAAACCGTGTCGCCTCGTAGCTCCGGGCATCATAGGAGCTCGCTCAGTGAAGTGGCTCGAGCGAATAGTGCTGAGAGATCGACCTGTAAGTTTTCGCTTTCTTCCCTCGAATCGAATCTTCGAATTGACGAGTCATCTTTTTACAGTCTGACAACTTCTACATGACTCGAGACTGCAAGCTTTGCCCTGCTTCTCTGATTCAACTCATGCTGATGATCCATCGATCACAGACAAGATTCTGCCGCCTGAAGCGACTCCAGAAACGAAGGAAGAGTACTTGAAGAAAGTCGAGCCGCTGATGGAACTGCCGCTCAATTCGGAGATCTGTGAGCCTGCTGACGGTTCAAATGTCGAGCTCGGCGGCGCCAAGTCGATTCGGGTTCGAGGATATGCTCTCGGCTCTCACGGTAAGTCAGCCCACTCCTCCCAAAGCAACTCTGAACTGACTCTCTGTGCCCTCTCAGGTACACCTATTCAGTCCGTCAATATCGCTCTAATTCCCTTACCTCTACCTTCTACCCCTTCTCAACCCGACACTTCTGCTGCATCTCCCGGAACCGACTTACCTCATCCCGAACAACATCAAATCCGACTCTTCGCAAACTCGCTCTCAAGCAATCAATGGACGCAAGCGAGACTCGAGGATCACTTGTCGCATGGGGAGGGAGGGGGCTCGTTGGAGAAGAATTGGGGCTGGACGCTGTTCTCTGCCTCTGTCGAAATTCCGAAAGAGCTTTCAGAACGAACAGGAGAAAGAGAGACGAAAGTCGCCCTCGTCGCTTATGCAGGTGAGTCTGAACCGTCTTGAAGTCTACCTCTCTGATGGTTTGGCTGAACAACCCTCTTTCGTCGCAGTCGACATCAACGGAGAAAAGCAGGAACTGCAAACAGCGTGGAATCTGAGAGGTGTCGCAGAGGCGGGCTGGTCTGTATCGCGAGTAAAGCTCAGCTGAGCGTGGAGTAATCGAAGGAAAGAAGTAGCACAACAACTCGATCTTCGCGAGGAGAGACGAGATGCGAGTTTCGACCACTTCCTAGAAACTATGCGCGCAGATTCTACATTCTATGATTGACAACAGTTCTATGCTCTATACACTTCGTCAAACAGTATGATCCTCTTTCCAAGCATCATCGTTGAGTTTCCCACTTTGACGGCTCTGGCCAAACTCTTCTGAACCATTCTCCTAGTCTCTTGTTCACGTCGAGCGCCACCGTCAGTCTCGGACTGTAGATGTCGTCGTTTAGAGCGAGAAAGGCTGGGGGTTGGTGGGAATTCTCGGAAATCGAAAGAGCGTTGAGCATTTCGGTTAAGGGCTCTCCACCTCCTTTGATCGAACGAAACGCTGCTGACGAGGACCCAATCGAGTACGAGTACCGTTGAATGAGCGAGATGGCCTAGAACGCGAGAATTGTCAGCGAGAGAATCGATGGTCGGTTGTGGGACGAAGCTACTCACGAAATCTCGACGAGACCCGTTCAGAGGAAGCTCGAAGTTGACTTCAGTCTGTCTTCACTCTGTTTTACGAACGCTTGAGCGTGTTCGACGTCGGAGTGGGAGATTTGGATTTCGAAGAAGCGGTCAAAGTTCAGCTCGTTTCTCACACTCGACGCTTTCTTTGCGCTTTCTCTCGAGTCGATGAAAGCTTGCCGACCGCGGCCAACAGCAACCGACGAAGGTAGCGTAACGAATGGGGGGCATACTGTTGAGTAAGTGGATTATCGATCAACTACGACAGAAGTTCTCTACACAATATCTACAGCGAAACCCGCCTTCTTCAAGCGTATTCACGACCCTGCTGCTGTTTCTCCCATGAGCCGTTCCATCCCGCATCCCAAAGCTCGTTGACCGGAGTTTTCATCGATCCGTCGTCTCTCATCCACTTCCTTCGCAACCCGAGAATGACCGTTGTCAGACCGATCATCGTCAGGAGTGACCAACAAGCCCATCCAACACCCATCATCGTCTGGAGGAGAGTACAGACTAAGCCGAAGTTGTGAGGAGTTTGAACTTGAGGGGTCATGCAATGCGAGAGTTTGTTCATTTGGTTGTACGTGAGCTCGGCCATTCCCGCTGTGACAGATATGCAGAATCAGAGGTATTCGAGAAGTGTCGTCGGAAAGACTAGGAAACGCACTGGTTAAGAATACAAACAGAAATATTTCCGTCAGGAGGTGAAAGAAAGCCGTCGCCACCCAATGACCAGGTTTCGATGAAGAGAGGAAGAGGCTGCGACATCGGAGATCGTCAGTCACGCTCTTGAGAGTTCTGAAAAGTGACGGCGACTCACATTCCGGGAATGAGCAAAGTCGAAAGACCCGAGACGAAGGCGAGGACCGCGATAGAAGGATTGCCTTGCAGGTCGTCGGAGACGAGCGCTCCGCAAGAGACTCCAAAGAGTACGAGGCAGAGGCAGGTGAAAGTGAGTTGAGCACTAACTCGGAGTGTTGCGAGAATTGCCATCGAGTCGAGGTTGCGAAGGGAATTGATGAGATTGAGAAACAACTCGTCCAGTCCCCTCGACTGGTAGAGTCATTGTTGTGGTCGAGGGCCAAGGTAGAGAAGCATTCCGGCATTTGGACGACTTCAACGAGAGGAATTCTCGTAGTTCAATTCGAAATCATCACCTTTCCGAGCCCTTGGCCTGTCACTTTCACGTCTGATCGACATCCGAAAGTAGTTCTGTTTCGTAGAGGCTGTCTAGAAGCCAAGATCGGCTTGTTTCGACCATTCGAAGCATGAGAATCGAAGATTTACAGGAAAAAACGAAGGTTTAGTGGGACGGGGACGCGGTGAAGTGGCTTTTGCTTGATGAAAATCCCTATGTAGATAGCTGTGATTCCACTGAGCGCATCATCAGCGAAGCAGATATCGAGTGAGACGCAAGAGATCAAGCGATTACAAAAGTCTCTTGAACGTTTGAACTCTTTCCATTCTACCATTCACTTATTCACGGCTCAGATGGCTTCGTCCGACTTCCGAGTGCTCTCCGAATCACCGCTGAATGCAGAGCCGCCTCTCCCGACTCTCGCGAAGGACTTCTTCACCCCCACCGAATCTGCATTTCACCGAAATCATGGCGAAATTCTGAAGAAAGATGTGGAGACGTACCGACTTGTAATCTCGTCAGAGCTCGAGGGAACAGAGATGAGGAATGTGCTGGAATTTCGAGATATCAAAGGATTCAGTAGAGTCGATGTCAATGCCAGCATGAGTTGTGCTGGGAATCGAAGGTCAGAGATGAACGAGGAGAAAGAAGTCGAAGGGTTACAATGGGGTGGGAGGTGAGCACATCGGATCGTCGTTGCCATAGGAGAACGAAGCTGAATTGAATCTCGCGAACTTTGCAGCGCGATCTTCAACTCCCTCTTCGCCGGGCCACTCTTGAGAGACGTCTTGAGCTCTGTAGGCATCAAGCTGGACGAACTCGAGAAGCGAGATGATGTCGACAAGCTACACCTACATTTCGAAACGACTCAAAAGTGCGAAGATGCAGAGTTTTACGGCTCCTTGCTGCCTGTACGAATGGCTTTGTGAGTCTCTCACACGCGACCTACGGATCACTGCTAACGACCTCGCGTGTTTTCAGGGATCCTGAGCGACCCGTACTTCTCGCAACGCACATGAACGGAGTACCTTTGAACGAGAAACACGGAAAACCGTGTCGCCTCGTAGCTCCGGGCATCATAGGAGCTCGCTCAGTGAAGTGGCTCGAGCGAATAGTGCTGAGAGATCGACCTGTAAGTTTTCGCTTTCTTCCCTCGAATCGAATCTTCGAATTGACGAGTCATCTTTTTACAGTCTGACAACTTCTACATGACTCGAGACTGCAAGCTTTGCCCTGCTTCTCTGATTCAACTCATGCTGATGATCCATCGATCACAGACAAGATTCTGCCGCCTGAAGCGACTCCAGAAACGAAGGAAGAGTACTTGAAGAAAGTCGAGCCGCTGATGGAACTGCCGCTCAATTCGGAGATCTGTGAGCCTGCTGACGGTTCAAATGTCGAGCTCGGCGGCGCCAAGTCGATTCGGGTTCGAGGATATGCTCTCGGCTCTCACGGTAAGTCAGCCCACTCCTCCCAAAGCAACTCTGAACTGACTCTCTGTGCCCTCTCAGGTACACCTATTCAGTCCGTCAATATCGCTCTAATTCCCTTACCTCTACCTTCTACCCCTTCTCAACCCGACACTTCTGCTGCATCTCCCGGAACCGACTTACCTCATCCCGAACAACATCAAATCCGACTCTTCGCAAACTCGCTCTCAAGCAATCAATGGACGCAAGCGAGACTCGAGGATCACTTGTCGCATGGGGAGGGAGGGGGCTCGTTGGAGAAGAATTGGGGCTGGACGCTGTTCTCTGCCTCTGTCGAAATTCCGAAAGAGCTTTCAGAACGAACAGGAGAAAGAGAGACGAAAGTCGCCCTCGTCGCTTATGCAGGTGAGTCTGAACCGTCTTGAAGTCTACCTCTCTGATGGTTTGGCTGAACAACCCTCTTTCGTCGCAGTCGACATCAACGGAGAAAAGCAGGAACTGCAAACAGCGTGGAATCTGAGAGGTGTCGCAGAGGCGGGCTGGTCTGTATCGCGAGTAAAGCTCAGCTGAGCGTGGAGTAATCGAAGGAAAGAAGTAGCACAACAACTCGATCTTCGCGAGGAGAGACGAGATGCGAGTTTCGACCACTTCCTAGAAACTATAGAAACTATGCGCGCAGATTCTACATTCTATGATTGACAACAGTTCTATGCTCTATACACTTCGTCAAACAGTATGATCCTCTTTCCAAGCATCATCGTTGAGTTTCCCACTTTGACGGCTCTGGCCAAACTCTTCTGAACCATTCTCCTAGTCTCTTGTTCACGTCGAGCGCCACCGTCAGTCTCGGACTGTAGATGTCGTCGTTTAGAGCGAGAAAGGCTGGGGGTTGGTGGGAATTCTCGGAAATCGAAAGAGCGTTGAGCATTTCGGTTAAGGGCTCTCCACCTCCTTTGATCGAACGAAACGCTGCTGACGAGGACCCAATCGAGTACGAGTACCGTTGAATGAGCGAGATGGCCTAGAACGCGAGAATTGTCAGCGAGAGAATCGATGGTCGGTTGTGGGACGAAGCTACTCACGAAATCTCGACGAGACCCGTTCAGAGGAAGCTCGAAGTTGACTTCAGTCTGTCTTCACTCTGTTTTACGAACGCTTGAGCGTGTTCGACGTCGGAGTGGGAGATTTGGATTTCGAAGAAGCGGTCAAAGTTCAGCTCGTTTCTCACACTCGACGCTTTCTTTGCGCTTTCTCTCGAGTCGATGAAAGCTTGCCGACCGCGGCCAACAGCAACCGACGAAGGTAGCGTAACGAATGGGGGGCATACTGTTGAGTAAGTGGATTATCGATCAACTACGACAGAAGTTCTCTACACAATATCTACAGCGAAACCCGCCTTCTTCAAGCGTATTCACGACCCTGCTGCTGTTTCTCCCATGAGCCGTTCCATCCCGCATCCCAAAGCTCGTTGACCGGAGTTTTCATCGATCCGTCGTCTCTCATCCACTTCCTTCGCAACCCGAGAATGACCGTTGTCAGACCGATCATCGTCAGGAGTGACCAACAAGCCCATCCAACACCCATCATCGTCTGGAGGAGAGTACAGACTAAGCCGAAGTTGTGAGGAGTTTGAACTTGAGGGGTCATGCAATGCGAGAGTTTGTTCATTTGGTTGTACGTGAGCTCGGCCATTCCCGCTGTGACAGATATGCAGAATCAGAGGTATTCGAGAAGTGTCGTCGGAAAGACTAGGAAACGCACTGGTTAAGAATACAAACAGAAATATTTCCGTCAGGAGGTGAAAGAAAGCCGTCGCCACCCAATGACCAGGTTTCGATGACGAGAGGAAGAGGCTGCGACATCGGAGATCGTCAGTCACGCTCTTGAGAGTTCTGAAAAGTGACGGCGACTCACATTCCGGGAATGAGCAAAGTCGAAAGACCCGAGACGAAGGCGAGGACCGCGATAGAAGGATTGCCTTGCAGGTCGTCGGAGACGAGCGCTCCGCAAGAGACTCCAAAGAGTACGAGGCAGAGGCAGGTGAAAGTGAGTTGAGCACTAACTCGGAGTGTTGCGAGAATTGCCATCGAGTCGAGGTTGCGAAGGGAATTGATGAGATTGAGAAACAACTCGTCCAGTCCCCTCGACTGGTAGAGTCATTGTTGTGGTCGAGGGCCAAGGTAGAGAAGCATTCCGGCATTTGGACGACTTCAACGAGAGGAATTCTCGTAGTTCAATTCGAAATCATCACCTTTCCGAGCCCTTGGCCTGTCACTTTCACGTCTGATCGACATCCGAAAGTAGTTCTGTTTCGTAGAGGCTGTCTAGAAGCCAAGATCGGCTTGTTTCGACCATTCGAAGCATGAGAATCGAAGATTTACAGGAAAAAACGAAGGTTTAGTGGGACGGGGACGCGGTGAAGTGGCTTTTGCTTGATGAAAATCCCTATGTAGATAGCTGTGATTCCACTGAGCGCATCATCAGCGAAGCAGATATCGAGTGAGACGCAAGAGATCAAGCGATTACAAAAGTCTCTTGAACGTTTGAACTCTTTCCATTCTACCATTCACTTATTCACGGCTCAGATGGCTTCGTCCGACTTCCGAGTGCTCTCCGAATCACCGCTGAATGCAGAGCCGCCTCTCCCGACTCTCGCGAAGGACTTCTTCACCCCCACCGAATCTGCATTTCACCGAAATCATGGCGAAATTCTGAAGAAAGATGTGGAGACGTACCGACTTGTAATCTCGTCAGAGCTCGAGGGAACAGAGATGAGGAATGTGCTGGAATTTCGAGATATCAAAGGATTCAGTAGAGTCGATGTCAATGCCAGCATGAGTTGTGCTGGGAATCGAAGGTCAGAGATGAACGAGGAGAAAGAAGTCGAAGGGTTACAATGGGGTGGGAGGTGAGCACATCGGATCGTCGTTGCCATAGGAGAACGAAGCTGAATTGAATCTCGCGAACTTTGCAGCGCGATCTTCAACTCCCTCTTCGCCGGGCCACTCTTGAGAGACGTCTTGAGCTCTGTAGGCATCAAGCTGGACGAACTCGAGAAGCGAGATGATGTCGACAAGCTACACCTACATTTCGAAACGACTCAAAAGTGCGAAGATGCAGAGTTTTACGGCTCCTCGCTGCCTGTACGAATGGCTTTGTGAGTCTCTCACACGCGACCTACGGATCACTGCTAACGACCTCGCGTGTTTTCAGGGATCCTGAGCGACCCGTACTTCTCGCAACGCACATGAACGGAGTACCTTTGAACGAGAAACACGGAAAACCGTGTCGCCTCGTAGCTCCGGGCATCATAGGAGCTCGCTCAGTGAAGTGGCTCGAGCGAATAGTGCTGAGAGATCGACCTGTAAGTTTTCGCTTTCTTCCCTCGAATCGAATCTTCGAATTGACGAGTCATCTTTTTACAGTCTGACAACTTCTACATGACTCGAGACTGCAAGCTTTGCCCTGCTTCTCTGATTCAACTCATGCTGATGATCCATCGATCACAGACAAGATTCTGCCGCCTGAAGCGACTCCAGAAACGAAGGAAGAGTACTTGAAGAAAGTCGAGCCGCTGATGGAACTGCCGCTCAATTCGGAGATCTGTGAGCCTGCTGACGGTTCAAATGTCGAGCTCGGCGGCGCCAAGTCGATTCGGGTTCGAGGATATGCTCTCGGCTCTCACGGTAAGTCAGCCCACTCCTCCCAAAGCAACTCTGAACTGACTCTCTGTGCCCTCTCAGGTACACCTATTCAGTCCGTCAATATCGCTCTAATTCCCTTACCTCTACCTTCTACCCCTTCTCAACCCGACACTTCTGCTGCATCTCCCGGAACCGACTTACCTCATCCCGAACAACATCAAATCCGACTCTTCGCAAACTCGCTCTCAAGCAATCAATGGACGCAAGCGAGACTCGAGGATCACTTGTCGCATGGGGAGGGAGGGGGCTCGTTGGAGAAGAATTGGGGCTGGACGCTGTTCTCTGCCTCTGTCGAAATTCCGAAAGAGCTTTCAGAACGAACAGGAGAAAGAGAGACGAAAGTCGCCCTCGTCGCTTATGCAGGTGAGTCTGAACCGTCTTGAAGTCTATCTCTCTGAAGGTTTGGCTGAACAACCCTCTTTCGTCGCAGTCGACATCAACGGAGAAAAGCAGGAACTGCAAACAGCGTGGAATCTGAGAGGTGTCGCAGAGGCGGGCTGGTCTGTATCGCGAGTAAAGCTCAGCTGAGCGTGGAGTAATCGAAGGAAAGAAGTAGCACAACAACTCGATCTTCGCGAGGAGAGACGAGATGCGAATTTCGACCACTTCCTAGAAACTATGCGCGCAGATTCTACATTCTATGATTGACAACAGTTCTATGCTCTATACACTTCGTCAAACAGTATGATCCTCTTTCCAAGCATCATCGTTGAGTTTCCCACTTTGACGGCTCTGGCCAAACTCTTCTGAACCATTCTCCTAGTCTCTTGTTCACGTCGAGCGCCACCGTCAGTCTCGGACTGTAGATGTCGTCGTTTAGAGCGAGAAAGGCTGGGGGTTGGTGGGAATTCTCGGAAATCGAAAGAGCGTTGAGCATTTCGGTTAAGGGCTCTCCACCTCCTTTGATCGAACGAAACGCTGCTGACGAGGACCCAATCGAGTACGAGTACCGTTGAATGAGCGAGATGGCCTAGAACGCGAGAATTGTCAGCGAGAGAATCGATGGTCGGTTGTGGGACGAAGCTACTCACGAAATCTCGACGAGACCCGTTCAGAGGAAGCTCGAAGTTGACTTCAGTCTGTCTTCACTCTGTTTTACGAACGCTTGAGCGTGTTCGACGTCGGAGTGGGAGATTTGGATTTCGAAGAAGCGGTCAAAGTTCAGCTCGTTTCTCACACTCGACGCTTTCTTTGCGCTTTCTCTCGAGTCGATGAAAGCTTGCCGACCGCGGCCAACAGCAACCGACGAAGGTAGCGTAACGAATGGGGGGCATACTGTTGAGTAAGTGGATTATCGATCAACTACGACAGAAGTTCTCTACACAATATCTACAGCGAAACCCGCCTTCTTCAAGCGTATTCACGACCCTGCTGCTGTTTCTCCCATGAGCCGTTCCATCCCGCATCCCAAAGCTCGTTGACCGGAGTTTTCATCGATCCGTCGTCTCTCATCCACTTCCTTCGCAACCCGAGAATGACCGTTGTCAGACCGATCATCGTCAGGAGTGACCAACAAGCCCATCCAACACCCATCATCGTCTGGAGGAGAGTACAGACTAAGCCGAAGTTGTGAGGAGTTTGAACTTGAGGGGTCATGCAATGCGAGAGTTTGTTCATTTGGTTGTACGTGAGCTCGGCCATTCCCGCTGTGACAGATATGCAGAATCAGAGGTATTCGAGAAGTGTCGTCGGAAAGACTAGGAAACGCACTGGTTAAGAATACAAACAGAAATATTTCCGTCAGGAGGTGAAAGAAAGCCGTCGCCACCCAATGACCAGGTTTCGATGACGAGAGGAAGAGGCTGCGACATCGGAGATCGTCAGTCACGCTCTTGAGAGTTCTGAAAAGTGACGGCGACTCACATTCCGGGAATGAGCAAAGTCGAAAGACCCGAGACGAAGGCGAGGACCGCGATAGAAGGATTGCCTTGCAGGTCGTCGGAGACGAGCGCTCCGCAAGAGACTCCAAAGAGTACGAGGCAGAGGCAGGTGAAAGTGAGTTGAGCACTAACTCGGAGTGTTGCGAGAATTGCCATCGAGTCGAGGTTGCGAAGGGAATTGATGAGATTGAGAAACAACTCGTCCAGTCCCCTCGACTGGTAGAGTCATTGTTGTGGTCGAGGGCCAAGGTAGAGAAGCATTCCGGCATTTGGACGACTTCAACGAGAGGAATTCTCGTAGTTCAATTCGAAATCATCACCTTTCCGAGCCCTTGGCCTGTCACTTTCACGTCTGATCGACATCCGAAAGTAGTTCTGTTTCGTAGAGGCTGTCTAGAAGCCAAGATCGGCTTGTTTCGACCATTCGAAGCATGAGAATCGAAGATTTACAGGAAAAAACGAAGGTTTAGTGGGACGGGGACGCGGTGAAGTGGCTTTTGCTTGATGAAAATCCCTATGTAGATAGCTGTGATTCCACTGAGCGCATCATCAGCGAAGCAGATATCGAGTGAGACGTAAGAGATCAAGCGATTACAAAAGTCTCTTGAACGTTTGAACTCTTTCCATTCTACCATTCACTTATTCACGGCTCAGATGGCTTCGTCCGACTTCCGAGTGCTCTCCGAATCACCGCTGAATGCAGAGCCGCCTCTCCCGACTCTCGCGAAGGACTTCTTCACCCCCACCGAATCTGCATTTCACCGAAATCATGGCGAAATTCTGAAGAAAGATGTGGAGACGTACCGACTTGTAATCTCGTCAGAGCTCGAGGGAACAGAGATGAGGAATGTGCTGGAATTTCGAGATATCAAAGGATTCAGTAGAGTCGATGTCAATGCCAGCATGAGTTGTGCTGGGAATCGAAGGTCAGAGATGAACGAGGAGAAAGAAGTCGAAGGGTTACAATGGGGTGGGAGGTGAGCACATCGGATCGTCGTTGCCATAGGAGAACGAAGCTGAATTGAATCTCGCGAACTTTGCAGCGCGATCTTCAACTCCCTCTTCGCCGGGCCACTCTTGAGAGACGTCTTGAGCTCTGTAGGCATCAAGCTGGACGAACTCGAGAAGCGAGATGATGTCGACAAGCTACACCTACATTTCGAAACGACTCAAAAGTGCGAAGATGCAGAGTTTTACGGCTCCTCGCTGCCTGTACGAATGGCTTTGTGAGTCTCTCACACGCGACCTACGGATCACTGCTAACGACCTCGCGTGTTTTCAGGGATCCTGAGCGACCCGTACTTCTCGCAACGCACATGAACGGAGTACCTTTGAACGAGAAACACGGAAAACCGTGTCGCCTCGTAGCTCCGGGCATCATAGGAGCTCGCTCAGTGAAGTGGCTCGAGCGAATAGTGCTGAGAGATCGACCTGTAAGTTTTCGCTTTCTTCCCTCGAATCGAATCTTCGAATTGACGAGTCATCTTTTTACAGTCTGACAACTTCTACATGACTCGAGACTGCAAGCTTTGCCCTGCTTCTCTGATTCAACTCATGCTGATGATCCATCGATCACAGACAAGATTCTGCCGCCTGAAGCGACTCCAGAAACGAAGGAAGAGTACTTGAAGAAAGTCGAGCCGCTGATGGAACTGCCGCTCAATTCGGAGATCTGTGAGCCTGCTGACGGTTCAAATGTCGAGCTCGGCGGCGCCAAGTCGATTCGGGTTCGAGGATATGCTCTCGGCTCTCACGGTAAGTCAGCCCACTCCTCCCAAAGCAACTCTGAACTGACTCTCTGTGCCCTCTCAGGTACACCTATTCAGTCCGTCAATATCGCTCTAATTCCCTTACCTCTACCTTCTACCCCTTCTCAACCCGACACTTCTGCTGCATCTCCCGGAACCGACTTACCTCATCCCGAACAACATCAAATCCGACTCTTCGCAAACTCGCTCTCAAGCAATCAATGGACGCAAGCGAGACTCGAGGATCACTTGTCGCATGGGGAGGGAGGGGGCTCGTTGGAGAAGAATTGGGGCTGGACGCTGTTCTCTGCCTCTGTCGAAATTCCGAAAGAGCTTTCAGAACGAACAGGAGAAAGAGAGACGAAAGTCGCCCTCGTCGCTTATGCAGGTGAGTCTGAACCGTCTTGAAGTCTACCTCTCTGATGGTTTGGCTGAACAACCCTCTTTCGTCGCAGTCGACATCAACGGAGAAAAGCAGGAACTGCAAACAGCGTGGAATCTGAGAGGTGTCGCAGAGGCGGGCTGGTCTGTATCGCGAGTAAAGCTCAGCTGAGCGTGGAGTAATCGAAGGAAAGAAGTAGCACAACAACTCGATCTTCGCGAGGAGAGACGAGATGCGAGTTTCGACCACTTCCTAGAAACTATGCGCGCAGATTCTACATTCTATGATTGACAACAGTTCTATGCTCTATACACTTCGTCAAACAGTATGATCCTCTTTCCAAGCATCATCGTTGAGTTTCCCACTTTGACGGCTCTGGCCAAACTCTTCTGAACCATTCTCCTAGTCTCTTGTTCACGTCGAGCGCCACCGTCAGTCTCGGACTGTAGATGTCGTCGTTTAGAGCGAGAAAGGCTGGGGGTTGGTGGGAATTTTCGGAAATCGAAAGAGCGTTGAGCATTTCGGTTAAGGGCTCTCCACCTCCTTTGATCGAACGAAACGCTGCTGACGAGGACCCAATCGAGTACGAGTACCGTTGAATGAGCGAGATGGCCTAGAACGCGAGAATTGTCAGCGAGAGAATCGATGGTCGGTTGTGGGACGAAGCTACTCACGAAATCTCGACGAGACCCGTTCAGAGGAAGCTCGAAGTTGACTTCAGTCTGTCTTCACTCTGTTTTACGAACGCTTGAGCGTGTTCGACGTCGGAGTGGGAGATTTGGATTTCGAAGAAGCGGTCAAAGTTCAGCTCGTTTCTCACACTCGACGCTTTCTTTGCGCTTTCTCTCGAGTCGATGAAAGCTTGCCGACCGCGGCCAACAGCAACCGACGAAGGTAGCGTAACGAATGGGGGGCATACTGTTGAGTAAGTGGATTATCGATCAACTACGACAGAAGTTCTCTACACAATATCTACAGCGAAACCCGCCTTCTTCAAGCGTATTCACGACCCTGCTGCTGTTTCTCCCATGAGCCGTTCCATCCCGCATCCCAAAGCTCGTTGACCGGAGTTTTCATCGATCCGTCGTCTCTCATCCACTTCCTTCGCAACCCGAGAATGACCGTTGTCAGACCGATCATCGTCAGGAGTGACCAACAAGCCCATCCAACACCCATCATCGTCTGGAGGAGAGTACAGACTAAGCCGAAGTTGTGAGGAGTTTGAACTTGAGGGGTCATGCAATGCGAGAGTTTGTTCATTTGGTTGTACGTGAGCTCGGCCATTCCCGCTGTGACAGATATGCAGAATCAGAGGTATTCGAGAAGTGTCGTCGGAAAGACTAGGAAACGCACTGGTTAAGAATACAAACAGAAATATTTCCGTCAGGAGGTGAAAGAAAGCCGTCGCCACCCAATGACCAGGTTTCGATGACGAGAGGAAGAGGCTGCGACATCGGAGATCGTCAGTCACGCTCTTGAGAGTTCTGAAAAGTGACGGCGACTCACATTCCGGGAATGAGCAAAGTCGAAAGACCCGAGACGAAGGCGAGGACCGCGATAGAAGGATTGCCTTGCAGGTCGTCGGAGACGAGCGCTCCGCAAGAGACTCCAAAGAGTACGAGGCAGAGGCAGGTGAAAGTGAGTTGAGCACTAACTCGGAGTGTTGCGAGAATTGCCATCGAGTCGAGGTTGCGAAGGGAATTGATGAGATTGAGAAACAACTCGTCCAGTCCCCTCGACTGGTAGAGTCATTGTTGTGGTCGAGGGCCAAGGTAGAGAAGCATTCCGGCATTTGGACGACTTCAACGAGAGGAATTCTCGTAGTTCAATTCGAAATCATCACCTTTCCGAGCCCTTGGCCTGTCACTTTCACGTCTGATCGACATCCGAAAGTAGTTCTGTTTCGTAGAGGCTGTCTAGAAGCCAAGATCGGCTTGTTTCGACCATTCGAAGCATGAGAATCGAAGATTTACAGGAAAAAACGAAGGTTTAGTGGGACGGGGACGCGGTGAAGTGGCTTTTGCTTGATGAAAATCCCTATGTAGATAGCTGTGATTCCACTGAGCGCATCATCAGCGAAGCAGATATCGAGTGAGACGTAAGAGATCAAGCGATTACAAAAGTCTCTTGAACGTTTGAACTCTTTCCATTCTACCATTCACTTATTCACGGCTCAGATGGCTTCGTCCGACTTCCGAGTGCTCTCCGAATCACCGCTGAATGCAGAGCCGCCTCTCCCGACTCTCGCGAAGGACTTCTTCACCCCCACCGAATCTGCATTTCACCGAAATCATGGCGAAATTCTGAAGAAAGATGTGGAGACGTACCGACTTGTAATCTCGTCAGAGCTCGAGGGAACAGAGATGAGGAATGTGCTGGAATTTCGAGATATCAAAGGATTCAGTAGAGTCGATGTCAATGCCAGCATGAGTTGTGCTGGGAATCGAAGGTCAGAGATGAACGAGGAGAAAGAAGTCGAAGGGTTACAATGGGGTGGGAGGTGAGCACATCGGATCGTCGTTGCCATAGGAGAACGAAGCTGAATTGAATCTCGCGAACTTTGCAGCGCGATCTTCAACTCCCTCTTCGCCGGGCCACTCTTGAGAGACGTCTTGAGCTCTGTAGGCATCAAGCTGGACGAACTCGAGAAGCGAGATGATGTCGACAAGCTACACCTACATTTCGAAACGACTCAAAAGTGCGAAGATGCAGAGTTTTACGGCTCCTCGCTGCCTGTACGAATGGCTTTGTGAGTCTCTCACACGCGACCTACGGATCACTGCTAACGACCTCGCGTGTTTTCAGGGATCCTGAGCGACCCGTACTTCTCGCAACGCACATGAACGGAGTACCTTTGAACGAGAAACACGGAAAACCGTGTCGCCTCGTAGCTCCGGGCATCATAGGAGCTCGCTCAGTGAAGTGGCTCGAGCGAATAGTGCTGAGAGATCGACCTGTAAGTTTTCGCTTTCTTCCCTCGAATCGAATCTTCGAATTGACGAGTCATCTTTTTACAGTCTGACAACTTCTACATGACTCGAGACTGCAAGCTTTGCCCTGCTTCTCTGATTCAACTCATGCTGATGATCCATCGATCACAGACAAGATTCTGCCGCCTGAAGCGACTCCAGAAACGAAGGAAGAGTACTTGAAGAAAGTCGAGCCGCTGATGGAACTGCCGCTCAATTCGGAGATCTGTGAGCCTGCTGACGGTTCAAATGTCGAGCTCGGCGGCGCCAAGTCGATTCGGGTTCGAGGATATGCTCTCGGCTCTCACGGTAAGTCAGCCCACTCCTCCCAAAGCAACTCTGAACTGACTCTCTGTGCCCTCTCAGGTACACCTATTCAGTCCGTCAATATCGCTCTAATTCCCTTACCTCTACCTTCTACCCCTTCTCAACCCGACACTTCTGCTGCATCTCCCGGAACCGACTTACCTCATCCCGAACAACATCAAATCCGACTCTTCGCAAACTCGCTCTCAAGCAATCAATGGACGCAAGCGAGACTCGAGGATCACTTGTCGCATGGGGAGGGAGGGGGCTCGTTGGAGAAGAATTGGGGCTGGACGCTGTTCTCTGCCTCTGTCGAAATTCCGAAAGAGCTTTCAGAACGAACAGGAGAAAGAGAGACGAAAGTCGCCCTCGTCGCTTATGCAGGTGAGTCTGAACCGTCTTGAAGTCTACCTCTCTGATGGTTTGGCTGAACAACCCTCTTTCGTCGCAGTCGACATCAACGGAGAAAAGCAGGAACTGCAAACAGCGTGGAATCTGAGAGGTGTCGCAGAGGCGGGCTGGTCTGTATCGCGAGTAAAGCTCAGCTGAGCGTGGAGTAATCGAAGGAAAGAAGTAGCACAACAACTCGATCTTCGCGAGGAGAGACGAGATGCGAGTTTCGACCACTTCCTAGAAACTATAGAAACTATGCGCGCAGATTCTACATTCTATGATTGACAACAGTTCTATGCTCTATACACTTCGTCAAACAGTATGATCCTCTTTCCAAGCATCATCGTTGAGTTTCCCACTTTGACGGCTCTGGCCAAACTCTTCTGAACCATTCTCCTAGTCTCTTGTTCACGTCGAGCGCCACCGTCAGTCTCGGACTGTAGATGTCGTCGTTTAGAGCGAGAAAGGCTGGGGGTTGGTGGGAATTCTCGGAAATCGAAAGAGCGTTGAGCATTTCGGTTAAGGGCTCTCCACCTCCTTTGATCGAACGAAACGCTGCTGACGAGGACCCAATCGAGTACGAGTACCGTTGAATGAGCGAGATGGCCTAGAACGCGAGAATTGTCAGCGAGAGAATCGATGGTCGGTTGTGGGACGAAGCTACTCACGAAATCTCGACGAGACCCGTTCAGAGGAAGCTCGAAGTTGACTTCAGACCAGTTCGTACTCTCGAGTCCGATGGCAGCGACCTCGAATTGACTGCTCGGTACTTCCGGTTCTCCGTCACCCCTCACCCCTGGCAGAAAAGCTTCAACCCCTTTTTCACCGCTACTCCTCACCAACTTTGCGATCAAACAGTCTCCACAGCTCGGTAGCTCAAATGAAATCCTCTTGAAGACGGTACCGACAGATACTGGTTTCTGCTTCGTAGTGTCGAGAAATTCGGATCCGAAGCACTTTTCGAAGTCGACAATGCAAACCGGGTTCTCCTCCTCCAGCTCGTTGGGGGTCTCTGATGAGAACGATGGCCAGCCTTTCTTGTACTCCGGTACTTGTATCGTCGCGTCAAGGCCGAAATAAGCGTAACCGTCTTGCGAAGTGAATTCGAAAGTTGTTTCTCTCGCAGGAGATATACCGGTCTTTTCGAAATTGGCCTGCAGATGCGAGAGCGAGGATCGTCGAGGTATGCAGACTCTCAATGTTGGCGTTGTGAAGTCGTAGCCGAGATCTTGGAGGAGGAATTTCCGTTCGAGAGGAGAGTAGAAACCGGTTGAGGAAGGGTTCGATCGAGCGACGAGGAATGACCATAGCCTGTAGCTCTCAAGAGTATCAGTCAACGCAATCTGTGTGATTGGAGATGCGCGAGTGCTTACAGTGCTTCCCTGTGTTTCTCGACCGTGTAGTGAGCGAGAAGATGCATAGTTTGCGCCTCGACGAGGCCTCTTCCTCGAAACCGAGCTCCAGCAGTCTGTAGACAGTGAGCGATGTCAGCTGATATCAAACTCTAAGAGAAACAGTATAGAGCATGCAACTCACTTGAGTCAATTCGTCGATGAAAACTGACTGCAACTCCTTGAGCATCGGCATCGAGACAGCTTTCGCGACGTGAACGAGGTAAGGTCTTTTCCGAGCACCAAACCGACGATCTGCTCATGAGAAGCGAGATTCAGTGATTGGGTAGCGAATGAAATGACAGAGAATAGCGGAATGTAGAGAAGAAAGCGCACTCAATAGGTGTCCAGCGGTTCCGAGCGATTTCCATTCCGAGTCGGGATCCGTCCTGTCGTTGGGTGGATCGACTCCACTAACTAGAAGATCTCGTTGCATCCGGAAAACAGGACCGGCGAGAGGTGATTCGAAGTCGGCTACCGAGAGAGGCTGCAGCGAGTCGAAAAGTCAGCACCTCGAAGACAAGACAGAGTAAAGATAGTGAGCTCACCTCATTGAGGAAGAAGTCGTCGTTGAGGTATACTGCAGTCCTTGAGGTGAGATCGAGGTTGGCGAGTTGCGATTCGATTGCGAGGGAGTTGAACGAAGGTAGAACCGAGTCTCGCCAAAGTATCGCTTCCGTTGATGCCTTCGTCTTGAACAGCTCGGAGTGAGGGTATATCCGAAGAACCGGGGAATCCTTCGATGACACGGAAGCGAAGTCGACTGTCGAGAGGTCGAGCCAGTGAGGGATTTGAGCTGTTCTATCGAGCGTCGTCACCTCGTTCTTCTCGTCAGGCCTGTATGGTGGTGTATCTCCGACGACGAGATGCAGAACAGCGATGGAGGCAGAAGGTAGTGAAGCGAGAGCCGAGCGAATCGAAAATCTGAGTTCATCGTGCTCTCTGCGAGTTCGAGAAGATCAGCCGCATCAATCAAGGACAGCAGTGAGAGGGAGCGAACCTGAAGTGCTTGAGCATGTTACCTCCCAATAAGCGTCTCACCCTTTTCATCAGTCGCTCTCCCAGTTTCTCACCGTTCAAACTCTCCTTGTCCTTCCAATCGGCCATCAATTCTCCTTGAGACCCGTTCGTCCATGTCCAGATCAAGTCCAGCTTCGGTTGCTCCTCACCAACGCTCCAACGGTTTCGCATTTCTTCGCAAAGTTCGCCTTGTGAGACGAACCGATCGAGACAAGCTGATGAAGGGAAAGACGAGGTCGAAAGCGTATGTTGTAGAGGTGTAGGAGTGTAGAGAGGAGAGAAGACGGAGGAAGGGAAGGGAATGTAGCCTTCGTTGACGGTCGAAAGGTTCGAGAGGAAATGGCGAGTTTCATTCAAGTCGACCTTTGGAGCGATTGTCAAGTTGAATTCCTGGGTTCCAATACTAGAATAGGCGATCAGGCGCCGAAAGAAGAGCCAAAGGAAGATTGTCGACGCTGCGAAAGCGAATCCACCGAGGGCGAGTTGGAGGGATCGATTTTCAGAGTAGGTTGACCACTTGACGCGTTGCTTTCGAGGCGTCGTGTGAGCCTCAAATTGCGGCAGAAGCGGCTCGTTGTCGAGAGAAGGGTGTCCATCGAGTTCGTCGGTCTGATCGAAGGAGGAGCTGGACGAAAGGTGAGAAGGAAGTAGGAAATTTGTCGAGTTTGAAGGCGTTTGATCAGTTTGCATGCCCGTCTAGCATCGAGGAGATGAGAGAGGGTAGACAGTGATGTAGCAGCAGCACACGACCGAGAGCAGCGAGCGGATGTTGTTTCGCGCTGCGAAAGCTGCGATTTCCTGAAATAATTCGTTGGAAATGCTTTGCACAAGCCGAACCTTCTGCCGCAACTTCTCCATATTCTTGCCATGTTCTTGAGACCTTTTTGGGATGCACCTGTTTGCTGCGTAGGCGGAAACCTTGATCGAGGAGTTTGTCGATTGAGTCCAACGATTCGATGCTACCGAGACCAGCCATGCTAATGGGGAGGATTTGGGCCTGATATTGAGAGTGTTATGTATCCGTCTGTTGATAGCCTGAGTGATCTTGTGTTCGATATGTTGAGTGATGAGAAGAGGGAGAGAAAGAGGATTCTTTCCTTGTCCTCTACCACTCCTATGATTCAACGATGAGCACCTCCTACAGCTCTTGTAGCCTCCAGGATCTACTCCCTGGCCCTTCGACAACTCCAAACCTCAATGCTCCAACCCTCGCTTTCATAGGATACCTTCCAACCTCGGCTGTCCTCCACTACGCACTGAACCACCTCGATCGACAAGAAGAGGAGAGCTATAATGTGGAGCGAGATGAGGGACTGAGCGAAAAAGCGAAGGGGAAGCGAAAAGCGGTCGAAAACGACTTCGCAGAGGAGCAGGAGGGAGTTACTAGTGACCTTGAGGAGGAAGAGATTGGATCTGTACAGCGAGGAAAAAGGAAACCTCGACAGCGACACGTCCTCGTCCTCACGCCAGATCTCCCCGAACTTCGACAGCGACTAATCAACGAAAACGACGTTTCGCTATTCGGTCGCAAGAGGGATGCAGAGAAGGCAAATCTGCTGTGTAGGATCACCTTCAAGTGAGTCCCACATCCTTCACCCACTGAGCAGAGACGCTCATTGACGAGCTAGACCTCAGTAGACACGTCCCGTCTTCTGCTCAGCTTACCTACTTTCTCGCCTCGTGCTACGATTCAGCAAATTCCAACGCTTCCGACATCCATTCTACGTACATATCTGCCTCTCCAAAAGTCAAGGAAGATCCGAGCTATCTGCCTTTTGAGCCAACACTTGTCATTCTGCATTCTCCGTCAAGCTATCTCGAAGAACCCGTTCATCAAGGGTGAATCTCAGAGATGACTTTCTGGACCCCATTCAACACGTTGCAGATGCTGACATGGAGAGCTCCCCATAGGTGTGGAATCGAAGGTTACGCTTCACTCCTCGCCCTCTTCGTTTCAAGCTTTTCGGATCTTTCTCAATCGTGAGCAACCTCAATATCCTCTCTTCCTTTCACCCTTATTGATCTTCTACACTATCTAGCTCGCCGCAAATAGTTCTGATCGACCCCTCAGCAGATTCTCTGTCACTCCCCATCATTCCTCTCCACCTCAGATCATCACGAAAACGACAAAAGCAGTCGGAAGGAGATGATATCGGTTCTGCTGCTCAATCGAGGTACGACGAGAATGAGGATGTAGATCGACTACCCCTTCGGACGGTCATCGATCGATTCTTTGTTTCTATCGGAGAAGTCGTTGCAGGTAAGTTCGATTTTTCTTGGAGTTCATGTCAAACAATGCCCTATTAACTCACTCTCGCCATATTCACAGTCCCGCTCTCACCAACGGCTCTCGAGTTCGGCCATCTCAAACGCTGGAGAATCGACGCCCGTACGAAAGATCCAGCAAGTTACACCTTCCTCGAGTTCAATACCCATCGCATAGGTCGAGACGACGGAGATGAAAATGGTGAAGAAGGCGGGACCAGGATCACGGTCGAGGGCTGAACAGTGCAGACTCATTGATCTTCTCTCGACCGAACACCTTCGCACCGAGACAAGATGAGTTCAACTTTGGTTTCTTTGGACATTCTAGTTCTACACAGAGTACTATCCAATATAAACGGTATGGTAGCTCGATTCAATCTAAACGATCTACGAGATTTCTAGACGGAAATCTATTTCTCAGAAGGGTAGCCCTCTGCATTCTGTTCGGGGTTGGGCTTGTGCTCGGGCTTCTGGCCAGTGATGCCCTCAACGATCTTGTCGGCTACATCTTGCTTCGAGAGATCGGGTACAGCCTCTCCCTTTCCGAGCGCACCGATTTGAGCGACAGCGGCAGGGGTTTGAAGAGGACCAGGCTGAAGGGAGAGAGTGATGGTCAGCGATACTATCAAGGACAGCGAATGTGAGATGAACGTACCACAAGGTTCTCCTTGGCTCCTTCACTCTTTCCATCAATCATGTCGCGGATTAGGTAGGGTTCAGCAGTGAGAGGTCGGGCGAGACCAACAACGTGGACTGAGGTCTTGAGAGCTTCGTCCATCGCGGCCTTTGATCGGAATCCTCCAGTTACGGCAAGCTTGGCCTTCTTCAAGCGGGGTCGGATGTTGTCGGCGAACTATCGAAAATTGGAAAAGTCAGCTTTCCATCGCAGTTCGAAAAAGCGGAGTCGACTCACCTCGACGAAGTAAGCTTCCCTCTTGATGGTAGATTCCTTCTTGTGGGTGAACGCATGTCCCATAGACTCGTAAGATCCTCCCGACAATTCGATCAAATCGAGGTATTCGTCGAGACGTTCGCAAAGGTTCCCACTCTCCTCCTCGGTCATGCCACCATCAGTGAAGTCGGCAGAGTTGAGCTTCATCGAGAGAAGGAAGTTCTTGGGAAGTCGGGACTTGATTTCGTCGAGGATTTCAAACACGATTCGAGATCGGTTCTCAAAGTTTCCTCCGTAATCGTCAGTTCGCTTGTTGGTACGCGCTGAGAGGAACTATGGAGATCGAGAATCATGGTGTTAGTAAAGTGAGACGAAGGAGGTCAAAGGGGAAAAGCTCTTTTCGCAAAAGAAAGTCAACATACTTGAGAGAGGAGGTATCCGTGAGCTCCGTGAAGCTGCATACCGTCGGCTCCGGCCTTGTGAAGGACTTCAGCACCGTACGCCCATCGTTGAACGAGAGTCTTGATCTCTTCAACGCTCAAAGGACGGGGTTGATTGAACTCCATCCCTCCGAATCCGGGACAAGTAACATCGGATGCTGAGACGGGCTTTCCATCCTTGCCAGTGACGTCAACACTGGTCTGTCGGCCCCCATGCGTTAATTGTCCAATGCAGAGAGATCCCTCAGCTTTCGCTGCTTTGACGGCCTCCTTCAAGTTCTCGACAGAGTCGTAGCTTGATCGTTCATCGATGATCATGTTGCCTCGGGCTTCGAGTCCTTCGTAATCGATAGGAACTGAGGGAAGGGAGGGAAGGGAGGGAGATGAGGGCAGGGAGGGAAATGAGGGCAGGGAGGGAAATGAGGGAAGGGAGGGAAATGATCAGTTTCCGAGAGATCAGTCGAATCGTTTGTAGACGTGCGACTCACTGTTTCCGAGAACGATGACACCAATCTTTCCCTTACCCCATTCTTCGTAAGTCTTGATGTATTCGGGAGTGACCTTTCCTCGGTTCTCGGGGTGCTCCTGAGAAAAGTACCCATGTCAGCTCGCCTGCTCCTGAGAATGCAAGAGATGTACTTACGTGATCGTATCCACACTCTCGCTCAGTCATGGCAGACTTGAGAGTCGAGGTAGGGGCGGTCAAACCGGAATAGTGGAACGTGACGGAATCGGCGATTGAAGGCATTCTAAACGCTAGAGACAGGTAAGAGTAGGTCAGTCAAAAGCCCGCCAGATCAACACAGTAGATTGGCTCACTTTTGTGTGGTTTTGGGGTAGAGAGGGGGAGAGGAAAGAGAAGAACGGAAAGAGGTTTCGGACTTTTTGGGCCAGCAGTTTCGGTCAGCAATTCGTCACTCTCAGTATGTAAGCGATCGAAACCTCCACTCTCTGTAACCCAAATGTCACGAACCGCGCTTGTCTTCAACCAGAACGAGAACAGCGTCAAGTTAAAGCTGGACGAGAACGACGGAAACCAAAGGGGTCCGTGCAAACAAAAAAAACGAAGAAATCGAGCTTGAGAATTGGTCGCCTTCTCAGGCTGACGAAACCTTCGAAGCTGGCACAAGCTGTGATCGTGATCTTGCCTACAGCGACAGCGTCAGTGTCGGAGTCAGACAGACCGCGTTCCAAGAAAGACGAGACCTGTATCCCGAACCAGTCCTCGCAACGCTACCTCTCGCCGCGGATCCTCACTGCTAATCCCTCACTACGATTCAAGCGTTGAACCATCTTCAATTCATTCCTCAATTCCCAATTCCTCTAGTACTTCCTCCAACCCGTCCCTCTCCAAAGGGATCCAAACCCATTCACCTCCCGCCCCACCCTCTTCTTGCTCATCCTCATCATTAATCCCTTCTACAATTTCCGGTTGCACTGTCGAACTCAACACGACTCCATGATCTTTGAATTCTGATAAGAGTCCCGAGACTTGATCTGGATGAGTAGCGATCAATAGGTCCGTCGCTAGATTCTTGAACCTGCAAAAACAAAGATTCGAACGAAGAGTGTGAGTAGAGAAAGATGCGAGAGGAGGAGAGGGAGGAACGTACGAATTGATAGACATTGCGACGACTGGACTAGATTCACCTTCTTTAGGTTTCAATTTCAAGTTCCTCTCTTTCGAACGATCCAACATTTCTCCAACTGCGACTTGTTGACGACCCAACAGATTGAACAATCTTTTCGCTCGTTCCGTGACTGAAGCGAGGACGTGAATGGTCGATTGTATTTGTGAGGACGCTGAGAGGGAGGAAGCGGCGTTCGAGGGTGGAGGGTAAATGGAGGGTGGGAGGAGAGAGGACAGGGTTGAGAGACCAAGAGTCTCGGTTCCGTATGGCAGGAGGGTGGGAACGGAGTAATAGATGAAATTGAATGATCGTGAAGCGAGGAGAAGTGATGGATCATCTTTCGCTGAGGAAGAGGAGAGCTGAGGAGGTCGAGAAGTGACGAGTGAGGTAGGGAATAGGAAGGGAGCTCGAATGTGATCCATTGACGAGATGAGATGGATTGAAGGTTGAGAGGCGAGGAGGGCCAGTAGAGAGAGATGTTTCGAGAGTCGGAGGGAAGGGGAATCGAGAGAATTGATTACGAGGTAGATTGGGGGAAACGGAGCGGTGGAAGTGGAAGGGAATGAAGCGATAGAGAGACAGAGTTTGCGTACTCTTGATTCGAGTGCTGAGAGAGGTCGAGCGGCACGATAAGTTGAGGTTGATGCGACTGTTTGTGGAGCAGCGGCAGTTTGTCCTCTCTTCTTCCTCGGTGATGCTCTACCACGCTTCTTTGGTGTCGCGACTGGTTCTTCATCTTGGTCCCTATTTCCTCCATCATGTAACCTGACAATATCTTCGATCGCAGTAACGACATCTGCCATCGCACAACTCGAATCGAATCCATCCACCACGACGACGTTCCCCTTTGACCTCGCCTTCTCCGCAAACTCGTTCAAGATCGATCGCTTGCTCCCCAATCCAGTCAATACGAGATTGAAGCCTTGATCCAATTCCCACATCCACCTCGAATACTTTTCCGTCGCTTTCTCGATTTGACCAAATTGTAATTCCGTCACTGGATCGAAGGAAGGGTGTTCTAAGTTGTCGAAATGAGAGAGTGCGCGTGTGTAGGACGACAAGGTGAATGCAGGGTCGATAGAGGTGGATAAGAGTGAATCTGTAGTTTTCGAAACTTGAGTAGAGTACAACATGTAAGCGTCTCCTGCTGAAGCCGTGACGAACTGCGAGGGTTCGAGATCCTCCTCCTCATCTTCATCTTGACTACGATCCGAGTCTTCATCAGCGTTGTCGTGTTGAATGGGCTGTCTCTTGCTTCTACGAGTTGAAGGAGCTTCTGAGGTCGCTTTCCGTTTCCCCTTTGATTTGGCTGAAGCGGTAGATGCGGATTGATTATTGGCTGCTCTGACTGCTTTACTAGCTCGTGGCATCGTGTTGTTGGTGAATTGTAGAAGTTAATGAGGGGAAGTCGAACTCCCCTCTCTCTCCCTCCAACAACTTTGATCTACTTCAAGATGCTCTTGGTCAATCAACATATAGAGAAGGATGGTTCAGGTCACGTCACTCTTAGGCGTACGTTCGATCTTACCCCCTCTCTTTCATTCCAATTAATCTCATCAAATTCGCTTGCTCTCTTCTCGCTACAGCTCAAGAAGATGAGGATATGTGGCATGCTTACAATCTCATACAACAAGGTGACGAAATCAGGGGTTCAGCAGTCAGGTAGAGCTCTCCCTTCTTCCTCTTCCTCTGCTCATTACGTCAAGCTAACCTCGACTCATCCCCATGCCGATAGACGAGTAACGACAGAATCCTCGACAGGCTCAACATCAAGTCATCGAGTACACCTCAAACTGACTCTCCAAGTCGACAAAGTTATCTACTCTGCCCTCGCACTCTCTGAACAATCTTCGCAACAACAAGCCGCTTCATCCTCTTCCACTTCGACCTCCGCATCCGGTACCTCCACACCTGCTTCCTCAGCACCCGCCGTATCCTGCGGTACATCCGGTACTTCGACCCTTCACATCTCCGGACGAGTAACCTCCGAAAACCCTCATGTCAAAAAAGGAGCATTCCACACGTTGGATCTCGAAGTAGGGAGAGATTTCTCGATCATCAAAGGGATTGGATCGTGGGACTCTGTAGCGAGGGAGAGAATCAGAGAAATGACGGAACCTGGGAGGGGAGCGGATGTTGGAGCGATCGTTTGTGGTGAAGGACTGGCGAGTATTTGTGTGATTACGAATCATACGACGATTATTAGACAGAGGATTGATGTACCGGTACCAAGGAAACGGAAGGGAGGTGCAACTGCTTTAGGTGCTGATAAGGTAGGTCGAACGTATCTTTCAGGTCCTTTTGCGGGAAATACTGAGAGTCGAAGCCGATACTACAGGCTCACTCTCGATATCTACAACAAGTCTACGCCGCAGTGATCCGACATTTCGATTTCGAACAACTCAAGGTTCTCATCATCGCTTCACCTGGATTCACGAAAGAAGCAGTCTACTCTTTCCTGATCGAAGAAGCTATCGTACGTCAACGATCTCATATCAGCGTCGTGGTGTAGCAGATGCTGATGATGAAAGGAGGATGTGCAGCGACAAGGGAACAAGAGTATAATCGCTGCAAAATCAAAGTTTTTACTGCTGCATAGTCCGACACATCATGTTCACTCTCTAGCTCAGATCTTGTCGTCGCCAGAGGTCAGTCGTGCAACGGTTTACAGTCTCTTGCTCCCGAGAAGGAAACTCATGTCAATTTGCCAACTTCTTCTGACAGATCTCGACTCAACTGAAAGATACCAAATTCGCTCAAGAAGGTCTAATGCTCGAGAAGTACGTCCTCTACCTTCAATTCCCCTCTCCCTCTTCACGTGAGTTCGAGTCTGACCTATGCTCCCTCGCATCCCTCCTTTTCAAACTACAGATTCTTCAAGATGCTGGAAGACGATCCCTTACGAGCGTGGTACTCCGAGTCTCATGTCCTGAAAGCCGCCGAACGAGGAGCAATCGGAAAGCTTCTAATCTCGGACGAAATCTTTCGGTACGTTTTCCTATCGTCGCCGAACCCCTCGACTCTAAGCTGAACCGGTTGGGCTTCTTGACGGTAAACGTAGAGCGCCAAGTGCCGCGAGACGGAAAGTGTTTGTGAAATTGACAGAGGACGTCCGGAGTTATGGGGGTGAAGTATTAATCTTCTCTTCGATGCATGAATCTGGTCAACGTGCGTCTTTTCCTCTCTTCATCTCGTCCGAATACATGTGCTGATGGCTCGACGATGCGAAACGTGCAGAACTGAATCAATTGACGGGAATCGCGGCCATTCTGACTTATCCTTTAGACATTGAGGTGGTGGAGGAAGAAGAGAGGGTCGAGGCGGAAGAGAAGAAGAGGAAGGAAGATGACGGCGATGAGGAGGACCGGTAGCATTGTATCTCGTGTACGAACAACGAGTATCGACTTCCGACGGAGAATTCGATACTCTTTTCGCCAGATCATCGAAAACTTCGGCTTTGATGACGAGCTCGCTATATCTCTTCCGCTCTCTCGCAAAGATCTACGAGAGCTTTCGACTACCCTACGAGAGCAGCTGAAGTGATAGCGCGTGAAGCAGTCGAATGTATGCGCACTGTCCCGAAAAGTGGGATTTTCCTGAGGATTGTCTCTGTCTCCTCCTACACTCCTACTTTCACCGGAAACCTCACGTATCGACTCAGCTAAGCCATATCTATCAGCTGATAGACAGAAGCGATGGGAAACAGCTTTTCTCGAACCCTGTCGATTCTCAATCCGACTCTCAGGCCTTCAACTCCAGAGACGACACCTCAAGCTTCAGAACCCGACCAGGTGCAAGAGAGTAAGCATACAGAGGTAGAGAGTGCAGGGGGAGAAAGACAGGGAGCGGGTTCAGTTGGAAAATGGCGAGACAATGTACTTCATCTCGATGAGTGGGATGATGAGGAGGTCAAAATCAAGGTCGAGGACGACGATAGTGAAATGGAGATCATGGAGCTGGACGAACACAAGAGGAGGAAGGAAATCAGGGAAGGGAAGAAACGTGTAGTCGACCAAAACGAAGAAGTTTTCGCAAGGAATCAGGTGTGCTTCCTCTGTTCAATCGCACGATGTTCCGTCGAAATTGAACTTCGAAACGATACCTTCTCGACAGTACGCTCCGTCGCCCGCTGTCACTTCGAAGCCGACTACCTCGAACTTCAATTCTCAACTCCCAACTCCGAATCGAGCTCGCAATTCTTCGAGATCCTCGACAACTAGTTCGATCGTTCCATAAAGCTCGCCTTCCAGTCCTTCCGCACCTACGCCAGCGCGCTACATCACTCCCGAGTTCCCTTTCCCATCTCCTCCCGCTTCACCCGCTCCTCTCCCTGCTCAAACTCCGTTTCCCCTCGAGAATCTCACTCCCGTCGGCACCATCATCCTCGAGAACATCAAGCTATTCGCTGGCTATGACGGAGGAATCGCAGAAGACGGATGGATCCCTTTCTCGAGAGACCTCCTTGTTCCTATCTCTATCGACGACACTTCAGACTCGGAGGAAAGCGATGCCCCTTCTATATCATCTTCGCGGATCGGCAAGAAACGAGGACGAGGTGCGGAAGGACGTTCAGCAGTTTCGAAGAAGAAAGCAAAGGTCGTCGACGACAAACTCCTCGATAAGCTTATCACGTGCTCAGAAACCTCGACTTTGCGCGCCACCGTCAAGCTTATCGGATTCCACGCCGTCCTTCGCATCTACCTCATCCCCGAGGATCTACCAGAGCGAATCCAGCTCGCTGAAACGAAGAATGGAAAACTCGAACGTCCTCGAGCCTTGATTTCGGTCCTTTCTTCAGTCCGACGCAACCAATTCGAATGGGATGGGCAAATGCAGAAGGGAGCGGTCACGATGTTTATGGAGGAATCCGACACTCGCTCGTTACTCGAAATCTTTCAGCAAGTCGAAAGACCATGCCAGGATGCGTTTGACAAGTTGGAAGCGTCGGAGGAGATCAAGGCTAGATTAGAGAAAGCTGTTACGGGTCAGTCGGACAAGGTCAAGACCAAGCTGTACCTTTATCAACAGGTCAGTCTCGAGTGTCCTCGTACTTTCGCTCTCGAGCTGATCGTTTGAAGTCCGTTCTCAGGCTTCGGTCGCCAAGATGCTCGCACGAGAGCTAGCTCCTCAACACGTCGTCTCCCCTTTCTTCCTCCCTCGAACCAGTCTCACCGACCCTTCGAAACAAGTCTACGTTTCGCTTCAAAGCGGTCAGGTTGTCAAATCGCCACCTCGTCTAATCGAACCGAAAGGAGGTATCCTCGCCGAGAATATGGGAGACGGCAAATCGTTGATCGTCCTCGCCCTCGTCGTATCGACTCTCCGCGAACTCCCCTCGCTCGATGGAACAAGCATCTACAAAGATGGAACACCTTCCGATAGGTCCCCCGTCTTGCTCACTCGAGAATCAATCGATTTCCCGTTCGCGACTGAACAAGAAGATCGACGTCGCACTCGAGCTCGCCGAATCGAAGCAGTCCTAAACGTGCCGATGACTCCAAAGGAGGAGAGGGAGAACGCACGAGGTCTCGCCGCGCAAGCACAGCTCGACTTGGAGGACTCGCAACATCACCCTCCTCTCCCGTCTCTTCGCAACCTCATGATCAATCATCTTCGTACTACCCGTAACCTGTCTCGTCGCGATGAGGAGATAATCAGGAGGCACAACGAGACCCACAGCAAACAGCTCGACTTGGAGGCGATCAGATCCTCTTCCCCCTTCTACCGAACTTTCGCTCCTCCACAACAGCTCAGATCTCGCCAAGGAGCTCAGTGGGCCACCGACCAATTCAACCCGAAATCTGTGGCAAGCTACGCGACCGCCGCAGAAAAGCGACGTGCCGCTCTCGCAAGTCCGTTCTCTATCATCGAAATCCACGTGACATCCGCCACCCTCGTTGTCGTTCCGGATGTTCTGATCAAACAGTGGCTGAAGGAAATCGGAACTCATCTCGAAGCCGATTCGCTCGAATACCTCGTGCTCGAGACCGGAGACAAGATTCCTTCGGCAGAGCAATTCGCGAAGTACGATCTGGTGCTCATGTCTAGCACTAGATTCAGTAGAATCGCAAGCGCGGCCAAAAGCTCGAGAGGAGGGAGCGGAAGGGAAGACCTCAAGAAATTCAAGCTCGTACACTGGAAACGCTTGGTCGTCGATGAAGGACACGTCCTTGGAACAGAGGGAATATCGGATACAAAGACTCTAGCGGAAGAGGTGAGCGTTTCTGACTTCTCTGTTCGAAACAAGACTAATCCTGACCCACTCCTCAGATACGGTGCGAAAGTCGCTGGGTGATCTCCGGAACCCCGACTACCAACCTACGAGGCGACGCAAATGATACGACTCCGCCCTCAACAGCTTCGCTCTTCGGTGGAGACGGATCTGACTATTACGGACTTGGTCGACTCTGCGCGAACTATCTTCGTCACCCTGCCTTCCCTTCCCCAAAGTCTTTCACTCAACTCGTCACTTCCGGCATCGAACGTCCGAGTCGCATCGCTGGCGTCCTCAATCAGTCCGTCGTTCGTCACAGGTCGGATCTTATCAACCAGTATCGAACTTTACCGGAACTCACCATCAACCCTGTCTTCATCGAGCTGGAGGAGGCCGAGAGGAAGATGTACAACGCTCTGTGCGCACTTTTCGCCGCAAACTCGATCACCTCCCAAAGAAACGACAAGGAGTACTTCTTTCACGAGTTGCAAACGGGACGACTCGCGGAATTCACCACAAACTTGGCCGCTTCTTCGACTTTCTACACTTCCTCGGACAGTCAAGATCTCCTTCGACATCATATCGCAGAATCGAAACGTCAGCTGAAATCTGCTTCTTCGGTCAATTGGTCACCCGAGGATAGAGCAGATTTGTGGAAAGTGGTCGCAGTGATTGAGGAGGCTTTACGAGATGTCGAGCTGGGTCTTATCGCAGCAGAGTTATCGGTCGCAGTCGAAGTCAAGGGTATTGATGAGGAGATTGTCGAGACATTTGGAGGGTTAAGAGCAGCGCCAACTCAAAGCGGGAAGGACGGGACTCGTGTACTACTCTCTACTCGTCAACTCGTCCGCCTTAGGAGGAGCGTCAACGAACTTTGCCGAGAGGACGTCAAGAATTGGGACGATCATGAGGATTTGATTGAACAGCTCATCACAAAGGAGGAGAAACGACAGCATTTGGAGGAGAATGGCGGAAAAGCGATGGTCAAATCGAATGCTAAGAAACGCTCAAAAGTGGTCTCTTCAATCGTCGCTCTTCCTGACAGCTCTCCTCTCCTTCGTATCGAGCTTATACGCACAACCTCGGGCAAAATCAACCACATCCTCTCAGAATTTGGACGCTATCCAGACGACAAATTCATTGTCTTCTCCTCTTCCCTACCAGATCTGCTCTTCGCGAACCTTTCCGAGGTCCTCGATCTCTTCGGATTCTCTCACGACATCCTCACCGGCAAGTACAAAGGTAGTGGAACCGATGGAGGATCAAAGGTACAACACTTCAACTCGACGTCGGTTCAAGAATGTAAAGCTATTCTCGTCGACGCAGAGAAGGGTGGTCGAGGTGTTCATCTCACTGCAGCGTCAAGGATCATCATGCTTGAGCCCGTGAGTCCCACGTATCCATTTCTTCCCATTCTCCGCTTCTCTCCCTGATTCGCTCCGCTTATCTCTCATAGATCTGGAAACCCGGTGCGTCTACCTTGCATCTCGCTTTCGAGTGTGTCGTGAAGTAATAGGTCACTGACTGCGATGCGTGAGTGTCACAGATCTCGAAGTACAGGCGACTAAACGAGCTCATCGTTTAGGGTGAGATTCTGCTTCCTTACTTGGACGGTTTTCCAGCTCAGCGCTGATACTCGCTTGTCTGCGAATATCTAGTCAAACGAAACCTGTCGATGTGCAGATCTTGATCGTCACGAACACTTACGAACACAAGTTGTTCGAACGTCGTCAAAAGATCGCTCCCAAAGGTGAGAGCAAACTATATTCAAAACCTTCTCTGTCAATCCTGACTCAGACTTCTCTCCTGACGCAACAGAATTCACAACGTCGACGAAAGTCCCTCATGAAGATTCCGCTTTGAAGGAGGTTCTCCAGTCAGCTGAATACCTCCCTCGACGAGAAGAAGAATCCGCCGATCCAGCTTCCCTTGCTGGCTCTCCCCACTTCCTCTTCCCTCGAGTCAACGACGACAACGACGACGCAATGATAGTGGACTGAGGATTGGGGAACGACAGAATAGACCGGTTGCCGCTTTGCGAAATTTCTGCTTGTTCAGTTTTTTGATTTTTTCGCTTGTTGTCGATAGTTTCTCTACGCAAAAGAAATAGTACCTTCTCCGACAAGCGCACCTAGAGCGGCTTTGCGAGATTTCGCGAAATAACTCTCGAAATATTTTGGGAGGGAGAGCGATCCCTCTCTCACTAAGACTCCCGACCACACAGAGCTATTCCGAGACCACCAATATAGCTCTCAAGGCTCTCACCTACCCTGACCCAGCGCTGCTCAACTATTAGCTCGACAGCGACTTCACCTTTTCATCAATTTCAAAGGGCAATTCTCCCCTACCTCCTTCCTCACGCCTCAAGTCTAGTACAAGATGGCATGGCAGCCACAGCCACAAGGGCTAGAGGAGCTCCTGGCATGCTTGAGGAACTCTGGAAGTCCGGATACTAAAGTTCAAGAAAGTATCAACGAGGTCAGTCTCTCTAGCTCTCTACGCCTCACCGGCTACTTCTCGAGTGCTGTAGAAAGATTGCTGACATGGTAAATCTATGCTCTCTACAGCGACTTGAGTCGTTCAACAAGATCCCCGACTACAACTCCTACTTGACCTACATTCTCACTCAGCTCCCTTCCGAAGATGTCACTGTACGATCCATGGCCGGTCTCCTACTCAAGAACAACATCAAGATGAGATTGAACGAGTTCAACCCGGAGGTAATCGCTTACGTCAAGAGTCACATCTTTACAGCGATTGGAGATTCAACTTCAATGATCCGAAACACCTGTTCGACCGTCATTGATACACTGTTGATTGAGATGGGACCGGAGAACTGGACGGAAGCGTTGAGCAAGTTGATGGAGTTGTTAGACTCGAATGATCAAACGGCTCAAGAGGTACAGAGACACTTTTCGCTCGTTTCCCCTAGTTCGCCCTCATTAACGAGGAATCTCGATAGGGAGCATTCTCGGCACTCGACAAACTCTGTCAAGATATCCCGAAGAAATTAGAACAGCTCGAAGTGAATGGACAGCGACCGCTCGACTTCATGATTCCCAAATTCCTCGCTCACATCGATTCCCCTTATCCCAAAATCCGTGCCCACACTCTCAGCTGTGTGATTCAATTCATCTCTCCCGACAACAACGCCTTGACCACTCTCCACCTCGAACCCTTCATCGTCGGTCTATTCAAACACGCTTCAGACGATTCGACCGAAGTGCGAAAGATCGTTTGTCAAGCACTCGTACAACTCCTCGCGACTCGACCCGACGTCCTCATTCCTCACCTCCCGAACGTTGTCGAATTCATGCTCTACTCGACCCAGGCATCCGAAGATGAAGATGTCGCTCTCGAAGCTTGCGAGTTCTGGCTGACTTTCGCAGAGGATCCCGAACTAGTCAATCAACTTCGACCTTTCCTTCCCAAAGTCATCCCAGTCCTCCTTCAATGCATGGTCTACTCGGAAGACGACATCTTGATCCTCGATACCGAAGAAGACGACGCTGCAGTACCTGACAAGGCTTCCGATATCAAACCTCATTTACTCTCTTCGAAGGCTCACGTCGCTGAAAGAGAAGAAGATCCTTCAAACCCTTCAAACGGAAACGGAGGAGGAGGAGCGTCACGGAGTCGAGCAGATGGAGGAGATTCAGATGAGGAAGAGGAAGACGAAGATGATTACGATGAAGAGGATGATGAGACCTATACAGAATGGAACCTTCGAAAGTGCTCAGCGGCAGCATTGGACGTCATGGCGGTTGCGTTCGAGGCGGAAATGTTGGAAGTTCTCTTACCTTACCTCAAGGAGAAACTCTTTTCGTCGGATTGGTTGGATGTCGAGTCTGGCGTGCTCGCACTCGGTGCTATCGCAGAGGGTAAGCAGGATTTACTTTCCGAGTTGTAGTCGATCAGTACTGATATCCCTTCGTTTCGTAGGTTGCATCACCGGTATCGAACCTCACCTCCCTATCCTCATGAACTTCCTCATCGGTGCTCTCGCACACCCGAAACCTCTCGTTCGATCAATCGCATGCTGGACAATAGGTCGATATTCGAGTTGGACAATCAAGGAAGATGCGACTGCCGAACACAAGCAACAATTCTTCGTTCCTGCTATGGAAGGTGTACGTACAGCCTCTTTCTCTACCGGGTCATTGATACTGATAGGCATTCGACCTTGTATGTAGCTTCTGAAAATGTGTCTCGACAACAACAAGCGAGTTCAAGAAGCGGGTTGTTCAGCATTCGCAACTCTCGAAGAAGAAGCAGGACCCGAACTCGAACCTTTCCTCGGATCGGTTCTCGGTAACCTCGTCTACGCCTTCCAGAAGTACCAACAGAAGAACTTGCTCATCCTCTATGACGCTATCGGAACTCTCGCCGATGCTGTCGGATCTACCCTCAACAACCCAGCTTACATCGATGTTCTGATGCCTCCACTCATTCAGAAGTGGTCGAAACTGAGTGACGAAGATCCCGACCTTATTCCTTTACTCGAGGTAAGTCTCCAGTTCCCTTCGCTCGAAGTTCCCTGCTGACTCTCCTTTCACCTTTTCTCTCAGTGTTTGTCTTCGGTCGTTATCGCCATCGGACCTGGATTCGCCAACTACGCTCAACCAGTGTTCGAACGATGCATTCAAATCGTCAAATCCTCCCTCATCGCTTTCCAACAGTACCAACAAGATCCGATCAACTACGATGAACCCGACAAGACTTTCCTCATCGTCTCGCTCGACTTGCTCTCTGGTTTGACGCAAGGTCTCAACGTCGCTATCACTCAATTGTACTCTGCCAGCGATCCTCCAGTACTGACCCTTCTCGCTCACTGCCTCCAAGTAAGTTTAGTCTTTCTTTCCGAACGATACCTCGAGACTGACTCTGACTCTCGGCGTTTCGTAGCACCCCGATGCGCCAGTCCGACAGTCCTCTTACGCCTTACTCGGAGATACAGCGATTTCCTGCTTCTCAATTCTCAAACCACTCCTCTCCCAATTCATGCCAGTCCTCATCTCTCACATCGAAGTCGAACCTCGATTAGCCGAAGTTTCAGTCTGCAACAACGCGGCGTGGGCAGCGGGAGAGATCGCTCTTCAAGCGGGAGGAGATATGGAACAATACGTTACACCACTCATGGAGCGACTTGTACCCGTCCTGTTATCGGCAAAGGCAGCGAGGAGTCTGACAGAGAACTCGGCGGTGACTATCGGAAGGTTGGCGCTCGTTTGCCCGAGTGCCGTCGCTCCTCATCTTCAGGTGTTCGTTTCTGCATGGTACGCTCTTCTCCTCCTCTCGTATTCTGTTCAGCGCTGATGTAGCTCATATTTGATCACTCGCAGGTGTCAAGCTCTTGCCGATATCAAAGACAACGACGAGAAGGATTCTGCTTTCCGAGGTATTTGTTCAGCGATTCAAGCGAACCCGAACGGAATCTCGACCGCGTTCGGTTACTTCCTCAACGCGGTAGCTCGATGGAACAGACCGTCAGAACAACTCAACGATATGTTCCGAACAGTACGTCCCTTTCTCTCTAGTGTTGTCTCGAGTCGAAGTTAAACTTGTTCTTTCCTCTGGTTTAGATTCTCGTTGCGTTCAAGGGAATGTCAGAAGGACCTGCGTGGGATGCTCAACTAGCTCACCTGCCACCAGTAATCGTTACTCGTCTTCGGGATCGATACGGAGTCTAATCCTCCCTCCATCTCATCCCTCTTTCCCATTCTCTACTGCATCTACCCCCTCTCACTTGTTTTTTATCTCGCTCTCTCACTCGCACACGTCTCCGGAGCTTAACTCCACCCTTATACCACTCTTGACTCGACCAACCTTTTTGTTTAGATAAACTCTCTCCCTCTCTCTCTCTCTCGCCTTACGCACGCATATTCTTGTTTAGTTTCCGTTCTGATTTTTCGAATTCTCTCTCTCGTCGTTGATATCCTTCGTTGCATTAGGCTTCGCTGGAGCTACAAAGCCTTTTTTTCACAATCAGAATTTTTTTATAGGAGGTTCATAACCTGCAAAGAACCAGTTATGTTTCGCTCTCATCTCTCATCTTCGCATTGCCTCTCGATCTCTCGCTCTTGGCCATCTCTCATCGTTCTTTTTGAGAGTGGTTTGATCGTGCGTAAAATGGGGTATCTATGCAGCAGTGTCTCTCGTCCCTCTTCCCTCTCTTCTCCCTTTTTTGATTCTACAAAACCCTCCTTCGCTCAATCATATTCACATACTAACCCTTTCCTCAAAACACGTTTAGAATCGTTTGGCATCTCGTGTAGCTTTTCTAGCTCTGAAAGCCATGACTCCGACTACTACGACCACGATCAATAATAACCATTTTATCAGCGAGAAGAGGAGTGAGAAGAATCCGGAACCGGGGAGTCCAGATTTGCGTGGTGGTGGTGAGTTTTGCTATAGCGGGTAGACGGATTAGCTCGAGTAACGGAGGAGGGAGATAGGAGGATGAGCGAAACTTACGCCGGCTGAAGGAGGGTGGTAAGCTACGTTTGAAGTCGTGATTGAGACAATGTCGTGCGCGTCTGTGGGAGAAAGAAGCCTATCAGTCGACTGCAATGAATGAACTCGGAACTTCAACTCACCAGAGACATCGCCCGTGACGGCTGAGAATCCCAAGAAGGGGTTCTGAGGAAGTTCCAATCCTTCAACGACGAAACATGTCGTCCATTCGTCCCATTTGTTGTGGTGAATTGCGAGCTGTACACGATTCCCGAAAATCAGTGCTTTGAATCAGAAAACCTCAAGAACGGATTGAGCGCACCTCGGTGAATTTCCCTCTGAAATATGTCAACCTCGCTTTTGCTGCTACATCTGTTCTTCGGAAATCGAGCTATAACACTCGAAAAGAACGTGAGTACTCTTCGCAAGTCGAATTAGTGAAATTCGTCAAGAGGAGTACTGACCGAACAAGCACCAATTTCTTGACCTTGTCCATCTTTCCCTCCATCGTAAGCCTTCTTTCCATCGTTGAGGATAGCATAGATTCGAGGGAATGAATAAGCATGTCGAGAGTTTGCGCTGTGAATGGTACGCTGACTCGACATCAGCTTGGAGTCGCTAGACGATTTGTAGAGCGGTCGACCACTCACTAAGTATCGAAGAAGATCCCCAATCCATCCCAGAAATCTGTCGATCCGAAAACCGGACCACTCCCCGCCCTTCCCTTCGTCAACCACATCGCGAACCCATCCCCAAACAACGTCGAACTTTTCCCGTCGACTCTGAACTCGAACTCAATTTCGAACGAATTCGGTGCCAACGCTAATCGGGACCATAACCAACCGTTTTGAGATGAGCGGTCTTGGGTTAAACGAATGTGTTTGTTCGTGTTGATGATGGTGGATCCACCGAAATCAAACCATCTGTTTTGTAGATCTGAATCGACGTAGGCTGTCACATCACTTAATTTCACTTCAGTTCGGTTACTTGCGAAGGAGTGAAGAGGAGGAGAGTGAAACTTACGAGCATAAAGGGAATGAGTTCTCAGCGGTACAGTCTTCTCTGTATTCCCTCTCAAACTGTTTATCTTTGCTTGTGTACTGCCTGCTTTGGCGTATGCTAGTGTCGAGAATAAAGCGATTGAGATGATGAGAGATTTGATGAGGTGTCGCGTCCGTGAAGGTTTCAAAGGGAGAGACATAATGGGAGGATGAGAGTAGAGATGAAGGGGATAGCTGGTATAACAGTCGGAGAGTCGTAGGTGTGGTTCGTAGGGAGGAGGTTGAGCGAATTCGATGAATTCGTGTCGAGTAAAGCGAACAAGTCGAATAAAGAATCTGATGAGCCTGTGAGCAAGTAGAGCGTTAGCTCAGCTACTCTTGAAAGATATGATGGCGTGTCCACAGCTTCCGATAGGGTTGTGAGAGAGGAAAGAAGTCGGGGAACTAGCGGCAAAAGAGGGGGAACTGAATCGAACGAGGACTTACTCGCTGCTATTCTGTTATCGTCTTCTAGCTTGATACGAATCTGCCAAAAGAGCTGGGCGGAGTTTTGTCGGGGAGAAGCGAAGCGTTGTGTGAAGAAACGCAACTTGCGCAAATTTCGCAAGACGAGTCGAATGGCGACATGTTCACAAACGAAACGGAGTAGATTGCGATAGTATGCATTGCGAGTAGAAGAAACGAAGAAGAATATGCTAAACGACACGGAACAGCTCGAGAGGAACGAAACAACGAAAAACTACTTTTCTCAAACTAATCTTTGATCCTCTTCCTCTCTCGGCGGTGTAGTCGGAGTAGCTCGAGGCCGAGGAGCTTGACCTGGTGCAGCTGGAGGAGGTGGAACTGCTTCACCGACAGCATGAGGTCGATTCAGATGTGTAGGATTTTGATTTTGATTTTGATTCTGATTCGCAGGTCGTTGACGAAAGTAGACGAGCCATCTGTGTGCAAGCCGATCCCAACATCAGCTAACAATAGAGCGAGGATGTAGAGGGAGAGTTTCTCACGCTAATAACATGCAAAGAGCGATGATAGCGACTGTTCCACCCAAATCTCCCTCATCATCAATGAAGAACTCATCGTCCTCGTCCTCTCCTACACGCCTCTGATTCCTCCTGTCCTGAGCATACTCCCAAGGTTCACCACCACTCTCGAGCTCCCTCCTCTTGTCGACTGCCCCTCCAGGTTGAGCAACTTCTTGTTGCCCCCCTTGAGGATTTGTCGAAGCTGGAGGTGTTTGTTGTCGAAGTGGAATCACTTCTGGTTCAGAACCAGGATCAATTCCCCAACTCCTCTGAACGTCTCTCCAAGCTCGACCAAATCCCCACGATCCCTGAGGAACGAACCCTGTCGCTTCTTGTTCTGCTGAGAGAGGATCCGGGTCTCGTCCGAAGAGGGAGAGGGCGTTCATCTCGTCTGAGGGAGAGAAGATCACGTGGTAGGCTGCTCGGGCGTAGAGAGAGATGAGGGAAAGAGTTGAAGGGAAATAGGCTGAAGGGGAAGTTTCGAGTGCTGAATCGAGGTAGCGTTTCGCGAGGTGGAAATCCTGTCGATCAATGAGTACAATGAATCAGTCTGGGGCGACAGAGATTCAGAGCATCGTTGACTGACCTGAGGTACACCTTGACCAGTCTCATGCATCCAACCCAAATTCCACATCGCCATCGCGCTCAAACGACTCGTAGCTGCACTCTGATAGAACGTAGCAGCTTTCTCATATTGAGGCCCACCTCCTATTGCTCCAACAAGTCCTCCTTCTCCTTCGAGATCGATTGCCGCGGGTGAAGGTAGAGGAGAAGTACCGATCCCTTTGAAGTAATAATCTCCGAGTTTGACCAGTGCGTCGACGTTGTCTTGGGCGGCTGATCGAGTCCAGTACGTTAAAGCAATCCGATCAGTCTCGTTCGATCCGACTTGAGGCGCGTCGAGCAAAGGAACCTGAATCCTTGACTTGTCTGTTGGATCTCAAAGAGAGATTGTCAGTAACGCCTTACAATCCGATCAGAAGAGATACGAACCTCGATCCAAGATCCACGCTACGTTGTTCTGAGCCACCTCGTAACCTCTCTCCGCCATGATCCAATAACCCAACAGAGCTCTCCTCAAATCTCCTTTCTCTCTCGCCCTCTCAGCCTCAAACCAAACTTCGTGATCCCAATCCCCTCTCTCGACGACATGCTTGTAGAACGACACGGTCACAGGGCAGTTTTCGGAGGAAGAAGATGCGTGCGAAGCGAGTTCTGCGAGATAGTAGTAAGCTTGGAATTGATCTGGTTGTCGAATCCCATCCGTTCTGATCGCTGCTTCGAAGAATGTAGTAGCTAGAACAGTCTCTCCCATACCTGTGCAAAGTCGTCACAAAGGCATCAGTGACTGAGAGAGAGACGCGAGAGAGACGAGACGTAGCGCACCGAAATGATATTTCCCTAGATTGACTTGTGCATCCGCTAGATCTTGTTGAGCGGCGGCATGGAAATGCATGAGAGCAGTTTTGAGGTTCCTCTCGACTCCCAATCCATCCCTATACATGATTCCCAATCCATTATGACTTTCTCTATCTCCCTATGAACGCTCTCCTTTCTTCGATCAGCCTCAGTCTAGTATCAAGTGGAGGAGGGGAGTCTAGACGCACCTTTGTAGATCCCCGTTTGAACCACAAGAAAGCTTTCTGATAATTAACATTGAAACCTTCACCTCTCAAATACATTCTCCCCAAATAACCCGCCGCCAATCCAGCTACCATCCCAGTCTGTTCCCCATCCCCAGTCTTCTCATTCTTCTTATCCACCTTCGGATCATAATACCCCAACCTCATACTCGTCCCCTCTTTCTTCACCGGTGAATTCGATCCTCCTCCTGCTCCTCTCGAATTAAAAGCACCCCAAGCAGGGTTCCACAACGCTTCTTTCCCATCTCCAACCCAATACTTTCTTCCCAATCTCATGAACCATCTCGAACTCCTTCCAAAATCTTTACCCCCATCCCACAACCCATCATTCACCACTCCAACTCCCAATCCCTCCCTCTCCTTCTTCTTCGTTCGTTGTCCCCCTAAACCCCCCGCTCCGAATCCACCATAATAGAATCTCCCCAATCTGAACATGTAAGAAGGATCCCCTTTCTCTGCGTGAAATTGATGGAACTCGATCAAATCTAACCATTCTTGTTGAGTTTGAGCGGTGGAACCACCGGTCGAGAGAGTAGGAATACGAGAGGATGAGGAAGGTCCATAGACTCCTCCGTTGAGATCGGAGAGTCGGAGTTTCGGGGGTGAGAGATGAAGTCCTCCAGGTGGTCCAGAGTTGAAGGTACGAATTGCTAGAAGAGCGCAAAACGATTGAGTAGGGAGAAAGAGAAAGAGAGAGAGAGAGGAAGGGGAGGAGGGCGTACCGGAATCTGCAGCAGATTTGTACCAAGGTAAAGCATCTTTACAACTTTGTTTAGTTCCAATCCCTGCCCAATGCCTGTAACCAACAGTCATACTAGCTGGTACATGACCTGACAAAGCCGCGAACGTGTAATGTAACAAACTCTAGGGAACTCCTCAACTCAAGTTCAGTTCTCGATCTGAAGATCCTCGATCTGAAGAGAGGAACTGAACGAAGAGAGAGAAACGTACGGAACCTTGTTGGCTTCTACCCTCTGCGCCGAGGGAGGGGAAAGCAGAACCATAGTTTGTACCGTAGAGGAAACCGAGTTTGTATTGAGCTTGAGGATTCCCGGTTGAGGATGAAGCGAGTGTATAGAATTCTACTGATTTCGTCGTATTCACCGGGAGAGTCAAATAACCAGTCTATGTCAAAATCTCTCGAGTCAGCTTCCAAGTGTACGAAAGGGGAATGGAGGCAGGAATTGGGTCGAAAGAGTTAAGATGTTTCGATGTGGAAAGGGTTGAAAAGGGTATCTTAAAAAAAGGTTGTTTCGTTCGAAAACTTACGAGGTACAAATCCCCCAACGCTGTCCAAGCTTTTCCACTCCCTTTCTCTGTGCTAATCCTCAACAATCGTTCAACCTCGCTCATCCCTTCCTTCGTCTCTTCCTCGTTCAATCCACCCGAACCCGTACTCGCACCTTTCAATCTCTCCCTCCATTCCCTCGGATCCCTCTTTTTCCCCTTACTCTTACTCACCCGACCACCAAACTCTCCACTTACGACACTCTTGGTATCTTTTCCGAACCTCTCGAATGCGTTCTTGAATCCGATCAATACTCCCCTAACTGAATAATCCCTCTTGCCTTCCTTCTTGTCGCCTTTTCCTGCGTAGAGACGAGTGGCGTAATGTTGGAGAGTAACGAGTGTTCGAGCGGGGAGCGAAGAGGGGTCGAGGGAATCTAGGATGGAGGGATTCGAGGAGGAGGAGAGATGAGGGAGATAAGGGGTTTGAGGTGGGGAGAGGGAGGAGTGGAGGGTGAGGGAGGAGAGGAGGGATAGAGCGAGATCGAAGAGATGAGAGGAGGATAAGGAGGAAGGGTCGGGTTCGATTATGGAAGATGGAGGAGGTGGAGCTGGTGGAGGTTGAGGAGAGGAGGAGCGACGAGTTCCGTCAGATTGTCGTAGGTTCTGACCAGTGTGTAGTCCGAATGCGAGTTGATGTTGTGCAGTTGCGACTAATGACGAGAATGTTCAAGAGATGAGAGAATGAGGTGGAGAATGATTTAGGGAGAGGAACTTACGATGTGTCAGGATACACAGCTGTAGATATACGCTTAGTAAGCGCATCACTACCTAGATCCAGAGCAGAGCAGATTAGAGGAGAGAGAGAGAGAGAGAGAGAGAGATTCGAGGAAGTTGAAAGAAACGACGACGACGACCAAACAACTCTTTACCTCACCTCACTCTCTAAAGCTAGATTTCAATCAGATATGGATGTACCTGAACCACCTTCAAACGCATTCGATTCAGTCAAACGATACAACAGGGTACGCCCTTGACTCTCTCATCTCTCATCTCTCAGCGGGTTTACTCGTGGCATACATCCCACTCCACCCTTTGAACTGTACTGTGTACTGACACTATCGTACCGCTACTCTTCTCTTCATCTAGACGTATCAAACCCTGTTAGGTGAGTTCATAATCTCTTGCCCCTTTTTTCCCACTTCTTCTTTCCCAGTTACTCTCTAGCCTGTACTCACGCTCGTTGATGCCAATCTAGATCGAACAACACCTTTCACCTTGAAAAGATGGGGAACAACAGCCGCCTTATTCGGATTATTCATTCTCCGAATCTTATGGATTCAAGCATTCTACATCATCGCTTACGGTCTCGGGTAACGCTCTTCCCTTTCCTTTCCCATAACCCTACACTCACTCACTAACTCCTCCTTCGTTCATTCATAGGATTTACCTCCTGAATTTGTTCCTAGCGTTCATTCAACCTAAATTCGATCCAGCGCTCGCAGCGGATCTCGCGGAGGACGAGGCAGAGGCGGCTGAACCTGGATTACCGACGAGTTCGAGTCAGGCAGAGGGTTTGAAGGATGGAGAGTTCAGACCGTTTATTCGAAGGTTACCCGAATTCAAATTCTGGTGCGTCGCCCTGCGTCCTTCCATCTCTTCCTGTTGTGCGAGGGACTGATGGAAGGTTCCTCGCGATTCACAGGTATTCGGCGACACGAGCAATCACTTTGAGTATCCTTTCAACCTTCTTCTCAGTGTTTGATATCCCAGTGTTCTGGCCAATCCTAGTATTCTACTTCTGTATCTTGACCTTTATCACTCTGAAACGTCAAGTAGGTCACATGAGGAAATACAAGTAAGCACTCTCTCCCTCTACTCAATACCTCGAGGAAGATGCAGGGGAAAACTGATTCAGGGTTGAACTTTTTTTTGGTCATCAGATATCTACCATTCGATATTGGTCGTAAATCAACTTATCGCTAGATTTTCACCATCGACTTCCAGATAGACATAGACAATTCTACCTCTCTCTCTCCCTCTTCCCTCTCGACTCCTCCCAAAAAACACGCCTCTCCTCTCCTCTCCTTCTTCCCTCCCCTCCACACTTCATCTCCGCTCCTACGCTTCCCTTCTTTTCTTGGTTCTCTCTCGGGTTATTTGCACATCTTCAGATATATATTTACCAGTAATACTACGAGTCCTTTGGAAAACAAAAACACGGAACTTGTTTTTGTTCTCGTCTACTCGCGAGTGAACTGAGCCTGAAGAGTTTTGCAAAGAAAAATCCAAGGTCTACAACAAAGTTCGCCGATGCTCCAAGGGCTTCGACCGCGATCACTCTCCCCAACTCAGCTGGATAAGCGATCGTTCTTCAACGTCGCGAATTCCTTCTCCTCCTGCTTCCTCTTCTGTCCCCAGCACTGCTCGAGTTCTCACTCCCCTCACTTGATCCAGAGCCATCAGACGACGAGGAACGCTCGTTTCGACTCGAGCGAGAACGTCGAGAGCTCTGTGTTTGGACGGCTCGAGTTAAGTCAGCGCTTCGGAAACTTCCGACTAGTTCGAACGAGTTCACTCACCCTCCTTCCTTTTCCCATCGAATAGCTCTTCCCTTTATCCTTCTTCTGCGTCCCCTCATCCTCACTCCAACTCTCATCCTCCTCTCCGCCAGGCTGCGTGTAATTCCCTCTTTGTTTCTCGACCTCATTTGGGTCTTTCGAGGCGTTCGGGTCTGGAGTTTTCTTGTGTTGTCTCCACCACCTTCATATAGCGATTGCGTCAGTAGAGAGTACGAGGGATGGGACGGGAGATTTGGACGAACAGGTAGAAAGCGACCCCTATAATTATGGATAAAACGACGAGACCGATCCCGATATAGAGAGCCATACTACTCGACGAGGAGGAATCGGTCGAGCTATCGTCTTCGGTCGTGGTGGACGAGGTGGAAGAGTCGGAAACGGAAACGGAGGAGGAGGAGGGAGTAGGGGTTGAAGAACTGTTTTTTTTTGCGAAGAATGAGACACTGAGCTTGATCAGCTAGATTTCGCGATGAAGCGAAAGAAGCGGTGGGCTCACCTTTCCGACGAGGTAGCAGATTCGAGCGGGTCTGCGAGAGTGTCCGACACGCCGCTGGGCAAGATACTCGCTGAAAGAATTGCGCTCGAACCAGTCGCAGTGGCAGAGGAGAGCCTGCGAGTTCCCTCCTCCACTACTTCAGTACGTGCAGCAGTGACCTTGGACTGAGCTAGCGAAAGAACCCACGCATGATCAGTCCCGTTCTCCAAACTGGACCAATTCCCACCTCCCGCATTCTTAGTCTCGAAAGATCCAGCTTCACTAATCGTTTTTGATGCCTCCAATCCCACCGACCCAGTACCGTCTCCAGAAGAATAGGTGAGATCGAATCCTGCGTTTTGAGGGAGCTTGTCGACGACGAGGAGGAAAGCGGTTTTACCTGCGTTTCCGGCGGAATCGTAGACCCAGAATTGAAGTGTGTCTAGATTCGGAGAGGAGATCAGATAGAGAATGTATGAAGGAGAGGGAGAAGCGTACCTCCTACTTTGGTGTTCTGCGCAGTCCAGACATAGGAGGAACTAGAGAGGGATTTGATCTCGTCTACTTGACTCTTGTTCACCAATCTATCGTCGACGTCGGAAGAGGGTCAGAGTCAGCTTGACCCCAATAGAAGCGAGAAGAGCCGGTCCGAGAGAGAAAGAAGGAGAGAGCCCTCACATTCTGACGGTATAGGTTGGGTTATCGGATCTGTCAGTGGTCACAAAACAAGCTTACTTAGCGTCGCAAACGAGGTTGAGTGAGAGAGATGAGACGACTCACTGCCAGCTCAAAGGGAGCTCGCCATCTGGCACAGCGGAGCTTTGAACAGTGATGGCGATATCACCAGCGAGAGCTCGACCGGCGAGTGTCAGTAACAGCAGGATCCTAAGCATCTTCGTCGCACGAGTGAAGGGGCAGGAGAAAAAGGAGGAAGAACGGGAAAAGGAGAGATTGTAAAGTCCGAAATGGATCCGCGGACCACGACGACGGTCTCCTCTCTTCGGCAGTCGGCCGTAGATAGTTGGACGTGGCACGCTCAGAGCTAGGAGCGTTTGCGAGAGAGTACAGAGCAGGAGAGGGAGGAAAGTAAGCCGGGAGACAGCGAAGAGAGCGTCCCAAGGCAGCAAGGTCGGTTGAAGAGAGAGCGCTGAGCAGACCAAGGGATCAGACAGGGCTGCAGAGACGATTCCTGAGAAGCGAGTGACGAACAGGGAGTCAAGAGTCGATCGGATTTTAGGGAGAAGAATAACCTGGCTTTCCACCATCATCACCACTTCTCAAGATCACTTACAGAAGCTCACAGAGTAGCAAGGATCAACATATGGAGACCACTCCCGTCAAGCTACCCATCTCGAATGGAGGTGCTTCAACAGATTCTTCGGCTCAAATTCAACATCTCCAGATCGACCCTAAGAATGAAGTAGTCATGTTGGATAACTGTGAGTGCATGGTCCTATAGTAGTAAAGCTGTAGCAGCTAGCTTACTGCGACCTTTGCCTTCACAGACGATAGGTAAGCCAAATCGAACTATTCCGCTCATTCCTCCCGCTCTGCTCTTGCTGGCTTCAGGGAGTGCAAGAGGAGTACAGACCTGATCACTGACTCTGTTCTCATATTCTTTGAATCTTAGTTTCACCTGGAACCTTGTAAGTCTTCACTTCTTCCTCATTTCTTACCCTAAAGCTGACTCAATCTCGCAACGGGGAATAGTATCAATACCTATGCATGCTCGGAGGGAACGTCACCGTCGTTCGATCAGAATCCGTCACTCTGGAAGAGTTACAAGCTCGACACCCAAACATGACTCACCTCGTAATTTCACCTGGACCTGGTCACCCTCTTAAAGATTCCGGCATCTCTGTCCCCGCTATCGAAGCCTACGCTGGCAAGATCCCAATCTTGGGAGTATGCATGGGATTGCAGTGCATTACGGTTCATTACGGAGGAATCGTCGATCAGGCGGGAGAATACGTTCATGGCAAAACGAGTGCCATGATGCACGATGGGAAGGGATTGTACAAGGGAATGGCACAAGGGGTAGCTGGAACTCGTTATCACTCGCTCGCGGCGAGAATCAATTCGATTCCCGAAGTTTTGGAAGTGACGAGTAGGACTGAAGGAGGCATCATTATGGGTCTGAGGCACAAAGTTCACGCGATCGAATCGGTTCAGTACCACCCTGAATCGATCTTGTCGGAGGAGGGAAAGATCATGCTCGCCAACTTCTTGACTTGGAAAGGAGGGAACTGGTCCGACAATCCCGATGTCCTCACTCCCGTTCAATCCTTCTCTTCCCCTGCCCCCGCCAAAGGCGCTCCTCTCCCCTCCGCCGCCGCCGTCCCTACTATCCTCCACAAGATCGAACAACAACGTATCCTTGATGTAGCGAAAGCGAAAGCGACTCCCGGTTACAAACCTCAAGATCTCTCTTCCCTCATTAACCTTCACGTTCCCCCTCCTCTCATCTCTTTCCACCAACGTCTCCAACCCGCTTCTACTTCGACCTCCGCTGTTCCTTCCGGTGGAAAACATATGGCACTCCTCGCCGAAGTCAAACGAGCTTCCCCTTCGAAAGGCGACATCGTCGACGCTTCTTCCCCCTCGGCCCCGGCCATCGCCCTCTCGTACGCACTAGCTGGTGCATCCGTCATCTCAGTCCTCACTGAACCGAAGTGGTTCAAAGGATCCCTCGACGATATGCGAGCAGTTCGAGCCGCTGTCGATGCCCTCCCGAATCGACCCGCAGTTCTTCGTAAAGACTTCATTCTCGACCCTTACCAGATCGAAGAAGCTCGAGTGTACGGTGCCGATACCGTCCTCTTGATCGTCGCCATGTTGTCGGATTCGAAATTGGCCGAACTCTACGACCATTCAATCTCGAGAGGAATGGAACCTTTGGTCGAAGTCAACAACGCTGAAGAACTCGAGCGTGCCCTCAAGGTCGGAGCGAAGGTTATCGGAGTCAATAATCGAAACTTGCACGATTTCAACGTCGACATGGCGACTACTTCGAGGATCGCAGATGTCATCAAAGAGAAGTACCCCGAACGAGCTTCAGAGGTGATTCTCATCGCTCTCAGTGGTATCACGGGAAGGCAAGACGTCGAACGATACGCCGCTCAAGGTGTCAGCGCTGTACTCGTTGGAGAGTCGTTGATGAGAGCTCACGATAAGGGTGCTTTCGTTCGTGAACTCCTCGGCTCGACTACTCAGGTGAGCCTCCACTCTTGTCATCGCTTTCGAGACGAGTACTGATCTCGTACCAGATCGATCAGAGCATCGCCTCGACGGCTTCTTCCCTCGTCAATGGCGCCGTTTCTGCAGTTCAATCAGCCATTTCCGCCGTCACTGGTTCAGCCTTCTCGACTACCGCACCACTCGTCAAGATCTGCGGACTCAAAACTCCCGAAGCAGCCCTCACCGCGACTGAAGCAGGTGCAGATCTCCTCGGCTTGATCTTCGTTCCCGGTTCGAAACGACACGTTTCCCTCTCCCAAGCACAAGAGATCATCACTTCCGTCCGAACTCGACAACGATCCTCTTCTACCTCTTCCTCGGCCCCTTCTCTCGATACCTCCGATTGGTTCTCCCTCCAATCCTCTCGAATCGCTTCTCATCCTCGCAAACCCCTCTTCGTCGGAGTCTTTCAAAACCCTACCCTTTCCGAACTCCTTCACGCGATCGACACTCTCCAACTCGACTTGGTTCAATTCCATGGATCCGAACCTACTCACTGGGCTAAACTCGTTAGCGTTCCAGTGATTCGAGCGTTCCATGTCGATGAGAAAGCGGAAGCGGACGCGGAGGAGGCAGCTCAATTGAGGGAGGCGACGAGACCAGGGTTCCATTCACTCGCGTTGTTGGACACGAAAGTTTCGAAAGTGAAAGGAGCGTTGAGTGGGGGAGCTGGCAAAGTGTTTGATTGGGGAGTCGCGAGGAGGTTGATTGATAGTAGGAGAGAAGAGGGGCAAGGGAGGTTACCGATCGTGTTGGCAGGAGGTTTGGACGCTTCGAATATAAAGGAAGGAATCGAGACGGTTAGACCTTTCGCGGTCGATGTCAGTGGTGGAGTTGAAACGAATGGTGAGAAGGATTTGGACAAGATTAGGGAGTTCATTAAACTCGCCAAATCCACTTAGAGATGGCACTTTTCAAATTAGAGGAACACAAAATTACAACAATCACTCTTTTTTTTGACATACAATTGTTTAAACCCAAGCGTCCCTTCAATCTTCTTCGTCGAGGTTGAGCATTTCCTCATCTGATTTCTCACCACTCGCCGCATTGTCCAATTCTCCAAAACTCTTCCTATGTGCCAAATACTTCCCTCCTTTCTCCGGACTAACCGTACTCATCCTCGATGGCTGATCGAAAGAGTCGAGTTCTTGCGGTGACATCTCAGCTTGTGAATACAAGTCCTCCTCTTCTACTGGTTGTCGTTCCCTCAGTTTCTCTTGATGAGCAATATCCCTCCTCGCTTTTTCCTCATGAGAGAGATAAGTCAACCCTGACGAATCTTGCGATTCTTCTCCCTCCTCCTCCTCTTCCTCCTCTTCATCATCATCATTTGCGAAGCCCTTTACGCCCTGACTCGCCGAGAGGGGTAGTGCTTGCGATTCCTCCTCTTGAGCGTCGTAATAGGAAGAAGGAGCGGGAGCTTGGGTCTGAAACGCTTGTGAATCATTCTCTTCGTTCGTCGAAGCAGCGAAAGGAGGGTTGATGGTGGAAGTATCGGTCCTCGTAGGTTTGAGAGGAAGGGACAGAGGAGGAGCAGGGGATTTTGAGAGACGAGAGGAAGAACGGAGTTTGCGATCTAAGTGAGGAGGTTCCTTTGATGAGGCGCGTGCAATCGAAGGAATAGGTGTGAGAGCACGAGGACGAGCAGGTACGGGTGGAGCTGGAACTGCAGCCGACGAAGAGGCGGAAGAGGAATGAGAATCGGCATTTGTCGAATTCGAGGTATCGGGTACGAGAACTCTCGGATAGCTCGAATTCGATGAAGAGTCTGATGAAGAATTGTTGACTCGATCTAGAGGCTGTGATTTGGGACCAGCGGAGGAGGAATTGTTGGATTCTTCGGATTGAGATTGCGATTGCGATTCAGGTTGCGATTCAGATTGAATGTTGGGTACTACGGGTGCAGCGGCCGATGAAGTTGCGGGTGAGTCTTGAGTGGGAGGGAAATAAGGGTTTGTTCGAGAAGTGTTGGGTTGAGCTGCGGTAGGGAAGAAGAAATCTTGCGAAGATTTTTGGGTTGAAGGTTCTCCCTCCTCATACGAGCTTGACGGGAGTGCGATCGTGACTGATACAGTGGTAGATTTGGTTGAGATGGTTCCGGGATGAGCGTAAGGTCGAGGAGGAGAGGAGAGCATAGTCGAGGGTTCTGCTCCTGACGAAGGGAGAGGTGAGACTTCGCCAGAGGAAGTTTGAGCGGGAAGATCGGCTTGTGAGGTACGTGGAGGTGGAGGTGGCATAAGTATACCGCTCGGAGTCGAAGTGAGCTGTTTGAATCCGTCCTCCTTCGGCGCTTCTTCGACTTGCTCCGTCTTCTCCCTCGTTCTCCTTACTTGAGCCTTTGACGCCTCACCCGCAGCGACATTCTCTGACCCTGATACAATCACCTGTTCCTGTTGCTCCACGCTTACTGACCTTTCCACGCTGACCGATCTCGCAGCCTCCGAAGGAGCCTCACTCGTCCTCTTCCCGAACCTCGCCAATTTCGACTGATTCTGTTTGGCAGCTTCTCTCAGCTGAGCAGGTAGTCCACTTTGTCGTCGAGAGCTGTTGTGGAAAGGGGAAGCGGATCGTTCTTTTGAAGGAGAACGGGAAACTCGTTGGAGATAAATCGGTTTTGCGAGAGGCAGAGGGAATTGAGAGGCTTCAAAGGAGACGGGTGCAGCTTGAGATTCGGCTTGGAGTTCGGGAGGTGAGGGGAGTTGGGTAGGCGAGGGAGGTCGAGGAGAGTGTCGAGGAGGTAGCGGAGGATCTCGTTCAGGAGGTGAAGTAGTCGTTCCTGTTCCATGAGATAAAGGTTGAACCGTATCGATAGCGGAAGGTGTTCTCAAGCGAGGTGAGCGACGTCTGGTCTCAGTTACTGCAGTCGGTTGAGGTGGATGTAAAGTGGTCGATTCCTTGATTGGCGGTGATTTCGTTTTGCGTTTTGACTGTTACAGGATCAACAGATGGCCCAAGTGTCAGCTACAGGCTTGTGCATGAACTGGAATGAAGCGCAGCGCACAGACTCGTCCTCTTTTGTCGCTAACTCGTCCAATTCCATCGCTTGATCTTGTTCCTCTCCTCCAGCCGACGAAGGTCCTCTACGCTGAACCGCTTCTACTGCTCTCATCGCCGTATCTTCTACCCCTGTCAACTCCATCGCAACGTCTCCTCTCTCCCGTTTGTCCTCTTCTCCCTCGATTCTCCTTCGTTTCCCTTTTTTAGTTTCGCTCATCTCCCTCACCTCCGATTCCTGCGCCAAAGTATGCGAAGACCCATTCTCATTGCCGTTCACGTCTGCATGCCTCGGTGATCTTGTCGAGCTTCTTGAGGATTGTGATTGATCGTTGTCTGAACTTGGAGCGGGGGTTGGAAATGAATCTCTAGAATTATCATGAGGAGGACGGGATGGCCCTGAACCACCACTCTGCGTCGAGTTCTGAGATGAAGTGATTCGATACTGGATTCAACATATCGCTCTGGTCAGTCAACAACGCAGAGAAGTTTCAGAGGGAAATGGGGAAACTCACTTTGTTACGAATCCAAGCGACTCTCGCAATCATTTTCCTCGTATCTCTATACACCTTGAGCGTAAGTGTTCTCAACGCCTCGACATTGATTCCCGCACCACTCTTTGCTGCCCAATCCGCCTCTCTCCCGTTCTTTTCCCAATGATCCACAATTCCTTCGTACATTCTCCCAAACTCGACAATCCGCTCATTCTGCCCGCCACCATCCGAATCATCTTCGTTCGACGAGGGTGAGAAGTAGGTCCTGATAGAGTTACGAACTGAAGTGAGGTCGAGAGAGGAAGCGAGAATTTTAAAATCCGTTTCCTGTTCCGCCAACTATACTCGAGGTTCACTCAGATCCAAACCCAACTACCCCCCTTTCTTAGGTGAGTGATAAGACTCACGTAGCGTCTCCAACCCAAATCTACTCCCTCAAACAACACCAACCCACTCTCCTCTCCCTGCTCGACCTTTCCCAAATACTCCGACTCCCATTCCTCCAATTGTATCTCACCACAGAGGTGTGCTTCCAAAAGGTAAGAAGCGCGTTGATTCGTTGCTAGTCTTAGATATTCTTGTTTAGTGAAAAGTTCAAGGATCGTTTGTGCGTCCAGATCGCGCACTGCTGTGTACAAGAGTGTCGCATCCCGCGTTGAGGAATCCATTGGAGAGCCAGAGCCTGTCGGAAGGCGTGTAGAATGAGAGTTCGAAGTAAGGGAGAGCGAAAGAGATCAAGTTGGAAAGTTGGTTTCGCTCTTTCCACCAGCTACGATTCACTGCTTCGATTCTTTGCTGTTCAAGACTGACAAGAATGCCTAAGAGATCACATATCGCGGTCAAGCCTGCGCGTAACGTGAGTCCTCACCATCTCACCCTTTTTCACTCCTTTCTTCCCGTTCCCTGAACTCAGCGACTCTCTTCTAGGCAACTCCGAAAGATCTCGCTAGTAAAGTTACTTCGAGCTACGGAATGACCCCGACCAAAACAGCTACGATCAAGATTCCCTTTGCTCAAGAATCGTAAGTTTTCGTTTCTCGAGCGTTCGCTATCATCCCTCTTCGCTCATTCTGATACTCTCTCGTTCCCCATGTAGCGCGCAACTAGATCTTTACAACACGAAGAGCCTCCCCGTCGAAGTCAGGAAATGGATCTGGGAGTTGTTCGAATCGAACATGAAAACTCTGTAAGTTTCGATTCCCCGTCCGGAGCCTCGTCAATGAGTTGAGCCTCCCCGGAAACACTCTCTCACTGACTCATAAATCTTGGCTGTAGCTACGAGCAATCATCAGATGGATGGGATCCGCTCGAGAAACGCAAAGAGTTGTTTCATTCAGAATCAAGATTCGTCGTTCTCCGCTCTTTATCCGTTCTCAACTCTGCTTCTACACCGCCGCTTCCTCCAAATCTCTTAGGATACTCGATCTTTCGATTCGATACCGAAGAGACAGCTAGTGAGGACGAGGATGAATTGTGTGATGTGGTTTATTGGTAACTTCCTCTCTTTCTCATCTCCTCAGCTCTGACGTAGCGCTGCTAACGCGAATTCGGTCGCCGGATAGCTATGAACTACAAGTACACGCAGAGGCGAAAGGGAAAGGTGTTGGAAGAGTGTTGATGGATGTATTGAATCGGATAGGAAAGGAACTCAAAATGGATAAAACTATGTTGACTGTCTTCAAAGGTGACACTCTCACCTCTTTCGACTGCCGAGGTGTCGATTTGAGTCTATAGGCTGACGAGCGAAGTCGTTGTTCAGCGAATGTATCGGCTATCAAATTTTATCGCAAGATTGGGTGAGTCGCAATTCTGTCGTGTCTGAATCTCCAATTGACCTTGGGAAATTGTCCGACGTGCAGTTTTACATTGGATGAGATAGATCCTTCCCATTTCGAGGGAGAAGAGGTCGATTATGAGATTCTTAGCAAAAGTTACCATTGAATACAAAAGTGAAATAGCGAGCGACTTGTGATTTCTCGCGGTGTTTCTCTTTTGTCGCCCACCCTCGCGTCTGTACCTTGCAACCCTCTGTACCAATCTACAAAAGCCTTTACAAGCACCCTATCTCGTTATCTTCGTTCAGCAGTCTTCTCCCCAAGTTGTGAGCTTTTCCCTTCCTGCTTCCTCAACCCACGCGATCTCGATAGCCACACAGTTTCAGATCGCTGATGATCAGACTTGACTGCAGACCCAAATAATCAATACACAAATAATGTCTAGTACTACGGCCTCCCCAGCTTCCCCAATTCCACTCCTTCAAGGTTCAAACACAACAAACACTTCCCCTTCCTCCTCCTCTTCTCCTATTCCGACTACGAAACCTTCGAAACCACTCAAGAAATCACAGAAACGTTCGAGGAAACCTTTGAGGCGTAGAGGTGCGAAAGTGGCAGATGAGGAAGAAGAGGAACAAAGTGGAGGATCGAAACCAATTAAACTTGCAGTTGCTGGGGCTGGGGGAGGGGATAGTTCAGAATCTGATTTCGATCCGGATAGTGGTAGGGAAGATGTCAGCGATGAGGAGGAAGATGAGGAGGAAGAAGAAGAAGAAGAAGAAGGGGACGAACCTAAAACTCCTGCGAATGGGCAAAGTACGGGAGGAGGAGCTGGTGGAGCACCTCCTACAAAGTTTGATCAAGCGCAAGAAGTCACCCCGGCAGCTTGGAGCGATATGCCTCAAGATGGTGAAGCCGGTTCGAATCAATTACCTGAACTCGATTTCGCGAGTTTATCAATCTCGAAATTGGACGCTTTACCTACTTCTTCGATTGTCGTACCAATCTCGAGTGCAGGAGGAGGAGGAGGAGGATTGTCGAAGAAACAAGCGAGCTTGCAAAAGAAGATTCAAAAGAGTGAGGAATTGAAGAAGAGGGATCCGGAAGCTTGGGAACAACAGGAGAAGGAGAGGAAAGAACGGGAAGAGACCAAACGGTTGGCGAAGAAGGAGAGACAGAAGGAAAAGAAGAAGGAGAGAAAGGTTGCTCAAAAGAATCAAATTGATTCTCCGGCTGGTCCAAACGACGAAACTACAGCGACTCGACCTGTTCGCTCTACCGCCGTTCCCGCACGACCTTCCCGTACTGCCGTCGCCCTCGGCCTCAACAAGCAGTCTTCAGAAGCAGCTCCCGATTCTCCTTCTTCCGAAACTCCCGTCGCTTCTACTTCTCGACAACAACCCGCCTTCACCTCGAACTCCCGTCCCACTCCTTCCACACAAGCTCCTCGTGGTCCTCGCCCTTCTCCCGCCGGTGCTCCTCCAACGGTCGACTACACTCGAGCACGAGAAGCCTACACTCAACGACTCGCGAGTGATCCTTCTTACATCCCAAAAGTCGGCAAATTCTGGGGACATGACGATCGATTGGCCAGTCCTGAAGTGAGACCTTTGAACCCGTTCTGGAGGGGTAGAGGTGGAAGTGGAACGAGGGGAGGGAGAGGATCGTTCAGAGGTGGCAGAGGCGCGTTTGCTGCTGCTCAGAGGGGACCGGATCGTTGGACTGCTGAAGGAATGGTTGCTGGTGAGACAGAAGGGGAGGAAACACCTAAGGAAGAAGCGAAGGAAGAATCAAGGAAGGAGAAAGTAGAGAAGGAACAAGGAGAATTGGATGCTGGAGATAAATGGGGTAGAGGAGAAACGAAGCGAGCTCAGCGACCTTCGGAATTCGCTTCGATGCCAGGATGGACTCATGCTGGATTTGAAGAGCTGGAAAGGGAAGAAGAGGAACGAGCAGCGAGGGGACCTACTCCTCCGACTGCACCTCGCAACAGTGGAGGTAGAGGAGGAAGGGGTGGGAGAGGTGGACGAGGAGGAATCGCTCAAGGACCTCCAGGATCTGTCAACCCTCGTTACGCTCACCTTCCTTTCCACCCGCTTCATCGATTCCCTCCTTCGACACTACCTCCTTCTCAACCGACGACCCCTTCAGCCTCGAAACCCTCGACTCCCTCTGCCGATACTCTTAACCCTGAAGCTCCGACAACAGTAGAATCGAGTGGACCTTCACCTCAACCAGAATCTCGACCGAATCCCGTTCGACTTCCTTCCTCTGGCGTCGCAGCTGCTCACTTTGCGCTCGCACTGAAAGGTGCGACTGCGAATGCTTCTCGAGCGACAGAGGAACCGTCAGCTCAAATCCCGGCAACTCAACCTGAACCGGAGTCCGTTCCTGCAATTCCCTCTACCTCTGCACCTGCTCCTTCAGCTACCGACAGTGCTTCAGCCGAGCTTCGCAAACAGCAAGGCGCAAGTATTCTGTACGCTGCTGATCCCAGTCGACTCTCGAACTCAGCTCCTCTCGACCCTTACCAACATCAAATTCCTCCTCACCTTCAGCAACAATCTCAAGCTGTTCCTCCCCCTCCTCCTTCTTTCCTCCCTCGACACTCTTCTCCAGCCTTCTACCCTACCGGTCCACCTTCCTTCTACTCTGATGGTGGATACGGTTCAATGCCATCCCCAAACTCTGCCACTCCCCCTCCTCAACTTTACTCCCCTCATCACGCCCCTCCACCTGCTGCCGCTTCCTTCTTCCTCCCTCCTCGCTCTTCTCGAATCGAGATCAAAGCTCCTTCAAGAGATGGTCAATCTCCCGGACCCAAAACTCAAACAGTCATCTCTTCGAACAACACTGCCTACGCGATCGCCTCTCAGCAGATGGAGCAATCGAACTCTTCCGTTGGTGGTGTCGCAGGTTCCTCATCTCCCTCATCGACTAGAGGAGGAGGAATGCCTCTACCTCCAACCTCTCCCTCGTTGATGCAAAACCCTTACAACTACTCGTCCTACTCTCCTCAGCAGCAATTCTACGCACCTCCTCCTCCACCACCACCACAATCCTCTCAATACGCTCCTCGTTCACCCTACGAGTATTACCCGAACCCTTACCAATTCCAACAACAGCAGTACAACCCTCATCCTCTTTCGAACGCTCACTCTTTCTACCCTCAACAAAATCAGCAATACGTTGATCCGGCAATCCTGTCGATGGGTCAAGAAGGAGGACAGAGACAACCTCAGTATCAACAGTACGGAATCCCTCCGCCTGCGCCCTACTGAGATTGCGAGGAGTAATAATCAAGTTTGTTTGTATAAGGGGAGGGAATAATTGGAAATAATATAGTTAAAGACACTCTCTCTTCACGATTCTGTGGTAAAGCGAGTAATCTCGAGCTTTGTTTCACCTTGAAAAAGAGAAAGAGCAAAACGAAAACGAAGATTCGAACAAACAAACAAGCAAACAAGCTTCCTTTTCCTTTCTTCCTCTGTTATCTCAAGCGATAAAGCCTCCCTTACTATCCTCTTCCTCTTCCTTCTTGACTGGTTCCCCTACTTTAACCTCCTCTTCCTCATTCGTGACGATTCCTTCCTTCGTATCGTTTCCTTCTTCGTCATCTTCATCTTTGACGAGAGAATCTGGATCTGCTGGAGCAGGAGGAGGAGGTCGAGTGTACTTTATAGAACAAGATTGAGTTTCGTGTTTACTGTTGACGTGATTGAGCTAAACGAAACGAAACGACAAACATCAGGAACGAGAAAGTATCGAATGAGACAGAGAGAGAGAGAAAAGCTCACCAAGATGACCCAATTGATCTCTTTCGTCTTGTAAGCAATCGACCAATTCGCAGCTCCGAGTACTTGACCTTGTTGCGCTTTCTGAAGTTCGCAAGTTTCGCAAGAGAACGTATCTCCTAAAGCATACAAATCTGTGACTGAACTCGATTCACTCAATTTCCCTTGTTCGACCGAGTTGACCGCGGCGATGATCGACCTGATCGTCTGAATCTGGAGAGGAGTTGTACTGGGTGATTTTGCGGTGACTGCGAGTTGATCTCCTGAGGGACAGATGCGAATGTGTTCGAGAATCGCTGGGAAAGTACTGTAGGTTCTACAGTGAGACGAGATACATTTGATGGCTGAAGTACAAGAGACGAAGGAGAGGGTGGAGGGATCGAAGTTGGGGTCGAGAGCGGTGTAAGCTGCGATGAGATTCGTAGTGAAAGCATCTTTGATCTGATTCGTGAACGCTTGAAGAGATTTGAGAATTGCCGGTCGGGCTTTCGAGAGATCTTCGGCGGTCGGTACATGTCCTTCAGGAACGTAGAGAGGTTTGACGGAGGAGAGCGAAATGAAGTTGGCGAACGGAGGGAAGAAAACTCGAAGCTGACTCGAGCTTGTCGGAGGGAGAGAGTTCTCGATTTGAGAGTAGAAAGGTTTGAGGGCGAAGGCACGAGCTCGTTGACGTTGGAGAGCTTCGTTGGCGAGACGTTTCGTGCGCTCTTCATCGAGGAGACTGTTTTGAGCAAGTCGAGATTCAGTCCGATATGTTCGAAGACGGAGGTATAGGTGGGAGGGAGATACAAGAGGAAGAGAGAAAGGCTGGAGAGAGGGAAGAGGAAGAGAGAGAGAGACGAGAGGGAGAAAGGGAAACAGGGCAAAGAGCTTACCTCATCAGAACCGGTTTGACTTTCTTCCATACGTTCTCCGAGATATCTTGAGCCTTGATAGCGTCTGGATGAACCGAGAGAGCGTGCGATGAAAGGCTGAAGAGCAAAGGTCAGACGAGAGTTGCAAGTCGAGAAAGAGGAAACGAAGCCTACTCCTTTTCATCGTAACCCTCGAGACGAAGTTTCTCTTTGATCTTCTTCAACCTAGCTTCCCTCTTGTCCTCCTTCGCGTCCTTCTCAGCGTACTTCTGACGGTCGACCCAGTTTTCCAAGATCCTCTTGTCTGCTTGCGCCAATTTCTGAATGTTCTTGCGAGACTCGACGAAGGCGTCAATCTTGGCTTGATCCGTTCCGAGGGCGTTGAGTTGTCGAGTGACCCTATCCATCATCGGAACCCAATAGTAGGTGTAACCCATCCAGTGTGAACAAGGTACACACGAAAAAGCCTTTTCGTGGTAAGAGCTTTCGGTGTGGAACTCCCGACGGAGAGAGTACGATCTCATACAGCTAGCACATCCACGGACCCATAGGATGTAGTCGACGACTATGGCACGAGTCTTGCCGCACCCAACGCAAGTTCCGTCGTGAAGAAGTTGAGCGACCTCCCATTCCTCGACATCGATTCCGACCCTCTTGAGTCCGCCGAGTCCGACGTTCTGACGTGCTTGTTTCCAGATGCTGTTACCTCCAGAAGAGTGGAGGGTCTGGCGGAAGATTGAACAGGTGCGCGACATGGCGAGAAGAGTTTTCGGATCGAGGTGTTCCATGATCTACCATCGAGCGAAAGCGAAGAGTGGGACGAGGAGAGAAAGGACGAGTGTGTTGGCGTAGGCAGAGTTGGGGTGGGTGAGGGGGAGTCAGTGTGCGAAGAAGGGAGGCAGAAGGGGTAGAAACGAAGAATCGGAGTCAGTCGCAATTCTCCTCTCCAGACACGATCCCGCTTGCAAAAAGTGTGTAGCATACCTCTCTGAGTACATCTAAAGGCATGGTATTGAACACCTCCAACTTGTTCTTCTTCCCTCTTCCTCCCCCACCTGCCTTTCCTTTCTTTCCAGAGGTCTTCGCTACTTTCTTTTTGGGTTTAGGTGCTGTTGTGTACGTGTCTAGATCAGCTGAGAGCTTGTCTGAGCAGCAGAGAAGTAGACTCACCTTCAAATTCGTCATCACTTATAGCTCCCCTCTTTGCTCCTCCTCCTTCATCGTAATCGCTGTCTTGATTGACTACTTTCTTAGCTCTAGCACTCTTACGTGGTGCCATGTTGTGAGTAGACGCGTTCGAGAAATACCAAAGTGAGAGGAAAGAAGACAAGAGAAGTTTCCTCTCTCTCTCAAAATCCCCGAGTAGAAGTCAACAAGAATGTCAAAAAAAAAAGGTTGCATTCATTTCGTCAAGCTATTTACACACAACTGGAGGCTCATCTCTACTGATAGAAAGCTCCCCACAATTCAGCGTCCCTTACAGAAACGATCGAAATTTCTGAACCAGCTTTTGCGAAAGCACTTTGACCCTTCGTCAACTTGAGCTCATCCTTATCGACTTTGACCGTGACGCTACCCTCTGTAACGACGAAAGTGAAAGGACCATCGAGAGCTTTGATAATTTCCTCGTTCTTCGAGGAAGTGAGAGTGACGGAAAGTAAATCAAACTCCGAAATAGGGATCTGCTCACTCGGCTCACTCTCAATCAGCTCAGTCGTATGGAAGAAGAGGAGAGTCGGTACGTACGTCGTAGTATCGAGTACAGCCGTTCTTTCCGTATTTTGAGGAGTCTTCGTAGGAGAGGAGGAGTTTCGACGCGGGCAAGTGCCGATAAGAGAGCATGTCGACAAAGGTCGAGATGCCTCCTTGCTCCTCAGTACCGAGTCCGTGGGCGACCATGTTGTCCGAGTTTCTGCACCGAGAGGTAAGAAAAGTCAGCTCGATTTCGATAAGCTCTGTTTCGAAGAGCGAAAATGAATGAGGCAACGGAGGCACTCACGCCATACACTCGATGATATCTCCTTCGACATACGCATGAAGGTCGTCGGCTATTCAATAAGGTTCGAGTTAGCTTGATTCTTCCCTCGTTCCAAAAAAGAAAAGTGAATTTACCCAAAATCCAAGCTCCTTCTCCTTTCCTCAACCTCAAAAGGTTCATCATGCAAGTACTGACGAGAATCCCGACATCCTCGTCTCCATAAGTTTCGAAAGAGATCTTCCAAACTCTCGCCATTGCCTCGGCCTCACTTTCTCCCGTCGCATTCGCATCCCCCTTCGCATTGAAATCGTTCGCACTCCCGAATACACCCTCTGCTCCTTCCTTCTCCAATCGATCGTTGATGGAGGTGATGAGAGGTTTGACTTGAGATGAAGAGAGGTTGATTGCTTCGGAGAAGAGGGAACGGAGGGATGATTTGATTGACGAATCGGAGGAGGAAGAAGAGGAGGCGATACTGTTGAACGAGGAGAGAGTAGTGGAGGAGAACATGGATTTGAATTCGGGTACGGCAGAGATGATGGAAGCGAGTTGCATCGGAGGTCGGAATCCGACGAAAGCTGCACGAAATTGCGAGAAAGCGAGGTCAGTGTCGAGCAGACTCGTTCGGATCTTCCAGTTTGAGTGTGAGCTTACCAGTGAAGTAATCACTCAATGCGACTCCTACCTCAGGCTTGTGACCGCCATCGACGAAATCTTCGTTCTTGCCTTTCTCTTTCGCTTCTTGCTCTTTGAGCTGCGGAATCGAATGAGGAATTGTCAGTTTCGTTGAGAGTCGCCGAGTACCGTCGATACACAGCTAGGGAACTCACCTTTTCACCGAGCTTCTTGCTGAACAACAAGAACGAAAAGAGAGGAAAAGTCAATCTTCGTCGTTTCGCAATCAGAATAGACCCCGGAAAGATCGGGACTCACTCGGGGTGACATTGTAGAGGAAGAGGTTTATCGAAACTCAAAACCTTGAACAAGTAGGGAACGTCTTTCTCGTACCTCTTCGACATCTTTTCATCTTTCAACAACTTGTCTCCCAACCAAAACTCGGGGTTCTCCTTCACCAACTCCTTCAACTTCTTCTCGCCCTGTCCCTCGACGTACGCAGGTCCGTTGTCGTGAGTTCCAAACCAGCATTCTCCGTAAGGTTGATCAGTTTTGATTCCTCCGTCTTGCTCAATTTTTTGCTTTGATCCGGGAGTCTCGAGACAGTATTGAGCTGCGAGAGATTCGAGACCGTTTCGACCGTAAGGGAAGGGTTGGAGGAAAGGAGTAAGTTGAACGATCGAGGAAGGCATTCTGTGTGCGAGAGAAGAGAAGGTTAGCTCAACTTTCGCGAACTCTCCTTGAGAAGACGAGCTTACTTTGGTTGCAAGTGAAAGGTAGGAAAGGAAGAGAGAAGATCTTCGCTTTCCTCCACTTCGAAATCAGCGAGTTGAGCGAGAAATCCCTAACCGAGAGTGACATCAAAGGTTTCGAAAAAGAGAGTGAACAGCTAAACGCCGCGTGTTTGCAGAGAGGGATAGTATACAATAAAGAGTACGAAAGAGAGAGTGAGAGATGCGAGACTGCGACTGAAAAATAAAAAGGAAAACCAAAAATCCAAAATAATATTCCTCCTCCCCTGGCCTCACCCGCTTCACTCGAATAACCTATCGATCTCTTCCTTGGTGTTGAGCGAAACACGAGCTGTGAGATGGACAATAGCTTAGCGAGGGTTCAATGAGCAATCACTTAGCCAGAATCGCGACTCACTAGTAGTTGGAGAATGTCTAGCTTCATAAGCGAGTAAAGCACCTTGCATCTCCTCCCCTTTCGGACTCGCCTTTCCTCCATTACTCATATTCCTGCCTAACGGACTCGCACCTGGGCTTCCTCCCAATCCCAACGATCTCCTCCCCAAAGCGCTCGCACTAACCGAAGTAACATTCCTATTAATCGCACTTGACGGTGTTTGAGGAGTTGGTGGGGACTCTCCTTTCAACGAGGAAGAGCGAAAGGGGGAGGTATTTGCTCCGACTGCGGTTGAGCGGGAGGGGGAGACGAATCGGGAGACGACTGGGGAAGGTTGGGAACGAGTTTTTGGGGAGGATCGGATTGGGGTTGAAATGGACGAATTGGTGGGTCGGGAAGGAGGAGGTTTCGTTGAGATGGGAGAGGTGAGGGTTGGGGAAACGGTTGAGGAAGAGGAGGAGGAAGGGAGAGCGGAGAGTTTTTGGAGCGCTCGGAGAGAGTCGAGAATGTTCCAGCAGAGTAAGAGGAGGAGGAGGGTTTCGAAGACGAGGAGAGGAGTGTCGAGTATGGGAACAAGAGCGACAAGGTGTCCAGCGGCGAATCTGTAAGTTCCATACTCCGAGGTCAGTATCGACGAAAGCGAATGATAATTCGACCTATAAACTTACCGATAACCTGCAGTTCTACTTGATACCCACCACGCCACGAGTAATACAGCATTTACCCTCAACCGTCTAGCGGCTTCCCCTCTTCCGATCGGCGTCACTTCCAATTTCTGTTTGATTTCCTGCGCCGCTTGTTTAGGAGTTTCGATCACTGTCTGAACTTTTTGCTGCACCTGCTGACTTAATTGCTGGTACGGTTGTTGCTGTGGCTGTTGTTGTTGTTGTTGTCTCGGTGGAGTAGCAGCTGCCCCTGATCCCAATCCATAACTACTTGATCGGTTGAGTGCGCTCAAAGAAGGGGAACTTTGACTTCTTGGAGGAGTAGCGATACTTTGTATTCTCGATGCGGGTGCTGATGAGTATCCATTTGAGAATCCTCCAGTCGTACTAGGGTGAGCAGGGGAGAATCGAACGGATTTGGTGGTTTGAGTGGTGAGGGAAGAGGAAGGATTCGCTTGAAAGGAGAGGGGTTGGAGGACAGAGGAAGTGGTTCCAGAGTTGATAGATTGGGCTAATTGATTGTGTGCGAGAAAGGTGGAGGAAGAGAGAGGTCTTGACTTTCGATCTAAAGGAGTCGGAGTCGCGAGGAGGGTAGCAGTAGAGGATGAGGTTCCGAATGATCTATCCATCGTGAGAGCGTGTTACTTCGTACTGTAAGATGAGTGGGCGAGTCTATTATCGGAGTGCGAGGTTTGACGAGGGTGGGTCGAGTTGGTAAGTGATGAGGAGAGGTGATGGGAAGTTGATCTTGAAGAAGATTGAACGAGCTCTCAGCTGTTGAAGCTGTTCAGAGGTTGTCGCGAGTGTAGTCGAGCTGGTCGGACTCGAACAAAGGTCGAGGTGGAGAACAAAAACAAAGAAACGGGAAAGTCGACCGGTCGAGATGGGACAAATTCAATCAAGCGGCGAGAAAGCCTTTTGCTTCATCTCTAGATTCAGCAGTAACAATGACTGCTCTCGAATCTCCATGGGGTCGCCGTAAGCTTCTCCTCCTCTGCTCTTCTTCTTCCCTCTTTCTTTCCCCTCTTTCTCTATCGATCAGCCGCGGCTCAATCCATCCTGAAGGCCCTCGTCACTCGGTACAAGACACAGCGAGTCTTCAACCGGCGAAGCTTCGCAACCCTTTTCAAACCTTCGCACTGACTTTCCCTCGTTTCCATTTCCGTTCTTCATTCAGTCTTGATTGCTGGAGGGTGAGTACACTCTCTTGCTCTCTCGTCATCATCGCAAGCGAGACACTGACTGAACCTTACTCTCGCATCTTCTTCTCTTGATTCTGCTTCGCCCCTTCGCTTCACTTTCTACTTCGTTTTCGCACTTTCGTCTTCTCTTCTGCTGCTCTCTCTCGCTCTGTCGTCGTCGCGTCGTCTCTCAGAACCGACTTTGCAACCCTCGGTCGCAAGGACAAGTCTGGAAAGAATCATCTCGATGAAAACAAGTTCGTCAAACATTTTCACTCTCGTTCTAGCAAGCGATTCTGACCCTCACATTCCGACAGACCTGATCTTCCCGGTGCACACATCGTTCGAAATGTTGCAAATGGTGAGCTCGAAGCCTGATCAGCTGGTTGGAAATGAACTGATCTAGCCTTTCCCACTCACAGTCAAATTTAAACGAGTCTTCACTTCTCATTCAGGCTGTCACGCTATCGCTCTCACTCGTAAGCGGCGCTTCTATCCAATCTCTCCTACATCACCGTTACTGAATGACTCTCGAATTCACAAACAGTCGATGATCAAGTTCGTCGTATTCCGCAAACTGACTTTCTCACACTCCTTTCGTGCTCATTCTCGGCCCGTATCTCCCACAGGCCTACCTCTTCGGTCGTAACGAGCATCATCAACTCTCCCACTCTCTCCCCGGACACCTCACCGAGCCCTCACTATCAAACGATGGTTTACCCTCTGCGACACCCGCAGTTCTCTATCCTTTCCGACTCCGAGATCTTTCAGACTCGAACGCTCCACCTGCACTCAAGAGTCAAGCTATTGTGTTTGCTGCTGCTGGAAGGGGTCATACGGTTTTGATTACGAAGAAAGGAGAGGCTTGGAGTGCCGGTTGGAGTCAGTTCTCTCTCTCCTGGTATCCTTCAGACATCGATCGCACCCCACTGATCCAACCATCCAACGCTTATAGACGTCTACGGACAATGCGGACACGAGGGAGGGGAGCACATCTCGTCTTTCCAACGAGTTCTCGGCGATCTCTCAGATGAGAAAGTCGTATCAGCTAGTTGTGGAACCTCGCACACTCTCTTCTTGACGGAGAGTGGGAAGGTCTATGCGGTAGGAACAGGAGAGAAAGGAGTGTTGGGAAACGGCAAGACTGGAGAACATATCGCTGCTTCGAGAGTTCTCTTCGAAGAACAATATGATCCTTTACTTGTCGAGGGAGCGATCAAGGGGAAGAAGATTGTACAGATTACGAGTGGTCAACAACATAATCTTGCGTTGGACGATGAGGGTTACGTTTACGCTTGGGGATATGGAGGTGAGTTTCTCGAAATTCTCACTTCTTTCCTATCCTCCCTTGTTCGATTACTCACACCGACTGAGATTCCGGATAGGATTGGGTCGATTGGGTTTGGGAGTACAAATGGATGTGTTGACGCCTGCTCAACTACCTGCTTTCGCTGGTCAAAACGTTCTCACGAGGTGCCGCAAGATCGCGTCGGGTGGAACGAACAACTTGTTCATCGACAATCAAGGAATGGTCTTGCTCTGTGGGAAATGGAAAACTTCAGGAGATGGTTCGAGTGGTCAGGTGCGAAACTTTCTCGGAAACGAAGAGGCCGGAACAACGCTGACTTTTTGTCGAGTTCATGATCGTGCAGCCATGGATGAACCCGAAACCTGTACAAGACATCATGGGTTACAAGTGGGAACATATCACTTCTGGAGGAGTAACATTGTTCTGTGGTGCGCAAGATCCGAAGGAAGGTGATTTCGTCGTTTCCTGGGGTCAAGGAGCTACCTATGGAGAACTCGCCCTCGGTCCTGGAGCAGTGAGTGGCTCACTTGTTCAGTAACCGCTTGCATCTGCTGAGGCCCAAGTTGAACGTGACTCGCAGGCCAAATCATCGACGAAACCTGCTAGGATCGATTCTCTCGACGGGATTGAGATGCTCGATATCGCAGCTGGACAAAACACTACCTTCTTCATCGCTCGTCCTCCACCTACCGAAAAAGCGAAAGCAGAAGCGAAACAACTCGAAAACGTTCCCGCTCCCGTCTCTGCACCAGCACCTCCTCTTGCGAAAGACGATACCCCTGCCGATTCACCTGGAGCGTCAGCATTCAAACCTTCGATCGATCTCTCTGGGTTCGGATTCGCTTTCGGTGCACCTTCGCCAGCAACCGATTCGAAACCTGCTTCGTCTGAAAACGCGACTCCGATCAGCGAGGAAGAGAGGAAGAAGAATGCGGATGGAATCAGTAGGACGCAACAAGGAGCGTGGGAGGAACTCCCAAGGTGGCCTACGCTGTATGATGCTCAAGATGAATGTATCATCTGCTCGAGAGTTGAAAACGAGGAGAAGGGAGATAGCTTGGAGTGCGAAAAGGTGAGCCTTCGCTTCGTTCTGCTCCAGATTAGAAGGAGAGCTGACAAATGGCATCGAACAGTGCGAGGGCGCTTACCATCTAGGATGTTTGACTCCTCCCCTTACCGAGATTCCAGATGGAGAATGGTTCTGCCCGAATTGCGAAGCTGAAGCTGTACGAGCTCTCGGAGGAAACGAGTCGAGTAAGAAACGTCAAGCTGAGGATGAAGCTGGAGAAGGGCAAGACGGAAAGAGGCAGAAGTGAAGGGTCCTCTGCGAAGAAAGAACGAAAAGATTTTTTAGCTTGTTCTGCTGTTGATATACCCTTGATTTTGGTTTCTGTAACTCGCCGCTTCACCCTCCTTGTCAGCAAGCTTTCCGTTGAGCGCGTTCGAGCGAAAATCGTCTATCGTGCGATAACTGCGAAAAAGTGAGTAAGAGCGAAAAAGTTGGAAGAAGTTCGCTTTCCTCCGCCACCTCTACAAGTCGATCCATTCAGCTCTGAGTAGCTCATTCGACCCTGGTCAAGATGCTACGATCCATCGCTAGCACTTCCTCTGCTTCCCTCCGTCAACTCCCTCGCCGTTCTCTCTCGACCTTGACTTCCCGATCAACTCGTTCCGCCGGTCCAGTCGCAGCCTCATTATGGTCTAGAAGCACTAGTCAATCTTTCTACAGGAGCTTATCGACTACCCGTGTCGTCAGAGACGAAACAAAGCCAGAACCTCCCAAACCTTTACCAGCAGTTTACCAACTCAACGAAGCAGATGTAGCCAGGCTCACGAGGCTCAGGAATGTTGGAATCAGTGCTCATATCGACTCAGGTGAGTTTTGCTCGCTCTCTTCGTTATTCTAGTCGCTAATCTTTTTCGAAAATGTTCAGGCAAAACTACTCTCACTGAACGCATCCTCTATTACACTGGACGAGTCAACGCGATTCATGAAGTACGAGGAAGGGATGGTGTGGGAGCTAAGATGGATTCGATGGAGTTGGAGAGAGAGAAGGGAATTACAATTCAATCTGCCGCTACTTTCGCAGATTGGCAAGTTCAAGAGTGTGCGATCAAGGAGAGAGAGGGAAAGTATGCCATCAATATCATTGATACCCCTGGTACGTCTTCTATTGCTCTCGAAGGTCGCACGAAGCTGATCGAGCAAGGTAAACAGGTCACGTCGATTTCACGATTGAGGTAGAGCGAGCTCTTCGAGTTCTAGACGGAGCTGTTCTCGTTCTCTGCGCAGTATCTGGTGTACAGGTGAGTAACCTTTCTGTCTACTGCCACGAACTTTCGTTCACACGCTTCATTCTAGTCGCAAACCATCACCGTCGATCGACAAATGCGTCGATACAACGTTCCTCGTCTCTCATTCATCAACAAAATGGATCGGTGAGTGCGAATCCGTCCATCTTACCTCGTAACGTGTCTGATGGTCGATTCCATCGCATTCGCAGCGCTGGCGCGAATCCTGAACGAGTTTTGCAACAACTTCGAACGAAACTCCGAATGAACGCTGCTATGGTTCAGCTACCTATGGGAGCTGAGGCTGATTTCGATGGGTGAGCAATCTTTGGTTCCAATGAATGGATGAGTTCCTTAACTGATGAGATCGCTCAATGCAGTGTTATCGATCTCGTTCGATGGAAAGCCATCTACAACGAGGGAGAGAAGGGGTGAGTAGCGCTTTTTGATTTCGGTTGCTACTCTTTCGCTGACATTTCCTCTTCATAGTATCACTGTTCGATCGGGAGAGGTTCCTGAGAAGTATGTTGAGGCGGCAAAGGCGAAGCGAGCAGAATTGGTCGAGTCTCTCGCTGAAGTTGATGATGAGATCGCTGAAGCGTGGTTGGAGGAGCGAGAGATCAAGCCTGAGGAGTTTGTCGTAAGCATCATTTGTTCTCTTACTCTGTTTTCGAACGCTCGACAAAACTCACCTCGACTTTGCAGGCTGCGATTCGACGAGCGACTACTTCCCTCAAGTTCACTCCAGTCTTCATGGGATCCGCGCTCGCCAACAAATCCGTTCAAGCTGTTCTCGACGGTGTCTGTCTCTACCTTCCAACTCCCGATGAATCCCTCGCCCTCGCTTTGAACATCGAGAAACCCAACGACCCTCCCCAAACCCTCTCTCCTACATCCTCCGCTCCTCTCGTGTCCCTTGCCTTCAAGCTCGAAGAAGGTCGCTACGGTCAACTCACGTACATTCGAGTCTACCAAGGAACCTTGAAGAAGGGAGGAACGATCACGAACGTGAGAACTGGAAAGAAGGTCAAGGTTCCTCGATTGGTGAGGATGCACTCGGACGAGATGGAGGATGTCGACAGTATCGGTGCTGGAGAGATTTGCGCAATGTTCGGTGTCGAGTGCTCGAGTGGAGATACTTTCTCGGATGCACCAGGAGGAGGAGGTTACTCAATGGTCAGTTCTACTATTCCCATTTCGACACGGTCAGAGATGCTAACCATTTTTGCACTCACCAGACCTCAATGTTCGTTCCTGAACCCGTCATTTCGCTCGCAATTCGACCAAAGGGTCAAGAAACCCCTAACTTCTCGCGCGCTCTGAACCGATTCCAAAAGGAGGACCCTACATTCCGCGTTCACGTTGATTCCGAGTCCCAAGAGGTGAGTCTTGTGTAGGCCACTTCCTGACAGCTCGAACGTTAGCTGATCATCTTTCGTTTCCCTCACCTCTAGACCATCATTTCCGGAATGGGAGAACTTCACCTCGACATCTACGTAGAACGAATGAAGCGAGAATACAATGTCGACTGCATCACCGGTAAACCTCGAGTTGCATTCCGAGAAACCATCACCGAACCTGTTTCCTTCACCTACACCCACAAGAAGCAATCTGGAGGAGCTGGACAATACGGTAAGGTCGTTGGAAGAATCGAGCCTATGGAAATGGACGAAGCGACTGGAAAAGACACTGCCTTCGAGTCAAGTGTTATCGGTGGAAACATTCCTGCTGCTTACATCCCTGCTGTATCAAAGGTAAGTCGTCGTCTTTACTCAGTTGTGTCTTTCCCTCTCAACTCGAACGATGTGCTACCACTTACAGGGTTTCAACGACGCTCTCGAACGAGGTATCCTCACTGGACACCCTATCTCTGGCTGCAAATTCGTTCTCGAGGACGGAGCTGCTCATCAAGTCGATTCTTCCGAACTTGCTTTCCGACTTGCCGCTCAAGGTGCTTTCCGTGAAGCCTTCCCCAAAGGTCGACCGGTCGTTCTTGAACCCGTCATGAAGGTCGATATCGTTGCTCCCATCGAATTCCAAGGTGAGTCTTCTTTGCCATCTTCTCGCTCTCTCTAAGCTGACATCCTATGATGGTCGATCAGGTGCCGTCATCGGAGGTATCAATCAACGTAAGGGTACTATCGTCGACACCGAGATCCGAGAAGAAGAATTCTCCCTCGTCTGTGAAGTTTCATTGAACGAGATGTTCGGATGTACGTCCTTGTTTATGCTCCTCCCTCGCGTACCAAGCTAATGTCATTGTACTTTCTCAGACGCCTCTCAAATCCGAGGAATGACCCAAGGAAAAGGAGAATTCACTATGGAATATCTCCGACACTCTGCCGTTCTCCCCAACATCCAACGAGAGATGATTGAGGCGCACAACAAGTTCTCCGGTGCTTCCGCCTCCGCCAAGAAGTAGAACACTCCTCACTTTACTCTCGTATCCTACTTTTCGTTTTCTCAGCTCTTTTTTCGTACTTATTGTCGTTCCTTTCTTTCTCCCTTCCACTCCTGTCCATGGTCTCACGAGCAACACCCCAACGTTATATTGTAGCAACACTTACTAGATCTCTACACGAATGAAAAAAAAAGGAACGTCTAGTTCTTACTCTCTCTCTCGATCAACCACCCCTTGCTCATATTGCCCCCCTCTTCACCACTCTAGAGTCTCCCTCTATACGACTTGTAATACCACTGATGCAAAACCTACTTTCTCGTTTGACTCAGGCCTTGAGCCTCCTTGCCCGCTATTCTTTGGATCTCTAGTTCCCATCGTCAAACCCTAGCCTCAAAGCATTCCCTTCCTTCTCTGTTTCCCCTCCTTCCCTTCCGCTTCTTTCCATGACTTTCCTCGGCGGCGGATGTAACCCTTGACCCTGCTGCGAGACAGGTGACAACAATTTCTCCAAGCTCGAACTCCCGCGTCTCCTCACGGTCGGCCCTTGCTCCTTTTCGTCTGTATCCTGCTGCTCTTCGTGATCTCTTTCCCTCTTTGTAGTCGTCGAAGGAAGGGATGGGCTGAGAGTTGTAGAGGGTTCAGTGGGAGGAGGAATCGGGAGTGAGAATTGCCGTGCGATATTGAGCGTCGGACCCGCTATTGCTGTCGTCGCTGAGGGCACGGGTGGAAGAGTTGACGTAGATGAATCAGTAGGAGGTGGCGGAGGAGGAGGTGGCTCGAGGACTTGAGCTGGATAAGGATCCGAAGTCGAAGGAGGGTGAGGAGGGTATGCGAAATGCTGAGGAGTCCAGTGATGAGCAGGGTATGGGTACGGGTAAGGGTAAAAGGGATAGCCTTGAAGTGGAGAAGCGCGAGGGGTTGGCATAGATGAGGAAGGATCGGAGGATTGCGCAGAGAGAATCGATTCGAGAGTGTTTACTCTGGACTGAAGCGATTCGACTCTGGAGCGTAGGTGGTTGATCTCGGTATAGAAGGGATGTAGCACGGCGGGATCTATGACGGGAGGCTGTATGACGAGATGCTGCTGAGGAGGACAGGGGAGAGGTGCGGCGATAAAGGGTTGAGCTGTCGAAGGTGGTGAGGGAAGCTCAGGGATCGACGTCTCCGCTGACGCCACAGCCGCTGACGGAATCGCCATTTCTTCGTGTATTTGAGCTTGCGATGTCGACTTTCTGCTTCTGTAAGAAGCATCGCCTTGCGAAGTTAGCGGAATTCGTCGAAATTTGCAAGTGCGACGTAAGCTTACGGTTTCTTTACATGAGTTGGGACTTGACATAGGTGAGCCTTTCCTCGCTTCTTGCATGTTTCACAAGGAGAACCTTTGTCGCTGTAAGCGTTAAGAAGCAAGGGAAGGTCAGTTGCGGAAGTTTCGTCGATTCTTGCATCTCAAGCAACTCAACCATTTCGTTTTCTGGGATCGACACACGCAGGTCAGTCTTGAGAAGCGGCCTTGAATAGACTGAAGCGAACGAACCCGTCGTGAGCACTCTGTACAACTATTACTCTTCCTCTGCGAAACCTTCACCGGTCGTCCCAGTACGCTCAAACCCGATGTAGAGATGTCTTGATCTTGTGACAGGGCTGGGGATTGAGCGGGTTGAGGAGATGAAGGAGTTGAAGAAGTTGACATTCGGGGGAGAATTGATAAGAGTTTCCTGGTCGATTGGAAGCAGGGGAGGAGTTGGGCGAATGCCGAAGTCAATCAATAGCCTATGCTCGAGACTATTTGGACCAGAGTTGGGCAATAGATGAATAGGTGAGGGAGTGAGATAGAGGCGATAAGCGAACCGCGAGTATCGGAGAATTTCTGAGAATTTCGCCTCGCAATTCGCAGACATTGGATCTTTGCACCATTGCGAGGAGCTTGCTACTGCAGCTTTTAGCTGTACTCGGGGAGAGATGAAGGCGTGGTAGGTGCTAGTACGTTTGAGTCCTTCGCAATCTGGGTTTGTCGAATCCGACAGTCTCTGCGGAGGGAGGCAGCGCGGCCAACCCAAGAGAAGCATGCGAATAACTTGCATTGGTTTGCATTTGCGAGTGAACGACGAGTATAAGTCAAAAAAAGGTATAAACGACAAAATGCTAAAAATTTGCGATTGATTGGGTTTGCGAAGAGGGGGTTATGATATGCGAAAGGGTAGATACTGCATGCGACTGACTGAATGAAAACGACGACGACTCTAGACCACATTCCTACAGCGATCTCCCCTGCACTGACAGATACCTCTCCTTCTCCCTCTCTTTCCTTTCTCCTCTCGTCCGCCATAACTCGATAGCTTGCATCGTCCTGGGATGATCGGCCATCAGCTTCTCCTTCACTTGCGAGGCCGGTACCTCGTTCTCTCCAACTTCGATATCTCCCGTCAAAGTCAGCGTTTCGAGGGAAACCTCTAGCGCTTCGAGTAAAGTTGCGTAAGGGTGCCAGAAGGTCGAGGTCCGAATCTTGAGCGCATCATCAAACGTCTTGGAGATGTCGATGGGCGTAGAAGTAGGGGAGGAAGCGAGAAGGGATTGAAGGTCGAGAGGTTGTTTTCGTTGTTGATCTCGTTCCATTTGACGGAGGTTCGACAACCTTGAAGGGGATCTTGCGACAGCGCTCGACCGAGTGACTTTCGAGAAGTCGGCTTCGAACTTGGCGGGAGAGGGGACGGGGGAATCGTCTTCGTGAGGTCGACAGAGGATGTTTTCGGCGATCCAGAAAGCTCGTTCGAGTTGCATGTCGCGGGCAAAGTAGATGGCGAGGGTGTTCCAGTTCGAAGCATCAAAGGAGAAGCCTTGACGAGCGAGAGCACGCCAGATCGAGCCGAGAAGGTGATGGCGTTCGACCCGGGCGAGAGAATCGAGGAGGATAGTGAGAGGGACGCAGAGGATCGAAGATTGAGCGGGATCGACACGGAGATCGAGGCGGGAAGTGGTGAAGAAGTGACTGGTGAAGTGATCAGGGAGAGTGGTCGAGGAAGGGGAGGAAGAATTCTTGAAAGTGACGAAACGTTCTGCGACAGACTCGTAAACTCGATCCCATACCGTCTTGACGTTGTCCGCTGCCACCTCTTGATCATCGACGCGTCTGAAAGCATCCATCAACATCGTGTAAAGTTCGACTGGTACAACGTCTGACTTCCTCCTCGACTGAACTTCCTCCAGCAATTCCAATGCGGCTCCCGTCAACCCTTGTTTCGCCGCTGTTCTGAAGATGGGTGCAAAGATCGCTAAAGCCTCGTCTCCCATCACTAACTTCCGATCTTTCCCTGATGCCTGACTCCTTCTCTTCGACGCCAACCCGACTCGAGCCGAATCATCCTCCCTGATTAACTTCCTAGCTTCAGCAATCATCTGCTTGACCTTCATCGGTGTACTGCGTTCCGTCAACCTCGCACCAACCACGATGGCGAGAGTGATCGAAGAAGGTTCGATTCCTCTCCTCCTCATCTCGGCGAGACAAGCTCTCGCTTTCTCCTTTTCATCGCGCTTGAGGTATCCGGCGATCAAAGTCGAGAAGATGAATTGATCGGGTCGTACAGGGGTCATTGATGTAGGAAGGGGAGAAGGGGAATCGGAGGATGAAGAGGAGGAGGAAGGGGAAGAAGGTCGATCCATCATGAGGTAGAGCTCTTCTGCTAAATCCATCAATCCGGCAGAAGTGAGGGATTGGAGGACGAGAGTGTAGGTCATCATGTTGGGTCGGAAGCCACGAAGGAGGAGTTGTCGAAAGAGGGAGAGGACAGAGTTGGCGGGAGTCGCAGTGAGGACGCAGGCTTTGAGTACGACGTTTGTGACAGCGGTATCTGGTCGGAATTCGATCGAAGGATGTTGCTCGAGGTATTGGTAGACTTCGAAGGCTTGTCTCCATTGGCCGGCATCGACTAATCCAGACATGAGAGTTGTCCAAGTTTGTCGATTTGGTCGAATCCCGCTCCCTTGCATCTCTTCGATAACTCGTCCAGCTGCTGAAGGATCCTTCATCACTGTTCTGACCAATACGAGGGCGTTCCAACTCCCGACATCCGGTTTCGAGCGAATAAAGTCACCTTGAACGAGTTGTTGAAAGAGTGAATCGACCGTGACGACGTCTCCTCTCCTGGCGTAGCCAAAGAGGATCGAGTTGACGGCGGCCAAAGGAGGTTGTAGACCAGATTCGACGATGGCTTGGAGAGTCTTGACCGCCGCTTCGACGTTATTGACCCTCGTAAACGCGAGCACAACTTGACTCCATACCCTCGCCTGATCCTCTTTCGTCGCTGCCTCCCATTCCTCCGAAGTTTGAAACGATCGAAACATTGCTTGAACGGATTTCGGATCGGATCTAGAAGATTTGACTCGTAATCTTCTGGCGAAAGTTTCGAGCGAAGAGGAAGAAGTCGAACGGGTCGAAGGTGTGGTCGGGAGAGTTTCGAGCTTCTTGAGGAGTCTTTCGAGGATAGCGGGTCGACCTTGATTCGATGCGAGTTTGGCGAGGATCCTATAAGCGTTTCTAACGGATCCTCTTTCCATTTGATCCTGACCCAATTCGACCGCTTTCGCCAACCTCTCCAACTCGTTCGTCAAACTATTCGCATCCTCGTAAAACCTCTCCATGATCAATCCATCGACGAGTGCCGTCAAAGCCTTCAACCTCTCCGCTTCATCATCGACCTTGTCTCCCAAAAGTAAAGGATCCGTTTCTTTCTCCAACCTGATCCTTTCCGACCCTTCCCAAATCTTTCTCGCTTCCCCAGCTGACCCACTCCTAGCTAGATGTTCGACTAGATGTCTCCCTTCACTCTCGATAACCGATTCATCTCGTTCCTCACACCACCCCGAAGGACTAGGTTCCAACTTCGCCAACAAGACTCCATACTGTCTCTTCAGTAGATCATTGTAAGCCGTCTCTTGTCGAAATCGTTTCGGATCAATGACCGTTTCAAAGATGGGCGAGAGGTCGAAGCGTGAATGAACGAGTTTGAATGCGAGTTCTCCTCCTCCTCCTCCTGCGAGTCTTTCGAACGAATCGAAGAAACTTGCCAATCCACTCCGAATCGCCTGAATTCGTTGATTGCGAACTTTCGAATCCGATTTCTCGTCTTCCCATTCACTCTCAAAAACAGTTTGAACCGATTTCCCCAACTTCCCTTCTTCGAGATCCATCACCATTCCCCTCAATGCGTGGGACTCAATCCATAACCCAGCTTCACTCAATTCACTCCTCTTCCCCTCTCCCTCCAACTTCCCAAGGAACTCTTCAATCATTTCCCCAGCCTTGATTCTCAATGACTCCTCCTCCCTTATCCTCCCCTCAACTACCTCCCTCCTCTCTTCCGTCACAAGCGGATCCGACCCCTCACAAGTTGAATAAAATTTAGTAATTCTCGAAACCAATCGAATCGCATCCAATTTCTCATAATACTCTAATCTCGTCCAATCTTTGCTTGAGAGACGTTCGGAGAGTTGGGTGAGGAGGGAGAATGGAGGAGTCGAGAGGAGTTTTAGGCGGGATCGGGATTTGCGAGTTGAGGGATTTGGGTGAATGAGAGATGTGGTGGTGGAGGTGGAGGTGGAGGTGCGCGATGAGGGGAGGGAGGAAGAGAGGCGGGAGAGATAGGTGCAGAGTGAGGAGAGGGAATCAGTCGAGGGCGAGGGAGATGGGGAGGAAGTTGAGGGAGAATCTGGAGATATGGTTTCGGCTGTACGACCAAGAAACACGTACAGGTTAGCTAAGGTATTCTCCGACTGGATAGGTGAAGCTCGACGTACCTTGATCATCGGAATCCAATATTTTATCCTTCCCCTTTCCTTTCTCCATCATTTGACTCGTCGAGACCGACTCTCTCAGTCTCATTCTCGAATCGGTACTTTTCCCTCTACACCTCAAACAACTCTCCCTAACTCTCCCACATACGCATTTGCCCACTCCTAATCTCCACATACTGCTCGAAGCGAACAAACCAGAGGAGGAGGAAGTACGAGTTTCTGAGGTTGAGGTTGAGGGACGCCAATTGTGGACATCGAATAAATTCGTTACGGGTAGAGGAACGGAGGGGGGTGGACCTGGAGAAGACGAGACTTGGGGTGGTAGAGATCTTGAAAAGAATCCGAATCCTGGATATAAGAAATCTAGGACTGGAGGGGGAGATTGCGCTTGTGGAGAAGGTGAGCTCGAGGTGGAGGGGGAAGCGGAGGGAGAACAGGATGTGGTGAAGGATTGAGAGTGAGGCTTAGGAAGAGCATGATGGGGCGGGAGAGAGGAACGAGAGGTTCGAGGTCGAGGTGGGTGGTGACAGCAAGATTGGAGGGGTATAGGAGGTCGAGGCATCGTCTAACTTGAAACGAGTTGCCGGGACGAGGGAAGAGGGAAGAGGAGAGCAAAGAGAGAGAAAGGTTGAAGACCTGTTTGATAGAGGTGATGAGTTCAGAGCTCCTAATGACTGGTTCAGAGTACATACTGTCTAGTATAGAGTGAAGTATCTGAGAGTATAGAGAGAGTGATGAGGTAGATCGAAAAAGAAAGTCCCTCTGAAGATCGAAAATCAAGCAATCGTGAGTTAGAGACAAGCTTGAGAGTATACAAGGTGTACTCACGGTTCAGTCTAGAGTGAGTATTGATCGAAACCAAGCTAAGCGAGGTGACAGTAATCAATCGAAACAGATTCACCTTTGAAATTCTTTGGATCTTTGTCTCTCTCCTCCACTTCCCAACTCACTCAGCAAAATATAATGGACAAACCTTGGATTCGACAAGATACAGTCCTGATCCCTTCTGCGGCGTTCGCGTTTGGGTTCACTTCGGGTTTAGTTTCATCTTCCAAACTCGCATCGAAACAATTCCTAGCAGAGAACGCTCATAGATTACCGAATACCGTACAAGGGTACGTTTCATACTCCCTCACTCCCACTCTGACTCAACAACTCGATGTGAGAGCTGACTTTCTATCGTTCCTCTCTTTCTTTCCTTCTCTCCCCTTGTCCTCTCAATCAATCCTCCCCCAAATGAGATGAAATAGATGGTATTTCTATCAAAAGACTAAAAACTATCGCGTCCTCTTCTCAGCGCTCAAAGGTGGATTGATAACCGGAGCAAGGTTGGCGAGTTGGACTGGAATGTTTGTATTCCTCCAAGATGCCGTCGAGAGAGGCATCAAGACTGGTTTGATCCATAGTGGCAAAGGCGACGACGAGAGTAAAGTTAGGTGGATCGCTGGTGGTACTGCTGGAGTCGGATTGGCAGGCGTAGCGGGAAGTTTCTGTACGTTCGAAACTTTGAACGATCTACTCCTCGAGGGAACTGATGGTTTGAAGTGCGTACGGTACAGATCGATTGTCGAAATATACGGCAAAGAGAAGGTTGATGCTTGGATTGGGAATGGGATTGTTGGCGGGAGGAACAGTCGATCTGAGAGATTGGATGAGGGAGAAATTGGATGAAGAGAGAGGAGCTGAGGAGGTCAAGCTTACTTGATGGGAGAGTATTGGGATTGAAGCAACGAGAAGGACAGGATCCGGTGGACAACAGAAGCTTTGACGAAAGCTGGCGTCGAACGAGGTCTTTGATCAAGGTGCGTTCTTGATTCGTTGTCAGCCTCACAAGTAGATTACAGGCTCACACCGAATCTTCTCGTACAGATTACGGTATCACTCGCGCCCGTTGAGGCTGGTCAGATACGACGCTCATCGACAAGGACGACATCGCCAAATCGAGCGGATCAATCACAATTCCGCTTTCAACATCGTTCAAGTTGACCTCAATGGAGCAGCATCAGTCGAGAAGGTCACTGTGTAGTTCTTCTACAAGAAACAAGGAGACAAAGTTGGAGGGAGAGCCGTAGTCTTTAGGAGATGGGAATTTCGCAACCAATTTTCATTTTTTTCGTTCTTTTCAGAATGATCGTTTCTTTCGACTTGCTCGTGGGTTGGGGAAACCCAGTGTATCATTCGAGAGAGAGGGAGGGAGGTTTACGGTAAACATCGGCGTTGAGCGAATCGCATTGCTGCCGATTAACCTTTTGACTTATAGCAATGCATTTACTCACTCAAAAGTTGAGAGATTCGTGTCCTCTTATTCCCTTTCTTTTCTCCTCTCACTTCAAACTCTTCTGCTAGATCTTCCGGTTCTCGTGAGTATCTCTCTGGCAACAGTCAATCTAGCAGAACTGAACATAGTCGAGACTTGTCAACAGTCCTTTTCATCTCACGTTTCCCCCAATTTATCTCAATCAAGTCACTAGACTCTACTAGACACTTCTCAGACCCTCTAGACTACACTCTATACATTCAGTGAGTCCATCCCACGTTACATTATCGTCACAGAGAACCTCTCTTGGTCATTCTCTTCGCCTTTGATCTGTTCCCCATTCCCCCGCTTCAACCCCTCCCAAAAACTTATCTCTCTTCTATCCTCTCTCCCTCTCTACCTTCAAACCGTTCTGCAATCTGAGAGCTATCTACTGACCTCTCTCTCCTGTCGAAAGTAGACTCTCTCCAACAATGGCCATTTCGAGTGAACCCGCGATTCCAGGTCAAAAGAAACAAATCAAATGGTCAAACATCGCTTTGGGAGGTATCATGAACATGTTCGAAGTACGCTTCCTCCCTTTCCTCTCTCTGTTTCCTCCCTTCCCTCTCTCGAGAGAACGGCGAATATTGATCGAGATTGGATAAATCATTTTAGGTTACTACTTTGGGACAACCTTTAGAAGTTGTAAAGACTCAAATGGCGAGTCAGAGAGGTGATACTATGAACCAAGCGTTGAAGAAGGTTTGGGGTCGTGGAGGAGTCCTCGGATGTAAGTCTCCCTTTTTACCGTGCGAAAGAGTTGTGGGAAACTCATTCTTATTTTTGTGGAAGTGTAGTCTATCAAGGATTGATCCCATGGGCATGGATTGAAGCATCGACGAAAGGAGCCGTTCTATTGTTCGCTGCGGCAGAAATTGAAGGTGCTGCTATGAACGCAGGATTGGGATCTGCTTCGGCTGGATTGTTGGGAGGAATGGGAGGTGGTGTAGCACAGGCTTATGCGACGGTAGGGTTCTGTACTTGTATGAAGACGGCAGAGATTACG